>CM052657.1:6984901-7067063 GCA_028533165.1 Leontopithecus rosalia | reverse complement strand
AAATGCCCATCGATGATAGACTGGACTGGGAAAATGTGGCACATATACACCATGGAATATTATGCAGCAATCAAAAATGATGAGTTTGTGTCCTTTGTAGGGACATGGATGAATCTGGAGAACATCATTCTCAGCAAATTGACACAAGAACAGAAAAGGAAACACCGTATATACTCACTCATAGGTGAGTGATGAACAATGAGAACACATGGACACAGGGAAGGGAGTACTACACACTGAGGTCTATTGGGGGAAATAGGGGAGGGTCAGCGGGAGGGGCAGCGAGGGAGGGATGGCATGGGGAGAAATGCCAAATATGGGTGAAGGGGCAGAAGGCAGCAAAACACACTGCCACATGTGTACCTATGCAACTATCTTGCATGTTCTGCACATGTACCCCAAAACCTAAAATGCAATAAAAATTAAAAAAAAAAAAAAGAAAGTGGGCAGATGCAGATGTTGGGCACTCAGAGTGCTGCCTGTGGAGGGAGGCTGCAGGGATGGCAGGTGGCTGTGTCTGAGAAATAAGGGCCTAGGGGGTAGGGAGGGGAAGCGCTGTGGTGACCTTCTACTCCTTCTTCTGGGAAGAACATCCCCTTTCTAAGAGGCTTTTCTTTCTCCAACAACCAATTGTATGGGAGGTGACATGTCACTCAAGTTGGCCAAGCAGAATCCTTCCTTGGGATTTTTAATAACATTGTGATGAATGGAGAAGGGGCAACCCTCTCTGGTGGTGAGACGTGAAACGCAGGAATGGTCAGCAAGCTCTGTCCTCCAAGAGGTGGAGGAAGCTATTTTGATCTGCAGAGGGACGCATATCCTAGTAATGTTTGAGTCTCTGGATCCATCTATTTCAGAGAACGAGCTCACGTCTCTATGTGTGTTGTTGCTGTTCTTTAATGTAATCATTTCCCTGGACTCTCTATGCTAAAAAAAAAACAAAATAGAACAGCAAACAAACTCCTTTTTTCTAACCTGAGTTGGATTTCTATAATTTAGATAAAATAATTGATTAATAGAAATAGCAAGAAATGTTCAATTACTAATAAATGAATTCAAATCAGTTGGACTCTACACTCAGAATCCACAAACCACCCGAAGAAGGATGTAAAATTTTATTGGTTGTTGCATTTTTCTGTTGTAAAGATGCATAGCTTTCATCAGATTCTCAAAGGGGGGTGTGAACCAAAAAAGGATAAGAACAGTGACACCAGGGA
Source organism: Leontopithecus rosalia (assembly GCA_028533165.1). Classification (NCBI taxonomy): domain Eukaryota; kingdom Metazoa; phylum Chordata; class Mammalia; order Primates; family Cebidae; genus Leontopithecus; species Leontopithecus rosalia. The sequence continues at coordinate 7,065,846 of CM052657.1, read as the reverse complement.
GCTTGCAGGCAGGGGTGAGTTCATTTCTGTAGGAGTTCAATAAACAGTCATTGAATGAATTCAGCACACATCAAGGAAACTCCTGCTGAGTTTCAGATATAGCACTAGATTCAGGAAGGATGCAAACATGGATGGTATGGCCTCAAGCAGTGTGCATCTTGTGGGTGAGAGGCACAGCTAAAATAAAACAGAGTGGAGTAATTTTTGCAACAGAGGCACACAGTGTGAGACCCTGTGGGAAGCAGGGGCTGATGGCTGATTTTTGTTAGGGGATCAGGAAGGCTGAGCAAAGTGGCTTGCACATGCAGTGCATGAGACTTCCAAGGCTGGGAATGACGCCACCCATCTCTATAGTATAGTGGTGGGGAACTCAAACTCTGTCTTCGGCCAATTTGGGTTCAAATTTTCCTAAGCCCACTTACTAGCCATGGGACCCTGGAGCTGGCATGGCTGAGCCTTAAAATAGTTCCCCATTTAAACTGAAATAGTAACAGTATCTGTCTTATAGGGTAGAAGGCTGATCACAACGCTGGTGTTAAAGTAAGGACTCAATAAATGGTAGCCATTGTCGTTGTAGCCATTGGTGGTAGTGATGGTCATTCAATGAGTGGAGAGGGTGGAACAGAGATTCCAGGCAGAGAGGGCGGTGAGAACAAAGGCAGAGAGGTGGGGGATGGGGGATTGTCTTTATGACTGAAAGCAGCAAATGTGGTTTGGTGAGAGCCTAGCGTATTAGTGAGATGACTTTGGAGAGGTAGGTTAGAGTACCTTGAAGGCCAATCTCAGGAGTTTTTAGGCAGTGGGTGGCCATCAAATATCATATACAGAGGAATGGCATGATTAGAGATGGGCTTTAGGCAGAAAACTGGCTGCAGCATAGAGAAGAACAGCCAAGGGGAGAAATGGTGGGCTAGACAGGAGAGTAAGGGAATGGTAGCTCGGTGGGTAAGAACTTAGGCTTCGGAGTCAGACAGATCTGGTTTCAATTATTGGCTCGTTCCTTACTATTTAATTTTAATTTTGGGAAAGTAACTCAGATTCTCCAAGACCTATTCTTTAAAATTATTATGGTAATAACACATATGGAATTATTGTGAAGAATAAGTGTGATAATGGATGTTAAGAAGTGTGTCTTTTTAACTGGCACATAGCAAAACACTTAATTTTTAGCTATTATGATTATAATCTCAGAGAACAACGAAGAGCTATTTCTCCCAAGGTCGGATCTTTTCTGGAACCCAGGCCACCTTCACCTCAGATGTGGTATATAAAGCTTGCTGGTAAAGATTCACTAGGCAAAGGCACTCAGAACTTGTAGGGTCTACAAATAAGGTCCCAGCAGCTCTACCTCAGTTTCTGCCAGCATCTATCCTCTGATAGGTACTCTGAAGCAGTACCCGCACTTAGCACTTGTGGGGTGTGTGTGTGTGTGTGTGTGTGTGTGTGTGTGTGTGTGGTTTATGTTACTCTGGGTGATGGCAGGCCCATAGTAAATGGATGCTCAAGCTTGAATATAAATAAGGCCATCATCACATCAATGCTTATTTCCTGTTGAGCACATGGTCTCAGCAGCAATCAGTCCTCTTCATGAACAAAGGCTAAACACTGGGGCCTGTTGCTTAAAAGGAGCAAAATCTCTGTGATAATTGTAATGTAATTCCAAAGCAGGGGAAAAAAAGCATTTGAAATGGAAACTGAATTGTAAGCTAAAAAAAATGAGAAATATTTCTTTTCATTTTGGAAATTCAGACTCAGACGGATTGATTCTCACTTGAAAATACTGAAGAAGAATTGGGAAGTTAAAAATATTTTTTTTAAAAAAAGAAGCTATTTCAGAGCATGGGGGATAGGTATATATATGGGTAAGGGATTTATTTGATCATTTGTTCGCTTTTATGTATGGATTTGAGGAGAGTTTTCTTTCAGTTTCACTTTTCTTTCAATTTCATCTTTGAAATTAAAAAAAAAGCTCCCTTCCCCATACAACAGAATCTGCTCCCTTGAAATACTTTAGATATTAAAAAGACACAGGTTAACATCCCCAAAAGAAATGGCACATGTGACAATTGGCTAATGCTTACTAATTCCTTTGCAATTTATATTGATGATAGATGATTACTATAATAAACATTTATCTGATTCTCACTGTACTGTAGGCACTATTCTAAGAACTTTATGTCTCTTAACTCATTTGATTCTAAAAACCTTGTGGATTAGGTAATATTACTACACTATTTTGCGGATGAGGACACTGAATCAAAAGAATGTTCACTGATTTTGTCAAGGTCACACAACTGGTAAGCTATGAAATTAGGATTCAAATCCAGGCAATCTGACTCTCATATATCTTTAACCACAGTTCTGTGATGAAAATATCCATTTGTATTCTTTTTTGTTTGTTTGTTTTTATATATACACATATTTTATTGCACTTTAGGTTCTGGGGTACATGTGCAGAACATGTAGAATTGTTGCATAGGTACATACATGGCAATGTGGTTTGCTGCCTCCATCCCCATCACCTATATCTGACATTTCTCCCTATGTGATCCCTCCCAAACTTCATACCCACAATGTTCTTCCCTAGTCCCCCCAACAGACCCCAGTGTGTGGTGCTCCCTTCCCATTGTCCATGTGTTCTCATTGTTTAACACCCGTCTATGAGTGAGAACATGTGGTGTTTGATTTTCTGTTCTTGTGTCAGTTTGCTGAGAATGATGGTTTCCAGGTTCATCTATGTCCCTACAAAGGACATGAACTCATCCTTTTTATGGCTACATAGTATTCTGTGGTGTATATGTGCCACATTTTCCCTGTGCAGTCTATTATTGATGGGCATTTGGGTTGATTCCAGGTCCTTGCTATTGTAAACAGTGCTGCAATGGACATGTGTGTGCATCTGTCTTTATAATAGAATGATTTATAATCCTTTGGATATATACCCAGTAATGAGATTGCTGGGTCAAATGGCATTTCTATTTTTAAGTCCTTGAGGAATCACCACACTGTCTTCCACAATGGTTGAACTAATTTACACTCCCACCAGCAGTGTAAAAGTGTTCTATTTCTCCACATCCACTCCAGCATCCATTGTCTCCAGATTTTTTAATGATTGCCATTCTAGCTGGCGTGAGATCATATCTCCATGTGGTTTTGATTTGTATTTCTCTAATGAGCAGTGATAATGAGCATTTTTTCATATGTTTGTTGGCCTCATGTATGTCTTCTTTTGAAAAGTGTCTGTTCATAGCCTTTGCCCACTTTTGAATGGGTTTGTTTGTTTTTTCTTGTATTTCTGTTTTAGTTCTTTGTAGATTCTGGATAGTAGCTCTCATTTGTATTCTTGTGGTTTTATGTGGCTATCATGTTAACTTATCACCTAAGATTAATGATTGACTCTATAATACTTTCATCAAAATGTTACAAGATATAAAGGCAAACCTGCATGCCAAATAATTACCTAAGTAAATGTCATAAAGAACCTGTGGCACTTTATCACAATGACGCATGCTATCTCAGTGTTCTGGGCTGTCAAGTTTCTTTAACTTCTCGGTGATTTCTTTCTTCTTGGTTCTTCCAATTTCTTTCTTCTTTGTATTTTCTCATCTATTCTTGTATTCTCCTAGTGAACTTGTCTTCCTCTTGCCACACAGCATGAATTAATTTTCTTCCCTGAAAAGAAGCAACAAATTTGTTTTTACTTCAGGAATCACTCTTCTAGGACTGTGTGTCAAATGTACTAACAACATTGAAGCCATGTCTGTTACTTTTTGCCACAGTGTAGATATACAAATTAGTGAATGCTTTAGTGGAAGTTTTCTTAAATTGCAAAAAATAAAGGGGGTTAGGGGGAGCTTTGCATTATTTTTAAATCTTGATCTCTTATTAATTTTCTTTACATTGGAAAGAAGTAGCCATGTGTATTAGTTTGCTACGGCTGCCTAACAAAGTACTATAGATTGGGTGGCTTAAACAATAGAAATTAATCTTTATTTTTTACAGTTATGGAGGCTGGAAGTCCAAGATCAAAGTGTCATCAGGGTTGGTTCCTTCTGAAGGTCATGAAGGAAGGACCTCTTGCTGGTTTCTCTCCTTGGCTTTTAGATGCTGTCTCCTCCTTGCTGTGTTCCCTTTGTCTTCCCTGAACATACGGTTATGTCCAGATTTCTTGTTATAAGGACATGAGTCATATCAGATTATGGCCCCACCTTAGGGGTCTTATTTTAATTGAATTACTTCAATCAAGATTCTATCTCCAAATACATGTATGGTCACATTTTGAAGTACTGGAGGTCAGGACTTCAGAATATGAATCTGCCGAGTTCCTGACACCATACAAAATAAACATTATCCATTGGTTATTTACTCTTATTCTAAAAATTGTAATTCCTATGGTGGTGTTTTTCTTCTACTGCCCTTGCCATAGTGTGCAGAAAAAAATGATTGCAAGTACAGACCATGCTGTGCTCTTGGAAACCACAGTTTTGCAAGAGTGTCTTCAGGGTGCTCTCCTTCTTCCTCCTCCAGTAAAGACTATGAAGACTTGGGAATCACACACTGGACAGAATATTTTCAGTACTGACCTTTTCCTTCACATTATCCACCTGGAATAAGGTCCAGCTGGATTTGGGGTTTTCTGTGTCTTCCCTTACTTTACAACCTCTTGTGCTTTCTGATCTTTTGGATTACAGCAATATGGAAGTCTTTTTTCTGATCATCTCTTCTCTCATTTGCCAAATTGTGATGGGAATGCTCTTCCCACAGAATTGTTGAATGGTTACATGATATTAACTGTGAGAAGTTCTTCTTAATTCTATATAGATTTTTCTCCCTACTGAAGCTGTGTGATCCTAGGGAACTGAGAATACCTTCGATGATAAGTTTAAAATAATTGTTTGCTTGAAAATTAGTCAATTCTATGAGAAAGTGTTTTATACTTTTTTTTTTTGACACAGAGTCTTGCTCTGTTGCCCAGGCTAGAGTGTAGTTGTGTGATCTCAGCTCATTGCAACCTCTGCCTTCCAGGTTCAAGCAATTATCCTTGACATGCACCACCACACCCGGCAAATTTTGTATTTTTCGTAGAGGAGGGGTTTCACCACATTGACCAGGCTGGTCTCAAATTCCTGACCTCAAGTGATCGACCCACCTTGGCCTCCCAAAGTGCTGCGATTATAGGCATAAGCCACTGTGCCCAGCTGAGAGAGTGTTTTATACATTCTTGTGAATTATAGAACAATGTAGTTAAGCAAGATGCAAGATTCCAGAAGGAATATAAATCTAGAGACAGGCTGAAGGTCTGACCTCAGAAAGGTATGGTGGTAATGGTAATGATAGGATTACCAGACAATGAGTTGAGTTTTCCTGGAAAATGTGTTTCCAGAAAAGCTAGAAAAGAGTAGGCATGAGTTGAATTGTGTGTCCCTCAAGATCCATGTGTTGAAGTCCTAGCCCCAGTACTTTAGAATGTGACCTTATTTGGAAATAGGATCATTACAGATGTAATTGGTTAAGATGAGGTCATACTGGGCTAGGGGAAGCCCCCAATGCAATAGGACTGGTATCTTCATATAAAGTAGAGATTTGGACACAGAGACACACATGTAAGGAGAACACCATGTCAGCCCGAAGGCAGAGACTGGGGTGATATATCTACAAGCCAAGGAACTCCAAAGATTGCCAGTGAGGCACAAGAAGCTTGGAAGAGGCCTGGACAAGCATCTTCCTCACAGTCTTCAGAAGGAAGCTGCCTTGCTGACACCTTGATCCTGGACTTCTAGTTTCCAGAACTGTAGGACAACGAATTTCTGTTGTTGGAGCTACTCAGTCTGTCATACTTGGTTACAGTTCTAGAAAACTAACACGCTTGGGTTGCAGTAATGAGTGTGAACTGGAAGGTGTACAAGTTGAGGTTTTCTCATTCTAAGAATCAGTGTATTGGAGTAAGAGATGGAGAGGCAAAATATCTGAAAAGAATTTGAAGATGGGAATCTGGAGGGCTGACGCATGAGGCAGATCTGAGAACTTTAGCCGTGAAGGATGGAAGAGTCAAGACTTTAGCAGGAATAAGAAGGTACTGCTTTAGAAACTTTTTTGCAAGACCTTACTGGGGTTTGGAGGGTTGGGGTGAGAGTGAGTAGCGGGCCTGACATTAGACGTTTGTTCGCCCATTATGAACAGCTGAGACTGGGATGGGCACAGAAAAGGTATGTCAATGTGGTTAAGTGAAATTTTATGTTATGGCAACAAGCAGCCCCCAGATTGTGGCTTATAAAAATATAGGTTTATTTTCTGTTCAGGCCATATATCCAATGTGGCTTGTCAGGGGCAGGAGGATGATGGATTATTCATTTTGTTTTGTTTTATTTATTTATTTTTTCAGGTGGATTTTTGCTCTTATTGCCCAGGCTGGAGTGCAGTGGCACGATCTCGGCTCACTGCAAGCTCTGTCTCCCGAGTTCAAGTGATTCTCCTGCCTCAGTCTACCAAGTAGCTGGGATGACAGTCATGTGCCACCACGCTGGCTAACTTTTTTGTGTTTTTTAGTAGAGATCGGGTTTCACCGTGGTCAGGCTGGTCTTGAACTCTTGACCTTAGGTGATCCACCTGCCTCAGCCTCCCAAAATGCTGGGATTACAGGTGTGAGCCACCACAACTGGGCCAGATTATCCATTTTAAAAGGTGTTCCATGGTCACCACAGCAGAGGGTGTGACACATAGCAAATAACACATTAGCTTGTAAGACATCTACCTAGAAGTGGCAAGTGTCACTTCTACTCACATTTCATTGATTAAAGGAAGGCTTTGAGAGGGTGCAATTCTAGCAGATCCTCAAGAAGCAGAAAACCAGGATCATTGGGCAAACAGTACTAACGGTCACACAGGACCTGATACACAGTCCAGATATTTGTTTATGTCTGGAATACACAGTCCAGGTATATGCATCAGGAAACTAGAATCCAGAGATGTGAATTTTGCCAACCAAGTGACAGCTCTTAAGGGGCAGAATCAGAAACCCTGATGCACATTCTGCTGTATCCTGCTGTCTCCTTCACAAGAGTTCCATCAAACCAAACATAATGGTTTGGAACACATTGCTTCTACAAAGGGCCTCACTATTTTCTAAAGCATACATGCAACACATAAAATCATTCTTGGTTGTAAAACAATGAGACTTATTGGCAATAAATGTGTCAATGTGTGCTGTATCTTAACAGCCAACTAATAATAATTCCCTAATGCCCCCAATCTCTTTAATTAAGAAGAGCTATTTAGGGGTATTTAAAAAGATTTAGATCAACTACGATTTTACCATGTTTGCCTCCATTGCTTCTAGGTCTGCTGCAGGCCCACTGCATTTTTGAATTAATGAAGATAATCAGCTAAAGATTATCTAACTAGAGAAGTTTAAGCCAATTTTCAAAAATAAATTTGTTTAATAGGTCTCTGTGTAATACAGAGTTAACTTGGGGGGTACTCGATCCCTGCACATTGCAAAGAATTGACTGGCCATTAACCAGTCCCAGAAAAATAACCTGTAAACCCTTGACTATCCTGCCTAATAAGAGTGCCTTTGTCTACCCGAGATCTTGGGCCACATAATAGTGTGTTTGTGTTATCAACGTGATTTATGACAAATGCCTTTATGTTTATAACAATAGTTTATATTAACAACGTGATTCATGATGAATATTGGTGTTTGTTTCTCTAGGTTCCTGAGTGATATGGTTTGGCTCTGTGTCTTTACCCAAATCACATGTGGAATTGTCATCCTGAGTGTTGGAGGTGGGGCCTGGTGTGAGGCGACTGGATCATGGGGGTGGTTTCTACTGGTTTAGCACTATCCCTTGAGTGTTGTGTCTATGATAGAGTTCTCAGATTACCCAGTTTTAGGTGGTCCTTTATGGCAGTGTGAGAACGGACTAATACACTGAGTCAGGCTGACCTCTGGGGGTGCTGGAGAGTGAGTTGTTAAGGTCAGACTGTGGGAACTCCGTGCCTGTGTGACAGATTCCAAATAAAAACGCCTGACGCCAAGGCTTAGGTGAGCTTCCCCAGCTAGCAGTATTTCGTATGTGTTCTTACACACCATTTCTGAATAAGTGCTATCTGAGGACTCCACTAGAAGCCACCTGGAAACTCATGTCTTGCTTCTCCTGGAATTTGTCCTGTGTGTCTTTTGCTGATTTTTATCTGTATTATTTCCCTGTAATAAACCATAAACATGAGTATAACAGTTTTTCTCAGTTCTGTGAATGGTTATAACAAATCATTCAACCTGAGGGTGGTCTTGGGCCAAGCCAGGATGGCCTGGGATTTGAGAGAGGACATTCAGATATACATTAATTTTTACGTAGATAAATAATCAGTATTCATAGTTTACTAGTAATATAGCTGAGGGTTATTTGGAGGTTAATGTTCACTCTAGGAAAGAATCACAGCCTATCTACGAAATATGGGCCTAAGATAGCACTTTTAGCCCAAGGTAACTGATACGCTTAGGCTTGGTGTTCCCACCTAAATCTCATCTTGAATTATATTCTCATAATCCACACAGATCAAGGGAGAGACCAGGTGGAGATAATTGATTCATGGGGGTGGTTCCCCCGTGCTGTTCTTGTGATAGTGAGTGAGTTCTCACGAGATCTGATGGCTTTATAAGGGGCTCTTCCTGCTTTGCTCAGTAGTTCTCCTTCCTGCTGTCTTGTGGAGAGGTTGTTATGCTTTTCCTTTGTCTTCCGTCATGATTGTGTTTGCTGAGGACTTCCCCAGCCATGCTGAACTGTGAGTTAATTAAATCTCTTTCTTTTATAAATTACTCAATCTTGGACTGTTCTTTATAGCAATGTGAAAACGGACCAACACAGTAATTATTTGCTGAACCACTGCCTTTTCTAATTATTCTGCTCAGTAAAAATAAGTTAGTAGAGACTCGTTCCAGGTTACAAAACAGTAGACTTGTGAAATACAAATAAACCACATTTGTGAAATTGTGAAGGTAAACTTTAAAGGAAGAAAAAAACACAAATGACTTTTGTGAATTTATTTAAATGCACTTTATTTTTGGTTTAAAAATTTTCCTCCTTGACTGGAGACTGTCTCAAATGCCAGTTTGTACATGGATGGGCTTTCTTGCAGAGAATAATTGTGCTATTTGAAACTTGAACTATTTGTCCATATTAAAGAAGGTAATGTTAAATTGAATTGTCTGTAAAGTGTTATATAAAAGTATAACTAGTCATTCTCATGGGCAGTGAAGCATGGTGGACAGGATTCTATGCATCATAATTTTTCTATCCTAAACGTATCTTTTTGGAATGGAGGTGTCACACTCGGGTTTGACTTGATGTGGTCTGGTTGAAAAGAGCAGGTTGGAGTAGACGGGAAGGGCTGAACTTGAAAAAATACCTGTTGAAGAGGGTGGGAAGCCACAGAAGTAGGTGGAATAACAGGAAATATTGTGTCAAATAGAACACACAATCATTGGGCATGGCAACTGAGTCAAGGGTATCCGGAAATACATAGACTATGGGAACAGGAAGTGTAAGAACATGCAGCATGGCAGAGAGCTTCTGTGGAGTCACAGAGACATGGATTTGAATTCCTGCTTTATCAAAAGTGTGTGGTTTGGGGGTAAATCAGAGTCTCTAAGACTTAATTTTCTTAAATTTAAAATGGGATAATGAAACTACTTGAAGGAATTACTGCTTAGACCAATTTCAGCATATGTGAGGCATTAACATAGTGCCTGGAAAAATAGTAAGTACTTATTAACTAATAGCTTATATGTAAATTTAGGACTGCTGGGGGAGTGGTGGTTCTTTTCAAATCAGAATCTATTTGTTTCAGCTTTGTGGAGAGGGATGCTTCTGGGCTAGGAACCAGTGAGATCCTCATAGGGAGAAGGAGAAACAGACCTCAGCCACAACTGCCTGCTATTACTTCCACCTGTTACCATTTGAGAGATGATTGCATATATCCCTTGGGTGGAAGAGACACATTTGCTTTTCATCTTGCTACTGTGGGAGATAAGTCTTCTCTCAACAGCTGCCAATACTTCACTGTTGCCCCATGGACGAGTTTGGCAGAGGCGCTTTGCTGAGCTCCATCCAAGCACTCGTTTTTTTCTCATTAGCCTGGTATACTTTTATAACACCTGGATCACAGGTGGTGTTTGAGGGGCAGTTCTTGACACACAGATAAGTGGAGATGGTGTGTAAGGAAAAGCTCCAGCCTAGACATTTTAGTGGAACTCAACAGAGCTGAAACACACCCTATTACATCGTGTCAGAGCTAATGAGACATTTACAGCATTTGAAGTCCTCTTCCAATGTATTTGAACACCTCATTTGACTTGGAATGATCTTAATTATTCTTCACACTTGGTCAAAAAAGACCCAACCATTTGCAGAAAACACATGGGCCATAAAATGTATTAGATGAGCCCAAGAAAACATCACTAGGAAATACAAAGCACTTGCATTTGTTCTTTATTCTCAGAAGTTGGTAAGAGCAGTGCCTTTAACTAATGAAGGAGTTGACACTGAGTCAGTGTCACTCAGGCAGCTAAGCGGGCAGCTCCAAGGCCAAACAGTTCATCGTTACCATGGGTGCACCTTACTATAGTAACAATAAACAGCAGAGATGAGGCCTCATGCTGAGGAAAAGAACTCAGAGAGGTGGAACAGATGGCCTGTTGTCTGTTTCTACTTTGGGCATGACAGATGAGCAATGGATCCAATTATATCACTGGAAGGGGAGAGCCATCTGAGACATTTGTGATCTATAGGGCTGGCTGGGTGCTACAGAGCAGCACCAGGTGCATCCAGGCAGCACCTGCTCAGAAGTGGCTATGGTAACTATAGATGTGCTCCAAGAAGTCATAACCTGGACCACACATTGCTTGGGAAAGGAAGTGTGAGGATGGGAGGGGCTATCACCAAGCTCAGCAGATGGTTCCTGCAGTCTGTGCAGGCAATGTGGATATAGACACTTTACCTATCACAAAATACTGAATTAAAAAAAGACCAACTTTTATCTCTTTGTCAAAGATTAAGTGTTCACTTGTTGATCTCGTTTAGTTCAGTCAGTCTTTGTGTTTCCCGTGAATGGTGAGAATAGAGATGATTATTTCACATTAAATGATCAGCATATGTCCTAATAGAACTTTCTCTTAAGTTGGTTCTATAATACATTTTAACTCAATGAAAGATTCCTAATCAAATAAATTTGGGCAATCCAAAATTAAACCAGTCTCTTCACTAAAGGACTTCACAGTCTAATCTATGTTATGAATTATAAATATTCAAGTACAGCATATAAAATATGGTATTCCCAAATCTTATTTAACTAAGGAGTGTTTTTATTTAGAGTACTTGGCTGAGGAGGGAGTAAGGGTATATTTTAGACCAGTGTTTTGCAGAAATATTTTTGGAAAAGGCTACTCTGGAGGCTGTTGGGAATAATTTGGATGGAGAGCTGGTAACAAGAATCAAACAGTTTAGGACTGTAAAAAGGGTTGGAATTTAACTGCTCTATTTAAGACCATGAAAACTTCTTTACTTGCACTTTTTCCATGTGTGAAAATGAGGACAATACCCCGGTTTTGAATTTTCTCATCAAACCTCCATGCTTTTGCTTTTTCTTTGACTATCTACACAGCAGTAGAAATGTGAGATCATATGGAGGTTCTATTTTTGATTTTTTGAAGGACCACCATACTGTTTTCCACAATGGCTGTACTAATTTAGATTCCCACCAGCCAATGTGTAAGGGTTCCCTTTTCTCTACTTCCTCACCAACACTTGTTACTTTTGACTTTTTGAGAGTAGCTATTCTGATTGGAATGAGGCGATACCTTATTGCAGTTTTGATTTGCAGTTCCCTGATGACATCGGTATGTCAGAGATAGCTGCATTCCTATGTTTATTGCAGCCCTAGTCACAATAGACAAAATATGAAATCAACCTAAGTGCCCATCAGCAGATGAATGGATAAATAAAATGTGGTACATATACAGAGTGGAATACTATCTGGCCACAAAATAATGAAATCCTGTCATTTGCAGTAACGTGCATGAGTCTGGAGGACATTATATGAAATAAGCCAGACACAGAGGAATGTTGCATGTTATCGCTAATGTGTGAAATCTAAATTGTTTCATAAAAGTAGAGAATAGAATAGTGGTTAACAGGATGGGAATGGTAGGTGAGGGAGGGACAGTGTGATTGGTCAATTGGTACAAAGTTACAGTTAGGAGGAATAAGTTCTGGTCGTCTACTGCATAGTAGGATGACTAGAATTAACAGTAATGTATTTTTCAAAATAGCTAGAAGAGCATTCTCATCACAAAGAAAGGATAAATATTTAAGGTAATGAACACGGTAATTTCTTTGATTTGATCTTTATGCAGTTTATGCCTGTATTAAAACATCATGTTGTACTCCATAAACATAAGTAATTATTATGTGTCAATCATAAATTTTAAAAAAGACCTGTGTGCATGTGGCCAGTATTGCTGGAGGTCACCCTGTCTTGCTTTTTTTTTTTTTTTGAGTCTTTTTAATTTCCATAGATTTTGGGGGAACAGGTGATATTTAATTACATAAGTTCTTTAGTGGTGGTTTATGAGATTCTGGTGCACCCTTCACCCGAGCAGTACACACCAAACCCAGTCTGTAGTCTTCCATCCCTTATCCCCATTTCCCCTGAGTCTGCAAAGTCCATTGTATCATTCTTATGCCTTTGCATCCTCATATCTTAGCTCCCACTTATGACTGAGAACATAAGATCTTTGGTTTTCTATTCCTGAGTTACTTCACTTAGAATAAGTCTCTGATCCCATCTAGGAAAGACATTCCTGTGTTTCTTAATGTTTCCATTCAGTCCTTTAAGTTATGATGATAAAATATAAGCTGATTCATGGAAGAGTTTTCCAAATAGGAGGTACTGAGTGAAAATAAAAGTTATCTAATGATTGACATACACTACTTTGTATTTCAGAAGGTGTAAATTCCAAAGATCACGACATTCTCAAAAACCTTTTTGAAGAACACAATAACCTAAGAAGTGGTGTCTGTGCTTTGTACAATGACATAGTTATATTCATCCCTCAGTAATCTTTTGCAGTGATAGCCTAGCACATTTCCATCAGATGTGATAAAGAAGTTGTGCCTCAGAAAGCATATCTTGAATAATGTAGGATTAATGGCTATGTAATTCCCCCATGTATGCTAGGTAAATACACTAAATTACATACGTTTTCAGGCCACTAATAATCAAATCAGCCTAGAAATTCCCCGTTTTGTATTCTTGTGGCACCAAATTGATAGCAGACCTTCAGCTCAATATTTAATTAATCTTAGAAAATCTTCACCAATAATGAAAAGCACAATGGAGTCTTCAGTGCAGCAAGCTCATAACAGAAAATACTGCATTGGGCTTGGTGAGGGTCTAGAGAGGCACATGCTCACTCCAAGGCTGTGGGTATTAACATATTCAAGTGTGTTACAGGTAAGGAGGGAGTTTCTGCATCTGCCAATCTCGTTGCAGTCTCAGGTCTTAAGTGGTTGCACCCTCAGCACTAGGGAGACCTGTAGAGGTTCAGTTGGCCAATGAATGGACATGGTCAGGAGAGAAAGGATGCTGCCCAGAGCTGGTCTGATTTGGCGGGAGATCCAGGCTCTGCTCCAAGCTCTGTGTCCAGCTTAGAGTTGCAGTCCCTACCTTCCACGCTGCATCTTGTAAATCACAGGCTTGGACAGCCTGGAGGCCACTGGGTATGCTAATGTGCGCTCATATATTGCACTGAGAGCTGCCCACTCAGATGACCCCCACAAATTTTGTTACTCAGAGGTGATCGCCCTGGGGAAATAAGTGTTATATTTGGAAAGAAAAATTAACCAAATTAAGTGGGAAGATTCTGGTCTGATGCAGTAAAAGCATGATTGAAGGGGAAAGGTGCAGTAAGAGAGGAGTGTGGGGAAGAATATTCACATAGAAATGTGATTCTATGATTGTAAGCAGGAACTCAAGCTTGATATTTCTTTGTTCAGTGCTGTAAATAATAGATCCCTGATATAATAGTATAATAGCAGACATTATAATAGCTACCACTTATTGAGTGCATATAATGTGGCAGGCACTGTGGTAAGGCTCTTATGGGCTTTAGTTCACTTAATTTCACAATAAATAGAGCCATTATAATCCTCCTTTTACTTATTTAGAAACAAAGGCTCAGAGAGGTTAAGTAACTCACTCAAGGTCACACAGCTAGTTAGCAGTAGAGCTTGTTCTTCTAAGTCCAAAGAGGAGAGCTGTTTACTGTTGATGAGTCATACTATTTAGGATGAGGAGGTAAAATAGGTTTTAATAAACAGGTAACATTTATCTTACTGTCATAGGACTTATGGCCAGGAAAGGAAGTAGACAAAGCATTTCAAATAGTTAATTCAGTGTTTGCAAGAGTACATGGGGCTGAAAAGGAGCGGCACAGAGGGCTGTTGGGACATTTCACAGAAGACCCTGACCAAACCCATCCTCCAACCCCTGTATCACTCTGCTTCTGCACACAGCTGTAGGGACCAGCCTACATACTCCTACACAAGTATAATTAGGAATTTCGGGTTCATCCCTTTCATCTCACAGCAGATTTTAGAGTTTACACTGATTCTGTGTTCTAAAAGAAGAAAACGTAATATCACTGTGAATGTTATCTTTTGTTGCTTTAATTGCCTACAAGATAAAAAGCATTTCTTTTTAACTGGTTTATAACTTCTATGGCATTTGGAGCTTCCTAATGTGGCAAGAGGACAGAGGAACATCTGAAATTCTGGTTCCCATTTTTTTAAGCCGACTGACTGTAACTTACTCCTTTGAGAAGAGTTGGAGGCAGAGGTGGGAGTGCAGATCTCATTACCATTGCTTACTTGGGTTCTGGTGAGGTCGAGTCTCAGGGGCTGGTTTGACTAGGGAAATTGTGCAGTCAACTTGGTGGGCTTTTTTGTTTTTTCCCGCTCCAGGTTTGTTTCAGGGATTCTTCCAAGGAGAATGAAGTTGGCACATTTAATTGCACAGTTAAATCCTGTCACTCTGCACGTGCCTGTGCTGGCACTGTTGTAGATTAGATTCTCTACAAACTCCTTGGGAAGCACCCAAGGGAGGAAGGAAATGGGATCTGGAAGGTAGGTGGGCCCAGCAAAGCTATAGAATCAGGTCAAATTAAGCCCTAGGCTTATCCCCGAGGGTTCTGGAGTGTGTTGTCCCACCTTAAAGCAAGGGGGCCAGGCTTTGATATCACCAAATTAGCCTCCTCACCCTGAGGGAGGTGAATCTTTCATAGGTCTCCAAAAGTCAGAGTTGCAGCAAAAGAAGATCTAAAAGGGGCATCTATTCCAGATATACACGGTGAGGGGAAACTCACACCATCGTTTCTTGAGTCTTAAACCCTTCATGGGGATATGGAGGGTCTTAGCACAAAATACAACATCACGTTTCTGTCTCCGTAACGGTGGCAGCTCAGCAGCTAGAGCACGGAGAACTCAGGTTCCCACAGCAGAGGTCTCTTCAGATCCCACCTTTCCTGTGTTCAAATGGGGAGATAGTGGTCCTGGCAGTGGAAGTGCCTCTCAGTGACCACTCTGGGAGCACAAACCTGTCTGGAAGGGTCCCCCCTTCAGGACAGAGCATCCTCTTGTATACAGCCTGTGGGATAAGTGACACTCTAGCCCTTAGGGATAAAGTCCCCACATGGGCCCAGAGAGATGCAGCCACTTTTACACATTTAAACTCCCTGTCACCAATAAAACCAAGCCTCTTCATGCCTGTGCACTTCCCAACAGCAAGTGCAACACTACAGGAGACTTAACACTTTATTAACTTTTCTATACTCAAATTTTAAATGTCTGCCAGTTTGTAATTGAGACATGTATTTCAGGATAATTTGTTTCTGAATCCTAGGCCTCCCAGAATGACCTCCCTGAACCAATCACATAGTGAAGTATTATAAAGTCTCTTCTCCAGAGCAAATGAGCCTTTAAAAGGGGAATTTTCTTTGTACAGATCAGTGATGTTGAGCTTTTTTTCATGTGACTGTTGGCCACATGTATCCCTTCTTTTGAGACATGTCTGTTCATGTCCTTCAGCATTTTTTAATAGGGTTGTTGGTTTTCTTGCTTGGAAATCCTTGCACACTGGATTTCCAAAGCAGTAAAAAAAGAGGGAAAATATGTAAAACATCTTCTTATAATCTCTGTATTGACTCTATGTTGGCATCATATTCAGGAGTATTTGGTTAAATAAAATGTTGTTAAAAAGATTTCTCTACCAAGGCCTGAGAGGCATGGACCAAAGAAAGCAGACAAGAGAGCTGCCTTCAAAGTCCTTGCACCCATTCTGTATTATTGCCAGAAAATGTCAGTTTCCCTTCTGGAACTTATGGCCTGGAGAGGAAGTATTCAAAGTATTTCAAACAGGTGGAAGGTGGTTGCTAGTTTCCCCTTGCTCTTCGCATCTTCCAGAATCCTGGATGAGATGACCACTGTCAATGTGTGGAGTAAGAACATCATTCTCCATTGAAGAACCTCTTCTGTCTTTCATGGAGCAGTGTCAGTTAATTTCATATTTATTTCTGATATCTATAATCAGTTGGTTATTTCAACTCAGAAGTTATAGTGAATAAATGAGACTGAATTGCTAAAACAGAACCAAATTTAGCCTTCATTTAAATGCTGACATTTTATATATATCTTAATTCAATTACATATTTCTCTTTTTTCACAAAAGATGTACACTAAGAGGCCTGATATACAGATTTGCTAGTTGTTTTCCCATGTTGAAAAACTCACCTCATGTTGTATCTTTAACCATGACACACACAATTTCTATTATATGTGTTATTTGCTGCTATTCTTCAATTAGAATGATTAACTGAATTATATGGGGTTTTGTGGGGCAGATGAAACAGTTCATGTAAGGAAGTCAATGCCCACAAAAAGGAGGGGTTTATGCACCTGAATATAGGCCTGCATGACCCTTCTCACGTCTCATGTGGACATGCCGGGTTGGGGTTTTTCTCCAGGGTAGGGATGTCCACCTGATGGGATGCATTCCCCTATGGCGTCCAGGAGCCATAGGAATACGGATACATACACACACTTCTTAATTATACTCCCAGTGACAACAGATGTCAGTGACCTGTAAGACAACTCCCAAAATAAACGGACCAAAGAAATAAACTTTGATTCAAGTAAAGTAGAAATCAATATCAACTCCAAGAAACTACAAATCTTGATTTTTTTTTTTATACAAGTGTATATGTTTATTACTCATTCAAACAGATGAGTCAGAATAACATTTAATGTACCCTGGAAAGCAGCCAGATATCTACATGCCTATAACAAATGATGATTTATGCCAAGTAAGAAAAAGGCTGATTTAATTAATTTTGTCACCAAGGTTTCTCCACTGAAGAAGGGTAAGTTAACAAATAGGCTAGTAGAATACTTTCTAATGTTTATTTATAAGAATAATTAAAAATAGCTTACTGTGTCCTTCCTTATGATAGAGGCTTATTATCTGTCCTCAAGTGGGACAGCCCCTCAGTCTCCTCTGGACATCATTAGATCAAGTCTGTGACCTCACCGTCTGAGGTCTCCAACTGCATAATCATGAAGCACTTTTATTTGGGCTTGAGAATTGTTCATTGACTGAACAAATAGTTAACTAATACTTATTTTGTGACATTGTTCCAGGTGCCAGGGATATGATGACAAATCAAATGGAAAAACTGGCTGTTCTCAACTCACTTTCTAGTCTTTATGATAAACAAAAAACAGAGAATCACACACATACATCAGACATTCCAAAGTCAGGATAAGTGATGTGAAGAAAATGAATCAGAAAAAAAAATAGGGTGGGAAGGAAGGGTGTGTGATTTTTAAAAAGATTGCCAAGGAAGGTCTTTGGGAGGAGGTGACTTTTGAGTAGAAACTTTCAGTGATGGAGAGCTATATGATTTTGTAAAGAATGGAAACCTATATGAATTTTTAAAAATGTGGTCTATATAAATATTTGGGGACACAGAATAGAAATGTAAAACTCTGAACCAGGCACCTGCTTTTCTTGGAGCCCCATGTCTAGTTTACTTATTTTACTGTCTTGAGCTCAGAGGAGTTAGCTAAGTTATTGTCTGTGTTGGTGGGGAAGGAAATAGGAGGGGGATGTAAGGCAACATTTTAGCACTAAAACCAAGGAGGATGTGCTGAGAGATGGTCCAGATGAGGCCAGTATCTGAGCTGATTAGTCAGTCCCAAAGCCAGCTGTCAAATTTAACAGATTAGATGGAAAAGGAGATGGAAGCTAGAGGAGAGCTCATGAACGGAGTGCTGGCATTGACCAGCAGGGTATTAATTAAGGGGGCTGAGCACGGAACAGCCCCTGAACCAAAGCTGGAATCCATGGCTCCCTTTCCCAGGGTTTCTGTCTCACAGGTGTTCTAGGTGTACTGGAAGCAGGGACACTGGGGTCAGACAGGACGAGATGAAACAACCTGCCAAATCCCAGAAGGATCAGCTCTGGTTTGAAGCCCTTCCCATTTCCCATAAAATGCTGAGGCATGGGTATACTGGGGTATAGGGTACAATTTCTATTCTTGTCAAGGGCTAGGGATAAATCTGAGTGATCAGGGTGTAAATGGGCATCTTATTCCCTGAAGCCCAGAACATAGATGGGTCAATTGTACGACAGTATTTCCTGTAGGATAAGAGCATACTTTTGGCAAACTTATTTGCTTGGTTTGGTCCGGTTAATAGGGATCTTTCTAGATTTCTAAACATTGCTCACTTCCTCTCCCTACATACATACATAACACACACACACGCACACGCACACGCACACGCACATGCACACGCAGTCCCCAGGCCCTGGGCTTCAGAGCTGTTTTTCCCGTTTGTTCATTCAGCAAACATTTCATTGAATAGCTCTTTTGTAGCAGGGTTGAAGATACAATCATGAATAACAGTTGGTCCCTGACTTTCAGGAACTACTACCTTTTAGTTCTAACCTGCGCTGCTTTCTTCAACCCCCTTTTGATTATTCAAGGAAAAAGTTTCTTTCCTGTTGGACTTCATGCTACTCTTGGGGCTTTAAATCCACACTTTTTTCTGTAATCCCTTTGCTGTCTCTTTGGGCTCTCCCCTAAGAACCCATTGTTTCCTCTCTCTAATCTCAGAGCCAGGCTCCTTGACCCTACTTGAAGTGTGTTCTTTCAAGAGTTGTACTTCTCTGGATTCTCTAGTCCTGTCTTTTTTCATTAAAGTTAACAATATCACACTCAACTACTCCATTCCAAACCAGCAATATTCAGCCACCAGGAACTTAAAGCTTCCCGAAAAGAGATTCCCCAAACAGTTGGAACTTCTAGCTCCTATAGGGGCTGCGCTTTTATCAATCATGTGTTATCTCAAGGGTATTAGCGGGACTAGGAGAAGAAATGTCTGTTCATGTTTTCCCTTTATAGGAAGTAATACCATACTCCTCTCCTGGCAGGTTTGAAATTTAATAGGACAATTCTGGAAAAATCCTTGCTTGAACAATAATTAATATAGATGTTCTTATCATGTCTATGCTCAATCCAGCCTCTTTTAAACTACAAATGAAATAGGATAGAGACAGAAAGTTGATGCTAGGCACTGGGGCTCACACCTATAATTAAAGTACTTTGGGAGGCCAAAGTGGCCAGATCATTTGAGGTCAGGAGTTTGAGACCAGCCTTGCCAAATGGTGAAACTCTGTCTCTACTAAAAATATAAAAATTAGCCGGATGTGGTGGTGCACGCCTGTAGTCCCATCTCCTTGGGAGGCTGAGGCGGGAGAATCTCTTGACTCTGGGAGGCGGAGTTTGCAGTGAGCTGAGATTGTGCCACTGCACTCCAGCCTGGATTACAGAGTGAAACTCTGTCTCAAAAACAAAAAAGAGAAAGTTGCAACAGAAACATAGGTTTTGACCACTAAGAAAATAGGGATGTTTTTTATTTTCATAACATCCTAGGGGTGGGGGGAAAATTTTAAAAAAGTAAGCATTTATGAAGTTTATTTTAGTACCTTCTGTGTGCCAGATGTTTCTTGGGTTAAACTAAAAGCAAGAGAACATGTTCTAGGTGGTCAAGGAATTTATGAAATGTTATACAACCAATAAGCAGTCAACCAGGATTTGAACTTGATGATACTGGAACTGGCCCTTTATCCTCTACCATGCTTTCACTTGAATCTGGAGTAAGCTACCTGCATGACCTGTAGCTGCATGACCTTGATATCTCTGGCCTCAGCTTCCACATTTGGGAAATGAGGAGATTGGACCCAGGCTCCTGAGAACACTTCCAGTAGAAACTCAGTGGCTTGGCTATTGTCACCCCTATATTATCCAACACTAATCTCTGGATAAGGTTCCTTAGGATTTTTCTGAACCCAGGTACATTTAAATAAGAAACAGTTATCCACAGCTTGACCAGATTCCTGCTGCTTTGTCATAAAATTTTTGATAATACGAGACTGTACAGTTTTATAGTCTGATGGTTTGGGGTGAACTTTTTTCTTAGGATGACACCTGTTTCCTTTTTAAGTGTCTGTCTCATTTCACCCCTTTGGATATTCAGGAGACCTCTGAATATAGACGTTTTCCAGGTCAGATTCAGAAACAGAAATGGAATTGACCTTTTAAATAGCAATATGAGATAAAATTTAAAGGTATTTATTACAAAATGCCTCTGCTCTACCTAGTAATTTTCTACCTAGGGAATCAACAGATCAGCTGATCAACAAATTAAGGAAACACTGAGAAATTATAATGTCTGTTTCAAAAAATGACTTGACATAAATATTCTAATAATGTAGAGCAACCAAAGCACTTTAAAAATTAATGGGAAATCCACCATCGATCATTTTAAATTTTTATGGCCAAGAAACTACATTTGTATAGCTTGATTGCTCAATTGCAAGGCAACATTAGGTTTCAGATCCAGAGAAGGGGAATTAGTTGAAAGGAGCACTGACCTCTGTTACTAATAAAAATAAGAATAAAAAAAGGAAAAAGAAAATGAGAATCAGCATCTCTAGGCACTTTTTGTTTCACATTCTTCTTAATTGGACAGCAGCCAAGAAACAGGACTTGATATTGATGGAAATTGCTTTAATGGATGGGGGTATCTTGACACTCCAAGGTTTTCTCATTTGAAGGTGGCTGAACTGTGTGTGTGTGTGTGTGTGTGTGTGTGTGTGTGTGTGAACTAAATTATATTTTATAAATTAATCTCTAGAGGAGAACTATTCAAAAAATGTCTAAAATTGGTAAAATTTTACTATCCCAGGGATTCAATGACATAAAGTATGTTTTCTAACTATGCATGTGAAAAAGTTAATGGGTCAGGGGTCTAACAGCTTCAGATAGAAATACCAGACAAAGTGCCAGAATTGTCAGCATCACACAGAAGGCACAAATCCTGTCCATGAGTACAAAGTGCTTTTACATTTATTTGTGTCATCTCTGATTTCTTTCAGTAGTGTTTTGTACTTATCCTTGCAGACCTCTTTTACCTTTTTGGTAAGTTGTATCCCTAGATATGTTGTTTTGTGTGTGTGTCTATTGTAAATAGGATTGTGTTCTTGACGCTCAGAATATTACAGGTGTATAGAAATGCTACTGATTTTTGTACATTGATTTTGAATCCTGAAGTTTTACTGAAGTCATTTGTCAGTTCTAGGAGCCTTTTTTGTGGAGTTGTTAGAGTTTTCTAGGTATAGAATCATATTGTCAGCAAAGATAAATAGTTTTATTTTTTTTCCTATTTGGATGCCTTTTATTTAGGTCTCTTGCTTGATGTTCTGGCTAGGACTTCAAATACTTTGTTGAATAGGAACAGTGAGAGTGTCCTTGCTTTGTTCTAGTTCTCAAAGGGAGTGGTTTCAGATTTGGCCTCTTCAATATGATGTTGGGTATGGGTTTGTCATAGATGGCTCTTATTATTTTGAGAATCAATATTGTTAAAATGGCCATACTACACAAAGTAATTTACAGAGTCAACACTATTCCTATCAAACTATCAATATAGTTTTTTACATAATTAGAAAAAAGTATTCTAAAATTTATATGGAACAAAAAGGAGCTCAAATAGCAAAATCAGTCTGCAGTGAAAACAACAACAACAACAATGAAAAACAAAACAAAGCTGGAGGCATCACCTTACTCACCTTCAAACTAAACTATAAAGCTCCAGAAACTAAAACAGCATGGTAGTGGTATAAAAATAGACACATAGACAAATGAAACAGAATAGAGAACCCAGAAATAAAGCCACACATCTACAATTATATGATCTTCAACAAAGTTGATAAAAATAAGCAATGGGGAAAGAACTCTCTATTCAGTAAATGGTACTGGGCTAGCTGGCTAGCCATATGCACAAGAATGAACTCTTACCTCTCACCATATACAAAAATAAATTCAAGATGAATTAATTTAAATTTAAAACCTCAAACTATAAAAATCCTATAACAGCAGCCAGGTGCGGTGGCTGATGCCTGTAATCCTAGCACTTGTGGGAGGCTGAGGTGGGTGGATCATGGAGTCAGGAGATGGAGACCATCCTGGCTAACATGGTGAAACCCTGTCTCTACTAAAAATAGAAAAAATTAGCTGGATGTGGTGATGTGCACCTGTAGTCTTAGCTATTTGGGAAGCTGAGGCAGGAGAATCACTTGAACCCAGGAGGCAGAGGTTGCATTGAGCCGAGATTACACTGCTACACTACAGCCTGGGTGACAGAGTGAGACTCTGTCTAAAATAAATAAATAAATAATAAAATTCTAGAAGAAAACCTAGGAAATACTCTTCACAACATTGGCCCTGGCAAAGAATTTATGGATAAAATTGACCAAGCAATTGCAATAAAAACAAAAATTGACAAATGGGACTGAATTAGACCAAAGAGCTTCTGTACATCAAAAGAAACCAAGAGAGTAAAGAACTTACAGAATATTTGCAAAGTAGGCATCCAACAGAAGGTTAATATCCAGAATCTAGAAAGAACTTAAACAAATCAGCAAGCAAAAACAACCCCATTTCAAAAAGGGCAAAAGGCATGAACAGACACTTTTCAAAAGAAGACATACATGTGGGCAAAAAACAAATGAAAAAATGTTCCAGGACTGGTCATCAGAAATGCCAATTTAAACCACAATGAGATACATCTCAGACCAGTCAGAATGGCTATTATTAAAAGTGAAAAAGTAACCTGCTGGCAAGGCTGCAGAGAAGAGGAAATCCTTATACATTGTTGATGAAAATGTAAATTAGTTCAGTCACTGTGGAAAGCACTTTGGAGATTCCTCAAAGAACTTTTAAAAGAGAACTACCATTTAACCCAGAAATCCCATTATTAGGTATACACCCAAAGGAAAATAAATCATTCTACAATAAAGATACATGCACTCGTGTTCCTCACAGTTCTATTCACAATAGCAAAGATATGGAATCAACCTAGATGCTTGTCAACAGTGGATTGGATAAAGGAAATGTGATATATAGATACTCATAAAATACTATGCACCATAAAAAAGAATGAGATCATGTCCTTTGCAGCAATGTGGATGCAACTGGAGACCGTTGTCTTTAGCAAATCAAGGCAAAAACAGAAACCTAATACTGCATCTTCTTGCCTATAAGTGGGAACTAAATATTGAGTACAAATGAACATAAACATGGAAATAATAGACACTGGGAACTATTAGAAGGGGTGGGGGAATGGGCTGAAAACTACTGGGTACTCTGCTCACCACCTTAGTGACAGGATCATCTGTAGTACCACAAACCTCAGCAACACACAATATTACCAGTGTAACAAACTGGTACATATACCTGCTGAATCTAAAAGTTGAATTTTTTATTTTTTAAAACCACTATCCTGTACTCACCAAACATACTAGGATTATAGAGAACAGAGAGCTCTGGAAAAAAATCCTGAAATGGTCAGGCGAAAACTCCAAGTAAACTGTACTGGCCCTGGCATGAAAACATACTACTAAGGGAGCTTACGGTTAAGGCCAGTCTAAAGCTTGGCCAGATGACCTTCTGAGAAACTGGCAAAAACTACAATGTCTGAAGCTCTGTGGTCAATCTAGTGTTCAAAGTCCTGCTAATCTCCTCATTAAGATTCAAAGCGCCTGCCTCGTAGCCTTACCTATTACATGCTACACTGTTCCCATACATGATCATAGACACCCCATTCCCCTACACAAAACTCCATGCCCCTGCCTCGGCCCCCCAAACACACGCACACACACACACACACACACACACACACACACACACACACACAGAGAGAGAGAGAGAGAGAGAGAGAGAGAGAGAGAGAAAATAACTGTCTTCACTGGGAGAATGGAAGGAAAATGGTCATCTTAGCAAGACAATTGCTTACTGACCCTGTCTGACTCTTTTTCTTTGTGAGTGTTCTCTTCCACTCTTGGGTCCCAAGACCTCATTGCTTTTCTGTACTTTCTCCCAAAAAAAGCAAATATTGATCTATAGAACTATCACCCTTGAAAAAATTCATTCACTGCAATGGGAAGAGATGAGAACCATGACCTTCTCATACTTAAGACATTTTTGTCTGCAAAGGCTGTTTCATCCCATGGGATGGTTATTTATAGACCATTAGAGCAAACTGGGAGGGCAAGACCTGAAGAAATGGATGTGTTCCTTGCTGGAAAGGACTGGCTTAGGGAAAAGGGGTACAGTGCAAATAAATTCGTAAGGTGGAGCATGGAATCCAACAGGCATAGCAAGGAGTGGGGAGGCTGCGGATGTGACTAGAGGGTAGTGATAGGATTAGGTAGTATAGACTAATGTTGATTTGAATATGAACTTCTATACTTGCACAATAGATACAATATGGGAAATACCTTGGTTATCCCTGTATTCATCCTAGATTATCTAGGAATGTTCTAAAAATAAATAAGTTATTTGTAGGTTATGCACTAGCCATTACCTCTTTCTCAATGTGTTCTCTCTTGTGTCTCTGTCTTCACGGCTCTACATTCTTCCATCTGGTTCACTGCCACCACTGCCTCCACTCCCACATCATGGTGTTTGCTGGACAGCCATCCCAGCACCTCAGAACTGAGGATTTTTGCTGTCACAAACCACCTTGAGCCAAGACACTCAGCAGAAAATAGTGGGGTGGAGTGTAGTTGTTTTAGAAGCCAGCTGGTGTGAGGATACTGGGGAGAACTGGCAAGATGTCAGTAAGTGAAAGGCCAAAACCTCTCAAAGCTGGAGTTCAAAGGAGGAATGACTGAACTGAGGCGGGGATAAGAAATTCTACTGTTTTTCAAAATACTTGCTGCTTGCCCTGGGGAAGCATTACCTTTGGTGACCTGCTGCCTAGTTGTGTAACTTTGCATTGGCTGATGAAATGAATGGAGGTGGTTGGTGTCACTTCTGGGAAGGAGCTCTAAGAGTGAACATTGTTAATCCACGTTCTCCCTTCATTCTATCTGCTACAATGACCATAAATGATCTGGAATAGAAATGATTTTATTATCCCAAGTCCCAAAGACAATAGGGAGGAGAGACAGAGACAGGGACAGGGATAGGGACAGGGAGAGGGAGAGGGATTACTCATATCATAACGTAACAAGTCAACTTCTGTTGTTATACATCACTGTGATTCTGGGGGTCGTTGTTATCTTGCCTCAACCTAGCTTAACCCAATTGTTATACTCTTATACGAGTACCAGGAACAAGGCAAAATTTTTCGGGGTATATGAATGTGCATACATTTGTGTGCAATGCATGTGTGTGATAAAATGCACAGGGAAACAAGTCAACAGTAATGATGACATGCGGGAGAACTAACCCAATAAAAAGAAAAACTGAAAATTTGATTTGGTTTGGCTGTGTAACAGCAATACTGATTGCAGTCATTTTCGTGAACAGCCTACCATTTGAGACTAATTTGTATGCAATATAATAAAAATTATGTATAACATTAAAATATGCACCTGATTAACTCTGTTGCGGGTTTTGTTTAATTACAACAGTAATCTCTATACGTAGATATTCAATCTCTGTAATTTGTTTTTCATGTAACAATTTAAAATAATCTATGAAATCATTCCCATTAAAAGGGCAAGTTAGGAAGCACACTGTTAAGTGAGTGTATAGAACAGAAGGAAGACGTGCAGCTACAAGGAGAAAAACGTGGCTGGGCGCGGTGGCTCACGCCTGTAATCCCAGCACTTTGGGAGGCCGAGGCGGGTGGATCACGAGGTCAAGACATCGAGACCATCCCGGTCAACATGGTGAAAGCCCATCTCTACTAAAAATATGAAAAATTAGCTGGGCATGGTGGTGCGTGCCTGTAATCCCAGCTACTCGGGAGGCTGAGGCGGGAGAATTGCCTGAGCCCAGGAGGCGGAGGTTGCGGTGAGCCGAGATCGCACCATTGCACTCCAGCCTGGGTAACAAGGGCGAAACTCCGTCTCAAAAAAAAAAAAAAAAAGAAAGAAAAATGGGCTCTGCATAGGTGAATAGGATGTCTGACTTTGGCCAAAACCACGTGAACATTTATTTATTGAATTTCATTTCCTCTAGACCCAGTCATGTGCCTCTTACCACTCTATGCCATTTTCCTAGTCAATCTCATCTATGCCAGCAATTGACTAATCGCTCCCCAAATTGCAACTCCAGTCTGTATAACATCTAGGAACTCTGTGCATACAGACCCAATGGCCTATTCATCAATTTTATTTTAATATCTCTAAGGCACCCCAACCTCAACATGTGTAAGATCATGTTCATGGTCTTTCCCCATAAACTGGTTCTATTTTATTCTCAGATGTGCAATCTATATTCAACTACTGATAATTTTGCCCTCTTTTTCTTCATTGTTGATTTTACTATTGATTTTAGCTAGTTTTAATTGATCCTTTTATTTACATCTATGTTTTTACCACCGTGATTCAGGTTATTCTCATCCTCAGTCTGAAGGAACATAATTGATCTTCCCACATCTGTTATGCCACCTCCAATTTACTGACACATTACAGTTCAGGTGATTTGTATCAAAGTGCAGATATGATTACTTCACCTCATTGTTTAAAAGCCTTAAGTTGTTTCCCGTTGCTTTTATGTTTAACATTACATCAATTGACCTGTATTAGACATCTGTGCATCCCCTTTCTGTTCATCCTCCACCCTTACTTTCTAAAATGCCCCTCCTTGGTCTGTTAGGATTTCTATCACTTGGCTCCATCCTCCCATCTTCCCCTCACAAGAGGAGCATAGGGCCCAACCTGCCACATCAAGGTACTGCAGTGATTGGCTCAGAGGGATGTTATATCCCAAGTGTGTGCCAGTGAGACCCCTGCTTTGTCTATCAATATGAATGGCAGGAGAAAGAGGACTTCCCATCATCTGAGACAACAGCTTTCAGGTATATTGTATGCTCAGTGGGTTTTGCAGTGGGGTAGAGAAAGCCTGTCTGAGAATGAAGCTAATACAAAGTAGAAGTGGGTCAGGAGATGGGGGAAAAAGCCAGATGATTGGTGACGTAAGTTTGAGTCAGTGCTGGAAGCCAGTGCCAGATCTTGGACTTCTCATTTACATCAGTCAGTATATTCCTTTTCGATTTAGGCTGATTTATAGAGTTAATATCATCACTAAAATTTTTCTTCTTATTTTTTGTTCCATTGAGTCTCCTCCCCTACCTCATACCCAGTGAACTCCTTCAGAGTTAGGCTTAAACATGACTTTTTGAGGAAAATGCTTCCTAACCCCGAATGAGATAAGACGTCTCCATTATGTTTGCTCATACTTGTTTCCATTTGCATTCTATGTCTATTTATACATTTACGTCTATGATTTTACGATTCCTCTCTGTGTCTTCATGTGACTCTAAGCCCTGTGAGGGCAGTAGTAATGTCTGTTTTTTCCTCCACCAGATGCTTGGTGCCCACACAGTGCCTGACAGTAGATGCCTGTTGAATGGATGAATGAAATTACTGGATACTATGCACTGGGCTAAGTGTTTGTACATACATTACCACATTTAAACCTCCCAAGAATCTGGTGGCAAATGCTCTGTGACCTATTTGTAAATGTAGAAACTGATGCATGAATATGTTGAAAACACTCTCTAATATAAAGAGAGAGATGTGGGATATAAAATGAGATCTTGTTTGAAATGCAGAGATCTTTCTTTTCTTATGCTGCTTTCTAAGGAGATCTTAAATGTCTATTTGCACTTTCTCTTTTTCCCCACAAAATGCTTATCTTGATTCTGATTCCTGCAGTATTTTACTCTGTTCTTCTATTTAAAGTGTCAGATCATTAAGTTTAATACATTCCAGGAATATTTTCAGCCTCACCTGGAACACCTACAGACTGTTTGAGACACTCCCTTTACCTTACATGACTTTCAAGATCCAGAAGAAAGATTGTCTTTGGTGCAATGGCCCTGGTTTGGGAGTAGAGGAGAAGGGCCTGTCCTGAGGTTTTCCATATTTTTCTATGTTGATCAGTGACTTCCTGTATACCCTCCCAGCTGACCATGAGTAGAAGAGATTAGAGGGGAGAGAACAAACACTGGGAGAATGGAGGAGAAGCAGAACATGCCTATTGCCGTTGAACTGGAATCCCTGAAGTCTCAAACACTTCTAAGCCCTTCACAGATTCTCCAGTGGCCCAATATCTGGGTAATTTGGTCTTCTGCACATTTTAATAATCCACTGAATAATATGCATTCAATGGCAGAAGTTCAAACCTCGTAAAGTGATGCTAGAGAGTTCAGGGACATTGATGACCTCCTTGGTTCATAGTACTTAGAATCATAACAATAAATGTTGGAAGTTAATGCTCAGGATCCAAAGACGCTACAGAAATAAAAGAATCCTGGAGATACCTGAACATGCCAAAAAGACTTACAGGAGGGTTACCCGAATCAATCAGCCTTCAAATTCTTTGTTGTGTATCAGTGACAAGCTCAGGAGCTTTTGCCAGAGAGTAAATCAATGAACTGCTTCTTTCATTGAGACGTTCTTGCTATTAAAACTTGCTACTTAAAAAAAATGGCAGCTGAACCAAAGCGTGTGTAATGATATACTTGAGGCTGGCATGAACTTATCTTGTTTCAAATGGTAACAAAGTTCACTGACCAGCACTGGTCTTCAATTACCCTTTGAGTAGCCACGGCCTTGAAAATTGGTTTGCAATACTGGTTTTATGTTAGAAGAACTTGGGAGGACTTACAATTTACCCATGCCTGAATGACTTCTCCAGAATTTCCAATTTAATGAGTCTTGAGAATGTCTAGTACATTTTAGTATTTTCCCAGGTGATTCTACTGAGCATTCAGGGTCAAGAACCACTGGCCTTAACTGTAGCAGGATCAGAAGACATGAATTCCTGATGCTGACTGGTAGCTTGTATAGCTGACCTAGGTGGAGATATCTTTTGAAAGACTTTTTGTTTCATAGATCTTTTATTAGCTTTGTAGGGGAAAAAAAATGGAACCGAACACAGTTACTAAGAAAGAGGTGACATGTCAGGAGAAGGAACACCTACAGGCTGTTTGAAACAGGCTTTAAGAAATCTGAATTTAACAGAATTGGTGTATGGGATGCTACCCCCATGCACAGGCAGAATGACACAAAGGAGGCAGTTGAAGGACAAAAAAATTGTCATAATAGTCTTAATTTTTTCTCCCTCCTCCATAGTAGTTTTCTAAAGTGGATGGGGCTATCATTGACATCTAAAGAGGGAAAAGTGAGGATTCAGGAGGCGAGGGCTATAAATCTCGCAGCCTGGAGAATGAGGAGAAATCTGTCCTCCATTTGAAATACCTAAGTTCAGAGTTGAACCTGGGAAATATGTAGTTCAGAATTAATGAATGGATAGAGCAGACCGCCAGTTGTTTAGGCCATCTATCACTCCAGCCATAAAAATTTACAAAGCGTCAGCCATTATTTACTTCACCCACTAAATGAGGATGGGGGAATTCAAAGTTAAAACTTGTAAATACTGGCAGCGCAATTGCAATGAACTTCCTTAAATCCTTGGCCTAATGCTGCTGTCTCTCAGATCCTGCATTCCAGAAAACCTCATTCTGGAGGTCAAACTGATATCCTTTGCAGCATCATGTTGCCTCAGTCACTGTGAGTTCCTTCCTAGCAAACATTCCAAAAGAAAGTGTCCTTGCATTCTGTCCTTTGCGTATTCATCTACTGGTGTATTAAGAGTATTTGTATACATTAAGCATATTACAATAGGTAGCACAGCACGCAGAGAACGCTGTAGACTTTGGACCCTGATCCTTTAACTTAATAGGATCTTGGATGAATTCCTTGACTTATTTGAATATTGATTTCCTTATATGGGAAGAGGATAATCTCTATCTCTTTAGGATCATGGTAAAGATTTAATATGGGCTTAACTTGCTATTGAGCCAGCTGCATTTTGTAGGGTGCAAGTGGGAAGCAAGTATTTTTTTTCTCAATATTGCCTTTTAAATATGATGTGCTGAAACTCCTCTTCCCACCCCTCAATAATGGTTCAGGCAAATGTTCCAGCTATTCTTACCACTTCCTGACACCTAAAGGTCTCATGTTAAGAAGTCCTGTCTAATATTGCATAAAACCTTCAGTTTCTCCTGCAATTTTCCCTGCCTTCAGATCAGGGCCTGAAATCTGTCCTGCTCCTTCTTCCATTGCTTTAGGCCTCTGTATTTTTCAGGATTGTGATGGGGAAAAGAAAAAGTAAGTGGGGGAAGGTCTCACTTGGTGCTGTAGTTACTTAGCTTTGAGGCTTTCTGTACGACAGATACTCAAGTGCTGTTGCTTTTTCTTGCAGGGTGCTTTGGTTGGCTCTTCTGGGAACAAAAGAAAGCGTAATTTAAAAAAAAGAAATGAATGGTATATGCAAACCCCTAAATGACTCATGCCTGGATTTAAACAAAGGGTACAGTGACAGGTTTCTGTAGACCTGAGAACATTTGCTATTTCACTACAGAAGCAATTATTATGAAATAATTCAGATATAAACATTCATGTGCTTTCTCTTTATTTGCTTGCTTCCTTCTTCGTAACATATATTGGTTTCCTTTTTTTTCTTTTTATATTGTGGTAAATATACATATTTATCATTTGAGCCCATTTTAGGTGTACAGTTCAGTGACATTAGAAACATTCACATTATTGTGCAACCATCACTGCCATCTCTTTCTTGAATTTTCTCATCTTCCCAAATTGAAATTTTGTACTAATTGAACACAAGCTCCCTATTCTTGACTGCCCTCAGCCTCTGGCAACCACTATTCTGCTTACTTTCTGTATCTATGAATGTGACTAAGTACCTCACATAAATGGAATCATACGGTATTTATCTTTTTGTGACTGGTTTATTTCACTTAGCATAATGTTCTCAAGGTTCATTCATGTTGCAGGCTATGTCAGAATTTCCTTCCTTTTAAAGCTGGATAATATTCCATTACATGCATTCATCATGTTTCCTACATCCATCCATCGATGGACATGGGTTGTTTCTACCTTTCTTTTCTCTCCAATGCCATTCTGGATAAAGGTTGATGCCATAAATACCTGTCAGTTGCTGGAAACACCCTGTCAATGGAGGAGTCCTGTTTCCTGTCCCATCTCTTCTTCCATTCTTCTACATGTTGAACAAGCAAAGTTGTTGGGGTGACGCTTATGCTCAGGGAACATGCCTGGTAAAACTCCATGCCTCCCCTGACACACCTCAGCCAAATATGCACTTTGGTTTGTCAAAACTGATATTACCTAACTGAACTGGGTCCATTAGCCCACAAGCAATGGAAAGCTAAACACTGCAGCATTTGCTTTTTGTAGAGAGAGGTTTATTGCCAGATGACTGAGCAAGGTGACAGAAGATGGGCTCAAATCTGTCTTCCTTCCTCAGCTCACAAGTTGTGTATTTAAGGGCAGCAGTTTTAGGAGAAGGGTCTTAGGTTGGTTAAGGATTGGTGGAGGGTAAAGGGAAGTTAGAAAAGTCTCTTGGGCATGTGTAGTTATCCTTTTATACCTCTTCATGGGTTGAACATGTAAATTAAGAGGGGGTTGATGTGGAACATGTGGTGGAAAATTTGAGCCGTGCTGCCCAAAGTTCACCCACTGGGCAGGCAAATCTTGGTGTACAAGCTCCAGTCAGACATATTGATTCTGGCTAGCTTCAACTGGCCCTATGGTCCTATTAAGTAGACATCCTGAAAAACAAGCTCATAAATTTTGTTAGTCACTAGTCCCCTTTCACCCTGCTCTTTGGTCCATTTAACACTATGAGGCACAATTTCACTGAGGTGCGTAGATACTGGGCATTGAGAGCTTGGTCCTGTCCAGCAGGATGGTCCACAAATGCCTGCTGCAGTGCTGCCTGTCCCAGGGTGTGGCGGCTCTAGAGTGGCTATTCCTTGACTTGTGTTAATCCATCTTGGTAAATCTCTTACTTTTCTTTGTCTATCCAAACAGAATTTTTTCACTTGTAACTGAATCACATGAACTAATATCTGTATTCTTTCTGTCTCTCTTCTCCAACATGTTTTGTTCTCAGATTTATCCTCTGGGGCATCCACCAGTTTTGCTCAGTACTTTTTAGTCAGCATCCCTCAGGGCTAAAGGGATTGTAAACTCCAAGCTGGACTTTGAAATCTAGCTGACTGCTGTTCTCCACACTGGCTCCCATCTAAGCCCTGGGTAATTTAAGCTGACTCTGGTCTCCAAAGGCAGCAGACATAGTACATCTACTCAGGCATTTATAATGAGAAATACTCATGGTTCTTAGTGGTATAAAAAAACACGGAGCAAATGTCAACAGCCTGAGTGCATGATCAGCTTTCAAAAACCATCATTTTTCTCTCACATTTTCCGCAAGTTATACCTCTGAAGCTCGTACCTTGCTTAAAAAAGCAGAACATACACAACACAATTCATGCCCTAGTGACTGGACACGTTCGACCCTGAAAGATATCTTGAGATTCTATTCTCTTTTCTCTTGGCTGAATTTCATACTTCAACTGCTTCTTTAATTCAACTTTCTTCAGTGGACGTGGGATTCATCTTACCCCCAGCTCCCCTTTAATGGTTTAGTAGTTTACTGCTTTTGTTCTTTCTTTCCTTAACTTTTTTTAATCCCTAGGAGAGACGTATCAAAGACTGATTCACAGACTTGGCGCTCTGGGAACTGAACTGTGGGCCACTGGGCTACGATCCTCCCTTGGCATTATCTATGAGTGATGTATGAAGCTCCAGGCTTAATTGGTCTGTCATGTCCCCACTCTTTTGCATAAATCTGGCAAACAGTCTAGCATTAAAGTCCTAATTTCTACCAGGCTATAGTGCTCTCCTTTATTGAACTGTTGTATTTACAAGAGCTGGAGAGATGAAGTTTCACTTGTCAATAATAATGGTAATACCATCATTTACTGAGCATCTGCTTGTGCAAGATATTTTACATGCAGGAGCTGTAAGCCCTACCTGCAAGATTGAGGTGCCTTACCCCTGTTTATAGATGAGGTTCACAGAAGAGGTAAATAGATTTGCCTAAAAGCACAAAGCTAGGAAGTCATAGGGCAAGGTTTCAAACTTAGAGCTTCTAAGTCTTTTAAAAATACAGCTATGACATGGAGTATAATTGGCAAAGACAGAACCTTTTCAAAAATTCTTTATAACTCCTATATCAAAAGACAAAAGAAGGAGGAGTGCTCACTCTTTTTTATGAGGGTTTGTCCTGGGACTTTGATATTCTACACCCCACTACTCACCCAGACAGGCTGCCTTTTAGCTGTGTCTACAGGTGCTATGTGTTGAGACTGAACAACCTGGTAACTGTGTCCCTCACTCATGACAGTAGTTAGCCCTGTCTCATTGCTTGCAGGTCCTCGGCCACTTTGTTGCTGTTTTGTAAACCTTATTCCTGCAGCCAATCCAAATGGAAATTTAGACATCTCCCTGTCATAAAATAATTGATCACAAAAAAGAATTAAATTCAGGGAGTGACTTTGAGCTCTCACAATAGCAAGGTTAGAAAAAAATTCCCATTCTGTTTGGAAACACAGTCGAGTACGTGTCGGAATTAAAAATGACTTACATTCACACCATTTTGGAGTCATGTGCACTGAGTCAGAAAATGTGATTCATCGCATATGAGCGTGGTGTTTGCCATGAAGATGCCCTTCATGCAAACCTGCCAGAATTGTCTAGTGAAGGCACAGAGAACTGCTTAGGCAACTCTTTCAGCTGTCCTTCACCAGGGCTTTTCAGAAGGTCTCTCAGAGCTTCCTGATCGGTACTCGGTGGCTTTTTTCTGTATGCTTTCTGGTGACCAATACCTCCTCCTTCAAACTGTCCTCTGTTTAGTTTCTGTGACACTGCAATATCCTGAGGTCCTTTTCATTGCCTCTTCACTATGACTTATTTGTCCTTATGTCCCCTACATGACAGCATTCTCCAAGGTTCTGTCCCAGGCTCTGGGGGCTTCTCTGGTCACAGTCTATGGCATCCACAGCCAAGAGAATTCCTGTCTGTGGCTTCCCCAAGCCCCTTCCCTGAGGATCAGTTCCCAGTTCCCAGCCCCTCTTCCTTTATTTATTCATGTGTGACCTTCACCTGCTGTGAAATTCCTTTGGGCTCCTTTCCCTCTATCTAGCTGGATATATGTCATTCCACTGGCCTTTCCTGATCCTAGGCGCCGACTTGGCCAGCATCAATCCTCTAAGGGGTGTATTCTTAGGGTCCTGTTTTCTTGCTGCTGTCTTGGACCTCTGTTCTCTCCTACTGTGTGCATTTGTTGAGTTCTGCACCATAGTCCCCCTCCCAGTTGTGCCTAAGAGGTGATTTTCTGTGTTGGATGCTGAACTCTGGTTCAACATTATAGTCCCTGTAATACCTAGCATAGTATTCTGCACACAGCAGAGTCTCCACGAATAGTTTTGTTTAACTTAACAAATTCTCAAGAAATTGATGCAATGAATATCAGCATCAAGGTCACACCAGCTAGGGGGTGGTAAAGATCCTAGAAAGAGAAAACAGGAAAATTGTAATGCACTACGTCGAAAAGAAACTGTCATTTAAATGTCTGAGGAAGTTTATTCTCATACTGTGGAAATGTTTTTGATTCCTGTTTACCATGTGAAGAAGTGAGGACTAAGAAAGTGTGTCACAGTAGAAATGTTATTTTTTTCCCTTCATTCATAAAGTTTGTCTTTAAGCCTGACTTTAAGTATGATTATAGGATTAAGTTATTCACTATGTAGAAAGAAGCTCTCTATAAATGTTCTCTTTCTTTTCCTTTGTCGGGGTCTTCAGGGTACATTGTGTGTTGATGCTTTACACCATATAATTTGTCCATCACCATCTAGCATTTTTTTTGCCATCATTGTTTTTCTGGGTAATTTGGGTTTCCCATCATGATTGGCATGATCACTGAGGACTGGACACTGACTTACTTCTGGCTTTTGCACAGCCTTAATCAAAGCTGAATTAAGATGCTTACCAGACAAACCAATAATGTGGCATCCCTTCCAACCAATAGACTCTAAACATTTAATGGAGATGATGATAAACTGTTTTCTATTAACATGTATTTTATTTTGAGCCATGTTTACTTACTCATTTCAGCTGGCACAGGCAGAACCAATGTTGTGAAAGCATTTCTACGAAAACACTTTCTGTGGTTCGGTTCTCTGTTCAGCTCTCTTTTGCAATTTCCTGAAGCAGAAGTGTCTTCCTTGGGAGACATATTCCAGAATTTGAAATGTGTATAAAAATAAACCCTTTGTTTTTGCTAAATAGTTCTATGTTAGGCGTAAAACCACTTTAAAGTGTTGCTGACTTCGAGAGTTAACCTCAGGCGTCTGTCAGTGTGCTGGTTTGGAATTGTAGCTGCTCTTTGTAACTTACAGAAATGCCAACAGAGACATGCAGCCTTAGTAAGAAATATCCATATATTTTGTATATATAAGGATATTTCCTAGATCAGTGGAAGGAGAACCAATTTATATTTCTCTGGTGATACCATGTGTACGGGCATGGCAGATCGGCACCCTGTGCAGCTGTTTGCCTGTCCTGAGTCTTGAAGCCGGCTCTGACTTGGGGTTCACTTCTGCATTCACTCCTCCTTCTGGCCTGACATTCTTTTTCTTTCTACTTATACTGTACTTTTCCTCTCCATAATGCCTTCTTTAATTACTTAGGTGTGTTAGCAATTTTGTCATAAAGCCTCCTAGAAATTCCCTTCTATGGCAGACATGTTTTAAAGTCTCAGTTCAGTCCCTGATCTGATATTGCCCAACCCCATCCCTCACAGTCACTTCTGAGGTCATAAGATCCCTCCCTGTGGCCAGTTCTAATTGAACTTGGTGAAGATCATAGCCACCTAATTCAGGGTCAAGCACAAGCTGAACCAATGCCATTCTCTCCAAAGGAATTTGGAATCAAGATAGTTTGGGATTGAGCCACTGGGATGGTGGCAGACACTCATGAAAGATCACATAGGATCAGAATCATGTATCCAAGCAGAGTTAAGTGCAATCTGATAAAGCCAGGCCAAGAGAGGAGAAGGAAAACCAGAAAAAGGAGAGACCATGTGGTTCCTGAGAATGGGTAACTTCTCTGATTTTCAAATTTCTGTCTGTTCTTGTTTATGCCAGATACATTTTATTCTTTGGCTTTAGATGGCCCTGAGAAGTATTACTCTTAGAATAGTAGTTTTCTATTTCTAGAGAACTACTATTTCTAGAGAGTATTTTCTCTCATTTCTCTAGCTCTTCTTTTTCCTTATGCTACCTTGAGGCAATTTCTGTTTCTGTCAAGAAAATAGCCTTTAATCAAAGCCCCTTTCTCCTTTATGCCACCATGGTGGGCCAGTTGAATGAATTCTGGGCTCAACCTTTCTTTTTACCACCTGCTCCATCAGAGGCCACAGCCTAGGCCCCTGGGAACAGCATTGGTGACTGAAAGTCACTTGCCTGCTTTATGAATTGAGGAAATTAATGATAACTACCTCAACAGTCAACTCTCCAAAGCGTCAGTAGCCTCATTGAGCAGAAGTATATTTCTCATTCACATAAAATCTGATGTGGGTTAGCTGGCCCTTTTCCGTCAGTAACTGGATACATCATCTGGAATAAAGGACCTCCGTGTTGGTCCAGGAAGGAAAAGGGAAATGGAGGAGGCAGAACAACGCTAAACTGTATTGGGTTGAGACTGATACATGCCACTGTCACTTCCACTTACAGCCCTCTGGCCAGATCTCAGCATGTAGTTTCATCCTAACTCTACAGAAGTCTGGAAAATACAGAGAGAACATGGTGAGTGCTGGCTGTTTGTGCTGTAGTCATGTTTGCCTGTCGGGCCCAATGGCTTGGTTGGATGCTTAGACAGTTGGCTCTGGAAAAGCTTGGTGGGTGAGTCCCTGTTCTGGGTCACTTAGTGTCCTTCAGCCAGTGCAGCTGTTAAAGGCGGTGCACAGAGGAGACAGCAAGGCCCAGGAGGTAAAAGCATGAACTCTCAGGAGCAGGACCACGTGTCGGCCTGATCAAACACTTCTTCACCAGAGCTGGGGAAGCTGGATGGCCAGACTTCCTGGTATATTCTCCCAATGCCCCTGTACTTGCCCCTCTCCCAGTCATACTTTATAAACCTGTACAGGTCATGCAGCAAAGAGGTGACCACAAGAGCTCATTACTTTTACAAAGAGATTTAACAGAACTTATACCTTGAGATGGCTGCTTATCAGAAGGAAAATACAGCAAACGATTGAGAACATGGGCTCTTGTATCAGACTTTCTGAGTTGAAATCCCAGCTCTGCCATTTTCTAGCTGTGTGACTTTTGTCTTAAGTTATGTAATCTCTGTATGCCTCTGTTTTCTTCTTTGCAAAATGAGAATAATAGTAGTACTTACTGCCTAGATTTGTTGCAAGGATTAAATAGGTTAATGCATGCAAAATACTTGGAGTAGTGCCTGACACATGGCACATGTTAGGCATTCTTGTTATTATTTAAAGCAGATATGCTGAGAGGCTGTACAATTATTTCATTTCAAACACATTAGGAAATTCCTCCAAGTGGTTCTTTTAAATCTAAGTCATGATCACGTAAAATCAACATCTCAAACTCCTTTCGAGTTAACTGAAGATGTCATGCATCCATTCAACCACTATCCTCTATACATTCCAGTCTCCAGTCTCGCTACTTTTCTTTCTCTCAGAGAACTGAAAGTCTCTGCTCTATCCACATCTGCACTTCTGTGCCTGTAAATTCTGCCTTTTCCTCCAGCAATATGGCACGAGTCTTGCTCCCATCTAGGTTTTGCCTGTCTTCTTATGCCCCAGATCCCATCCCCTGTCATCCTAATAAAGACTTTGCTTCCTCAATTCTCCCATCTTTCTTGTGCCATCAATTTCCCTTGAAAGTTTCTCCTGACTACTTTCATCAACCAAGTATTTTACAATATTTTCTGCCTTACAAAACATATTTTTCTAGCCAAACATTTCCATCTATCATTTTTCTCTTCTTGCAAAAAAGTCCCCAAATTATCTCTGTTCACTCTGTCCACTTCCTGTTCTCTCATATTTTCAATCTAGTCAAACTTTTGTCCCCATTACTTCACCAGAATTGCAAAGATTACCAAAGGCCTCCATGTTGCTAAATCCAGTCGTCAATTCTCAACCTTTGTCTCGGAGGCACATGACTCAATTGATGATCCCTTCCTTTTGCTGTCTTCACTTGATGTCTAGGACACCATACTCTTCTGGTTTTTACCGTTATTATTGGCTACTTACTTTCAGGTTCCTTTGTTCAAACCACATTCTCTTTCCAACTTCTAAGTGAAGTTGGAATGGACTAGGGCTCAGTTCTCAGATATCTTCTGCTCTTACATTCAGGCCCATTTCTCTAAATATTCTCTTTAGTCTGATAGCGTCCAGATGTGTACACCTTGCCTTGACTT
This sequence comes from Leontopithecus rosalia, assembly GCA_028533165.1. NCBI lineage: Eukaryota > Metazoa > Chordata > Mammalia > Primates > Cebidae > Leontopithecus > Leontopithecus rosalia. Next base: position 7,026,819 of record CM052657.1, on the reverse strand, counting down.
TCCCCCTGAATGCCAAATTCATATATACTAAAAAGTAGCTGAATTCTGGATGTCTGACTAGCATCTCCAGCCTCATTTTCTTAACATGGAACTCAGGATTCCCAGTTCTGCTCCCACTAGTCCCAATCCTGTTTCTCCTTCTATGTGGATCTAATTTCAATTATATCACCATTCACTCAGTTGTTCAGGTTATAAACCTTGACACCGTTTTCCTCAAACTTGCTCTCATACCTCCCTTTCTATTCATCAGCAAATCCCATCATTTGCACCTTGAAAATATATCCTGAATGTGAGCTTCCCTGCTGCAACCCTAATCCAAGCCATCACCCTTGTATGACGTTGCAATTGTGTCTAAGCCTGTCACTTCGTTTTCTCTTATGTTTCACACCCCACTCCTTAAAAAAAAAAAAAAAAAACAGAAGCCAAAGCTATATTTTGAAAGTTTTTACCAATGTCTACAAGACCCTATACAATCCATATCATTTCTTACCTCTGTGTCTGCCACATTGGTCTTCATACTGTTTCTTCAACACAGCAAACATGTGCTACTGCTTCAGAACAGCACTTTTTGTTCCCTTGTCTTGGAAGACTCTTGGCCCAGAATATTTTACTGTGGAAGTTCCATGCATTTCATTTCCATTAATCACAAAGTCAATGCACGTCTACCTCCCTCCCTCCATTCAGAGGTTTTTTTAAAATGTCACCTCCTCAGAGCTGTCTTCCATGATGATTTTATGTAAAACATCTGTCCCCATATTCTCTTTCCTACTGTGTTTTGTTTTTTTATCATAGCATAATAGATATCAAATATCTATTATTTGTCTCCCCCACATGCTCTTAGCTACTATCCATATGGATAAATGATTTGTCAGCTTTATCTGCCTGTGTGAATGATTTGCACAGCACATTTCTCTCTGGGCTCCTCTTCCTCCAATTCGTCTGGCTAACTTCTTGATTTTAATGCCTCCATTTGTTTTGCACCTCCTTTGGGAAATCTGTAGGACCAAGTTAGGCACTGTTTCCATAGGCTCTTGAAACACCCTTTACCATCCTAATTATGACACTTAACACATTGTACATAATTTTCTATTTGTCCAGCTGGGCAGCCCACAAGCCAGCTTTCTGATGCTTGGCTGTGCTTACCTCTGAGCTCTACCCACAGGGAGAAGAGGTAAGAGCTCCATCTCTCTGCTGGTGGAAGGAGAGATTGTCTTTCCTTTCCCATAGGGCAAGAAGAGCTGCCTCCACATCTTTCTTCTGCTGTAGCTGAATAATCTTTTGAAGGGAAGATCCTGATAGGGCTCAGCCTTTCGACCCCCAGGAAACATGGCTTTGTCTGCCATCCTGCAGCTCATGATGGGAGCCCGCAGAATGGCGTGGGCAGCACACGCCAGCATGCTGTGAAGGGAGGGAAGAGCTGCTGGGATAACAACCCCACAGCCACCATAATGACTCAGATTAGAACAGAAGGGAATGCCAGTCGTTTTTTGGTCTGTCAGTTTTTCTATTATCCTCAACACTGAGCATGAAACATTCATTGTAACACGTCCTTATTGATTCAACTGATGGAAATATATTGGTATTAATAACACGAAACTCTAAGGCACTGGGGGATTATAAAACAATTGATTGCAAACATAATGTGTAGCAGAATATTTTTATGTGGTAGCTCTGTGCATTTTATTTCCATTAATTACTAAACCAGCAAGTAGGCGATTTGGGTATCACATTATCAAGCTGTATCACATTTTTATTTGGTACTTACACGATTATCCACAGGAAATAGTTTGATGAGTGGTTAGTAATAGAGTTTAATTTGAGGCAAAGTGTAAATATCTGTTTGAAATAACTAGCTCACTGATGAAAGGCATGAAGCTGAGGCTTCAAATGGCTTAAATATGATCACAAAAAATCCATTTTGGGTATTGTAATGTTGAGTCCTCTTAGGAAGTTTAAAAAACAGGGGCTTCATTTTTGTCTGTAACTTAGGTTCTAGTCTTTTGACATAGGAAAAGGTATTGGGAAAGATTGTTTTGATAGAGTATAGGAAAAGATTATTATGGGGTATACTCTATGGCTACATATTTACTTGAAGGGACATTTCTTCATTTGATTGTTTCCTTGGTTCCTGTTTCTCAAGAAGAGGTTATTGTCAGCTTCTGGCAAGATGGATCCCACAAGGTTGTAGGATGTCAGAATATGCCATTAAAAAATGGATAGTACAATTGTAAAAAAATTGTAAAAATTTTAAGATTTGAAAAAAATCTAAAATTAGATGACCTCTAGTCAACTACTCTAATTTTGTCATGCCGTCTTCTGTTTTTTATTTTTATGTCTACATTTTTAGGATGTCATATGTATTTAGAACACATATTTAGAATGCCATCTACAAAATTTTCTATGCTGTTTTATTGTTTCATTTAACCATAAACATTTCCTTGTTTTTATTTTTATAATGGCTTCATAATATTTCATACAGTTCTGTAATTGTCAGTTCATTTTGTAAATGATTCTGAAATGGAAATATTCATGCCCATGTGTTTTTCATATTTTATTCTTTCCTTAGGATATTCCTCTGAGTAATTTTACTGGGTTAAATTGTAAGACTTTTTAAAAATCTCATAAAGCACATTGCCAAATTACTTTTCAAGAGGGTTGAACAAATTTAAATTGTCCCCATCAGTGTATTAGAGAACAGTTAAAAAATATATTGACCAGGATTAAGAATGTTTGCTTAGAATATTCATTAATGTTGCAACATCCTGTTTTTGTTTGTAATTTTAGCAGTTTTAGAGACCATTTTCCCGATGTTTGTAAAGTAAGTGTATTTCGTTTTGTGTGAATTGGCTTGTCATATCCTTTGTTTGTTTACCCTTTGGGTCTCAGTACTTTTCTTGTCAATTTCTATGAGACTTTGGTTGCTGCAAGTATTTTCTTGGTCTGGTTTTCTTTTGTATTTTAGTTATGTTACTCATTGTCTTGGGGCTTTAAATATGTAATTGAATCTGTTGCTTATTTCTTATTTATGATTTTGTCATTCCTTTGAAAATAAATATAACAAAATCTGTTGGTTTTATTTGAATTTTTTTCAATAATTTCCACTTTTATTTTTTATTTGGGAGCACACATGATGACGTGTTACTTGTATGTTTGCAGAAATTTATCCATTTCCTCTCAATTTTCTAGTTTTTCTGCATAAAGGTGTTCATACTAGTTTCTGAAGATCTTTTGTATTTTTGTGGAATTAGTTATAATGTTACTTTTGTTATTTTCTCCTTTTTTCTTTGTTAATCTAGCTATCAGTCTATCAATTTTGTATATTCTTTCAAAGAACCACTTTTGGTTTTTATATTTGGCTCTTTAATCATGAGAAATTTATTTTGGTAAATGACTGAAGTGAGTATTTTACATTATGTACTTTTATTCTTAGATCAATTATTAACAGATCCTTTTAAATGCCCTGTTGGCAATATTATAATTTTGAAGCTCATCTAATAATATGTACTATTGAGTCAGGTAGTGTGTATTCATGAGATGAAAAATGAATATGGCACCATTTTAGTAGTTAAGGAGTTTGGAATTTAGGCAAGGAAAGAGGGCAGAGAACAGTTTGTAAATAGCAGCGATCTGGTGTTTCATATAACCAGTGAGTCACAGTTCTGGGAATCTGACCTCTATTCCTCTTCCTTCGTCCTTCTCCTTCTCTTTTTGTCACTCCGATTTGCTCTTTCCATCTCTGTTCCCTTGTTCTTGCATGCTTTTTGGTTTGTTTTCTCTTTCTCTCCTTTTCCGTTGTTTCTGGTTTTCTCTCCTGCCCCCCAGTCTCTTCCCTACTTACCTATTCTCCATCAATATCTCCTCCAGAATAAGGAAAAAAGAAAAAACTGCCTACCTCTAGGGAGGCATACATTTCTAAATTAATTTCAAGGCATTAGTCAAAGCATGGGCTTAGGAGCTAAGCCGACTTGAATTCAAATCTTGGCCTTGTCAGTACCAACTGTAACATAACTAATTGCAGACAGTTCTCATTTTGCAGCATTCTGATACGCAGTAATTTCAGTTTCCATAATTTGGTTAATTACGACTGCATGGTTTAAATTTCAGTTACCATATATATTAACTGTGAGTAATTGCATAGAGTAAAAACTTGGCTGCTAGCTCTGCAGTCCACAGATCACTAGGTAAATAGCAGATGGGCATCGTGATCAGTGATGAGTCACATCACCTCTTTTCAAGTCTGTTGGTGATTGACCACTGTGTGCGTGTGTGCTATTCAGTTCAGGCAGAGACAGCAAAGCAGGTAGTTGTGTAGCCTACTGATCTCCTAGTGATGAACTCACATGCATCCATTTTATAAAAATGGATAATCAAAAGAGGGAATTGACCAACAAAGATAAAAGTGCAGCAAAAAGCCAAAAATGATGCCTTTAGAAGTGAATGAGCATAAATGAAGTTATAGAAGGAGGCTGACTCTGGGAATATTGACACCGCCAGTGTTTGGGAAAGCCTCTAGTTACATATAATGAGGCGCTTTGTGAAGGTGAACTTACGAACATAAATGAGGAAAATGGTAGTGATGAAAAGCATGATATCCCAGAGGAAGTGGAACATCACCCTAAGGAAAGCTTGGAGTAATTTCAAAATATTAGAGGAGTAAAGGATGAAATGATTAAAGTGCATCCCGACACAGAAAGGAGTATCACACTTTGCAAAGAACCAAAAAGATACTCACTCTGTATCATAAGTGACATAGAAGAAGGAGAGCATTGCTCAAACTACTCTTGATAATGTTTTTCAAAGAAATAAAACAATTCTCTTAAATGACAATGTGCTAAAAAATAGTTTTACTGTTTTTTATTTCCATATACATTGAAAACAGAGTTTTTAATGTTTTGAGAAAAATTTTAAAGATCACACAACACTAGTAATGCTTCCTATCAATTATCATAATTACTTTGCATAATTTCAGCTTGCATGGTTCTTTTTATAGTCTCTACTACCTTGCAAAGCAAGTATTGCCTATTAACTTTTTAAGCTATAGTTTTTCCATATGTGACATTAATAATTTATAGGATGGTTGTGAGGATTAAATGAGGCAATGCAGATAAAGTGGTTGATGCAGTTATAACTCAATAAACTTTTAATATAAGTAGCTATTATTAATATTCATAGCATTACTATCAACCACCAAATTAAGCAATATAGCATAACTCTACCAGGTTGGGTTTAATGAAAATTTACTGCTTACATCCCATAGCTTGGAAAAATATCAAAATTAAATAAAAAAGACATTACAATGAATTAGTAAAAAAAAAAAAAGTATACATTTTTCTAACCACCAGGAAGTTGTACCCCAAAGATGCTTTACTCCAAAACAAGGACAATCTTGCTCATAAAATAGTGTTTAAACTCATTTCCTTGGACTTGCCAGGAGAAGGAATAAAGTGACTTAGCAGTCTAATTTCAGGGAGTTGAAATCATCTTTGTCAAATCTCTAGTATTTTATTTGTTTTCTTTTTGAACACACCAATATAGAAGAACCCAGAAGAAATTATTAGAAGAGTGGGGAGTTGTGGTGGGTGGAATTAAATCAAATGGTTCTCTAGAACATTTCTACAGAAGCTCATAATTATTCTCTAGTTATATTGTACTCACCTATTTATAACAAACACAGATTAATGAACACAAGGGAAAAAGAAGTTCATTAAAATCTGCTTTACTTTAGCCATTGTCTTCAGATGTTTTCCTCTTCACATCTTTCATAATAGAGTAAATATGGATAATTTAATTTTTAATGCTTTCTTTAATCTGAAATTATTACCTTTATAAAAAGCAATGCAGTCACCACAAAGCAGGGAAAAATACAGTATGCATAAAGTCTCAATTCATATGAAAATGGAGCAACTTTCCATTGCCTATGAATCAAGTCTAAATTCTTCAGCATATCATGAAGACCTCTCTTTTTTGATGCCATTTTTCTCATTCAAACTCATCTCATATTACACTCCTATATTTCATCCCCATTAACCCTTTTTTCTATCCTCCAAACATAAAATGTGCATTTTTTATTCATTGTCCTTGTTCTTGCCCTCTCCTTGCCTCAAATGACCTTCCCTCTCTTCTTGGTTCAAATAATGCCCATCTTCAAAGTCCAGCTCAAGTCCCACCTCTCCAATGACGTCTTCTTCAGCCATTCCATTTCTCATCAAGCTGGTTGCTCTCTGACCTTCTATAAATCCCCTGATTCACACCAGTGTTCTCTAACACTGAGTCTTTCAATCTCTTGTCATATTGCTCAGGCATAGTTTGAGTTCCTGGAGTGGTAGAACCCTATTGTATATTTACATTTAGTGCATAGCTAGTTTTATAGTTTGCTAGTGTAGCTCTTGTAAGCAGATGCAATGTCTTGTTCATCTCAGCATTCTGCAATGCCTAGTATATAGTAGGAGTTCAGTAATGATTGATACATAAACAAATAAGTAAAATTTAGCATTAAAAATATTGTTCACCCTGATACTTCCCCTTCAAGTGGGGAAACATGTCTCCCCTAATCATTTTAGGACAATCCATTCTTTTTCTCTATTCACGCTCTCTCAAGGGGATGTATCACTACAAGCAGGCAAACTATTACATGGCTTATCACTGGCCCCTTTGGGTAAGTCTATCTGTCCTTGAACAGGTTTATTTGAGCTCTTAACCACAACATAGGTCAAAGAAATAAGCTCATATTGATGTTAAATCCTTTTATGATATCATACACACAATTAAAATGTGAAAGGTAATCAAACTTTTTTGTTGACTAGTTGAAATACACACACATATATATATACACACACATTGCCTATATATAGTTCTCTCTGAAATGATTATTTTTATATCATGTAGACATAGCACAAACACTCTCCAATCAGCTAACTCAAGAAAATGTTACCATTCTAAAATTATAATGGCAAAATGTGAACAGTAAGTTCTTTTCTTTTTCTTTTTTTTAAACTTTAAGTTCTGGGATACATGTGCAGAACGTGCTGGTTTGTTACATAGGTATATATGTACCATGGTGGTTTGCTGCGCCTATCAACCCATCATTTGGGTTTTAAGCCCTGCATGCATTAGGTATTTGTCCTAATGCTCTCCCTCTTGTCGCCCCCTGCCCCCCGACAGGCCCCGGTGTGTGATGTTCCTCTCCCTGTGTCCATGTATTCTCATTGGTAAACAGTAAATTCTTATGTCTTTCTGAGTTAAATGGGTTTCTCGGTAAGTATATGTGTGTGTATTATGTTTTACTATATATTTGTGCCCATTAATATAATTGGTATACAGTTTTTCTGAAAAGGCCACGTATACTGATAAAAGTAAAAACAAAATTTAGGAAAAGAAACTTTAAACTTCTTAAAGATGTTAGATACTCAGAAAACGGTAGCAGATAGACTATGATTTGAAAGTTCAAAAATAGGTCCCCAAGGGATCCATAGATGTGGTAAAATTGTCAGAGAAGGCCAGATAGGTGGTATCTAGAAGACACAGATCCAATTTTTCAATCTTTCTTACTTTAATAGGTTTAAGTTGACATCAAAAAGGAGAAGAGAAAGGCTCCTGCAAATTTTCCTGAGTTAAATATATCTGCATTACAGGTATTACAGTTGAAGGACCAATAAAGTGCAACCATAATTAGATCCCAATCTTGTCATAAACTCCACTTTGTCCTGCAACATTTTCAATGTGTCAATCTGTCAAAACCTTTTAAATTACGGGCACCTGCTGTTAGACAGGCTAACCATGCTAAATCCTCCATCTGTGGCTCAGTCTCACTCCAGAGTGACTATAGCATGTGCCTTTCTGAATGTTTGTCAAGGGTATTGCCTCACTGGCTTAAGTACCCTCTATGTGCAGACCACAGTGTTAAGCATGTGAGGGTAACTCAAGAATGAGAACATTTGTGTGTCTGTGTGTTCAATCACAATGAAACAAAAGAGAGCACATTAAAATGGAAAGACTATAGTAATTAGGAAAAAATAAAAAGAAAATGGACAGGCTCTTGCCCACCTGTAGGGCCCCATACACAAAATAATGCCCAGCTCTTTGGCTTTTATTTTTTTCTGTTTTTGGTGCTTGGTAAGTGGCACAATGAATGTTGAATTGAGTCAAGCACTGCTTTTTCTGATCTCCCTGCTTCCCGCTTGCCTCTCTGCCCACCCTGGGTGATCTGATTGACTTCCCCTTAAGAGTTGGAGCCTGTTTGTCCAACGTTGTGATAATTTCCTTGTGGTTCCTTAAATATCTTCTCAATATTATTCTATGCTAAAGAGAAATGACTGTACCCTTTTCCTGAGCTATGGCAGTCAGGACTGGCAGTGATAACTACTCTACAGAAATCCCAAACCTGGCAAGGATGGTACAGATTTTGGTAGACTATGGCTTTGTCCTTACACAGCACTGATGATATTATGAAATTTTTGATCCAAATGGCGGAATAGGAACAGCTCTGGAGTACATTTCCCAGTGAGAGTGCAGAGGGTGAGTGATCACCGCCTTTCCAAAAGAATTTTTACTGCCCACAGACAAGGAGATTCCTGGGTGGAAAAGTGCCATGAGTCTCCAGCATGGCTCTTTCAGCTAGTGCAGCAACTCTCCACACAAAAACTCACATAAATCTGGGTGGCTGTTTCAACTGGCTCCTGGAACACCTGGGAGACAGAGTCACCCATTCAACTGAAAAAGAGAGGGCTGAAACAGGGAGCCAGGTGATCTGGCTTGGTGGGTCCCAGCCCAAAAACACCAGCAATCTGAAACACTCTGGACTGTGAGATTCACAGCAAGCAAAGCTGGACCTGGAATGGTCCAGCTCTGTGGTGGGGAGGGCATCCACCATTACTGAGGCAGTCCATCCGAGGTAGTCCACCCAAGGCATCCACCATTACCGAGGAAGTCCGCCATTACCGAGGAAGTCCGCCATTACCGAGGCAGCCCACCATTACTGAGGCACTCTGCCATTACTGAGGCAAACTGCCATTACCAAGGCAGTTCTAACTATACCTCTATAACAAAACTGCAAGGAAGTTCACACAGCAGCTGGGTAGAGCCTATGGAAGCTCAGAAATGCCTTTGCTGGCAGACTGTGACTAGGGTACCTCCTAGCTAGGCAGAGCTGCTCTGAAAAAAGGCGGCAGCACATCAGGAATGTAGAAATAAAGCCCCACCTTCCCAGGACAGAGCACCTGGGAAAAAAAGGTGGTTATGAGTTCTGCTGCAGCAGACTTAAATTCTGCCCAGCATCTCTGAACAGAACAACGGAGCTCACTGCACAGCACTTGAGCTCCTATAAGGGACTAAACTGTCTCCTCAAGCAGCTCCCTGAGGTCCTTATATCCAAAGAGACACCTCATAAAGGAGAGCTCAGGCTGATATCTGGCAGGTATTTTTCTGGGATGAAGAAAACAGGAGAAGAAACTGGCAGCAACCCTTACTGTTCTGCAGCTGATGCAGGTGACCCCCAGGCAAGCAGGGTCTGGAGTGGACCTCAAGCAGTCCGACAGCAGAGGGGCCTGACTGTTAGAAGAAAAACTAAAAAACACAAAGAAATAATTTCAACATCAACAAAGAGGACATCGACTCAGAGAGCCCATCTGAAAGTCACCAACTGCAAAGACCACAGGCAGATAAATCCACAAAGATGGGAAGAAACCAGTGCAAAAAGGACAAAAATACCCAGAACCAGAATGCCTCTCCTCTTTCAAGGGATCACAACTCCTCACCAGCAAGGGAACAAGCCTGGCTGGAAAATGAGTCTGATGAATTGACAGAAACAGGCTTCAGAATGTGGGTAATAACAAACTTCTCTGAGCTAAAAAAAAAAAATGTTCTAACCCAAAGCAAAGAAACTAAGAATCTTGCAAAAAGGTTTGATGAAATGATAATGAGAATAAACAGCTTAGAGAAGAATATAAATGGATTGATGGAGCTGAAAAGTAACACAAGAACTTCATGAAGCATATACAAGTTTCAATAGCCTAATTGACCAAGCAGAAGAAAGTATATCAGAGATTGAAGATCAACTCAATGAAATAAAATGAGGAGGCAAGACTAGAGAAAAAGTGAAAAGAAATTAAAAAAGCCTTCAAGAAATATGGAATTATATGAAAAGACTGAATCTACATTTAATAGGTATACCTGAATGTGATGGAGAGAATGAATCCAAACTGGAAAACACTCTTCAGTTTATTATCCAGGAGAACTTGCCCAACCTAGCAAGACAGGCCAACATTCAAGTCCAGGAAATACAGAGAACACCACAAAGATATTCCTGAAGAAGATCATCCCCCAAGGCACACAATAATCAGATTCACCAGGGTTGAAATGAAGGAAAAAATGCTAGGGGCAGCCAGAGAGAAAGGTCAGGTTACCCACAAAGGGAAGCCCACTAGACTCACAGCAGATCTCTCGGCAGAAACCCTACAAGCCAGAAGAGAGTGGGGGCCAATATTCAACATTCTTAAAGAAAAGAACTTGCAACATAGAATTTCATATCCAACCAAACTAAGCTTCATAAACGAAGGAGAAATAAAATCCTTTACAAGGAAGCAATTGCTGAGAGATTTCATCACCATCAGGCCTGCCTTACAAGAGCTCCTGAAAGAAACACTAAGCAAGGAAAGGAACAACCAGTACCAGCCACTCCAAAAACGTACCAAATGGTAAAGAGCATGGACACAATGAGGAAACTGCATCAGCTAATGGGCAAAATAACCAACTAGCATCCAAATGGCAGGATCAAATTCACACATAACAATATTAACCTTAAATGTAAATGGGCTAAATGCCCCAATCAAAAAACACAGACTGGCAAATTGGGTAAAAAGTCAAAACCCATTAGTGTGCTGTATCCAGAAAACCCATCTCACATGCAAGGACACATATATGCTAAAAATAAAGGGATGGAGGAAGATTTACCAAGCACATGGAGAGTAAAAAAAGGCAGGAGTTGCAATCCTAGTCTCTGATAAAATAGACTTTAAGCCAACAAATAGCAAAAGAGACAAAGAAGGGCATTACATAATGGTAAAGGATCAATGCAATAAGAACAGCTAAAGATCCTAAATATATATGTACCCAATACAGGAGCACCCAGATATTTAAAACAAGTTCTTAATGACCTAGAAAGAGACTTAGACTCCCACACAATAATAGTGGGAGACTTTAACACTCCACTGTCAATATTAGACAGATCAATCAGACAGAAAATTAATATCCAGGACTTGAACTCAGATCTTGACCAAACAAACCCAATAGACATTTACAGAACTCCCCACACCAAATCCACAGAATATACATTCTTCTCAGCACCACATCATACCTAATCTAAAATTGACCACATAATTGGAAGTAAATCACTCCTCAGCAAATGCAAAAGAATGGAATTCATAACAAAGAGTCTCTCAGACCACAGCGCAATCAAATTAGAACTCAGGATTAAGAAAGTAAGAAACATACGATTTCATGGAAACTGAACAACTGGCTCTTGAATGTTGACTGAATAAACAATGAAATGAAGGCAGAAATAAAGATGTTCTTTGAAACCAACAAGAACAAAGACATAACATACCAAAATCTCTGGGACACATTCAAAGCAGTGTCTAGACGGAAATTTATAACTATAAATGCTCACATGAAAAGCAAGGAAAGTTCTAAATTTGACACCCTACCATCAAAATTGAAAGAGCTGGAGGAGCAAGATCAAAACTCAAAAGCTAGCAAAAGTCAAGAAATAACTAAGCAGAGTAGAACTGAGGGAGATAGAGACACAAAAAAAAACCCTTCAAAAAATCAATAAATCCAGGAGTGAGTTTTTTGAAAAGGTCAACAAAATAGACAAGTAGCCAGATTAATTTAAAAAAAGGAGAATCAAATAGATGCAATAAAAAATGATAATGGGGATATGGCCACCAATTCCACAGAAATAGAAATTACCATCAGAGATTACTACAATCAACTCTATGCACGTAACCAGTACCTGGAAGAAATGGATAACTTCCTGGACACTTGCACCCTCCAAAGCCTAAACCAGGAAGAAGTTAAAATCCTGAGTAGACCAATAACAAGGGCTGAAGTTGAGGCAGCAATTAATAGTCTACCAACCAAAAAAAGACCAGGTCCGGATGGGTTCACAGCTACCAGACATAAAGAGAAGAGCTGGTACCACTCCTTCTGAAACTATTCCAAACAATCCAAAAAGAGGGAATCCTTTCCAAATCATTTCATGAGACCAACATCATCCTGATACCAAAACCTGGCAGAGACTCAACAAGAAAAGAAATTTCAGGCCAATATCCATGATGAACATCAGTGTAAAAATCTTCAATAAAGTCCTGGCAAACTGATTGCAACAGTACATCAAAAACCTTATCCATCACTATCAAGTAGGCTTCATCCCTGGGATGCAAGACTGGTTCAACATATGCAAGTTTATAAAGGTAATTCACTACATAAACAAAACTAAAGACAAAAACCACATGATCATCTCAATAGATGCAGAGAAGGCCTTTGACAAAACTCAACAGCTCTTTATGCTGAAAACTCTCAATAAACTAGGTATCGATGGAATATATCTCAAAATAATAAAAGCTATTTATGACAAACCCACAGCCAATATCATACTGAATGTCCCTTTGAAATCTGGCACTAGACAAGGATACCCTCTCTCAGCACTCCTATTCAAAATAGTATTGGATGTTCTGGCCAGAGCAATCAGGCAAGAAAAATAAAGGGTATTAATTAGGAAAGGAGGAAGTCAAATTGTCTCTATTTACAGATGACATGATTATGTATTTAGAAGACCCTATTGTCTTGGCCCATTATCTCCTTAAATTGATAAGCAACTTCAGCAAAGTCTCAAGATACAGAATCAACGTGCAGAAATCACAAGCATTCCTATACAACAGTAACAGACTTAAAGACAGCCAAATCAAGAACAAACTGCCATTCACAATTGCTACAAAGAGAATAAAATAGGAATACAACTAACAAAGGATGTAAAGGACCTCTTCAAGGAGAACTACAAACCACTGCTCAAGGAAATAAGAGAGGACACAAACAAATGGAGAAACAGTCCATGCTCATGGTTAGGAAGAATCAATATTGTGAAAATGGCCATACTGCCCAAAGTAATTTATAGATTCGATGCTATCCCAATCAAGCTACTCTTCACAGAACTGGAGAAAACCAGCTTAAACTTCATATGGAACCAAAAGAGAGCCTGAATAGCCACGTAAATTCTAAGCAAAAAGAACAAAGCTGGAGGCATCACACTACCTGACTTCAAACTCTACTACAAGGCTACAGTAATCAAAACAGCATTATACTCTTATCAAAACAGAGATACAGACCAATGGAAAGGAACAGAACAGAGGCCTCGGAGGCAATGCCATACAACTACAATGATCTGATCTTTGACAAAGCTCACAAAAACAAGCAATGGGGAAAGGATTCCCTGTTAAGAAATGGTGGTGGCTAGAAGTGTGCAGAAAGCAGAAACTGGATCCCTTCCTGACACCTTAAACTAACATTAACTCCAGATGGATTAAAGACTTAAATATAAGACCTAACACCATAAAAACCCTAGATGAAAACCTAGGCAAAACAATTCAGGACGTAGGCATAGACAAGGACTTCATGACTAAAACACCAAAAGCATTGGCACCAAAAGCCAAAATAGACAAAAGGGCCTAATTAAACTTCAGAGCTTCTGCACAGCAAAAGAAACAATCATTAGAGGATGTGGCAACCAACAGAATGGGAAACAATTTTTGCAATCTACCCACCTCACAAAGGGCTAACATCCAGAATCTACAAAGAACTAAAACAGATTTACAAGAAAAAAACAAACAAACCCATTCAAAAGTGGGCAAAGGATATGAACAGACACTTTTCAAAAGAAGACATTTATGAGGCCAACAAATATATGAAAAAATGCCCATCACCACTGGTAATTAGAGAAATGCAAATCAAAACCACATTGAGATATCATCTCATGCCAATTAGAATGGCGATCATTAAAAAATCTGGAGACAACAGAGGCTGGAGAGGATGTGGAGAAAGAGGAACACTTTTACACTGTTGGTGGGAGTGTAAATTAGTTCAACCATTGTAGAAAGACAGTGCGGTGATTCCTCAGGGTCTTAGAAATAGAAATTCCATTTGACCCAGAAATCCCATTACTGGGTCTATATCCAAAGGATTATAAATCATTCTATTATAAAGACACATGCATATAAATGTTCATTGCAGCACTGCGTGCAATAGAAAACACCTGGAACCAACCCAAATGCCCATTGATGATAGACTGGACATGGAAAATGTAGCACGTATACACCATGGAATATTATGCAGCCATAAAAAATGATGAGTTCATATCCTTTGTAGGGACATGGATGAATCTGGAAACCATCATGCTCAGCAAACTGACACAAGAATAGGAAATTAAACACCACATGTTTTCTCTTATAGGTGGGTGTTAAACAATGAGAACACATGGACACAGAGAGGGGAGCATCACACCCTGGGATCTGTTGGGAGAGACTAGGGGAGGGTCAAAATGGGGAGAAATGTCAGATACAGGTGACGGGGATGGAGGCAGCAAACTACATTGCCATGTATGTACCTATGCAACAATTCTACATGTTCTGCACAGGTACCCTAGAACCTAAAGTGCAATAAAATATTTAATATATATATATATGTGTGTGTGTATGTGTATATATAATATACATAATATATATATACTCTCTCCATGTATATATGTATATATATGTATATATATATATATATATATATATATATATATATATATATAATTTGTGTATATATATATGGAGAGAGAGAGAGAGGGAGAGAGAAAGAGAGAGAATGAATAGATTTCAGTCTATACAAGAAAAAAGTAAATGACCTGGTCTTTATTTTTAAGACCGTTGGAAGTCTGTGCATATGAGCATATGTGTTTCAAAAAGACACTGATAGCATTCTAAGACACTTCTAGGACAGACTTATACAAATATACTGAAAACACCCTTTTTTTTCTTTCTCAGAGCTATTGAAAGAAGCATTTTTGATTTATGAGGCCATTTCAGGTCATGTTCCTACAGAATACAAAGTCACGAGGTTTAACATTGTTAGTCTCTGGAGCAGGTTTCATGAGACAGTGCCAAGCTGCTTGGCAGGTCAAAATATCAGTCATCCCTGCTACAACCATATTCACATAGGCCCAAACTGGAATTCTGAAATATTCCCAGCAATCCTTGAGCTGTCACTTAGTATGCATCCCAACTTACACAAAGTAAATTCGTCAGAACCGAACCTTATTCATATTCTCTTGGTGCATTGCAGTTCTCTAGCGAGACAATAGCAGCAGAGAACTGCTTATAAGGTTATATACGGCCGTGAATATCTTTAGAGAGCATAAATAATAGCAATAGCCTTTCTAATTATAAGGAAGAGATATGCATTCACTAAGAAAATAACAGAAACAATGGCTCAGTTGTTCATTGTGGAACGACTGCTCAGAAAGAGAGCCGTTATAAAACACAAATCTCTCCTGGTGTGGTAGAACTGTTAGGCAGCCTAAGGCAGGGAGTGCTCAGCTAGAATAAATGAGTTTCTGATGCTAGTATAACAGTCTTGGAATGGAAATACATACCTAGAGTTTGAAGCCTGGCAAACAAAATGCCAGGACTAACTGGAGCTAGATGCCAATTCTATGGTAGTAAACCAGGCAGAGAAGAGCTGTAATTCTCAACTGGTTCTCTGAGGCAAAAGTGTATCTTGTTACCTTCAAAAATGTGTGGCCAAATTTTAACTAGAGTAAAATTTGCCTTTGCTGCAATGAAGACTGTGTGCAGTTTAGATAAGTACAGAATGCCTTGTGGAACCTAGAGTTGGGATGCTTATGTAGCAAGCATAGAGGGGTTGCGGAATTGTCTGCTATTTTCCAGTAACAGGCAGTCTTTTTTTGTTGTTGTTGCTGGAATAGTCTCTTCATGTTCATTCTTTGAAATGTATTAATTACTCTGGAGTACTTGCCCCTTCTCTTATCCTACACCCTGTCCTTGGTCACCCTTTGCTTGCTGCACTGGTGGCTCCATTTAGCACCTAGGTACTTATGACTTCTCAGCAGGATTTTAAACATTATTCTGCCATTTACTACCTTAGTGTGTAAAAAAATGTTATCTATTAAGTATAAGTTATAGCATCTGCCTTACAGAGTTGATGTGAAAATAAGATAGTGCAGGTAAAGCACCTGCATATAGTTGAATCTAAACAAGTATTAGCAAGTATTACAATTAATAAACATGTCTCTTAGAGCCTTGGAAGCCGTGATCAGAGAGGATACTCAAGACAACTTGTAATTATAATCACAATGGTTAACAGGTATTGAGCATTTAGCAGAAATCAGAAACCGGGCTAACTCTTCATATGTTAACTTGTAAAATTCTTGGAGCAATCTTGCAAGTACAATTATCTCCATCTCAGAAAGCTGGGGCAGAAAATGGCTCCAAAACTGGCCGATGTGCACCCCACTCAGGAATGGCAGAGTGGGATGTGTATCAGGCTGGTACAGTCTGTTCCAGAGTCGGCTTGTGTAGTGCTACTAATCTTTGATATGATAAATTTATTCCAGACCGTGTTGTCTCTTCATTTCATACCCATGACTGATTCTTTTAAAAACAGATCTAGAAGGTATGTCCAAGTGAAGGCAAGTGAGAGACTGATTTTGGAGGGGGAAGAACATTTATCAATCCAGATCTATCTTCTCACAATTCAAAAAACAAATCACATTCACTATTAATATGTGTGGTGTGCTTAGGCCAGGTGCTGTGTAAAGATTAGAGATAAAACCATTTTTAGCTGAGTTTTCTGTGTTAACAAATCTATGTATGCCACGCTGCTGATGGGTTATAACCTAGGAAAACACTCGAATGAACTTTTGGTCACATGTTATAATTGTTTCAGGACTTAAAAGTATTAATATATTGGAAGAAGTATAAAGAGACAAATCTTACCTGTAAACTGTGTATTCTACTTTTTGAAATTGCAGAGTTGTCATTAGGGAGGGGAAAAAAATCACAACACAAGTGGTGCCTGCCCCGTACCTTATATATATAGTCAGTATGACTCCAAATACTAAATAACTATAAATGCCAACCAAAGCCAGTGTAATTACCTAAAATGTTCAAAAACTTTTTCAGGGCATCAATCACCTGAAAGATAAAGTCCAGCGTGTTCAGTATGTTACGAGTATTTAAGATGTTTTATAATCTGGCTCCAACATTATCAGGCCTATCACACCACTTTTCACCTTTCCTATCAACATCAAGTACTCATCCTCATAAACACCTGCTTTTTTTGTGACAATGAGCCCTGCTTTGG
Source organism: Leontopithecus rosalia (assembly GCA_028533165.1). Lineage (NCBI taxonomy): Eukaryota > Metazoa > Chordata > Mammalia > Primates > Cebidae > Leontopithecus > Leontopithecus rosalia. The sequence continues at coordinate 7,009,404 of CM052657.1, read as the reverse complement.
AAACTGACCCAATAGTTCTATTGACAGTTTATTTATTTATTTATTTATTTATCTGATAAAAATAGAAATTGGCCCTTCTGGTCTTAAAGCTTGAAACTTCCATTTGTTTTATCTGAGTTCCTTTCTCAGGAAAGGACTCCTAGGGCTCTCAAAATAGATCAAAGAACTGAAACCCCTGGGTAATCACATCCAGACAGTGGGACTCCAGGCCTCTTATTTATCATGATTGCTTTCTTTCCCTTAGTTCCTGTTCTCCCACCCATGGTTACATTTCTTCCCTGCTATATAAACCCATAATTTTAGTTGGTCAGAGAGATGGTTTTGAGACTGATCTCCCTTCTCCTCACTGCAGCACCCAATTAAAGCCTTCTTTCTTGACAATAATCGTTGTCTCAGTGACTGGCTTTCTGTGTAGCAAGCAGCAAGACCTAGACCAAACCCCTGGTGTTTCAGGAACACTTTCACAATCCTGTGCTTTTGTTCATATTGTTTCTTTTATATAAAGCTATGCTGTTTAGTAAGGTAGTCACTGGATAGTTAAATATTATTTAAATGTTTGATCTTAAACTAATTACGTAAAATTAAACATGCAGTTCCTTGATCACACTAGGCACATTTAAAGTACTCAGTAGCCTCATATATTAGATAGTTCAGATGTGGAACATTTTCATCTTTGCAGAAAGTTCTACTGGACTGCCCTCCCTTAAAGTGCCTTGATTTCCTCCCAACCTTCAACTTCTTGGTCCTTTAGGTTCTTACTTGTTTTCAGGTTTCCACTTAAAACTTACACCTTTGTGGAGCTTTCTTTGGTGACTCCCTGTGACCCATCTCCCACATATTTTTTCTTATATTTCTACTCCATTACATATCAGTTTTGTTATTTCAGTTGTGCATGTGGCTCTTTCCCTGACTTGAATGTCAAAACATGAGAAAAAGAACTTGAGTTCTCATCTTTTATCCTCAACACAGTTTCTGAGTTATAGAAATGATTTTTGAATGAATGAATGGTTTGGGATTGCATACAGAGATCCCTGACTTTGATTTTATTTTTCTTCTTCACTCTTCTAAGGCAGTAAGAGAATGTTGTGTAATGTTTTCATTGTGTTCTTTGGAGAGATGAGAATAAATAAGAGCCCATCTTTCTGACTCTGACCTTTCAATGAATTTGGACTCACAAGGTGTGCTGGGCTCAGGGCACCTGAATTCATTGCTGTATGTAACTATTCCCTAATCTCTGACAGGTAAATGTGGGGGTGGAACTGATGATGATCACTAATTATACCCTCAGCCCACATCCTTGTACCAATGTGTCTTAACTGCCTTCTTATCCAAAACTCTGCAGCCCGACTTACATAGATCTGCACCTATGAACATGATACCAATTAACCTCTGTGGTTACCTCATTTCCTAGAAATTTTCTAAAAGAAAAGACTTAATTGTATGGTTAATGTGAAACAATTTTATAGCAGTCATACTCTCTGCCACTATGAAATTATGTTTGTGTGTTTTCAAAGAGCATAATTTTTAGCCATTTCTATTTCAATAAAGTCATTGGCATATATAAAAGTAGATTCATAATACAGCATTAAGTGTTAAAAAAGTAACATTAAAGAATAGTTTTCTAACCCCATCACAGTTCACACAAGGAGACTATGAAAAACTAAGAATAGACTAATGGATGAGAGGCAACCTGGTGCAGCAGAAACAAAGCCCAGGAATGAGAGACAGGAGGACTGTTGTTCAAATCGCAATTCAGACGATATATACATCTTTCAGAGGTGATTTGTTGTTTTTTTTTTTTTTTGAGGCAGTGGAATAGGACCTGGGATATGGTCATTCACATCAGAATTACTAAGGTGCATAAGTGATTTTATTTCCTAGGGTTGCTGTAAAAAGTACCACAAACTTGGTAGCTTGAAAAAATAGAATTGTATTCTTCCATAGTTCTGGAGGCTAGAAGTCTAAAATCAAGGTGCCACCAGGGCTGAAACAGGAAAATTTTCCCCAACCCCTTCACAGGTCTCATGACAGGGGTGTCTCACTTACTCAGCCCACAGCTTTTAACCCCTCATGAAGAGAAAGCATCCAGGTGAGTGGGTGCAGGAGCTAGGATCAGAGCTTCTGGGCACTGGCAGGAGCAGAACTTTGTGTGGCCCCACAGCAGTATCTGGCAGGGAGTTACCATGACCCCTGGAGCCCCCAAAGCCATGTGTTACAGTGTTCTTTTAGTTAGCAATCTGCAGATGGCTTAAGTGTGAAATATCACAGACATCTGCAGCCATGGCTCCTGAGCTCTCGTCTGGCATCCAGAAAGAATCAGGTTGCATGAATGAATTGGAGGATGGTGAATATGGAGGATTATTTATTGCTACTGAAAGTGGCTTTCAGCAGGAAGGGGAGCTAGAAGGGGGATGGAGCAGAAAGGTGGTCTTCCCTTGGAGCCTGGCTGTCCCTGGCCAGGCTCTTCTCCAAAGTTCTATCATCAAGCTGTCCCTCTGAAGTCAAGTTGCTCTTCTGATATTTAGCTGTTGCTTCTCTTCTCTCCTTCTCTGCTGCTCCTCCACCAGTGGAGCCTGGAGTTTTTATGGGTATAGGATTAGGGCCAGTACAGGCCAAGGTGGTTTTGGAAAAGGCAATATTAGAGTGGGAAAACGGGGATGTAAAGTTCTCACTTTGGGCCATGGTTCCAGGGTTGAGTCTGGGGCCTTCCCAGGAACTACCCTCTTTTACCCAGTATTTACCTGCCTCGTGTTTATATCAGGGCCACACTCTATTCTAGCTTCTGATGATGACAGGCAATTCTTGGCATTCTTTGATTTGTAGCTTCATAAGTACAATCTCTATCTCTATTAGCGCATGGCCTTTTCTCCAGTTCATCTGCGATGTTCTCCTCTCTGTGTGTGCTTGTCTTTGTGTCTCTTCTCCTCCTCTTATGAGAATACTGGTCATACTAGAATAAGGGCCTATTCTACTTAAATGTGACCTCATCTTAATTTTAATCTGCAAAGACTCTATATCAAAGTTAGGTGACATTCACAGGTAGCACAGGTTAGGATTTAAATATAATTTTGGAGGGCACAATTCAACTCACAACATTGATTATTAAAAAGCTCAGATTCCTAAGGCCCATCTCAGAGCTACTGAATGATCCACTGACATTTTGAATGCACTCTTCCATGTGATTTTATTGCACCTTAAAGTTTGAGAATGCTCATCTAGGAAAACAGTGAAGAGCTGTGATGATGGGTGGTAAGGAGAGCCAGGACTAGGATGAGGCAAGTAAGTCACTTCCCTTGGGTGTAAAATTTAAAGCATTGCCAAGAACTCAGTAATCAAGATAATTGACATTTTCATGCAATATTTTTAAAAATCAAGATTAACACCAAAAAGTTATTGATGGACAAAATCAAAATTTTAAATAAAACAGAACCACTATTACTGTTTTTTTTTATTTTTGGTAGGCTCCAGTAGGGCTAAGTCCTACACTGGTGGTAGGCATAGGACCATAAGAATGGTTGCCTTCTAGATTGCTAAGAACATTCTTGATTTAAAATATGGGCAATAGGCTGCACACAGTGGCTCATGCCTGTAATCTCTGCACTTTGGGAGGCCAATGTGGGCAGATTGCCTAATGTCAGGAGATTGAGACCAATCTGGCCTACATGATGAAACCCCATCTCTACCAAAAATACAAAAAAATTAGCTGGGCATGGTGGCATGTGCCTGTAATCCTAAATACTCTAGAGGCTGGGGCAGGGGAATTGCTTGAACCAGCGAAGTGATGCAGTGAGCAGAGATTGCACCACTTTACTTGAGCCTGGGTGATAGAGCAAAACTCTGATTTAAAAAAAAAAAACCACAAAACACAAATAGATAGGCAGTACCATTCAGGACATAGGCACAGGCAAAGATTCATGACAAAAACAGCAAAAGCAATTGCAACGAAAGCAAAAATTTACAAATGGGAACTAATTAAAGAACTTCTGCACAGCAAACGAAACTACCATCAGAGTTTACAGGCAACCTACAGAATGGGAGAAAACTTTTGCAATCTACCCATCTGACAAAGGTCTAATATCCAGAGTCTACAAGGAACTTAAACAAATTTACAAGAAAAAAACAACCCCATCAAAAAGTGGGCAAAGGACATGAACAGATACTCCTCAAAAGAAGACATTTATGTGGCCAACAAACAGGAGAAAAAGTTCAACATCACTAATCATGGAGAAATGAAAATCAAAATCACAATGAGATACTGTCTCACACAAGTCAAAATGGCAATTATTAAAAAGTCAAGAAACAGTAGATGCTGGTGAGGCTGTGAAGAAATAGGAATATTTTTACACTGTTGGTGGGAATGTAAATTAGTTCAACCATTGTGGAGCACAGTTTGGTAATTTCTCAAGAATCTAGAGCCATATATACCATTTGACCCAGCAATCCCATTACTGGGTATATGCTCAAAGGAATATAAATAACTCTATTATAAATATACAAATAGCAAAGACATGGAATCAATCCAAATGCCCATCATTGGTAGACCGATTAAAGAAAATATGATACATATATACCGTGGAATACCATGGATCCATAAAAGGGAATAAGATCATGTCCTTTGCAGGGACATGGATGGAGCTGGAAGCTTCACCAAACTAACACAGAACAGAAAACCAAACACCACATGTAAGTGGGAGCTGAACAATGAGAACACATGGACAAAGGGAGGGTAACAACACACACTGGGGCCTGTTGTGGGTGTGTGGGGAGAGCATCAGGATAGATAGCTATTGTATGTGGAGCTTAATGCCTAGGTGATGGGTTGATAGGGGCAGCAAACCACCATGGCACACATTCACCTATGTAACAAACCTGCACGTCTTGCACATGTATCCTGGAATTTAATAAAATAAAGAACATTCTTGTCTGATAAATTTAAAGGTGCTGCTTTGTAATCTTCTGATTTTCCTGAAGTCCAATAGAATTCTGCTATAAATATCTGCCTTGTCATAGTGTTATTTAGGGAAATCAATGAAAAGGAGTTTGATCCATATTTTGGTCGTATTAGCCAAACAAGAGAAGACCTTTATTGGAGGTGAAATGTGAGTGAGATCAAGAATCAAAGGGAAGCAAAAAATCAGACCAAGAGATAACTAAAGGAAATCCAGGCACTTTGGAAAAAACTAAATGCCTGTCCATACGGGAGAAAGTGATGAAGCAGACACTAGATTTTTTCTTCTGTTAGGTGGGAGACTTAGCCATTTCTATTATATTATTAATGGTGAGGGCAATTCTAAAAGGTGGGAAAAACTTGACAACTCTTAGGTGACTTGACTATTGTATGTTACCAAGTTTATAGGACATTATTTTCACATACAGTTGTTTTATTGAGACCAGAAAGCCATGACCTTGGAAAGTAAACATTTTAGTGTGACTCAGCTGAGGAAGCACCCAGGAGTGAGTGGATTCCAGTCAGTGGAAATTGGCAGTCTGGAATCTTAATGAGCTCTTGGGTAAACACTAATGTTGAACACAACTGTTTTGGACATTCAGAAATTATGCACTGACTAACCAATGTGAGATTCCCTCATATGGGCCAATCAGGATCCAGGCAGGAAGTGCCTGACTCTGACCACTAGTTCTGATTTAGTTTCCCACTGTCTGCCCTCTTCTCACAGGTCTTGTAGGTTGTACAGCTGATCTGGCTTTTGAGTTTCCACCACTCTACTTCCTGGGAATCTTCCTATTGATCTCCTTCACCTGTAAATGAGGTATAATGGGAGATATCTTTGAAGACTTACTTTATTCAGGAAGTTCATTATGTTTATTTTCTAGTAACCATGTTGCACAGTTGCACCAAGTCAAATTATAGGAATTCTTTGTTTTTCTTTATAATAGCCAGATTACCTACATTTTATATATCAGAGAATTCTGGGTCCTTATCAGAGCGTTATAGATTAGAAAGATGCCAAGGCAATGGCAGAGATATTCTAAATCCAGAGGTTGGAGGGTGGAATGGGAGAAAGCCATAAAAAGAAAAAATGCAGATTTCAGGCCTTTCAAGGTTAGTATACTTGGAGATGATATTACAATTCAGGAAATAGGGATGAAGAAGTCAAACATTTTTTGTGTTTACCAGCATTTAATCCAATTCTGTTGAATATTATTGGGTGATTTTCCCTTGAAAAATTCTGAAATAATTAAAAAATTACAAAGGGATAAATATATTTAAAAAATAAAAGCAAGAATATAATAAAAGAGCAAGAAAATGAGGATTGACTATGTCCAGAGTCAGTCCCTCTCATCTCTTCTGGCATGGCATAGCAAGCAGAACATAGGAATAGAGCCAGTCAGACTTGAGGTCAAATTCTAGGTCTATAAATATTTAACTCTGTGATTTGAAGCAAGGATCTTAAACCGTTGTTATTCTCGTTTGTAATATGGAAGTTCTAACACAATTTTCATGAAGCTGAGTTGAGGACACCATTTCTAAAGTGCTTGGTGTTGGTATAGTGTCTGCAGGTTCCGCCCCCCCCCCCACAAACTCCAGTGACTTTCACTGATCTTCCCACCTAATGATTTGGTCACCAGGGATTTAGGTACATCTTCTTACTCTTTCCAAGCTCTTTGGGGATAATATATAAATTGCTTGTTTTACACAGTAACTGTGGTAATTGGAATAAATAATGTGTATGACCATAATGTTTGACATACAAGTCTGTGTTAATTAGCTTTTTTATATTAGCATTTTGGTAGCTACAACTAAGATCTATCAAATGCAAGTGATAAGTCGCTTAAAAAACAGCTAAGTCAGCCTTGAATAGTTATTTGTCAAATAGATAATTGTCTCAGGGTACCATCTCTGCCCATCAGCAATAGATGTTTTCTATGGATTTTCCTTACACTCTTCAACTTACTAATTAATTCTACATTTAACTCAATTATATGAATATTTAATGAATGTCTACAATGCTAGATGATGGGATATACAAATAAATAAGTTTACCTGAGGGAGCTGATTGTACTGGAGAGACATCACGTATCACAGAACACTCTACCCATTATAACTAAAAACATATTCCCAAGATGGAGGACTGTCCCATTGCTAACCACTAAACTACTGTAAACATTTTTGTAAAGTATGTTAGATATATATTTCAAGGGGTTTGTACTATATAAATTTTAGCTGTCAGAAAACTATGAGGAGATCATAAAGTGAATGCACTGTGCTGGTACCAAGGGCAAAATCCTATTGAAAATGGACTGCCCTTTGGGCTCTATCAACTGGAGCTACACAGTAAATGCAGACTGATAATTCATCGTTGGTGTCTCCATTTACCAACAACATCACACTCTACTTAGCCACTGGTGACTGGAATCTTACAGCATTTTTCTTACTCAAATGAATGTTCTTTCTATCTTACTGGGTTGGCTGAGTATTTTCTTGTCTGTAACCCAGGGGGAATGACTGACTCGGAGCAATGTCAGCCTGGAAACAACAGGAGTTCAAATCAGGTTGGCTTGGTTGGCTAAATCACAGTTGCTCAGACTCTCCCATGATCTATACTTAGAGAGCAAGAAGTCCAATTATTAACTAAACACTGTCAGCCACATTCAGAACTTGTAGAACTGTGACTGCTTAAGAACCTGGTGCAAAGGTAATTTTGTCCATTTAATTATTCTTATATAGTGTCTAACACAGTGCCGTGTACAATCAGGTGCTTGATAAAGGCTATTAGCTTTATTGGATGAATGAAGTTTGGCTCATGGCATTCCATAACTATGTGACTTAGATTACATAAATTGACCAAGACGCACAACCTGATTAGCCCGTGGATAATAATCCATGCTTAACTGGTTTACAATTGTTTCTTAACATTTTCTGTGTAACTATTTTATTTCTCCTTGCTTCTCTGCAGAAGGTGGGCTGAGAGCAAGCTTTCCTTTGAGGCCACTCTTTAAAGGGCTTTGCTTCTGCCAAGGATAGGAACAAGACATTTTCCCTCAGAGTTTTATAGTTCTCATCTTTGGGTCAACGCCACTGTGGATGCAGCTATTTTGGTCCAAAGATAAAACTTGTTTTCTTATTCTTTGGATTTCAAGATCATCCAGATCCCTAATCATCAATCATAGCAGATTTACTTCCCGACAAATTTTAAAAACACACATTTTGTAATATGTGCTATCCTGAAATAGAGTTTTATCCATAATTTAAAAAAATAGTATGTCCTAATTAAGAGAGAACTAAAAGGAGAAATAAAACACAAGTGAATTGACTTAGTTAACTAATTAAATGAATTTATTACATTTTTCAATGTGTAAATGTGGGGAAATGGTTACACTAGGAAGCAAAATGAAGTACAGTGGATCCACATGAGGAATTGCTATGAATGCAAAAGCTAAATGTACTTTGATGCAAATTTGATGCACTGGTGACTTAAATACCATGAGTGGCATTGTCATCAGTGACAGGATTTTCTCAAATGATAAAAACTCTTGGTAAAGTTCCAAAGAAAACAAAGTATAGCCTTTTTCCCCAAATTATATGGTAGTTGTATTTCTGGAAATTTAGTATATGTTCAAACTATGCAAAAATACTTTGAATTTATATGCAAAAATTCCAAGCTTAGAAATTTTTTTTTTCACTTACATATATATCTAATAGGTTATGCAAAATTCCTGTAGGAGATGGGACAAGTCTTTGTGTATGGGAGTGTTCTATGACTTGCAGATTGTCTAGTATCCTTGACCTCAGTCCACCAAATGCCTTGAGGATGGATTTTCACTCTCGTTGCCCAGGCTGGAGTGGAATCGCAGATCTCAGTTCACCACAACCTCTGCCTCCCAGGTTCAAGTGATTCTCCAGCCTCAGCCTCCCTAGTAGCTGGGATTACAGGGATACACCACCACACCCAGCTAATTTTGTATTTTTAGCAGAGATGGGGTCTCCATGTTGGTCAGGGTGGCCTTGAACCCCTGACCTCAGGTGATCTGCCAGCCTCGGCCTCCCAAAGTGCTGGGATTACAGGCATGAGCCACCATACCTGGTGAGGACTTGCTAATAACTGTGATAACAAGAACATCTCTACACATTTCAAAACTGATCCCTTGGAGATTACTGATTTAGAGAAGCCAAAAAATTAGTCTAAAAAAAGTAAACGGGGAATCCTAGGAAGCTGGCAGGAGCAGCATCATATTTGAATCTCTCTTAATTCCCCCATAAATTAGGCAGAGCCCTGGGTATAGACAATGTAGGGTTAAAAACAATATCCACAAAAGGTTAGGGAGGAATGGGGAGAGCATATGAGAAGGAGTATAAGATTGCTCATTGCCTTATAGTTATTAATGAAGAATAAAAGGATATTGCCTCAAATCAGATGCCTGGAAAGAAGGAGGGGATGGAGAAGAAGGAGCTGCAGCTTAATCTCAATACTTATTATGGAGAAGTTATTAGAAAAAACTTTCTCTGTCATTTCTCTTAGAACTATTTTACAACATTTCTGAATGAGCAAATGTTGTAGAACTATTTTACATTTCTGACTGCAATGAGCAAAATCCAAACTGCAGGAAATTCTGATAGGACAAATGAGTGTCTTCTTCAGCAACAAAGTGCAAGGAATATAAAGTACTAGGAGGAGAGTTCACAGGTTAAAAAAGATCGCCAATATCTGTGGTTATTATTTGGATATAAATTTTAAAAACAATGCCCACAATTAAAAACAGTTTTTGGCAAAAACACATTAATTTTTTTTTTTTTTTTTTTTTTGAGACGGAGTTTCGCTCTTGTTACCCAGGCTGGAGTGCAATGGCGCGATCTCGGCTCACCGCAACCTCCGCCTCCTGGGTTCAGGCAATTCTCCTGCCTCAGCCTCCTGAGTAGCTGGGATTACAGGCACGCGCCACCATGCCCAGCTAATTTTTGTATTTTGAGTAGAGACGGGGTTTCACCATGTTGACCAGGATGGTCTCCATCTCTTGCGTGATCCACCTGCCTCGGCCTCCCAAAGTGCTGGGATTACAGGTGTGAGTTCCTTTTTCTATATATCTTCTTTTCCGCTGATCCCTGCAACAACTGGCTATGATATTAACCCCAAAATTTGTTGTTCCTTTTCAATTGGTGGAAACAATGAATTGAAGTTTTATGGATTTTTTTCAGCTTTATTGAGGCATAGCTGACAAAAATTGTGTGCAGTATTTAAAGTGTGCAGTGTGATGTTTTGATATACATTGTAAAATGATTACTGCAATCAGGCTAATTAACCTATCCATCACCTCACATACTTATGATCAAACTCTACCGTAGAAGAATTGACAGTAAAACATAAACACTTTTTCAGTTTTCTTTCCACTTGCAGTAGCTGAGGTCAGCGACATCCACACATATGAACCTTCTTAAATAATGAAGGTTTCCTGATAGAGGCAAGGCCAAGGGATCCTGTCACCCTTTAACCCACTCAAGAGTGATCTCACAACAGCCATCCTGGATATGCAGAGCTTTGCAAGAGTCCACCAGGGACATGAAGTTTCCCTGTGAGCTGGTATGGGGTGTGTTTTTGACACCTACTTGTCAGCAACCTGGTTGATCATTGCAGATAAACAATCAAACCATTGAGAAGAAGTTTCCCTGTTTTCCTTTTTCATGTCTGCTTATGTGAAGTCAGTTGAAAGATGCCCTTGATCAAAGAGTGCTGACAGAGGGCTACAGGACTTTTATTATTTATTATTTATAAACCATCGCAAGTGTTATGCAGCAGTTTGCAAAACATAAAACACCAGAGAAAAGATCTATGCTGCGAGGAGGCGACAATGTAAATACAATGTAAATATCACCAGGAATAATAGTGAAGCCCTTGAAAGTTAGAAATATGGGTTCTTCTTTGAGGGCATCTGAGCAGAAGTAGGTTCTAAGAGGATTGTACCCAGAAAAAATATTAATGGCAGAAAACCAGTAAACATGTGTTTTGAAAATAATATGTAGTTAAAAGTTCAGCTGACCTATATAATCAATGCAGATGAGAACAGAGTAGTTCTCATTAAATTATCAAAGGTTTAAAAAAATGATACTATATAACTCTGTAACGGTTCTAAAATACTGCCAACATCATTCATTTCTGGAGATACTGTGAATTGGTAGAACACTTTAAAAAAGCAATTTAGTGCTACTTTTCTGTTAGGGTTCTTATGTATGACAATCCTTTTGCTGTATTTATAACTTTAGTATACTGCACAAAACAGTTCAGCATAAGTTAGCCTTTATGCACATACAGTAGCAAATATCCTGTATTCCTATTATCAAATGCATTCATTCTTTCTATCACACATTTATACCATTTAACCTCGTTCTTGTGCACTTTAGCTCCCAGTTTTTCATAGAAACCATTGTTTCCTGGTAATACCAAGCAGCATAAAAAATGTTTTTGTTCTTTAACTCTTTGTTTCAATTCCTAGAATAATTAACTGAGAAAAAAAACCAAAATATTAAAAAAAACTTCATATAGATGAAGATATTTGTAACATCATTTATAGTATAAAAATAGAAATAACCTAACTAGTATAAAGTGGAGGCTTCAGTAAGTAATTATGATAAATCATTTGATATAGTATATGATCCTTAAATAGTGGCCTTGAAGATTATATATTAATATGAAAAATACTTAGACTATAACATAACAGGTAAAAGCAAAAAACCAGTAAATATCTAATATTACTGTAGGCAAATTGAAAAAAAAATAGGAAGGAAAAAGGAGGCAAAACATGGATAATGGTGGTCACATTGCAAGAGTGGATTATAGATGATTTATGTTTCTCCATTATCTAACATTAAAAAAATGCATATATATGAACATACACATTGATATGGTTTGGCTGTGTCCCCATCTACATCACGCCTTGAATTGTAATAATCCCCATATGTCATGGCAGGAATCTGGCAGGAAGTAATTGAATCATGGGGGTTATGTCTTCTGTGCTGTTCTCATGGCAGCAAATAAGTCTCATGGGATCTGATGGTTTTATAAATGGAAGTTCCCCTCCTCAAGCTCTCTTGACTGCCACCATGTAAGACGTCCCTTTGCTCTTCCTTCATCTTCTACCATGATTGTGAGGCTTCCCGGCCATGTGGAACTGTGAATCCATTAAACCTCTTTATTAATTACCCCTTCTGGGTATGTCTGTACTTACATGAGAACAAACTAACAAACACATATCTACACACACACACACACACACACACACACAAATACACATAGAATAATGTCATTTCTTTTAACATCATTTCATTACAGCATTAATAAGAAAAAAGTTACCACTGAGGCCACTGCCTATGTGGTTTCCGTGTTCTCCCCATGTGAGCATGGGTTTTCTCCTGGTACTCTGGTTTTCTCTCACATTTCCAAAGATGTGCACATAAAGTTAATTGGCAGGTCTAATGGTTCCAATCTGGGGAGTGTGGGTGTGTATGAGAAGGGGTGACGTCCTGTTCAGAGCTGGTCCTACCTTACCCTGAGCTACCAGGATAGGTTCTGGCTATTCATAGCATTGGGCTTGAACAACTGAGTAAATCCTTACCTTGTTTTTATTGATCTTTCTTAAATATATATATAGCACACACTTATTTCAATGTTTAATATTAGAAGTGTTTTGGGTTTTATAAATTCAGAGATGTTTTTATGACTAGTTTACATGGCATAGGAACTTAACTCTTGTTTGTATCAATTAGCCCATTGCAAAATTTTCTTTAATTTTATGTCATTCTGCTTAAGTTGCACTTTCCAAGACTCTCTCAATGACATTAAGGGGTAACTCACTATATGTATCCACATATATATATACATATACATATATATGTATATATATGCTAATATACCATTTGAAATGAAGAAAATAACGGGAAAATATGAGGCAAAATCGAAATTGTATATAACTTTTCCTGTAAAACTCTACCTTTGGTGTACCGAGTCTAAAAAGAAGCTAATAAATCTTTGAAACTCATCAGAAGAGCTATACCAGGGCTTACTGGAAAACTCTGCCTGTAAGGACTATGTGAGGACCTTAAAGGACTTCTTCAGGGAAGAAATTGGATTTTTCTGATACTACATTTTTCTTAAAATTTGTATTAGAATTTTAAAAGATACCCATTCCTTAATAGCCACATGATAATTTTCTATGTGATAATTGTGTAATTGAAATTTCATAATAGTAAATAGTCTCTATAAAGAGATTTTGTGTTTAGTGATACAACTGATTACAGAAGTAAGGAGAAGGAAAGAATTAAATGACATTAGAAGAAAATAGTCAAGAAATGATCAAAATGAGACAGGCATCAGTAACAGCAAACTTACTGTTAGTAAGCGCCCAGGGTTTAGAAAATAGGTATTGTTGAAACACTGAGATGCCTGATCAATGCTGATCAATAATGGCTATTTTGATGTAAGTAGCTTTGTATATTTCTGTTTGCTCTTTTGACATTTAATAGAAGCCAGGAGGACTCATTTGAATCGATGTATCATGGCCAGAATGTAGACTTTGGAGACAGAGGCATCTCAGTTCAAATCTCAATATCACTGTCACACAATGGCTGTGTGACTTGGGGTAGGTCACTGCATTTACATGACACAGTACCTTGCAAGTCACCAGTCTTCAGCTGGCTACAGAAATCAGAGGCAACAGCTTAAATGCAAGGTGCTTCTTAGGGAGGATGAATCCCTGCATCCAGGTATAAAGCTTTCCTGGCTTCTTGGAAGTGGCTCTTAAACCACTTGTTGGTGGGAGCAAATGTGGCAATATGAAAGTGCCAGGAATTCTCATTGGCCTCTGAACAAGAGCATTTCCAACCCTCTGCTCTGGGCTCCTGCATCCCTCACTCCACTTCTTCACATTCTCAGTACCACCTGAGACTGTCTACTCCTTTAAATCTTCAATCAGGCTCATTTTCCTTCATGCCTAAACCTAAGTGATTCTTTGAAACAAACTTATTTCACTCTCGGTTTTCATTGAGATTACATCTCTCAACTGGTCTATTTCCACCCATCCATTTCCATTTTGTCTTTAGCAAACCCCCTTGTGCTGCCATGCTTCATCTGCAAGTTCTAGTCTTCCCATAAGCCCACCCAGCCGCTTAGCTGCCACTTGACAGCAAAGTGTTCAAGGAGCATATACTTTTCTCTCTCTCTGGGGAGGGTAAGGCAATGATCAAGCCAAATGATGCCAGTAATTGTGTGATAATCATCAGTTGATAACTCAGTTCCCTCTCCCCTTCTTCATCACCCACCATCAACTCCCTGTCAGCATAAGGCAGTATTCCAAAGTTCATTATAGATGGAGGTTCTGACACTTGACTGCCTGGATTAATCATGTTAACAAATATAAAGTGATTAGTGCCTGAGACTTGGTCAGTACCGAACAAGTGTGAGCTATTGTTATGTCTCTACATCCTCTGAAGGGAAGTAGTGGTCAGCTGTTTCTTCATCTCTTTATAGAGGTCACCAGTTGATAGAGTTTGGCTGTGTCCCCACTCAAATCTCATCTTAAATTCTTACGTGTTGTAGGAGGGACCCAGTGGGAGGTAGTTGAATCATGGGCAAGTCTTTCCTGTGCTGTTCACATGATAGTGAATAAGTCTCAGAGATCTGATGATTTTAAAAAGAGGAGTTCCCTTGCATGAGTTCTCTCTCTCTTTGCCTGCTGCTATCCATGTAAGATGTGACTTGCTCTTCCTTGCCTTCCACCATGCTTGTGAGGCTTCACCAGCCATGTAGAACCATAAGCCCAATTAAATCTCTTTCTTTTGTAAACTTACTGGTCTCAGGTATGTCTTTATCAGCAGTGTAAAAATGGACTAATACAGTAAATTGCTACCAGGAGTGGGGTGCTGCTGAAAAGTTACCTGAAAATGTAGAAGTGACTTTGGAACTGGGTAACAGGCAAAGGTTGGAAGAGCTTGGAGGGTTCAGAAGAAGACAGGAAAATGAGGGAAAGTTTGGAACTTTCTAAAGACTTTTTGAATGGCTTTGACAAAAATGCTGATAGTGATATGAACAATAAGGTCCAGGCTGAGGTGGTCTCAGACAGAGATTAGAAACTTGTTGGAAACTAGAGCAAATATGACTCTTGCTATGCTTTAGCAAAGAGACTGGTGGCATTTTTCCCCTGACCTAGAGATTTGTGGAACTTTGAACTTGAGAGGGATGATTTAGGGTATCTGGTAGAAGAAATTTATAAGCAGCAAATCATTCAAGAGGTGACTTGGGACTTGTTAAAAGCATTCAGTTTTATAAAGGAAGCAGAGCATAAAAGTTTGGAAAGTTTGTAACCCGATGTTGTGATAGAAGAGAAAATTCCATTTTCTGAATAGAAATTCAAACTGGCTGCAGACATTTGCATAAGTAATGAAGAGCCAAATGTTAATCTCTGAGACAATGGGGAAAATATCTCCAGGGCATGTCAGAGGTTTTCATGGCAGCCCCTCCCATCACAGGCATGGAGGCCTAGGAGAAAAAAGTGGTTTTGTGGGCCAGGGCCAGGGTCCCATGTTGTGTGCAGCCTAGGGACTTGGTGCCCTCTGTCCCAGTCACTCAAGCCAGGGCTGAAAGGGGTCAATGTAGAGCTTGGGCTGTGGCTTCAGAGGATGCAAATCTCAAGCCTTAGTAGCTTCAATGTGGTGTTGAGGCTGTGAGTGAACAGAAGTCAGGAATTGAGGTTTGGGAACTTTGGCCTAGATTTCAGAAGATATTTGGAAAGACCTGCATGTCTGGGTGGATATTTGCTGCAGGGGTGGGGCTCCCATGGAGAACCTTTGCTAGGGCAGTGCAGAAAGGAAATATGGGGTCAGCCCCCCAGATAGAGTCCTTACTGGGGTACCCCTTAGTGGAGCTGTAAGAAGAGGGCCACCATCCAGACCCCAGAATGGCAGAGCCACTGACAGCCTGTACTATGCACCTGGAAAAGCTACAGACAATGCCAGCCCATGAAAGCACCTGGGAAGGAGGCTGTACCCTACAAAGCCACAGGGCAGAGCTGCCCAAGACCATGGGAACCCACCTCTTGCATCAGCATGACTTGGATATGAGACATGGAGTCAAAGGAAATCATTTTGGAGCTTCAAGATTTGACTGCCTTGCTGGATTTCAGACTTGCATGGGGCTTGTAGCCCCTTTGTTTTTAGCCAATTTCTCCCATTTGGAATGGCTGTATTTACCCAATGCCTGTACCTCCACTGTATCTACAAAGCAACTAAACTGCTTTTGATTTTACAGTCTAATAGGTGGAAGGGACTTATCTTGTCCCAGATGACACTTTGGACTGGACTTTTCAGTTGATTTAAGACTTTGAGAGACTGTTGGGATGGAATGATTGGTTTCGAAATGTGAGGATAGGAGATTTGAGAGGGGTCGGGGTGGAATGATATGGTTTGACTATGTCCCCACCCAAATTGCATCTTGAATTCCTATGTATTGTGGGAGGGACTCTGTAAAAGACAGTTGAATCATGGGAGCAAGTCTTTCCCAAGCTGTTCTTGTGATAGTAAGTCTCATGAAACCTGAATTTTTTTAAAAAGTGGAGTTCCCCTGCATGAGTTCTCTCTCTCTCTGCTTGCTGCTGTTCATGCAAGACGTGACTTGCTTCCTTGCCTGCTTCCATGATTGTGAGGCTTCCCCAGCCACATGAAACTGTAAATCCAAATAATCTCTTTCTTTTGTAAATTGCCCAGTCTCACGTATGTCTTTATCAGCAGTGGGAAATGGACTAATACACCAGAGCAGCTTCTAGGACCTTCAATATTACACAATCTTTGCCCTTTATCTCTTTTTCAAATTTCCCAGATGACACAGCTGGAGACTATTTACCATTGTAGATTCCTGAACCTCTCTGAGAACATGAAGAACTTGGACCCACAATTTTGCATTAAACTCCTGGAATTTACGAACTCCTAAATACCATTTCTGGACCTCAAGTCAAGAGCCCCACATTTGAGGATGAATTCATTGAGTGGAGTTTGGTTTCTTTGAGAGGGGGTATTGCACATTACCATCATTTCTTGGTTTATGTATATTTTTATATAATGTAAGGAGTTTCTTTAAGAGATGTGGATTGGGTGATACAATCAGATAATGTAAATCTATAAATATATTACCTGAATTGGATTAAATTTTAGAGCTAATATGCACAGTAATTAGTTCATGGGCTCTATAATAGGGCTACCTGGATTCCAGGCCCAATTCTATCACTTATTGTGTTACCTAACAAATTGCCTAACTTGTCTGTTTTGTTTTTCATCTATAGAATAAAAAAATAATTCTAACCATATGATGTTATCTAAATGGTTAATGATTAAGCACAACAATATATATGAAGTTCTTAGCACAGTACCTAGAATATAATATGTTTTCACTAAATGTTAGCTACCACTAAATGGCAAATGTATCCTTTTATTCTCATTTAAAAACTATTTTCACAATGATATAGTTATGCTTTGTGTTCTCACCTAGATCTCATCTTGAAGTGCAATCCCAATAACCCCTTTAATCCTCACATGTGAAGGGAGGCACCAGGTAGAGGTAACTGAATCATGAGGGTTGTTTCCTCAATGCTATTTTGTGATAGTGAGTGGATTATCACAAGATCTGATGGTTTTATAAGGGGCTCTTTCCCTTTCACTTGACATTTCTCCTTCCTGATGCCTTATGAAGAAGGTGCCTTGCTTCCCCTTTGCCTTCAGTCATGATTCCTGAGGTCTCCCAGCCATGCTGAACTGTGTGAACTGTGAGTCGAGTAAAGCTTGTTTCTTTTCTTTTTTTTTTTTTTTTGAGATGGAGTTTCGCTCTTGTCACCCAGGCTGGAGTGCAATGGCACGATCTCGGCTGACCGCAACTTCCGCCTCCTGGGTTCAGGCAATTCTCCTGCCTCAGCCTCCTGAGTAGCTGGGTCTACAGGCACGTGCCACCATGCCCAGCTAATTTTTTGTATTTTTAGTAGAGACGGGGTTTCACCATGTTGACCAGGATGGACTTGATCTCTTGACCTCGTGATCTACCCGTCTCGGCCTCCCAAAGTGCTGGGATTACAGGTGTGAGCCACCGCGCCTGGCGGTAAAGCTTGTTTCTTTAAAAATTACCCAGTCTTGGGCAGTTCTTTATAGTAGTATGAAAATGGATTGATACACACTTTTAGACAATGCTGAAGATCTCATGAGGTGTTGTGACAATGAATAACACTTTCCTGAAGCTTTTTAGATTGACAGGCACGAATCTAAAAATCTTCTGTCCTCTCTTAACTGCAGAGAAGAAATCTATGGGTGAGGCTAAATATAGCATCTCCTATTTTTAGGGAAACTAACATTGGAGACATTTTCTTTCAAGCCTTATATACTTTAATACCTAGGTGCTTATAAGTAAGTTGCCACCATTCTGTGTGTGGTTAATGGCAAGCACAGGTTCCAGCTTTCTGTTAACAAGACCTGTTGTGGGAAAGCTGTGTTTGAACAGCAAGAAGAACCAGAGTGCTCTCCATGACATTCATTCACAGCTACCCAGCTCTGGCCCATGGTGACAACCAAATTTTATAATAAAATCTGGCCACTTACTGCCAGCCAGAAAGAAAATTTCATGTTTCATAGTTTATTTCTTCTTCCTGAATTTACACTAATAACTTTCTTTAAACCAAATACATGACCTGCAATGTACCAGAGGCCCAGGACCTTTGATTCTCTTGTCTGCAGACGATGTTAAGCTCCATTCTTAAGTGGACAGTATGTTCATGTTCTGAGTGAATCAATATTTCATACAGTTTTCATGCAATCTGTAAACAAATTAATCTATATGCATTGAAGACCATATTATGGATTGCACTGTTTTCTGGTTCTTGATTCATTAGGATTTGAATAAACAAAATCTTATTTGGATTCATTTTATTTGCAAGACCCTGAAAAAGCCAAAATGAATCTCCCCGTGATTAGAAAGAAAATATTTGCGGAGAAATTACTTTATATCTAAATTAGCTTCTATCTCCAGAAATCTTGTCTCCAGTGTGATAAGCCATAAGTAATGACCAATTTCATGTTGGTGAAATTAAAAATCATGAGAAGCTATTCAAAGCAATTTACAACTTGACAGAGAGAAGAGATTCTGTTTAACATGAAGTAAATTTTTCCTTCACTGAAATCAGACTAAAGCTGAGAAAGGGTAAGAAGAGAGAGAAAGCAAAATTTGGTCCTTTCTTCCCCAGAACTTTAATATTCGGCTCCAGTAGATGCTCTTTTTTCAAGTGAGAAAACAGTTCTCATACCCTTTTAAGTGTTTTCCTTCTCTTTGAAGTGTTTGATGTTTTCAGGAGCACTGGGAGGTCATTTTCTTTGGATTTCTGTTTTCTGATTTTCCTTATTTTGGTTTGTGTTTCGACATGGGTGCAAAACTACTGTATCTCCAGAGAAAGCACCTTGAGGCTCACTGTAGGTTCTGGTCACATAGAAAATGTTCCTTTTGGCAGCCTGAAAACTGTTAACTCAAATGCTGGGCTTCCATCATGAGGCATCTATTCACAGGGGTGCCAGAGCAGCCTGGACTGTACCCTGCAATGAGCAGTACAAATCGTATATCTGCCCTGAAAGAGACATTTATTTCTCTGTGGCCTCTTCTGCCCACACCCAATTATAGGCCAAACTCCTGGACAATGCAGAGGCCCTCACCAGAAAGGCAAGTCACTGCTTATCCCAGTAATCAGTCTTTTACTCCAATCTGCTCTTGCTACTGGCATTTCTTCCATTCTTAATTACCTCACTTGTCACCCAGATGCCAGTAGGATGAATAGCACAATCCATATCATGCGGCAGAACCACTCTCTCAGCAAGTACCCTGTGTCGTCATCAGAAGTAAAAAGAATATGAAGGGGTAACCCCCAGCCAAGAGCCAGGGAGGAAATTCATCCTGAGGTAAGTGAGGTGGGCCCTGCCAACCTTTTCTTGGGGTCATTGAGTCTTCCAGGGGAATTCAGATCGATGAGCCTTTACATTTATGTTGCAAATTTTGGTCTCCTCACCTGCCAGGTTAACACATGAAGGTGTCCCACATGACTCACCTGGGGGTACTGCTTTCTGGTGTTGCAACAAATTGATCTTCTGCTGCTTTTACTCTGTTAAGGTGGGTAAAAATGACACCACAGCCAAAGTTTGCCAAATAAAAATACAATATCTATGTGTTAGGTTCCCACAGACTCCTCTTTGTTAATATTTATTTGCTGAGCTTTGCTGCCCTTTTATCTCTTCTGAACCCATGTTATGAACCCTTCTTACTTAATCTGATTAACTATTGTCCCTTTATACATGTTATCAAAGGAAAAATCCACAAACACACAACCGCAGAATAGCTGGGGTTACAGATCTATGTGACATCCCATTTTTGTATATAACAAGAAGAGTGTGTTGCTTTATTATTATTCCCCGCCCCCACTAACCTCTCCTGTTTAAAAAATCACCTCGCTGTTCGTGTTCGTTTACTACTCCATTCCCATTTTCTATGACTGCAGGTCTGTGTCTTACTTTGTCTTACTGGGTGGAATTAATGCGACCCCATCATTTTGCCTCCTTTATTATTTTTCTTTACACAGGAAATGAGCTGATACATAGTGACAGGCATATCATTATAAGAATAGTTAAGACAAATTAATGGTGTTTAGCTCTGATCATGTGGCCGAAAGTTATATTTGATGATATGCTTCAATAAAAATAATTTTGTAATTAAAGCATAAAATATTTAATTAGCTATTTCATGATATTCAACTACCATGAATCTTGAAAGTACCAAGTTTATTCTGTGGTTTTGCATATGCTTAAATTGCTTTTAGTAAGATAAAATCTTATTTAAAAAATATGGTAATATATCATTACAGCTCCATGATGCTTCAATATCCCTTGATATACATATTTTTATTCTTAATATCATGACACTATTTTGATTGTTTAAGAAAGATAATACATTTAATTCACAACATAATTTTTAGAGATGATGGAACTAACTTCCGTTAAACACTAGTTGTTTCTAGATATTTTATATACATACTCTAATCGTGTGGCATGCCTGAAAAATTGAATTCCATTTTTTGGTTACCCTCATTTTCCCAGTAATACAATTTCAGGCTTAGAGAGGTAAAGTAATTTTCACAGCTAGGTGAGTATAGGACTGGGATCAAAATTCAGATCTATTTAGTTCCTGCACATTGCCTGAAAATTCATGTAGTTTTTTAGGGAAATTGTAAATAAAGTCATTGGGATTAACTTGTAAATATTGCATTTCATGACTTGTCATGTTGAAATGAGGGGTCTGTGGGTCTAGCTTTATTAAAAAGTCAGGTTGTTAAGCCACTTAACTCTTACAGCAGAGTAGAGGGATTAATTCAATGTGCTCAGCAGGAGAACCTGCAGTTAGTGGAACAAACAGGCAGCTCAGAAACTGAGCAGAGAAGAATATTTCAGAGATTTGTGGTTTCAAGATCAGAGAGCAAGCAGACTGATTTAAAGAAAAGGCAGAACAAGTAGATTGAAGGCCCTGTGTGGTCATTTTGTGATTTAGAAGAAATAAAAAGGTAGTTTCTCCTGGTATTTAAAAATGAGGACTTGTTCTATTATACTTCATTGAGAGCAAGCTTAGAACCAAAACAGAATAATTAAAAATGCCTTAAAAAGATACAAAAAAGCGGCCAGGCACGGTGGTTCACGCCTGTAATCCCAGCACTTTGGGAGGTTGAGGCAGGTGGATCACGAGGTCAAGAGATCGAGATCATCCTGGTCAACATGGTGAAACCCCGTCTCTACTAAAAATACAAAAAATTAGCTGGGCATGGTGGCGCGTGCCTGTAATCCCAGCTACTCAGGAGGCTGAGGCAGGAGAATTGCCTGAACCCAGGAGGCGGAGGTTGCGGTGAGCCGAGATTGCGCCATTGCACTCCAGCCTGGGTAACAAGAGCAAAACTCTGTCTCAAAAAAAAAAAAAAGATACAAAGAAGCAAAGAAAAATAGGACCGAAAGAAAATACAGTTACCTCAAAGTATTATCAGCAGTTACGTCTGGGAGTAAGGTTATGCATTTGAATATTTTTTTCTCTTTATATCTTTTTTACTTTACAGAATCTATTTATTATATACTATAAATGCAGAGTATATTCATACTGGTAATATAGAATGTTAGTTTATAGAATGAAAGTAAATATAGAATGATGGTTAAGTGGTTTGAAAGAAAAACATAAATTTTAAACCCAGCTTGACAACTTACTTAGTTTTGCTACCTTTGGCAAGTTATACATCCTTTTTGGCCATCATTATATTTATGTATAAAATTACTCAGTAAATGATAACTGTTGCTATAATTGATATAGTGATTATTATTCCTAGTACCTAAAAATTGCTATTCTTATTAATGGAATTAGTTTTTAGCTCTTTATGTGAATGAACTACTTTATTTTGAATAGTGAAAATGAAAGTGTATTTCCTAAATATCTTTTTCTCCTAAAGATGGCTGTACCCTCAACTACAGTGTTCACCTCTGTCCCCAACCTACAATGCCACAAAACAGGTGACGGTGGGATCTAGACAGAAGGAGAAGTCTAAAGGAGAAAGTGTGCAGGCTCAGCCAGAATATATCAAACCTTCCTCAGTGACTGCAATGCTGGGGAAACTGCAGGGGCTCAATATCTGTGCTGTAAACTCACCCATGATGACTTCAAAAGTTCTAATTGTGTCTTCCCTTTCTGAAACCCAGTAAGCTTTCAATAAGTATTTAAACACGCAACTCTTTGTATATGTGTAGACCAAGCATATTCCAAGGCTCTGCGGGGACCACATCTGGCACAGCACTGCAGTAGAAGAAGGTTAGTTCTGCAACAAAACATAATTAACATAATTCCAAGTTTCACATCTCTCAAAGAACATCTCTCAGTCTGCAATGCTGACACAGCACTCAAAAACCAACTTTTTGTTTGTCAAAAAGAATTTCCCAAGATTTAATCTATCTTTGAATCCTCTCCTTTGCCCTATTTGTCTTGTTCTCCCCTTCTGGTACCCTAAGGCTTCCTCTAAGGTTATCCCCCACCCACTATTTTTTTTTTTTTTGAGACGGAGTTTCGCTCTTGTTACCCAGGCTGGAGTGCAACGGCGCGATCTCGGCTCATCGCAACCTCCGCCTCCTGGGTTCAGGCAATTCTCCTGCCTCAGCCTCCTGAGTACCTGGGATTACAGGCACATGCCACCATGCCCAGCTAATTTTTTGTATTTTTAGTAGAGACGGGGTTTCACCATGTTTACCAGGATGGTCTCGATCTCTTGACCTCGTGATCCACCCACCTCGGCTTCCCAAAGTGCTGGGAATACAGGCTTGAGCCACCGCGCCACTAGCTCTCACATCGTACCATGTAAGTTTCTCTGCTTTCTCCCACTTCAACTAACGTATTCTGTCTTTTCCTCTTGGTTAAGTCATGGCCTTTTTGATTGAAAATATTTTAATTATCTTTTCTCTCATACCTCAGTAATACAGTTATCTGCTGATTATGGCCAATCGGCCTGAAGAGGGAATACAGAATAAAATAGTTTTTATTCCAGTTACACATGGCAATTATGCCACATTTAAAGTAAGCACCTGGGTGATCTCTCTAATTTCAAAGGTATGTTATATCCTAAACTATTAGATATTCAGGAAATATCTTAATTCCATTTTACTGCTGTAGTAATAAAAACAGTAGCTACAGTTAACTGCCTACTATGTTCTGGGTGCTGTACTGAGTATTTGGGACATTCTATTTTATTTAATCTTCATAAAAGCCTTCTGAGAGATGAAGTAACTTTCATGACGTGGTGTAATAAATGATAGAATTAAGATTTCATCTGGATTTCAAGTCTACATAATTCCAAAGCCTATCAACTTAATAATATTTCTAATTCATTGGAAGAGTAAGCCTGCTGGTTAAATGGAATAATCAGCCATGGTCCAAACCTTTTTAGTATCTGGGCTTGTTATGAGCTGGATGACTCTGCTCTACTCTCATTTATAGGATGGCATTAATATTATGATTTTTTTCAAGCATAAAAAAATGCAAGAACAGAGACAGATTGTATTACATCTGATATATATCTCATTTCTTCTGTAAGGTTTTATGACTCTGATAAACTTCTGAACTGAGCAGTGTTAAGGATAAACATTATAAAACTCCTTGATGTTGAGGGCTTCAGGTTTTCTGTGTTTGAGTATTATTTATTTATTTATTTATTTTAATTTTTATTGCATTTTAGGTTTTGGGGTACATGTGCAGAACATGCAAGATAGTTGCATAGGTACACACGTGGCAGTGTGTTTTGCTGCCTTCTGCCCCTTCACCCATATTTGGCATTTCTCCCCATGCCATCCCTCCCTCGCTCCCCCCCGCCACTGACCCTCCCCTATTTCCCCCAATAGACCTCAGTGTGTGGTACTCCCTTCCCTGTGTCCATGTGTTCTCATTGTTCATCACCCACCTATGAGTGAGTATATA
>CM052657.1:6964735-6984801 GCA_028533165.1 Leontopithecus rosalia | reverse complement strand
AATTTATAGTCCTTTGGATATATACGCAGTGATGGGATTGCTGGGTCAAATGGAATTTCTATTTCTAGGTCCTTGAGGAATCGCCACATTTTTAAATAAAGCTTCCCTAGTCATAGATCCTAGAGCATTTGAACTTCTGGGTTTAGATACAATTATGTTAGAGCTTCCACTGCATAGGTTGGCTCTTGATTTTGACATACTTTGAAGATTTCTTTATGGGATGACCATATTCCACAGATCTGAAAAATTCAATCATTCTAGGTCCAAATAAACGTATGGAGAGGACCACTTAGACATTTCCAGACAGGACCAGATTTGTTACTTAAAATCATGGGATCAGATCTATCCGTATCTTTTTGTTTATCCTTGCGTGCAACCTCTTTCTGCCAGGTGTCACTACAAGTTAATTTTGGTATGGATTTCTAACTTGCGCGTGTGCGCGTGAGAGTGTGTGTTTGTATGCACTTAGTATGCATATCTATAACCTATTTATTTAAAATCCATCAGCCTAGAAATATTAAAGGACACATTTTTTTTCTCTAGGTTTTTTTTTTCTTTTTAAAATTTTTCTCTCTAGTCTTGGTTGGAAGCATAGTAACAATGGCTTCTTACTGAATTCAGACCTACTCCTGAAGCCAATCATAGTATAAAGTAGAAAGTGCAAGGGCATACGTTGCTGAAATAAAGTGATTAAAATGCTATCAGTTTCCAAAGAGAAGATGGCTTCTCTAGCAGGACATGAGCCAGAGGGCATCTCTTGGTTACTAAGACAATTCTTTCACCCCTGGTGAGTAAATATAGAGCCCATGGATCTCACCCAGATGGTTCCAGCAACTCTGGGGAAATGATACAAGATTAACCTGGGTATTTTAGAAAGAGTCCTGGAAGATTTTAGAATGCTGCCATCTACACTAATGTGTTAAAGTGGTGTACCTGAGCTAAATCCAAGTTGACATACTGAATGGTGACAATTCATCATGACGGTGAAAGGCTTTTGTAGGCTCTGCCTTTCCCTCAGTTAATACCAGACCCAGGTTAGTTGTGTTCACCTTTCTTTTAGCTTTAAACTCCATAAGGTCTCTTCAAATGTTCCTAAGTCATCATATTTTCTTGCCTTCTGTTATACTACTCAGAGCTTTCGACTGTGACCTTTTCAGATTCCTGGGTGTCTTTGGCCACAAACTGGAGCCACAGGTATTGCTTGTACTCGTTTAATGCAGGCATTAACCTCAGATTGCTTCAAAAGATCTGATTCCTCCAAAATGCATTTTTGCCTATAAGCTTTACATGTCCGATCAGCTCATTTTGTTGCTCTCCAGTGATCAGGTCTAGGGAAGTAAGGATGAATATGAGGCATTAATAGGAGGGGCCAGAACTAGTGACAGAAAGGCAAAGTCCCCCTCCATGATTGATTTTCCCTCCAACTCTAGGTTTGGATAGCTAGACAAATTAAATCGGAATTACACTGTATATTTGGAAAAAAAAGGGAGTGTAAGGAGTGGAAAAAAAATAGTTTGAGTGAGGACTAATTCTGAATATTAAACCAGAAAGGCTCAAGTTCTAGCCTCTTATATGAGGATTTGTTGGAAACCTAGTACTAGTCTTATGAGTGGTTTCAAGTGTTTCAGGGGTGTGTGTAACAGGGACACTGACAGATGGAAGGGTGAGTATGAAGAGTGACAGCAATGTGTGCAATGTGGGATATTTGATGTAATGGGGGAAGACAAGAAAATTCAGGCATGCACAGCAAAGCCAAGGAAGTCTACCTGAGTTGCCCATTTTTAACACATCCATTTAAAATATGCCAATGTATTTCTCTCATACACACACACACACACACACACACACACACACACACGTTTATTGTACTTTAGGTTCTTGGGTACATGTGCAGAACATGCTGGATTGTTGCATAGGTACCTACATGACAATGTGGTTTGCGGTCTCCATTCCCCACTTCACCTGTATCTGGCATTTCTCCCCATGTTATCCCTTCCCAACCTCCCCACCCCCTGCTGTCCCTCCCCTATTCTCCCTCAACAGACCCCAGCATGTGATGCTCCCCTCCCTGTGTCCATGTGTTCTCATTGTTCAACACCTGACTATGAGTGAGAAGATGGCGGTACTTGATTTTCTGCTCTTTCATCAGTTTGCTGAGAATGATGGTTTTCAGATTCATCCATGTCCCTACAAAGGACACAAACTCATTGGTTTTTATGGCTGCATAGTACTCCATGGTGTATATGTGCCACTTTTTCCTTGTCCAGTGTATCGTCGATGGGCATTTGGGTTGGTTCCAGGTCTTTGCTACTGTAAACAGTGCTGCAATAAACATACGTGTGCATATGTCTTTATAATAGAATGGTTTATAATCCTTTGGATATATACCCAGTAATGAAGTATTTTCTTCGTTGTGTCGTTGGTCTTTATCATTTGGTACATTTTTGGAGTGGCTGGTACTGATTGTTCCTTTCCTTGTGTAGTGCTTCTTTCAGGAGCTCTTGTAAGGCAGGCCTGTTGGTGATGAAATCTCTCAGCAATTGCTAGTTTGTAAAGGATTTTATTTCTCCTTCACTTATGAAACATAGTTTGGCTGGATATGAAATTCTAGGTTGAAAGTTCTTTTCTTTAAGGATGTTGAATATTGACCCCCACTGTCTTCTGGCTTGTAGGGTTTCTTCTGAGAGATCTGCTGTGAGTCTGATGGGCTTCCCTTTGTGGGTAATCCAACCTTTCTCTCTGGCTGCCCTTTGCATTTTTTCCTATATTTCAACCCTGGTGAATCTGATGATTATGTGCCTTGGGGTTGCTCTTCTTGAGGAATATCTTTGTGGTATTCTCTGTATTTCCTGGACTTGAATATTTGCTTACCTTGCTAGGTTGGGGAAGTTCTCCTGGATAATATCCTGAAGAGTGTTTTCCAGTTTGGATTCATTCTCTTTGTCACATTCAGGTACACCTATCAAACATAGATTAGGTCTTTTCACATAATCCCATATTTTTTGGAGGCTTTGTTCATTACTTTTAACTCTTTTTTCTCTAATCTTGACTTCTCATTTTATTTTACTGAGTTGATCTTCAATCTCTGATATCCTTTCTTCTGCTTGGTCGATTCAGCTATTGAAACTTGTGTATGCTTCTCAAAATTCTTATGTTTTTCAGCTCCATTAGGTCATTTATATTCTTCTCTAAGCTGTTTATTCTTGTTAACATTTCATCAAACCTTTTTTTCAAGGATCTTAGTTTCTTTGCTTTGGGTTAGAACGTGTTCTTTTAGCTCAGAGAATTTTGTTATTGCCCACCTTCTGAAGCCTGTAAGGGCTGTTGCCACTTTCTTCTGCTGTCTTCGTCCTGGAAGGATATCTGCCAGATATCAGCCTGAGCTCTCCTTATGAGGTGTCTCTTTGGATATATGGGGGGCAGGAAGCTGCTTGAGGAGAGAGTCTGACCCTTATAGGAGCTCAAGAGATATAGTTAGAGCTGCCTTGGTAATGGCGGTCTGCCTTAGTCTCGGTGGACTGCCTCGGTAGTGGTGGACTGCCTCATAATGTCAGACACCTTTCCCCCCACAGAGCTGGACCGTTCAGCGTTTAGCAGCACTCTCTGTGAAACTCTCAATTGGCAGCATTTCATATTGTGGGGGTGGCACCCACCAAGCCAGATCACCTGGCTCCCTGTGTCAGCCCCCTTTTTTTCAGTTGAATAGTTGGCTCTGTCTCCCAGGCCTTCCAGGGGCCAGTTGAAATGGCCGGCCAGATTTCTGTGAGTTTTTGTGCAGAGACCCGCTGCACCAGTTGAAACAGCTGTATTGGAGACTCATGGCACTTTTCAGCCTGGAAATCTCCTGTTATGTAGGCAGTAATAACTCAATTGGAAATGCAGTGATCACTCACCCTCTGTGTTATTCTCACTGGGAACTGCGTTCCAGAGCTGTTCCTATTCGGCCATCTTCTACTCAGACCACTAATGTATTTCTTGTGATTGTTTTTACAGTAAAATTGAGAAGAATTATTTTCACAAAAGAAAAGCTTTTGTGATTTTATGATTTTTTGATTCAGCCCAATTATTCTCATTCATGTGTATTTCTTCCTGGATTTCATTCACATACATATAGTTCACATAATCATCATAATGGGGACAATTTGTGTTCTCTGTTCAACAAGCATTATACCAAATGTGTTCTTTGTTCAGCATAGTTTCCAAAGTCATTTTTATTTTAATGATTATAGATTAAGTAGTTGGTTTCTATTTTTATAGTTTTGGTTTGCCACTATTATAATAAAAGCTGTATCAAACATATTCTTGAACACAACTTTTATTCGTTTTCTTACTCAAGATAAATTGCCAGAAGCTAATGTTTGGGTCACAAACATTTTTTTAAAATAGATCTTGAAATTACATGCCAAATCACTTTCCAAAGAAGAAAAGGTAGTAGTGACAGTGTTACAACTTTCACTGTAAACTTAGCAGATAATTTAAATTTCGTTTTCAAACCCCAAAGATTACATCACAATTTGACTTTTTAAAAATTATGGGTGAGGTAGTTCATTATACATGTATTCATTTTACTGTTTTTTGAAAACAATTTATTTTTAAATTCCTGGGGATCATTTTATTTTTATTTTGTTAAATTTGCTACTTCTGGTTTTGTATTGTCAGCCTAAACTTTGTAAATCTTCATCTAACTTTTTGTTAAGTATTGCATTCTACGGTTTGATAACATGATTATTTATGTCCTCATCTAAACTCCTGGTTTGAAAAAAATCCCACTATCTGCAAAACTCAGATTTAGTTCTGCTCTGTTATTAATTACTAATTTATTATTTCTTTCCTTCTAATTTGGGATTTGGTTGGTTTTCTAGTTCCTGGAGGCAGATAATTAGGTTATTCATTTGATATCTTTCTAGTTTTCTGATGTAGACATTTATTGCTGTAATCTCTCCTCTTAGCACTTATTTTGCTATATTCCATGGGTTTTGGCATGCTGTGCTTTGATTTTTGTTTCAATAATTTATTTAACTCCCTTCTTAATTTATTCATTCACCCCATAGTTACTCAGGAGCCTGTTGTTTAATTTCCAAGTATTTGTATGGTATCCAAGTTCCTCTTGTTATTGATTTCTAGTTCTATTACATAGTGGTCTGAGGAGATACTTGATACGATTTCAGTTTTCAACATTTTGTTGAGACTCGTTTTGTGGTGTAACATGTGGCCTCTCATGGACGACATTCTGAGCGTTATTGAAAAGACTATTTTGCAACTATTGGATGAAATACTCTGCAAATGTTTGTTAGGTCTGTCTGTTCTATGATGCACATTAAGTCTGATGTTTGATGTTGACTTTCTGCCTAGATGATCTTTCCAATGCTGAATGGGGGGTAAAGTCCCCAACTGCTATTATATTGGGTTCTGTTTCTTTAGCACTATTAATATTTGCTTTATTGATCTGGGTACTCTGGTGTTAGGGGCATGTAGTTAAATTATTATATCTTCTTGTGGATTGACTCCTTTATCATTGTATAAGAACCTTCTTTTTCTCTTTTTATGGTTTTTGACATAAAACATGTTTCATATGATATAAGCATCACTACTCTTGGATGCTTTTGGTTTCTATCTGCATGGATTTTTGTTGTTGTTGTTCCTTCACTTTCAGTCTGTGTTATTACAGTTGAAGTGAGTTTCTCATAGGCAGCATATAGTTGTATCTTGGTTTTTTGATCCATTCAGTTAGTCTATAATTTTATTTATTTTATTTTATTTAGTTTTATAGTACATTTTAGGTTTTGGGGTACATGTGAAGAACATGCAAGATAGTTGCACAGGTATACACATGGCAGTGTGATTTGCTGCCTTCCTCCACATCACCTATATCTGTGATTTCTCCCCATGCTCTCTCTCCCTAACACCCCATGCCCCACTGTCCCTCCCCTATTCCCCCCAACAGACCCCAGTGTGTAGTGCTCCCCTACCTGTGTCCATGTGTTCTCATTGTTCAACAACTGCCTATGAGTGAGAACATTCGGTGTTTGATTTTCTGTTCTTGCGTCACTTTCCTGAGAATGATGGTCTCCAGGCTCATCCATGTCCCTAAAAAGGACACGAACTCATCGTTTTTGATGGCTGCATAGTATTCCATGGTGTATATGTGCCACAGTTGCCCTGTCCAGTCTATCATCGATGGGCATTTGGGCTGGTTCCACGTCTTTGCTATTGTAAACAGTGCTGCAATGAACATTCGTGTGCATGTGTCCTTACAGTAGAACGATTTATAATCCTTTGGATATATACCCAGTAATGGGATTGCTGGGTCAAATGGAATTTCTATTTCTAAGTCCTTGAGGAATCACCACACTGTCTTCCACAATGGTTGAACTAATTTACACTCCCACCAGCAGTGTAAAAGTGTTCCTATTTCTCCACATCCTCTCCAGCATCTGTTGTCTCCAGATTTTTTAATGAGCGCCATTCTAACTGGCATGAGATGGTATCTCAATGTAGTTTTGATTTGCATTTCTCTAATGGCCAGTGATGATGAGCATTTTTTTATATGTTTTTTGGCCTCATGTATGTCTTCTTTTGTAAAGTGTCTGTTCATATCCTTTCCTCACTTTTGAATGGGCTTGTTTGTTTTGTTCTTGTAAATCTATTTTAGTTCTTTGTAAGTTCTGGATATCAGCCCTTTGTCAGATGGGTAAACTGCAAAAATTTTTTCCCATTCTGTTGGTTGCCGATTTACTCTAATGACTGTTTCCTTTGCCGTGCAGAAGCTGTGGAGTTTGATTCGATCCCGTTTGTCTATTTTGGCTTTTGTTGCCAATGCTTTTGGTGTTTTGGTCATGAAGTCATTGCCTATGCCCATGTCCTGAATGGTTTTGCCTAGATTTTCTTCTAGGGTTTTTATGGTGTTAGGTCTTATGTTTAAGTCTTTAATCCATCTGGAGTTAATTTTATTGTAAGGTGTCAGGAAGCTGTCCAGTTTCTGCTTTCTGCACATAGCTAGCCAGTTTTCCCAACACCATTTATCAAACAGGGAATCCTTTCCCCATTGCTTGTTTTTGTCAGGTTTGTCAAAGATCAGATGGTTGTAGATATGTTGTGCTGCCTCTGAGGCCTCTGTTCTGTTCCATTGGTCTATATCTCTGCTTTGGGACCAGCACCATGCTGTTTTGATTACTGTAGCCTTGTAATGTGATGCCTCCCACTGTGTTCTTTTTGCTTAGAATTGATTGGCTATGTGGGCTCTCTTTTGGTTCCATATAAAGTTTAAGGTGGTTTTCTCCAGTTCTGTGAAGAAGGTCATTGGTAGCTTGATGGGGATAGTGTTGAATCTGTAAATTACTTTGGGCAGTATAGCCATTTTCATGATATTGATTCTTCCTAACCATGAACATGGAATGTTTCTCCATCTGTTTGTGTCCTCTCTTATTTCATTGAGCTGTGGTTTGTAGTTCTCCTTGAAGAGGTCCTTTACATTCCTTCTTAGTTGTATTCCTATGTATTTTATTCTCTTTGTAGCAATTGTGAATGGCAGTTTGTTCTTGATTTGGCTCTCTTTCAGTCTGTTATTGGTGTATAGGAATGCTTGAGATTTTTGCACATTGATTTTATATCCTGAGACTTTGCTGAAGTTGCTTATCAGTTTCAGGAGTTTTTGGGCTGAGACTATGGGGTCTTCTAGATATACAATCATGTCATCTGCAAATAGAGACCATTTGGCTTCCTCCTTTCCTATTTGAATACCCTTTATTTCTTTTTCTTGCCTGATTGCTCTGGCTAGAACTTCCAGTACTATATTGAATAGGAGTGGTGAGAGAGGGTATTCTTGTCTAGTGCCAGATTTCAAAGGGAATGCTTCCAGTTTTTGCCCATTCAGTATGATATTGGCTTTCGGTTTGTCATAAATAGCTTGTATTAT
Source organism: Leontopithecus rosalia (assembly GCA_028533165.1). Classification (NCBI taxonomy): domain Eukaryota; kingdom Metazoa; phylum Chordata; class Mammalia; order Primates; family Cebidae; genus Leontopithecus; species Leontopithecus rosalia. The sequence goes on along the minus strand of CM052657.1, from coordinate 6,976,886 downwards.
TTTGAGATACGTTCCATCAATACCTAGTTTATTGAGGGTTTTTAGCAAAAAGGGCTGTTGAATTTTGTCAAAGGCCTTCTCTGCATCAATTGAGATAATCATGTGGTTTTTGTCTTTGGTTCTGTTTATGTGGTGAATTACGTTTACAGACTTGCGTATGTTGAACCAGCCTTGCATCCCTGGGATGAATCCTACTTGATCATGGTGGATAAGCTTTTTGATGTGTTGTTGCAATTGGCTTGCCAGTATTTTATTGAAGACTTTTGCATCTATGTACACCATGGATATTGGCCTGAAGTTTTCTTTTGTTGTCTCTGCTGGGTTTTGGTATGAGGATGATGTTGGTCTCATAAAATGATTTGGGAATGATTCCCTCTTTTTGGATTATTTGGAACAGTTTCAGAAGGAATGGTACCAGCTCCTCTTTGTGTGTCTGGTAGAATTCGGCTGTGAACCCATCTGGACCTGGGCTTTTCTTGTGTGGTAGGCTCTTAATTGCTGCCTCAACTTCAGACCTTGTTATTGGTCTATTCATAGTTTCGGCTTCCTCCTGGTTTAGGCTTGGGAGGACACAGGTGTCCAGGAATTTATCCATTTCTTCCAGGTTTACTAGTTTATGTGCATACAGTTGTTTGTAATAATCTCTGATGATGGTTTGAATTTCTGTGGAATCTGTGGTGATATCGCCTTTATTGTTTTTTATTGCGTCTATTTGGTTATTCTCTCTTTTCTTTTTTATTAATCAGGCTAGTGGTCTATTTTGTTGATCTTTTCAAAAAACCATCTCCTGGATTTATTGCTTTTTCTGAAGGTTTTTTGTATCTCTATCTCCTTCAGTTTTGCTCTGATCTTGGTTATTTCTTGTCTTCTGGTAGGTTTTGAGTTTTTTTGATCTTGCTCCTCTAGCTCTTTCAATTTTGATGATAGGGTGTCAATTTTGGATCTCTCCGCTCTTCTCATGTGGGCACTTATTGCTATATATTTTCCTCTAGAGACTGCTTTAAATGTGTCCCAGAGATTCTGGTATGTTGTGTCTTTGTTCTCATTGGTTTTGAAGAACATCTTTATTTCTGCCTTCATTTCATTGTTTATCCAGTCAATATTCAAGAGCCAGTTGTTCAGTTTCCATGAAGCTGTGCAGTTCTGAGTTAGTTTCTAAGTTCTGAGTTCTAACTTGATTGCACTGTGGCCTGAGAGACTGTTTGTTATGATTTCCATTCTTTTGCATTTGCTGAGGAGTGATTTACTTCCAATTATGTGGTCAATTTTAGAGTAGGTGTGATGTGGTGCTGAGAAGAATGTATATTCTGTGGATTTGGGATGGAGAGTTTTGTAAATCTCTATTAGGTTTTCTTGTTCCAAGTCTGAGTTCAAGTCCTGTATATCCTTGTTAATTTTCTGTCTGGTTGATCAGTCTAATATTGACAATGGGGTGTTAAATCTCCCACTATTATTGTGTGGGAGTCTAAGTCTCTTTGTAAGTCATTAAGAACTTGCCTTATGTATCTGGGTGCTCCTGTATTGGGTCCATAAATATTTAGGATCGTTAGCTCTTCTTGTTGCATTGATCCTTTTACCATTATGTAATGTCCTTCTTTGTCTCTTTTGATCTTTGTTGCTTTAAAGTCTATTTTATCAGAGATGAGAATTACAACCCCTGCTTTTTTTTGCTCTCCATTTTCTTGGTATATCTTCCTTCATCCGTTTATTTTGAGCCTTTGTGTATCCTTGCATGTGAGATGGGTTTCCTGGATACAGCACACTGATGGGTTTTGGCTTTTTATCCATTTTCCAGTCAGTGTCTTTTGATAGGGGCATTTATTCCATTTACATTTAGGGTTAATATTGTTATGTGACTTTGATACTGCCATTTTGATGCTGGCTGGCTGTTTTGTCCATTAGTTGATGTAGATTCACCATTTTGTTTATGCTCTTTACCATTTGGTATGTTTTTGGAGTGGCTGGTACTGGTTGTTCCTTTCTATGTGTAGTGGCTCTTTCAGAAGCTCTTGTAAAGCAGGCCTGGTGGTGACAAAATCTCTGAGTACTTGCTTGTTCACAGAGGATTGTATTTTTCCTTCACTTATGAAGCTTAGTTTGGCTGGATATGAAATTCTGGGTTGAAAGTTCTTTTCTTTAAGGATGTTGAATGTTGGACCCCACTCTCTTCTGGCTTGTAGGTTTCTGCTGAGAGATCTGCTGTGAGTCTGATGGGCTTCCCTTTGTGGGTAATCCAACCTTTCTTTCTGGCTGCCCTTAGCATTTTCTCCTTCATTTCAACCCTGGTGAATCTGACAATTATGTGCCTTGGGGTTGCTCTTCTCAAGGAATATCTTTGTGGTATTCTCTGTATTTCCTGGACTTGAATATTGGCCGGTCTTGCTAGGTTGGGGAAGTTCTCCTGGATAATATCCTGAAGAGTATTTTCCAGCTTGGATTCATTCTCTTTGTCATATTCAGGTACACCTATCAAACGTAGATTAGGTCTTTTCACATAGTCCCATATTTCTTGGAGGCTTTGTTCATTCCTGTTTATGCTTTTTTCTGTAATCTTGCCTTCTCATTTTATTTCATTGAGTTGATCCTCGACTTCTGATATCCTTTCTTCTGCCTGGTCAATTCGGCTGTTGAAACTTGTGCACGCTTTGCGAAGTTCTCCTGTTGTGTTTTTCAGCTCCATCAACTCATATTCCTCTCTAAGTTTTCCATTCTCATTAGCATTTCATCAAATCTTTTCTCAAGGTTCTTAGTTTTTTGCATTGGGTTAGAACATGTTCTTTTAACTCACAGAAGTTTCTCATTACCCACCTTGTGAAGTCTGATTCTATCATTTCATCACACACTCATTCTCCATCCAGCTTTGTTCCATTGCTGGTGAGGAGTTGTGATCCCTTTAGGAGGAGAGGTGTTCTGGTTTGGGTGAATTCCTCCTTTTTGCACTGGTTTCTTTCCATCTTTGTGGATTTATCCACCTGTCATCTTTGTAGTTGCTGATTTTCAGATTGGGTCTTCAAGTGGACATTGGGTCATCAACTGGACAGTTGATGATGAAGTATTTCTGTTTCTTATTTTTCCTTCTAACAGTCTGGCCCCTCTGCTGTAGGACTGCTGAGGTCCACTCCTGGCTCTGCTTGCCTGGGGATCACCTGCAGCAGCTGCAGAACAGTAAGGGTTGCTACCAGTTTCTTCTTCTGCTATCTTTGTCCCAGAATGATGCCCACCAAATGTCAGTCTGATCAGTCCTTTTTGAGGTGACTCTTTGGATATACGGGGATCAGGGAGCTGCTTGAGGAGACAGTCTGTCCTTTATAGGAGCTCCAGTGCTGAGCTGTGAGATCCATTGTTCATAGCAGCTGGGCAGGTACGTTTAAGTCTGCTTCAGCAGAACTCATAAACCCCTGCCTTTTTTCCCCCAGGTGCTTGTCCTGGGAGTCCAGGCTTTATTTATGAGTTTCTATTGTGCTGCTGCCTTTTTTTCCAGGGCTGCCCTGCCCAGCAAGGAGGCAGCCTAGTCACTGTCTGCCTGCAGAGGCTTTGCTGAGCTGCTGTGGGCTCTGCCCGACTGCCATGTGAACTTCTCTGTAGTCCTGTTTATATGGGTGTGATTAGAACTGCCTCGGCAACGACTCTCTTTGTAGTGGCAGATTGCCTCGGCAATGGTGGATTACCTCGGCAACAGCAGGCTGCCTCAGCAATGGCGGACTATCTCCCTAGGGGTGGAGTGCCTAGGTAATGTCGCACACCCCTCCCCCACAGAGCTGGACTGTCCTGGGTTCAGCTGTGCTTGCTGTGAAACTCTCAACCCAGGGCATTTCCAATTGCTGTTTTTTTTGGCGGCGGGGGAGGGTGGGACCCTCCGAGCCTGATCACCTGGCTCCCTGCCTCAGAGCCTTTTTTTCTTAAATTGAACGGTTGACTCTCTCCCAGGTGTTCCAGTCACCTGTTGAAAAGGCACCGTGATCAGTGTGATTTCCCATGCCGTGACCCACTGCGCTGGCTGAAACAATGGTGCTGCCCGGGAATCTCATGGCCTGGCTCCCTGTTTCTGTCCCATTTAATCAGATGAGTGGGCAACTCTGCCTTCCCGGAGCTCCAATCACCAGCTTAAAAGGGCAACCAGACCAGTGTATTTTGTATGGAGAACCACCACGCTGGGGTGCTGGCAAAATAGCCACACTGGCCAAAATAGCCGTGCTGGCGACCCATGGGGCTCCTCCACCTGGGGATCCCCCAGTCTGTGGGCAATAAATATCTGTCTGGAAATGTGGTGTCCACTCACCCTCTGCACTTTCACTGGGATCTGCAGTCCTGAGCTGCCCCTAAACTGCCATCTAGGATCCTCTCTCTGGAGAGTATTATTATTTAAACAGTAGTAAGGCTTCCAATCCATAAATAGAGGATGTCTGTCCATTTATTTGGTCTTCTCTAATTTTTTCAATGATATTTTATGGGTTTCAATGTAAAAATCTTATACTTCTTTTGTTAAATTTATTTCTAACTACTTTATTATTTTTGTGCTATTTCCATGGCACTACTTTTAAAATTTCATTTTCAGATTGTTCATTGCTAGTTGTAGAAGCACAACTGATTTGTGCACATTGATCTTGTATCCTGAAAACTTGCTGAATTTGTGATTTGTGTATTGGCACTAACAGGTTTTTTTTGGTGGATTCCTTATGATTTTCTATATATGAGAATATGTTATCTGCAAATATAAGTGGTTGTGCTGCTTCTTTCTAATATGAATGCCTTTTCTTTTTATTGACTAGTTGCCTTGACTTAGACCTTCAATACAATGTTGAAAGAAGTGGCAGAGTGGATATCCTTGTCTTATTCCTGATCTTAAGAGGAAGGCTTTCAGTTTTTCACTATTAAGTATGACATTACCTGTTTTTCATAGATTCCATTTATCAGGTTGAGAAAGTTGCCTTTCATTTCTAATTTGACTCATGCTTTTATCATTGCATCTAATGCTTGCCCTCTCTAGCAGGTGATGCAAAATTCTATTAATATCTAGGGTTCTGTTAGACAAATAGAGATCCTCTCAATTATATTCTCTTCTTCATTCACTTTAGGCTGTGGAATTCCCTGCCTTGCTACTGCTGTCATTTTTAATGTCATGCAATGTTGATGTGAAGATGTGGCACTTCAAATAATATCATAATTATCAGTAAACACACGTATCACACACTAACAATAGACACTTGGGGGTTCCTTTGATGTTATTTAATCAGTTTGTGTATTTTTGTTTTTGTTTTTCCTTTTCGAGCTTTTACATTCAGGGGTACATGTGCAGGTTTGTAAATTGGTAAACTGGTGTCATGAGGGTTTGGTGTACAGATTATTTCATCACACAGGTATTAAGCCTAGTACCCGTTTGTTATTTTTCCTGGCCCTCTCCCACCTCCGCACTCTCCACCCTCCAATAGCCCCAGTGTGTGTTGTTCCCCTTTATGTGTCCATATGTTCTCATCATTTAGCTCCCACTTAAAAGTGAGAGTATTTTATTTTCTGTTTCTATGTTCGTTTGCTAAGGATAATCATTTCCAGCTCCATCCATGTCCCTGCAAAGGGCGTGATCTCATTCATTTTTATGGCTGCCTAGCAATCCATGGTATATATGTACCACATTTTCTTTATCCATTCTATCACTGATGGGCATTTAGGTTGATTCCATGTCTTTGTATTGTGAATAGTGCTGCAATGAACATATTTATGCATGTGTCTTTATAATAGTATGATTTATATTTCTTTTTGTATGTACTCTGTAATGGGATTGCGAGGTTGAATGGTATTTCTGTCTTTAGGTCAGTCTTTATTTCTGTTTTAGGAGCTTTATTGTTCTTCTTCTTTTCTGTAGTGTTTTGACTTGGTGCATCATAGTTTTCCTAACTTACTGCCTTCCAAAACTAACTTAGTCATGATTCTCTTTTTAATTTGTCTTTTAATTCTTTAAACTATTTATGTATTATCCTACTTTCTCTTTCTTACACCTCAATTTCTTTATCCTGATTTTTTTTTCTTAGCATTTTTTTGTTGCTCAGCAGTTTCCCATTAAAGTTAACATTAAAAGAACCCTTTGGAAATCCTCATCCTTGGCCCTTCATGCACATCATTGCATTCTGAGCTTAAAATTTAAGCCCTTTCTGGACTATAAATCAGAAAGTGTGATGTTAAGACATAGCTCTGCCACTTAAATTTGTAACCATGTGTGACTCAAGAGTCTCTGAGCTTCACTTTCATTATCTACCTCATTTGGCAGTAGCAGTAATTGAAAGGGCTTTTATTTACAAAGTTTCTATTATATTGCCTTCCATGATCAAGTGCTTCATTAAATTCTAGCTTCCTTTCCATTTTCAACTACTAGCATCCAATATGGGCTGGGGTGTTGTTGTATATTTCTTTCTCTGCTGAGTCGTAACTGGAAAATTTAGATGCATTAATTTATCAACTTACTGTTAATTTCATTTGGCTTTTCTCTAGGAAAGTTTAGAAGGTTTGCTACAGCTATAACTCATGTAAGGAAGTAGCAATAATCTTGATGGATGAGAATGAATCACATTCACGGCATTTTCTTTGAGTTTAACATTCATGGCTAATTCTAAACTTATTATATCCAAGGTTTGTGGCTTGAATTAGAAACTTACATGAATATTTATCTTATAATGTGTTCCTTGCTTTTGGCCCTTTTATTAAAAGTGTAAAACGATCCTATTTTTTAAGTAAAAAGAGCTCTACTTGTTTATGGGAGAAAAGCTAGAAAATATGGGTAAGTAGAATAAAATATGAACTTAAAAAATCTACCATTAATTCTATCTAGTGCATAATCTTCCCCGGTGTTTTTCTATAGTTTTACACTTGTTTAGGTCAAGGACTAGGAGCTCTCACATATCTGTGTGGATACCACATAAATACAATATATGAATCATTAAATTATCTGCCAAATATTCAGAAGATTTGGTAGAAGCAAGTTGCAGTTTTATTTTTCATATACTTTTCAATACATAGGTAAATTGAAAACTCTGCTACTGTATAGTGTTTAAAGTTCTTTCTTTTCTAATAATGTATTGTTTAGAACACATTTAATGGGTTCTCATCAATGTTCCTGTAGAATTCCTGTAAATAATAAACATACTTAAGAATGTTTATGCAGAACTCTTAAATTAGACTTAAATTTCATGAACGAGGAAGCTATCAGAACTGTGGGCTAGACACTTGATTTGTAGGATCAGAGTACAACAGACTCTTTCTTTCCTCCAAAGCACTATTCTGCTGGCAGATGGATGGTAGAGTCTGGACCTGTAACACAATGACAACCTTCTTGCAGGTGTAATAATATGAGTTGATCTGATTCCATGGAATTGTTAAATTTTCTATTAAAATGCTGTGTGAATCTTCAAAGCAGAACAATGGACATTATATAAATTTGAATGCTATGTGCTGTATATGTATCCTATTTTGAGCATGATTAAAAAAATACCTAGGAACATTTAGCTTTAATCTTCACTAAATTACAAAATTTTTTCATCACTTTCCAATTCCCTTGACTTTTTCTAAGACTTAGGTAGGAAACTGCTTTTTTAAAAAAATTTTTTTATTTTTTATTGCGTTTTAGGTTTTGGGGTACATGTGCAGAATATGTAAGATAGTTGCATAGGAACACACGTGGCAGTGTGTTTTGCTGCCTTCTGCCCCTTCACCCACATTTGCCATTTCTCCCTATGCTATCCCTCCCCAGCTCCCCCCTCCGCTGTCCCGCTCCTATTCCCCCCAATAGACCCCAGTGTGTAGTGCTTCCTTCCCTGTGTCCATGTGTTCTCATTTTTCATCACCCACCTGTGAGTGAGACTATATGGTGGGAAACTGCTTTCTTATCTGCTTCGAACACTTGGAGTATTGGGTCTCAACTTTGGCCCTACATTAGAATCACTGTACTTCAAAACCCTTAGGCTATGCCCCAGAAAATTAAATCGAGAAATTCTGGAGGCAAGACACAAGTGTATTAGTTTCCTAGGGCTACCAGAATTGCCATAAACGTGGTGGCTTAAAACAACAGAAATGTGTTCTTTCACAGTTGTAGAGTCTGGAAACTGAGACCAGGGCCACGCATCCTCTCGAGGCTCTGATGGAGAATGCGTCCTTGCTTCTCCCTAGCTTCTGGTAGTTGCCAGCAATCTTAAGCATTCCTTGACTTGTAGTTGCATCACTTCAATCTCTGCCTCTGCTGCCACATGACCGTCTTCCCTATCCTTGTGTCTCTATATCCAAATTGCCTTCTTTCTCTTATAACAAAACTAGTTATATTTAGGATCTACCCTAATCCACCTTGATGACATTGCAAAGATGTAATTTGCAATCAGGCCACCATCATAAGTATGGAGTCTTAGGACTTGAACATATTTTGTTTTGAGGAGACGCAATGTGGCCCGTTACACCAGGCATCGGAACTTTTGAGTTCCTAGGTGATTCTACAGCACAGTAGCTAAAGCAGAAAGCCACTTCTTTCAGAACAGTGCTTCTCAAATTTTAATAAGCAAACGAGTCACTGGAAGATCTTATTAAAAGGCAGATTTTCATACATTAGTGTTCAAATGAGGCCAGAAACCCTGTATTTCTAACCAACTTATAAGTGGTGCCAGTGCTTGGTCCAGGCCTCAAGGAGTGAGTACTTAGAGTAAAGGCTTTGCCAGCTTCTTTGTGGCTTCACATGTGACTCCCCTTCTAGACTCAGGAGCATGTTGGTATCAAAAGCCTTTGCAAGAAACTTCTATTAGGTCAAACATTCAGTGCTAGGTCAGAAAGAGATAAATTTTTTCTTAAAAATTACATGTTCCAGCTCCTTCTTCCTCTCTCTTCTTTATGGAAAACACAAAATTTTAAAAATGGAAGAGTGTGGACATACAGCGCACATTCAAGGCACATTTTTTTCAAAAGAAAATTTTCTGGGAACCAACTTGTAAATCACTCTAACTTCACCCTTCCTTCCCTTATCCATTTTCATATTAAGAATCATGATGTTCCAAAGTAGCACATATATTTTAAAAATAACAGCTTTATCAGTCTTTCAACTTACCATCTAATTTTTAACCAGACTTTTATGCTCAGGCTAAAATATTTAAAAACACACTTAATCAGAACAAATGCAGCTTTATGGAAGATATAAGTTGATGAGAACAAACCCTGCTGGGATTTGCTTCACATGTCCTTTTAAAATAAATTTAAACTTTCTAACTGAGCTTTAAAAAATAACAAAGTGGCATGACTTGCTGGGCACAACAAAGACACAACATGAAATAATATTTTGACAGATTATTTTTTCCATTTGGATCACAGATGCCATTTTTCTTTTATTTGACTCTTCTCTGTAGTTTAATCAGACACATCTTGTGGGTTTATTAAAACAACTTTGGCCAATTTAGGAGAAATCACAAAATCTGCTTAAGTGACTTGTGAAGGATGCTGACACATAGTATTTTTTCTTGAGCTGAAATGTAGCTTAAGAGAATGAAGAGTTGAGGGTTTTTCCTCTTTAAATTTTTTAAAATGTCAAATCTATAAACAATTTCAAGATTAGCACAATGAACATCCTATACTCTTCACCTAGACTCCCCAATTGTTAACATTTTGTCACATTTGGTTTTTCTCTCTCTTTCCCTTTTCTTTTTTATTTTTTGCTGGGCCATTTGAATATTGCAGACATCATAATACTTCACACTGAAATACCTGTTCACTGAAGAACAAGGACATTCTCCTAAATAAGCACAGTAGTATTATTGCACCAAAGAAATGTAACATAGATAAATATTATCCAAAATACAGCCCATGTGAAAAATTCCTTTTCTTCGTGGTTGTGCTTTTCTTTCTTTTAATTATTGTTTTATTCTTGTTTATCCAACCAATAATCATGCATTACCTCCAGTTGCCATGTTATTTTACTTCCTTTATTCATTTGTTTTAAAACTTATTTTAGGTTCAGGGGTATATATACGGGTCTGTGATACAGCTAAATTGCATGTCATGGAGATCTGGTATACAGATTATTTTGTCACCCAGATAGTAACAAAATAAGGTAATAAGTACCTGATAGGTGGTTTTTCTATCCTCACTCTCCTTCCACGCTCCATCTGCATGTAGGCACAGGTGTCTGTTGTTTCCTTCTTTCTATCTACACATACTCAATGTTTAGCTCCCACTTAGAAAAGTACGTGATATTTAGGTTTCTGTTTATGATGTTTAGTTAGTTTGCTTAGGATGATGCCCTCTAGCTCCATCCATGCTGCTGCTAAGGACATGACCTCATTCTTTTTTATGGATGTGTAGTGTTCTATAGTGTGTATATACCACATTTTCTTTATCTAGTCTACCATTGATGGGCATTTAGGTTGATTCCATGTATTTGCTATTGTGAATAGTGCTGTGATGAACATAGGCATGCATGTGTCTTTATGGTAGAATGATTTATATTCCTTTGGGGATATAGCCAATAATGAGAATATTGTTTCAAAAGGTAGTTCTGTTTTAAGTTCTTTAAGAAATTGCCATGCTGCTTTCCACAATGGTTGAACTAACCTATATTCCCACCAGCAGTAGTGTGTACACATTCCCTTTTCTCTGCAACCTTGCCACTATCTGTTGTTTTTAGATTTTTTTTAATAATAGCCATTCTGACTGGTATAGGATATACCATTGTGTTTTTGATTTGCATTTCATTGTGGTTTTGATTTGCATTTCTCTGATGATTAGTGATATGAGCCTTTTTTTATATGCTTGTTGGCCATATGTATGTCTTCTTTTAAAAGTATCCGTTGATATCTTTTGCCCACTTTTTATGGAGTTGTTTGCTTTTTGCATGTTAATTTGTTTAAATTCCTTATAAATTCTGAATATTATACCTTTGTCAGATGCATAGCTTCAAAATATTTTCTCCATTCTGTAGGTTGTCTGTCTATTCTGTTGATAGTTTCTTTTGCTGTGAAGAAGCTCTTTAGTTTAATTAGGTCCCATTTGCCAATTTTAATTTTTGTCACAATTGCTATTAGTGTCTTTGTCATGAACTGTTTGCCAGGTCCTATGTCCAAAATGGTATTTTCTTTGTTATCTTCAGGAGTTTTTATAGTCTTAGTTTTTACGTTTAAGTCTGTAATCCATCTTGAGTTGATTTTTGTATATGGTGTAAGGAAGAGTACGAACCTCCATCTTCTGCGTAGGTCTGGCTAATTATCCCAGCACCATTTATTGAACAGGAGTCTTTTTATCAGTGCTTGTTTTGTTGACTTTGTGGAAGATCAGGTGGTTGTAGGTGTGTAGCACTATTTCTGGGCTCTTTATTCTGTTCCATTGGTCTGTGTGCATGTTTTTGTATTAATACTGTGCTGTTTTGGTTACTGTAGCTTGTAGTATAGTTCGAAGTTGTACTGCTCTTTTATCCTAGAGCAGTTGGCATTTTTAAAGATTCTCGATTAGTGGTCTTGTAAAATGCCTCCAATCTAATTTTTCTGATTTTTCCTCATGAACAGATTCAGAATTAAATTTTGTTATTTTGGTAAAAATGCTATAAGCATAATGTGCCCTTCCCACTGAATCATATCAGGGTCCTGTAAGGTCAGTTGTTTTTTTTTTTTTAATCACTGGTCATTTGATAACCTGGCCATTTCTATTTATATCTCTCATACCCCCCATTGTAAAGGTATCTTCTTTGTAATTAATACATAATTAACTTATTATTAATTAAAGTAAGGTGATTCTTTTGGAGTAAGTGGATTCTCCAATAAGCTTGCACCAAATGGTTTTAGGATCCATTAATGTTCCTCACTTGACTCAATTATTACATTGTTAATTACAGAATGTAGATTTTCTAATTATGTTATTTCTTCTGCATGTATGACCTGATTTTATTTTAAAGAAGAGCTTTTTTTAAATCTTCTCCTCCTGGCCGGGCGCGGTGGCTCAAGTCTGTAATCCCAGCACTTTGGGAGGCCGAGGCGGGTGGATCACGAGGTCAACAGATCGAGACCATCCTGGTCAACATAGTGAAACCCCGTCTCTACTAAAGATACAAAAAAAAAATTAGCTGGGCCCGGTGGCGCGTGCCTGTAATCCCAGCTACTCGGGAGGCTGAGGCAGGAGAATTGCCTGAACCCAGGAGGCGGAG
>CM052657.1:6947341-6964235 GCA_028533165.1 Leontopithecus rosalia | reverse complement strand
TTGTTTTGCATTTGCTGAGGAGTGCTTTACTTCCAATTATATGATCAATTTTAGAGTAGGTGTGATGTGGTGCTGAGAAGAATGTATATTCTGTGGATTTGGGGTGGAGAGTTCTGTAAGTGTCTATCAGGTTTGCTTGTTCCAGGTCTGAGTTCAAGTCCTGGTTTTCCTTGTTAATTTTCTGTCTGGTTGATCAGTCTAATATTGACAGTGGAGTGTTAAAGTCTCCCACTATTATTGTGTGGGAGTCTAAGTCCCTTTGTAAGTCATTAAGAACTTGCCTTATATATCTGGGTGCTCCTTTATTGGGTCCATAAATATTTAGGATTGTGAGCTCTTCTTGTTGTATCGATCATTTTACCATTATGTAATGTCCTTCTTTGTCTCTTTTGATCTTTGTTGCTTTAAAGTCTATTTTATCAGAGACGAGAATTGCAACTCCTGCTTTTTTTCCTCTCCGTTTGCTTGGTAAGTCTTCCTCCATCCCTTTATTTTGAGCCTTTGTGTATCCTTGCATGTGAGATGGGTTTCCTGTTATAAATTTGATATAAAGCTAGATTTCTTTGTTTTGTTTGTATTCAATGTTTTTCGTGTCTTGAGGTGGGTGGATCACGAGGTCAACAGATCGAGACCATCCTGGTCAACATGGTGAAACCCTGTCTCTACTAAAAATACAAAAAATTAGCTGGGCATTGTGGCACGTGCCTGTAATCCCAGCTACTCAGGAGGCTGAGGCAGGAGAATTGCCTGAACCCAGGAGGCGGAGGTTGCAGTGAGCTGAGATCGCGCCATTGCACTCCAGCCTGGGTTACAAGAGCGAAACTCTGTCTCAAAAAAAAAAAAATCTTTTGGCTTAGTTTTATATTTTGGGGGCTACGTATTACATATTTGAAAAATTAACATAGAGAAGCATGTACTCTGATAAGTTTCATTCCTATTCCTAACTCCTTTTTCAATTATTATACTTTAAGTTCTGGGGTCCATGCACAGAATATGCAGGTTTGTTACACAGGTATACATGTGTTGTGGAGGTTTGCTGCATCCATCACCCCGTCATCTACAATAAATATTTTAATTCCTTACTCTTTTAGTCTATTTCTATCCATCTCCTATAAGCAATCATTTTTATTAGCTTCTGGTTCATTTTTTCCTACATTTCTTTTCATAAAATTAAGCAAATACTTAACTCATCTTAATTTATGATTATTTTCTTATTTATTACATGAGCAGTCCTGGACTCTTATTTGAATCATTCTTTTGTCTACAAGGTTTATATCCTATCCTTACCTACCTCTGCTCTCAGATAACATCGCATATCTTCAATATATGTTTTCTTTTTCTTTTTCTTTTTTTTTTTTGAGATGGAGTTTCACTTGTTACCCAGGCTGGAGTGCAATGGCGCAATCTCGGCTCACTGTGACCTCTGCCACCTGGTTCAAACAATTCTTCTGCCTCAGCCTCTGAGTAGCTGGGACTATGGGCACGTACCACCATGCCCAGCTAATTTTTGTATTTTTAGTAGAGATGGGGTTTCACCATGTTGACCAGGTTGGTCTCGATCTCTTGACCCTGTGATCCACCCACCTTGGCCTCCCAAAGTGCTGGGATTATAGGTGTGAGCCACCGCGCCTGGCCTAATATGTTTTCTAAATGAAAACCAACACAGTATTTAGGAGTTTGTTAAATAACAGAAATATTTAATTTATAAAATTCTTTTGCTAATGTATCACAGAAGTTACTGCCTTTCTTAGGAATGAATTAAGCCCATTGCTGTCTTTGTAACAGTCATCACAAGCAGCCCAGGACTCCCAGGTTACTCAACTCTGTCTCATCCCCATCAAGCTCTTTACAACCCCATTTTGATCTCAACCATCTCTGTCAACCTAAAACCAATGAATTCTGCTTTCTGAAACTCAAGGTCAGTACAGCAAAATTTCCTCATCTTCAGAACCTGCTCTGAATGTTCCTGTCACCATCCCTAACCGAAGTTGATTCTGAGTTCCACAGTTTTCTTACCACTGGGTCTGGAGCTGGAGTAGGCATCTTCCTGACCCTTTCACCACTAGACCTGTTCTCCCTCCTTCCTGAAACCCACCAGCATTGGGAATCATGTCATCCACTGCCTCTTGTTGTAGTTATTTATCAACCCCAAAGATACTCTCTTGTTCTTTGAATATTTAGCCCCATACCATCATTTTATTCCTTTAAAATATATTGTAATGGAAAAAAATCAGGGTTGGATCTGTGTTCAACATATATTTTTGGTAATTGACTAAATGACAGTTATTGACCAGCCTCTCAGGAGGCTGTGTATTTCATTATTTTAAAAGCTGAAGTAATGATGATAACTGTCAAATTAATTTGGACATTTAAACAGTAGAATTGGATTGCTCATACTACAATACAGAAAATTGCTTTTTATTTGAAGATTGAATAGTAGCTGCAAAAAATAGTTATTTGAGATAAGCAGAATCAATGGAATGTAAAGAATAGACTGCAGGCAAGTACTTCTGTTTTTATTCCTTACTGATATAAAAGCAATGGGAGAAATTGACAAAGACCCAGAGGTAAATATGGAGAGGTAAATGTAAGTAGACCTCAAATGTCAGTTATTCTTAAAAATGTATATATGTCTGTGCGTACATTTTCTATGTACAGTTACAGGCACTATTTCACAACCTACTGTCAAGGAGTTTAGTTTGTATTCAAAGAGTAGTTACATTTTCTAAATACAGGAAAGTTCCAGGGCTGAGAATTCATATTGATTTAGAAAGAAAACTTTTAATTTCTTCTCTGAAGAACTGATTCCAGTAAAATCTATACCAGTGAGATTCCTGTAATATAAATTAGCTCAAATATTTCTTCCTGATCAAGTATGACAGGCACGTGAATTCTCTGTTGGCCGACTCGTAGCCAGCTTACCAAACAGATTTTAAAAAGCTGCTTCTTATTTGAAGACTTTTTGAGATGAGCAATATACTACTGGACCCTATCTGAGATGTTTGTATTCTAGAAATATGAAAATCTTGCTGTATCAGGATATGATGCCTTATGTAACTATTTTAAAAGATTTAGTACGTTAAGGAAATGTAAAAGTGTTTAATTTTCCTCTCATTACTCACTGTACTACATAGCACAGCGTACCATATAGCACATACACAGATCAGAATTCCTAATCCCCAGCCTGGCCCCAGAAATATTCTTTATGGTGACTGTGAGTATGTACAGATTGATGTATAAGGTTTTAGGGTGCTCAAACCATACAATAAAATATGAAAATTTTCTTTCTTCAGTATGATAAGACAGAGAGAGTCAACATGAATAACTTCATTTGCTAGACTGGATAAACAGAACTGAAAATCACCTGAACCAATGTACACAGCCTTGTGTTTCATACTCTATCCGAAAAGGTGACAAAATATGCGCTGCACCCAAATTTCAACTAGGTTTATCTTTGTGAGAGTGGTGGAGGCAGTTTTAAGGTCTTCTAGCCCTAAATTGTAGGCCAAGAGCTTTAAGCCTCCTCAAGATAAATACAGCTTCTCTGAAAGCTAATTTTTCTTTTATATTTGGATGGAAAGATAAAAATTTGGTGGCACCAATGGTAAAATTTATGTCCTGTAAGAGACCTGCATTTTATATCCTTCATGTAAAATTGGTATTTGTTGATTGCAAGTAGTAGAAATGCAGCTCAAATTCATATAGCAAATAAAGGTATTATTGGCTTGTGTACCTGGAAAATACAGGGGTGCATCTGACTTCAGGAATGATTGGACCTAGAGGCCCATATGTTGGCATGAAAACAGTATCCATTTCTAGCCTGGCTTTTCTCTCTGTATCTTGGCTTCATTCTGAAATATTTTTCTTTTTTATGGTAACCAGCAGCAGCTGCAGGTTTATAATCTTAGTTATTAAAAAGTGTGAAAAGAGATCATCTTATTGTCCATGCCTATACTAGAAATTTCAGATATGATCCTGCTTGGCACAACTTCAATCATGTGTCCATAAGTGAACTAATCGCTGTGATCAAAGACATCTGTCCTTATCATCTAGGGCTAAATCATCACACTGAGAGATGTGGGAGAGAAGGAGTTCCCTGAAGAAGGTATGGCAAGCAGAAAGCATAGTTTAAACTTTTAAGTATGCTGCAGCATTGAGTAAGTTGGAGCTGTTCTAATATAGGGATATTTCAATTTCATTAAGGCAAATCACATAGCCTCTTTTTCAACAACAAAGCTGTTGACTTGGCCAATATAACATATAACAATCTTTCACATTCAGAGGTGCTGTAGGACAACGCCTAAACCTTTTGCTAACCCATGAGTCCAGACTTCTGACCTTCCATAGAAGTCAAAATGGTAAGCCACGTAACAGGAAAAATTTAAATATATAAAAATATATTTATATTTAAATATATTAAAATATATAAAATTTAAATATATATATTTATATATAATCTATATAAATATAGATTAATAGATGGATATACACACTCACTTATACATAGATGTTACTCAAAATAAACATTTTGCATGTTTCATAGTTTGATAAGACTGTTAATGTATAATACCCCTTGCCAAGTTGTTGGCCCATGAGATTCAGAAATAAACCTACATAGACACTCAGACTCCTTTTGACTTCCATGTTCTGTTTCTTATGCTTTCAATGCCATCAGCATATATTTTGTCCCTAATCGTTAATTCTTCTGAGCTATACTAAAGAACACTTGGTGTTTAGTGTTATCTATGCCCTGTACTTTACAAAGCCCATTCACATGCATTATTTCGTTAGTTCCTTTTACATTGTAATAAAAAGCATATGGTTGGTATATATTTACATATTATCTTCTCAGACAGTCATTAAACCAAGACCTCCATTAGCCTGAGTTACATTCAGCTTTAGATAATTATAAAATTAAATGTTCTTGCTCTCCTGTTCTGCTGCCACTTTCTGTGGATCTTTGTTAGTGGCATTCCTAATTATAATATTAGGAATACTAATATTACAGTATTATAATATTTCCACATTATAGTATTCCTCACAGTCTGTGTCGGTTTAGACAGTCCACCATGGCTTCCTTGGAAATACGCCACTTCCTTCGATGCCTTTCTTTCTGTCATTTCTATTGGTCATAGGTTCTACCCATTACATTCTGGCTGCTTGCACTGTTGCTCCTTTTCTCAATGTGGTTCTCTGGACCAGAAGAGGCCTCATCACTATAGACTACACCGAGACAGGCGATGGTAAGTGCAAGAGAGTCTCTCAAGGAAGAAGTGTCCCTTGTGCAAAGGGTGGAAGGTGCTGTTGAAGTGGAATTTGGCCATAGTCCCAGTCATGCTGAAGTTCTGTTCTAAGTCAGAACTATTCTCTCAAAAGGACCTCCAAGGGAAACATATGAGTGAGACTGTGAGGACGAAGATAATTTTAATAATTGTTACAAAATGTTTTCAACAACTTTATTGAGGGAGAACTGATAGATCATAAACCACACATATTTAAAGTGTACAGTTTGACACGTTTTGATATGTATACATCCAGAAAACCATCACCATGATCAAGAGAATAAACACATCCGTCATCCCATAAGTTTCCTTACACTTCTGATTAGTAGGAATCACTCTAAGAAACACATTCCTCTGCATTTTGCCATATATTCCTGGCCAAAGATAGCTCTGCAGAGTGAAAAGTAAAAGTCTTGACCACTTTTCCTTGACCACTTAAAGGGGTCACATGTATCTGCAGCCCATCTGAGCTGAAGTTGCATGCTCAAGTCAGTTTATCCCCACATGCCCTTACCTTGACTTACTCAGGTACACATAATTCCTCTTCAGCCACTTTTTGATATTTTAAAAGTTTATTTGGTTATATTATAATCTTTCTTTTCTTCTGGGCTCACTTCCAGATACTGTCTGTGGAACTGGCTTCTAAATGTTAATTAAAAGTATCTTTTGTTTGGTCCATAAATTAAAATGTTCTGTGCTTCTTTTTTCAGTGTCAGGTTCAAGGAAGTCAGCCAAATGTGAAGCACTAGGGAAGGGGTAGATTCTCTGAACTCTGCATGTGTCTCTCTTCACTGTAGTTATTGATGTAGAGCGTAGTTTCATGAGCTGTTGGAGCTAGAAGGCATCTTCTAGAGCTGGTTGATAAGACAGTGATAAAGACAACACTCAAAACGGCCAGGTAACTTTCCTAGGTTCACAAAACTATTTAGTGGCACAGTATGTATTAAATCCTGCTTGTCGGCTGGGCGCGGTGGCTCACGCCTGTAATCCCAGCACTTTGGGAGGCCGAGGCGGTTGGATCACGAGGTCAAGAGATCGAGACCATCCTGGTCAACATGGTGAAACCCCGTCTCTACTAAAAATAAAAAAAAAATTAGCTGGGCACGGTGGCGGGTGCCTGTAATCCCAGCTACTCAGGAGGCTGAGGCAGGAGAATTGCCTGAACCCAGGAGGCGGAGGTTGCGGTGAGCTGAGATCGCGCCATTGCACTCCAGCCTGGGTAACAAGAACGAAACTCCGTCTCAAAAAAAAAAA
Organism: Leontopithecus rosalia; assembly: GCA_028533165.1. NCBI lineage: Eukaryota > Metazoa > Chordata > Mammalia > Primates > Cebidae > Leontopithecus > Leontopithecus rosalia. Next base: position 6,957,699 of record CM052657.1, on the reverse strand, counting down.
AAAAATCCTGCTTGTCCTAACTTTTAGCCTTGTGAACTTTCCACACTGTGATTCTCTTGCCTGCCATGTCTCAGGACTTTGTTCTTTAAGGTGAAGATGGTAAGAAGTAGATAGGGACCATGGATGCTAATGAAAGATCTCTTTGATTTTTTTTTTTTTTTTTTTTTGCAGCACGGAATGCTAGAGTTAGGACATTCACTTTATTGGACGTTATTTGACACTCAAAAAAATACTACTCTCACTACTACTTCTACTACTATACTTGCATTTATTGAATGATCATTATGTGTCAAGAAACATTTTGAGCTCTTTACATGTATTGACTCATTAAGTTATCACAAAAGCCTATAGCTGAAGCAGCTGCAGGGAGGTCAGACAATTTGCCCAGGGTCATGAATCTAGCATCAAAAGATAAGTATGACTTTTAGAGGTGCATTTTTGTTATCATAGTTGAATAAAGCAAACTCTACAATTACCTTATGTGTAGTTTCCTGTTACCTTTGAAAGGGGTGTTTGGAGGAAGAGTTCTTAATCTGAGGTAAACAGGTAGGCTTTAGATAATCTGAGAGCTTCCTAAAGTAGTAGGAATCTCCTTCACAGGTCAGAAGGGTGCAAATAGATGGAGAGGGAGGGAACAGCTAAGGTAAGTAGCATCATTCCAACTCTGGACTAAATACCCAAATACATTATTATTTTTATTTTTTCAGGTGAAGAGCCTGAAGTTCAGAGTGATTAGATAATATGTTTATCTAACATATTATCACCATAACATTTTAACCACCCAACTAGGAGAGACATAGCTGGGATTCAAACCTGTCTACTTCACATCCTTTGCTCTCTCTTCTCTCTTCCATTGTTCTGGGGACTAGGTGAAGAACAGGAAAGAAGAGAAGGAGGAGGAGAGAGGAAAAAAGAAAAGACAGTAGTAGGAAAGTCAGACACTTAGGACATCCTGCAGATGGTATTTTGATTTCTCATCCCAGGAAGTGATTGAGGAGGGAGAACCAAGAATAGCTCCTGTAAACCAGAGACCTCCTGGAAACTGAGAGTTGGGTGAAGGGAGAACACTCAAGCTATAGAAATGGGACTCCTTGATGAAAGAAGCTGCAGAAGCTAGGAACTTAGGCACATGAAGATGATTTACAGCTATGATTTTACAGATTTTGTGTAAAATGCATTTATTTCAAAAGAGCCAAGTATTCTTACTACAATGGTATCTTGCTATTTGAATAGCAAGAGATATTTTAAATCTTTAGAAAGAATTCACAACCTTTTCCTCACTTGATAATCTTCAAGCCCCTCTGAACAGTGCAGGTAGCATCCTTCCCTAAACTCCTTCTCCATGCATCCCTCCTGTCCTCCCTGCCAAAGATGGAATCACAGGCTGTGATGAAGCTGGTGTTAGAACTCACTTCTCTTAAGACTCTGCTCCTACTCCAGGCTAAAGCAGATGCATTCCATCTTCAGTGCCTCCTACCTGGAGCTCCACAGTTGCTTATCTATTTTTGGCTTCTGTAATCAAAACATTGGCCAGGTTCAAGGAGTTGCCAATTCCCAGATGACTTTGCATTCAGCACTTAACTGTACTCAGCTAGGGAGCTAGAGCCTTCCAGCTGGGTTACCATGACTGAGGGAGAAATGGCTTCATCTACATGGCAGGCTATGCTCTCTGCCTGTCGAGCAGCACCCAAGAGGTGGGATGTCATATGTGATTTCGGGAGTAAAATTAGAATAGAAAAACCCTCTTAAATATACTGCACCTTCTACAGTAGTGACTTAGGAGGAAGATAGTTTGGAAGGTTAAAATTTCATGTACAGACCCAAATGTGCTATACTTCTAGAATTTATATAATACAGCCTTCTTTAGGAATTTTATTTAGCTCAGACTTGGGTGCTGGAATCCTCTTACCTTAAAAACATGTTTAAAATATATATATTTTTTTAGCTTCAAAATTAGACTATTTTGGCCGGACATGGTGGCCCATGCCTGTAATCCAAGAACTTTGGGAGGCTGAGGGGGTTGGATCACCTGAGATCAGGAGTTCGAGACCAGTCTAGCCAACATGGCGAAACCTTATCACTACCAAACATACAAACATTAGCTTGGTGCATGCCTGTAGTCCCAGCTGCTTGGGAGGCTGAGGCAGATGAATCACTTGAACTCCAGAGGCAGAGGTTTCAATGAGCTGAGATAGAGCCATTGCACTCCAGCCTGGGCGACAGACCAAGACTCCATCTCAAATAAATAAATAAATAAATAAATAAATAAATAAATAAAATAAAAAGACTGTTTTGCTCACAGCAAAACTGAGCAAAAAATACAGAGTTCTCATGGACTTCCTCCAGGACACATGCATATAGCCTCCCCTACCAACACCATCCCATCCCAGAGTAGTACGTTTGTTACAACTGATGAACAAGGTCATCACTGTGGACTCGGAATCCAGGCATAATTATTGACCATTCCTTTCTTATTACCAGTCTTTCTGTTCCTCTGCCTCAGTGTTTTGTTTTGTTTTTGAATTTTGTTTTCTTTCTTTGCAAAGCCAAGGGCAGATGGAGAGTAACTGGCTGTGAAGGAGTGGCACCTAATAAAACTCTGTCATCCACACCTTAGGGCGAGCTTTGGATTAGAACCTTTATAAATCCACGTAGTGAGAGGCAGTGGTTGCTCGATACACATTTGTTGAATGTGGATTTCTGAAAATCATGCTATGTTTTCATGCCTTTATTCCCTATCAAAGCTTAACAATCAATAATGCCTCAATGGGAACAAGTATATAAGATTCTTCAAGGACTGTTTGGAAGAAGGTAACAGTGAATGCCCCAAGCACCCTGCAGTGGGAGTGCTTACAGGCACTTGGAGCTCTGAAAATAACGTTTGTCAACTTTAAAACTTTTCCCGGACTGCCTCATCATTGGGTCACTCATCTCATATTTGAACAAAAGAAAACAAATGTGAAATGTAAAACCTAGGGATGTTTCTGTATTATAAGGAAAAGGATGAGTAACCACCACAATTAAGACCACCCTTATGTAAGAAAATGTTAAGGAAAGGCCTCAGACCCATCTGGATGGGAGAGGTCAAGACCCAGGAGAAGCAAAATTGCTCTGATAATAAAGTGACAATATTTTCTATCAACTCTGCAGAGAAACAGGAGTGTGTATTCTAGCAACATGCCAACGGGCTTGTGTCTAAGGAAAGAAGCAAGAGAGCCCCTCAGGAGGGGATGGACAGTGGATTTAGCAACAGTAGTATTCAGATTTACTCCTAGTTTTCTTTCACAATTACCTTCTGTTACGTGAATTATGAGCCAACCTTGGATCACTTTGCCATGCACAACTCTTAGGCTCTCTTTCATAAATAACAGTAGCCTCAACAGAAGGTTAAAGGAGATAAAGGTTAGCTACTGCCCCATAGCCTTACTATAAGATTAACTTACTACCAGTGAAAACAAGTCTTTGACCAGATCCTGCCACACGTGGACATACACTGAACAAACATGTATTACTAAGCAAGCCTCATATGGTTGAGTCAGCCTGTTCTTTAAGTTCAATGAAGTCCCAGCTCTTTATCACTGCAGGGGTTTTGTGCATCACTTCACATGAAGAGTCACTCGAGATATTCAGGACAAAATTCCAGAGGCAGGATCCAGTGACTTCACACTTGGCATCAGCCAACCAGAAATCTTATTCACTTGCTGGATCTAGGATGAGGAGTACAAGCTACCAGGTTTGCTACAGTCTCATTTTCTCTTCAAGTGTGAAAAATATTTCTAAATTATGTAAGCCAATCTACGTGTATTGAATCCCTGTAATATCATTAACACAAAAATCCATTCCTAACATTTATTAGGAAAACTGACAAGCCACTGTTTTCACCAGTGATTAAACTATTTCTGTCCTTGGTTGTGTTAATTAGCCAAGCCTTAAGTGTTCAGTGAGACCTGGATAACAGACCCAAATGCCATTGTCTTAGCCGCCCCTGGAGGGTGGCCTTTTTGATGCAATACTAGCTGGAGACTCTTGGAGTGTTCATTTTCAATTAAATCAACCGATCGCTTCTGGTGTTGAAGGTTAAACAGCCCATGACATAAATTATATCTTGTCTATAGATGCCGAAATATTTTTTATTGTATTTTAGGTGTTGGGGTACATGTGCAGAACATGCAAGATAGTTGTATAGGTACACACGTGGCTGTGTGTTTTGCTGCCTTCCTCCCCTTCACCCACATTTGGCATTTGTCCCCAGGCCATCCCTCCCCAGCTGAAATATTTTAAGGTAAACTATACATGTGTAACAATTTATAAACTTTATTGAAAAAGTGTTGCAGACAATAGTTATAGGTCTTTGGGACAGGGACAGAAGAACTGAAAGGGTGGTAATAAGAAAGGAATGGTCAAGAATTATACCTGGATTCAGAATGCTGACCCTGTTCATCAGTTGTCACAAACATACCACTCTGATATGGGATGTCGATGGTAGGGGAGGCTATTCATGTGTCTGGGAGGGGATCTGTAAGGACTCTGTATTTTCTTCTAAGTTTTGCTGTGAACGTAAAACTGCTCTAAACAGTTTATTTTTTAAGTTGAAAAAATATATATTTGAATCAGCATTTTAGGGGAAGAGGATTCCAGCAACCATCCAGAGAATAGAAATTCTCAGTTTTGCTGTGAATCTAAAACTGCTCTAAATAGTTTATTTTTTAAGTTGAAAAAATATATTTGAAGTAGGATTTTAGGGAAAGAGGATTCCAGCAACCATCCAGAGTGTTACTCCATCCCATTAACTAGCTCTCTGATTTACCGCGACACTCAATGTCCCCAGGTTCCTGATCTGAAAAATATAGATACTAGTACATACTTTATAACATTGCTATGACAATTAGTGAGTGAGTATTTCTACAGCACTCGGAACGGTGCCTGGTTATATACACTTTGCTAGATAAATCACTAAGGAAAATATAACTTGGTTGGCAGTCTTACGCAATTGCTTCTGGCTTTAGAAAAGTGAGGTTTTTGTTTTGTCATTAGTAAAATCAGATAAAAGGGAACTTGTTGGTGAGCTAGATTCCAAATATACTTGACTTTCATGGATCAACATGTTAAAAATTTAGTATATATCACTAATACAGCTTATTTAATGTTAAACTCAGTAATATCAAATTCAGATAACTTTGTATCCCAGGCGAGGAGATATGAAGACAATGGCTATAAATATTATTTTCTTCCAATGTCTCGGGACTTGGAGATCAGATATATAGGCTTTAATGAGAGCTGAGTCTGTCTTCTTGAACAGAAACCTAAAATTTCTTTCTTGCGTGTTTTCCAAAGTTTTTATAATAAGTATGTGTCGCTTAAAAATATATATGTTTTATTTACAGGTTGATTTTTTAATTATCCCATTCCTAGTGTCTGTTATTCTCTTGGGGGAATAAGGGTAACCCATTGGTTTTCTAGATTAACATTTGAATAGAATAAAACAACAATTATTATTTCAAAGCTTGATTAAAAATCTATTTACAATCACCTTTATTTTTATTTATTTATTTATTTATTTTGAGATGGAGTTTCGCTCTTGTTACCCAGGCTGGAGTGCAATAGCGCGATCTCGGCTCACCGCAACCTCTGCCTCCTGGGTTCAGGCAATTCTCCTGCCTCAGCTTCCTGAGTAGCTGGGATTACAGGCACATGCCACCATGCCCAGCTATTTTTTTTTATTTTTAGTAGAGATGGGGTTTCACCATGTTGACCAGGATGGTCTCGATCTGCTGACCTCGTGATCCACCCGCCTCGGCCTCCCAAAGTGCTGGGATTACAGGCGTGAGCCACGGCGCCCAGCACAATCACCTTTAAAAACTGTATCTGTCAAAACATGTGCCTGGCCCAAGTGTGCAAAAGTTGCAAAAGCTACGTTCTGCTCTGGGAGGTGGCTAGGCACTTTCCATGGATGCAATTGTTTCAGGTTATTCATAAAATAAGTTTGAGCTCAGAGGGCAAAGAGCTAAAGGTTGAAAGACATAAAGCATATCTTTTCCCTCTAGGAAGAGAGAAAATTGAAGATTAGAGGAAGAGGCATTTTCTTAAAATCAAATTTTATTCTCAGTGTTAGGTTTTATTTTGTTTTGCTTTCTTCAGATACCATGGGTATATATCTCTCACTCAAGTCATTCATGCAAGACTTGGATGGCTCAAAGGACCCAGCCTATAAAAGGTGCTGCTTTTCCTATCTCACTCAAAAGATCTGCAAATTAAATAAGGAATAAATGCATGTAAAGGCTATCAGGGTTCTCTAGGATAATTCTAGGAAATCATTCATCCATTCATTTGTTCACTACTGAGCCCTGTTATGTAAAAGTCACTGAGCAAGGCACAGAAAAAAAACGGTGTGGTTCCTGTTCTAAAGGAGGTCACTGACAAGTGGGTCCTACAGAAAATTAAACAGAAGTTATACTCCGGGGCTAATGGGTTTGTGCATAGGGGCATCCCTGTACTAGCATAGGGTATTTTATGAAAATGCCTTGGAAGCAGGGTATTTGTTTAATAGTTAAATGAATGAACAAATAAATGGAACTAATTCATCTGAAAGTTAAAAGTGTGAAAGATACCAGCTCACAGTGTACATCCTAATTGTGTTACCATAGGATGCTTCCTGTTGCATAGCCCCCTACCAAATAAAACAATAAAAAAGTAGAAAACACACATTGGACCACCAGCCATCTGGCCCAATCATCATTCACTCACTATTCAGTATCTGGTCAACATCTAGTGAGCTGCTGCAAAGGGAGTATGAGGGAGGCTGATGACATGTAGACAGTAAGAAGGAACCCCAGTCCTCAGGATGTTTATCATCTCTGAAAAAGAAAAGAGACACAGTTATAATTTAGAGTTGTATATTATTAATCTGTTGAATAAAAATTGTTTAAGAAGTATAAATAATGATAGCAATTGTCTCTCTTTCTTTTTTTGAAACCAAGTCTCTGTTGCCCAGGCTGGAGTGTGGTGGTGAGATTTCAGCTTATTACGATCTCTGCCTCTTGGGTTCAAGCAATTCTTCTGCCTCAGCCAATTGAGTAACTGGGATTACAGGTGTGCAGCACCACACCTGGCTAACTTTCATATTTTTAGTTGAAAAGGGGTTTTACCATGTGGACCATGCTGGTCTTAAACTCCTGTCCTCAAGTGATCTGCCTGCCTTGGCTTTTCGAAGTGTTGGGATTATAGGTGTGAGCTACTTTGCCTGTCCACCAATTGTCTCTTGAGTGCTGTGTCTTACACACTATACCAGACACGATATATGTACTTTCTCACAATTCTTACTGTACTGGTTGGATGGTATCTTCGTTATATTTTTATACTTGAAGAAACCAAGTCTTAGCAATATGCCCTAGGTCATACAATTACATGGCACAACCAAAATTCAATCCCACTTCTTAACTTTTATATTCTGTTAATCAATACAAGTCAAGTAAATCTTGAGTTGTTTGCATTGGGCCGTCAGACTCCAAAAGACTTGTTTCAAAAAATGATACAAACATCCTTTTTGCAAAATTCCTCCAACCCTTCTTCCACAGGGAGCTCTATGTTTGTCCTGATGACATGGTTTATTCAACCTACTGTGGAGAACACAGGATTAGAGCATGAGACCCCCATGGAATCTAAGAATATGGAAAAAAATGAATTGCTTTCATTACGCTACTCTTCCAGCATGGAGAGACCTCGGGGCTGGGTCCTCCATGACTTCATCTTCCAAGAACTCCACTTCTTCTGGGAACTGTCCCCTGCCCCATGTACATGGTTACTGTGGGACCCACCCTGTGAAATCTGACATGACTTTGCCCCAGTGGCCATGGGGGTTGATCCAGGCCCGAGCAACTGACCCAAACTGTGCTCATTACAGACATGGTTAGGGTTTTAGGGCAGCTGCCTTGCCCACTGTTGTTCTTGGTGAAACTGGGACTGGTAAAAACAAGTTAGGCTCCCTTTGAGGGACTGGACTATAAAATATAAATCCAAGAGTATCTTCTGCTACTTGGACCCCACAATTACAAGTCTCCTCAGTCATGATCTCAGCAAAACAGACACCAAAGAAACAGAGAAAACAGAGTTAAGGACAGGGTCCAGACAGCCGTGTTAACTCCCCTGTTGCCTTTCTTAGCTATGTGCTGCCTAATGGAAAAGAGAATCCTACTCAACAAAACAAAGCAATTGGGTCCCAGGCTTCTGCTTCAAGTTATTCCTGAGGCCTGGCTGCATTTCTCTCTTTGAATTTCTTTGAAATACTCTGTTCTTTAAAGTACCCCTTCCACCTTTTCTAGTTAAAGTTGGTTTGAATTTTGCCGTGGTTAGAGAGGAGGATGCCCTGGAGCATGGCTGGGTAACAGCCACTCTGCCTCTGAGACCTTGATTCCCACTTGGGAGGAAAGTTCCAATGGTTTGAGGAGAGACACTTTTCCTGTCCTTGGTAGCAGCTATGACACCCCACCAGTGACCTACTGAGTGCTCACTACATGCTGGGCATAGTGATACACCTGATAAGTACTATGTCTTTTAACTCTCACAAGTGCCCTTAAGCTGAGGTATTATTACAAAATTCATTTTGTTCCTAGGAAAAACCAATTTGCTTTAGATGACAAAAGTAGAAAATGATTAAGAAATGACTAAGCTTGGATTTGAAAATAGGTCAGTGCGACACCAGACTTTGCAGCTGTTCTCCGTTAGTGTGCAACAAGGCTGCTCAACGCACTTCTTCCCCAAGCCGCCTCACAGCCTCCCTCTTCGGTCCCAGCTCCCAGTTTTCCCTGGAGACCAAGGGATGTTGCCAACAATAATGGTCTTCAAAGCACTGTTGCAAAAGTTATAATTGAGACAAATGATGCGGAATTTTTGCTCCTTTGTTTAGTTAAAACCGGGTTCCTGTCACACAACCAGGAAAGATGAGGCATGTGGACACACTGAATGGTGAGGAGAGCAGAATTTATTCGGCAAAAAGAAAAAAAAATTAGTAAAGTAAGAAAGAGTCCTGCCAGCAGCTCCCCATTGAATTCCAGGCCACCACACACACCTGAAGAGCCCAGGCTCCTTCCCCATGTGCAAGGTGCGAACTTCCCTTGGCTCCACCCAGTTCCCCCATTGTACATGTGGGCATTATTCAGAAAGAATCCGTCAGGAAAGGGCGGGTAACGGGGACCATTCTTCCTCTGGGTCGCAGGTTTCATCTGGGGCCAGCAATCTGGTCTCTTAGCCTTCAGGCTGTTTTAGGTTTGAAGGTGGGTTTTTGACGAGGACCCTTGGCTATCTCCTGTCTCTGTTATAAATATTACAGTGAAAGAGATCTGACTTAACTGACCCCATCTTGCTTCTATCCTCCAAGATTTCCTTGTTCATTCCTGGGTATAGGCTGAACTAGCTTTGGGAGAAACTTGGTTTATAGTTTAGCTTTAAAACAAAGGTGACAACAGCACTCTCTCAAATACTCCCCAAATGGCTCCTAGGGATAGCACCACTGTGGTAAAACTTAAGATCAATGCTTGAGATATTTTGCAGATGGGTCAGCTGGCACCACCCAGGTGATAAAGTGGCTCATCTGGTTTTGTTACTTCCACCCAGGAACTGACTCGCAAACAAGCCAGCTTCAGCACCCTATGATTTCATCTCCTACCCAACCAATTAGCCTTTCCCACTTCCTAACCCCCTGCTCACCAAATTATCCTCAAAAACTCCTATCTCCAAATTTTGAGGGAGACTGATTTGAGTAATATAACTCCAGTCTCCCGCATAGCTGGCTCTGCATGAATTATTACGGCAATTCCTCTGTCTTGATAAATTGGCTCTGTCTAGGAAGCGGGCCAGGAAAACCTGTTGAGTGGTTCGTTTGATTCCATCCACACTGTGTCTTTTACTTCTCTCCTTCCCTGTTGCTTCCTTGTTCAAGAGGAGTGTCTGATTTTTACCTGCCCACAATGCTGCTCTTCTGATTCAGTCAACACTTGCCAAACAGGCCCATTCCCTGGGCCAGGTCACTTCTCCCTGACTTAACTCTACACTGCTTCCTTAGAGAGAGAAAAATCAGATTCACTTCGACAAAGTGGTTTGGACCTGTACCCATTTAAATGGGTTTTCACTAGAGTCTAAAACATTCCCACCTGGAAACATAGAGGGGTATGATCGCTCCGAGTTAGGAGCAAGAGTTAAATTCTGCACCTTCTGAATGTGAAGTTGCTACCTAGATTTAACTATCACACAGCCAGATGCTGTGGGGTAGAAATTGCAGTTGATTCACAGTATGGCAGGGTACCACTGCGTGATTTTGGCCCTTCTCTTGGCTCTGTGGATCTGCATATAAAAGTGAGCCTGTA
>CM052657.1:6930899-6946841 GCA_028533165.1 Leontopithecus rosalia | reverse complement strand
CACTCAGGTAAGAGAGCTCCTCCCTTTGGGAGGATACACTCAGGTAAGAGAGCTCCTCCCTTTGGGAGGATACACTCAGGTAAGAGAGCTCCTCCATCTGGGAGGAAGTGAGGTGAGAGGATCTGGGGACACAACTCAGCTTCAAGATTTTCTGGCCACACTGAATGATTGAACAAAGTCTCTCTGATTGATGTTTAGACATGCATGGTGTCTATATTTTAATATTCAAGAAAATGCTTTGTTTCACATTTTGGAGTGACATCGTTGTCTGGGGTAACACCCAAGCTTTGTTGCCTCATGACAAGAAAATTAAGGACTTAGACACACACAAGGAGTGAGTTTAAGAGCAGAGGTTTAATAGGAAAAATGAAGAGGAAGAAAAACTCTTTCTCCTGAGAGAGAGAGGAACTCCTGGATGGGATGTCCATGTTAGATACAGTAAACTCCAAGTTTCTTGTCAAAGGATCAGTATGTCCGTATGTTCAGTTCTTTGTCTTCCATTTTAAAGTTTAACTTCCTTGTAGTTTCAGTAAACAAACTTTTTCTACCAATTCTAATCAGTAGTTCACATCTGTGTTGCCTGGTCCCCTGCTCCTTCCTGACTCATCCCAGTCACCTGCCCTGGTCACCTGCTCCAGTCACCTGCTCCTACCTAGGTCACCCCTGGCTACTTGCCCTGACCTGTTTTGTAACTGTCTTTCCTGGCAAAACTACCCACTCTGCCACTTCAGCTCCTACTCCTGCTCCCCTTAAAATAATCATTCAGAATTAGACTAGACTGTGCAGTCTAACCCTAGCTAGTAGGGGAATGACACAGCATAGGGGCTACCTCCATCAGGGATAAGAACCCCATCCCTTCCCTTGTCCAGGTATGTGTGCTCACTATTGTCCCATCTGTGAGCTGCACCCTTCTACAGAAGTAAATTTGCCTTGCTGAGGAAATTTATATTCAAGTGCTACTTCTTTTGCGGCACCAAAATTTACATATAACATCCAGCTATGGTGTAGGACACTGGATTTTATAGGGAGGCTTGAGGAGGTGGTGTCTGATTTGTGTAGGGTCCACAGATTGGTTGGACCAGGTGTGACATTTACATAGCATGTGGGGAAGCTGGCCACCCCACTCCAATCTGATACAAATGGGGTCTTTGCCTGGCTGGTGCCAGGTTGGCTGCTCCTTACCATACACATGGCTGGCAAAGAGAAGGGAAGATGGAGCTGCCACTTGAACATGCCTAGTTCCAGGGAGCCTTTTTCTACTAGCACAGCTGCTGGCATTCACCTGTGTAAGCTTCTAGCTAGCTAGTCTGTCTTCAGCTCGATTTTACAGGCTGGTCTTTGTTAGAAAAATGATTTAGGGAGTGCTTTTCTTTAAGGAAAAAAAAAACCTTAGCAATTACACCCTTACCCTCACTATCTGCCTGAATAATTTCTTTTTAACTCTTTTATCAACTTGATTTATAGACTGAAGTAAGGAATACAAGAGGGGAAAAGATATATCTGTTAGCTCTTAAGGTTCTTTGGTTTTTATGCATTATATATATTAAAAATCAAGTATTTAAAACAAAGGGTATAGAAGGACTGGGGAATCTAGGTATGCAGAGGTGTTAGGTATTAAAGAATTAAATAAACAGCTTATTCAACTGTATCTTTGAATTTTAATTGCTCTAGATACGATGGGAATTTTTTTGGTTGAACAAATAATCCAATGGCTTAGCAGTATTGTCAGTAAAGATGACAGAATTAGGTGTTGCCACATCTTTGAGCTTATAAATCAACTCAACCAATTAAGAAAATTTCTCAATATAAATTTAGTCCTGCAGATAATTTGTTTTTAAACTCCTAATAACTATTTTATTCTTCTCTAAAACTTGCACTTTAAATTTAGAATATAAACATGGACATATACTTAAAAACTATATACATTTGGATGCTTTGTTTTGAATGACATTTGGGTTGGTTGCTAGAGACTTACTTGTTCCCTTCCTAAACAAAGCTTTAGGCTCACCAGGAGTTTGGGAGACTGAATCACCCAAAAAACAGCCATGGCCGACAGCTGCAACCTTCCGATTTTAATGGTATAGGATCTCCTTGGGCTGAATTAATCTTTCTAGCTCTATCTTTGTACATAGAGTAATTACTGTCAGCATTTTCTTTAAATACAAGAGCCAAAGTCATTTCATTAATGAAGAATGATAAATTCTTGTCACTTGCTGTTTTATATGGTGGCCATCTCATGTAACAGAATGAGCATGAGATTTGTGAATAAAGGACTTGGATTTAAGTGTGAACCCTGGCTAATCACTTAACATCTGAATCTCAGTTTGCTTACTTTGAAAATGGGATGATAATCACTGCAACATTATTCTAATAACCAAAATAAATGAGAATTTTTAACAGCCAAATGGAAACACATGCCACAGAATAAAGGAAGGAGATGGATAATCCCTCTCCAAGAGAAATTCTTATGTTTTTTCCTGTTTGTTATATTTGGGACAATAATTATACATAATAATTATGATAAGGGCCAGGTACTGTTCAAGGTACTCGATGTGAATTTTTTTATGTTAATCCTGCTATCATTGTCTCCTGTTTGCAGACAGAAAAAATGAAGCATAGGGAATATAAGTAATTTTGTCATGCTTTTGTGGTCAGGAAATGTCAGACAAGATTTAAACACAGGTAATTTAGCGCTAGGGTCTTGTTCTTAACTATTATGATATTTCCTGTTATGTAAATAAGAAAGACTTAAATTTTCTGTAAGATATATAGAGAGGTTTCTGCTTGTTGAGCAAAGTTTCCTGAGCTATAGACAAATGAGATTCACAAAAGTGATTAAGTAATACACCACATAGAGCTGGACAAATGCTGATGTGTCTTATTGCACTGTGTGAATTCCTTTTCATGTATAACATTAAGATTCACAGAACAAATGAATGTATTGTACAAATACTTTAGTGTTTTGGACCTGGAACTTTAGGTTCCTTTTTCAGAAACATTGAGCTTAACCAGCATAAAGTTGGATTTCAAGTTACTTTGCAACAATAAGAAAAAAAAAGTCATGGTGATTGTATATATATTTTTAAAATCTGATTTTATTACATTAAATAATGCCTAAGTTATCCCCATTTGGACACTGGATATAACACTTGAGTTCAACAGATGGAAGAGAAGGGTAACAACTACAGATTGTTGCCAATCACAAATTTTCAAATATTTGATGAGGGATTTGTAACTATAAAATATTTACAGACTATAATTTAACACCATTTATGTTTCTGCATTAAAGCAGATTGTAGTTGGTGCTTGACACATGACAAAGGCTTAAAGAGTATTTGTTGAATATCTACCAGAATATCAAGATAATTATGATACATACCAGCTATTAGCACTTCTGAACTGAATTATCTTGTTCTGTATCTGTCATTAACTATCTGAAAACATTGAGTAAACACCCTTTTCGAGGAAACTGCTGTAAAATGTGCCCCATAACACAAGGGACTATGCAAAGAGAAGAAGAAAAGCAGGATCTAAAGATAAGATCAAACTCGGCCGGATGCGGGGGCTCACGCCTGTAATCCCAGCACTTTGGGAAGTCGAGGTGGGTGGATCACCAGGTTAAGAGATCGAGACCATCCTGGTCAGCATGGTGAAACCCCGTCTCTACTAAAAATACAAAAAAATATATGTATTAGCTGGGCATGGTGGTGAGTGCCTGTAATCCCAGCTACTCAGGAGGCTGAAGCAGGAGAATTGCTTGAACCCAGGAGGCGGAGGTTGCCGTGAGCCAGGATCGCGCCATTGCACTCCAGCCTGGGTAACAAGAGCGAAACTCCGTCTCAAAAAAAAAAAAGATCAAACTCAAGATAAAGACAAAGGAATCCCCAGGTTAATGGTGGAGGAGGGAGACCCCGCAAGAAAGCTGCTGTGAAAGGTAGAGACAACATTTCACACTGGAGTAGGACAGAAAGCTATAAGAAAATGTCTCTGAGAAGATGAAATCAATGAGATGCCTGATGTGTCTGCATATATTGAGAGAGTTTGTTGATGAACTGATGATACGTACGTACATAGAAAACTAAACAGTTAAGTTTTTAACTCCAGGAAAACAAAACACAGAAAAGTGAAAGTTATTTTAGTATACTACAAGGCTCAGCTGTGCGTAATGTTTTCTTTGTCATATTAAGGCAAGTACTGAATGCTGGTTTTATTATAATTATGATACAATCATTGCAGAAAAATGGAGCACAAGAAGTGGTAGTGAAAGAGAACAAAATCCTCTTCCACAGGGCCATAATTGTTAATACCAAAACCTCCCCCAGGCAAAGAAGAGGTACAATAAGCATGTTAAGTAGCGATATAGAGGTAAATGCTAAAATTAACATTCAAGCAAATTTAAAGTGGTTTCCTCTGAGGAGCAGAAAAGAGGCAAAGATTTTGAGAGAGGACAGCTGTTTCGTTTGGTTTAATTTTGTTTTAAATAATAATCCTAATGAAAATTTTAATTATTTAAAGTATGTGCATGAATAACTTGGATTAAATAATTAAGTTAGAAAGGATTAGAAAAAATAAGGATTAGCCCAGAATAGATAAGACTCTAGCAAGTAATAATATGATAATCTGATTTTAAGGGAGACTGACAGTATTGGGGGTAGTTTTATAGGACCTTACCCATTCAAGGGGAAAAACTGCTGTGAGAATGTAATTACTATGAGGATTCTCTCACACATGTACATGTTAAATGGTAAAGCTATAATAGATACGCCAGTCTTGCATTTACGGTCTTGTTTCATCAGCATAGGAGTCATTCTGCTAGGAGAGTCTGTATTTATTACTAATCTAGGATGCCTTCATCTTTTCCTCTTCAACCCTCCTTCCAACCCTTATCAAATAAAACCATTTTAGAGACATGGGTAAGGAACATCTGGTCATGACCTTCACCATGGAAACATCCTGTGTAATAGGCAGACAGCTCTCCACTTGCCAAGAGCAAAATGCTCTCATCTACCCTATTTATAGAGTCATCAGTTATGTGGATCAATTGAAGTCTAAGGTATCGTCAAATTGAGAAGTCCTGGTCTTGTTCAGTTTATTTAGAGAATAGTCTGAATTATATTTAGGCAGGATGCTAGCTTTATATGCTTTTTAGATATAGAGATAGAGAGACATACACCATAGTAAAATGATTTCACTAACTTACTGGCTCATTAAGCAATGTATAACACTTGTTCCTAGCTTAAGGTGCTCAGTAAGATTAGGTTCAGAGATTAACAAGATGGAGAAACATGGGCTCTTCTACGGCTCTCAAGACTGGTCAGTGAACCCAGAGAATCTGTGTATGTCTGATGTCTATGACGGGCCCGAGGGGTGTGTATTCGAACAGGGTGAGACGGATGTGGAGGCTGAGTAGGTCCTAATGCCATCGCCCAGGATTTCCAAGTTACTTTCAAGGAAATTTTGTCATACGAATTGTGTGGCAACCAGGTCAAAACTAGTTAGAATGATCTCCAGTGCATAGCCAAAATCATCTGATAGTGAAATACCTCATTTCTTGATATAAGCAGTTTGAGTTGGGGTTTGAAGGTGGTTTTGTCATATAGCAAAGAGTGAGGCAATTGTATCAATTTTAAAAAACATCACCTGCATTCTTTTAAATGTTACTAATCCTCTTTAAACTGGGAATGATTACATGAGTGGATGCCAGCACAGGAGTCAGATAAATATCTTTCTTTGGAGAAGTCTCATTCCTTAATGTCAATCTCAGAGTGTCTGTCTTATGTGACTTCAATCAATATCTAAGGGTTAGCCATAATTTTTAAACTGCACACATTCCTGTATTGTATGAAGGAGGTTTTTCCTAGCTGCTAGCCCTTCTCAATATCTTTCTTTCTTTCACATTTGAAAGTGATACGCAAGACAGACTCACATAGGAATCAGGCTGTCGTTTCATTCATTGAAATTTGTTAGTAACTTCATATCAGATGTTTTTTCAATTATATTAAAAACACTTGTGACGGAACTATTTTTTTCCAAAGCACAGAGCAAAAGTAAGTTCAGTTGCTTCTAGATGTTTTCCTGTACTATTGTGCCAATTTGCCAAAAAGACAAGACATAGGACATGGAAATAATTTTTTTGGATATTGATGGTAAAGTGAGTGGCTCTGCTGGAGGTGGAGTAGAGAAGACAATGGTATATCCTAAGAATTCCTTCTCTTGCCAAGAAAGAATATCCAAGCAGATAGTTCCCATGGTGCAAAGGTGCATGCCATGTGAAAGAATATCCAAGTAGATAGTTCCCATGCTCTGAAGGTGCAGCATTTCTTTCTTTTCTTTTCTTTTTTTTTTTTTTTGAGATGGAGTTTCGCTCTTGTCACCCAGGCTGGAGTGCAATGGCGCGATCTCGGCTCACCGCAACCTCTGCCTCCTGGGTTCAGGCAATTCTCCTGCCTCAGCCTGCTGAGTAGCTGGGATTACAGGCACGCGCCACCATGCCCAGCTAATTTTGTATTTTTAGTAGAGACAGGGTTTCACCATGTTGACCAGGATGGTCTCGATCTGTTGACCTCGTGATCCACCCGCCTCGGCCTCCCAAAGTGCTGGGATTACAGGCGTGAGCCACCGCGCCCGGCCCTGCCTTTCTTTATCCGAATAAAAAAATACCCAAAGGCCCTCCCTCCAGTGGTCACCTTCCTTATAGCAATTTCTCTTAAACTGCCATGAGTTACGTGAAGTTGCACCGACCACCCAACTTCTCTACTCGCAAGGTCAGATCTTCTGCCAACGGAAGTCGGATTCCACTCTCCGTTAGAATTCACTTCCCAGGAGGAAAGCGAATTCATAGGGAATTATAATTTAGGATTGGTAGATATTCTATAGTTTACTTGATTCTAAGGAACTATTCTCTTGTACCGAGAAAATAATTCGGCTGTAGGTTCTCAGAGAGATTGCATATGTCCTTCTATTCTCCTCCCGCCCCAGGCTCTCCGTGTCACCTGACATGCTGTTTCACACCCTTGAGATCGGGCTCACTTGGGTGCTTGAAATGTCAGCGTGTTCTTTACTCACTTGGCTCAGAGTTTTTCATAATTCAGCAAAAAAAAAAAAGAAAAAAAAAGAAAAAGAAAATACCAAACGAAAACCTTTCTATTGTGCTCTTTAGATAGCTGGAATAGCTATCTAAAGGTGGGGTTCCTTCACAGTCTTCTGAGGAAATAAGAGGGAAGAAGTTGCAACTAGCTTAGAACAAGACTAAGGAAGGTGGTACCTATCTACCCTTTTTTGTTTTGTCTGCGCCTTACATCCACTTACAGAAGCTGATCCTCCTCTCCTATCATTTTGTGGAGTTATTTATTGATCAAGGAATCTTACTTCTTCTGTCATAATAATGGTAGACAGGTGACCTAGCCTGGCCGGTCAGAATATTCCATCCAGCTTGGGACAGAATTTCTTAAGAGTGGGTGCATATTCCAGAACCAGTCAGCATTTGTTTGGGGGATTAATGCAGACATTGGAAAAGAGTAGGTCTCTCGTGGAAGGCTGGAGCCATTGAAATCCACTTTTGCTGCCACTTAGGGACAGCCTGGCAGAGAAGAAAACTGATTAGAGAAAGAGCCAGAGAAGTAGAAACAAATTCCTGTGTGAGCCCTTGGATCAGATTGTGCTTTTGTTAAACAAGTTAATATATTCTCTTTTTCATAGTTACTGTCACTGTACATTTCCTCTCTTGCAAATGTCTAGATTGGCTTGTAGCTCCCCAGATGGAGCACATCTTAAAAGAATTACGAGAGACGAGTACCATTGAAAATAAATATTATACCAAAATATGTGGTAAAACCTATTGTACTTCTAAGTGGGGTCGAAAAGGAAAAAATGAGAGAGACTAATTTTTACAAGTCTTCAAGATAAAACCAAACAAATCACTTTGAAATAAAAGCCACAGGGATCCGTAGTCAGCAGGAGGCACATGGAATAAATGAACAAATCTCTTCAATCTCTACTTTCAATAATTCTTTAATAATTATCTGATGCTATTGTTAATTAGACTCAATTATGGGATTAGTTTGAATCATATAATGAAGCATTGATTTACAGACTGTAACCACTGAAAGCCTAGGTGCCAAGGGTAGTAAACGTATTCTAATCTTGTGTTACAATATTGCAGCAGGGAACAGAGAGGAATATTGATCTACTTATAATAAATTTATGTCCAAATTAATTTTTATTTCCAGTTAATAAATGTAATGTGACTAGGGAATGATTTTTTTTTCGAAGTGGTAATCCGTTCATCAAGGAGGAACAGAGAAATGTGCTGATTTGTCTGACTTCAAGGGGCATCTAAACTAGAAGGTTTCTGGAAAGGCAGGATTAGGAGAGAGAATTGGGGAAGATGTAAATCTCCGTTTCCTTTATGAATCTGGTATTGCTATAATCTTGCTTTGAGACACTTTTCAAGTTGGCATATGTAATGATGAGCCAGGAGGCATAAATATGACATAATCCGGAAAGCTCATCCAAGACTAATTCCTAGGATGCAGGAAGGTCATAGTCCAAGTTTTAAAAGTCAAGAGAGGCCCTGGCATGGTGGGTCACACTTGTAATCCCAGCACTTGGGGAGGCTCAGGTGAGGGGATACTGGAGATTAAGAGTTTGAGACCCACCTGGCCAAATTGGCAAAACCATATCTCTATTAAAAATACAAAAATTAGCCGGGCATGGTGGTGTGCACCTGTAATTCCAGCTACTCGGGAGGCTGAGGCAGGGGAATTGCTTGAACCCGGAAAGCAGAGCTTACAGCGAGCTGAGATTGGAGTTCCACTGCACTCCAGCTTTAGAGTGAGACACTATCTCAAAAAAAGAAAAAGAAAACAAAACTCAAGAGAAGTGTTATATATTCCAATCCTATCTCCAAACTAGTAATATGGATAATACTAGCATTTGTCAAATGGTTAATATGTGCCAGGCTCTGGGCTAAGCAATTTATTCCCTTCAACAATATCATCATCAGCCACATTTTACAGATAAGGAGACTGATAAGTACTATGACCCATCTCCTAGGGCATCTATTTTACATTTGGTTATACAGGGAAATGTTAATTTGCCTACGTCATTTAAAACATGTTTATATTTGTAGTGGTTTGCATTAATGCAGTAAACAGAGTATATTTCCTTGCCCTTGACTTGTTTGGGTTTGGTCATGTGACTTATCTGGGGGGATGAAGTGTTGGTGGACAGGAGATAAGCAAAGACCTGAAAACTACTTACATAATTGGGCTTACTTCCCTGAACCTCAGTTACTGCTCTGCTTCCTCACTGATCCCAAGAGGAAGAGAGATGCATGGATTCCAGTTAAGCCTCCCCAGTCAAAGCCCTGACTACACAGGTCGACTCCTAGCTGCTTTATGTGAAAGAACCCAGCTGAACTCAACAGTCACTCATCTGAGCCCAGATGTCCACAGATGCATGAACTAAATACACTCTTAATGTGATACCACTGAGAATTTGTGGTTTGTTGTTATACAGCACTAGCCAAGGGATATAATATTCAAACAAAAACATTTTTAATTAAACTCAAACCTTGCTTTACTTTCTAAGACAAGATATATAAAATAAAGGGATTTTTTGCTTTTGGTGGGTAAATTATTAACACACAGGAAGATATGTTTTACTCCACTGAAGGCCATTAAAAAAAATCTTGTCTTCATTTCGTTCTCTCTTTAGTGACTATTCTCTTTTTCGTTTTCTTTTTTATTTTGAGACAGTCTTGCTCTGCTGCCTCAGACTTGGGCACAATCACAGCTCACTGCAGCCTCGACCTCCCAGGCTCAAGCAATCCTCTCACCTCAGCCTCCCAAGTAGCTGGAACTACAGACACATGCCACTACACCCAGCTAATTTTAAAATTTTTGTAGAGAAGGGGTCTCTCTGTGTTTTTCAGACTTGTCTCAGATTCCTGGGCTTAAGCAATCCTCCCACTTAGTCTCCCAGAGTGCTGGATTTATAGACATGAGCCATCATGCCTGGCCCAATGCTCTTTCTTTTTTGTCTTTCTTGACCAAACTTTAAAAAAGATCTATGTTTCTCTACCTTCCATTTACTCCTCAATCCATCTCATTCTTGCTTTAAGCTCTAACCATTTATCAGTGCCATTTAGGGGTATTTGGTAGAAAAATCTGAGAAGGATTGGTGCAGGGTTTGAATGAAAGGAAGAGGTAGGGCTGGGTGCGGTGGCTCACGCCTGTAATCCCAGCACTTAGGGAGGCTGGGGCGGGTGGATCACGAGGTCAAGAGATCAAGACCATCCTGATCAACATGGTGAAACCCCGTCTCAACTAAAAATACAAAAAAAAAAAATTAGCTGGGCATGGTGGTGCATGCCTGTAATCCCAGCTACTCAGGAGGCTGAGGCAGGAGAATTGCCTGAACCCAGGAGGCGGAGGTTGCGGTGAGCCAAGATCGCACCATCGCATTCCAGCCTGGGTAACAAGAGCGAAACCCTGTCTCAAAAAAAAAAAAAAAAAAGGACGTGGTAACCATGGATCACACTGAGGTTTCTAGTTTATAGGAGTGGGTGGATGATGGTGTTCTAACAGAGGTAAAGATATGTGATGAGAGGTAAGTTTGAATGCCCTATTTAGCATTCAATACTACTCAATATCTGAGTAGTATTGTTCAGCATACCTGGATATATTTATTTTTTAATCTAAATTTCAAGGGAAAAATCTAGAAAAGTATGTGTAGTTTTGGGAATAGTATCAGAAATATGTTGACTTTGAGCTTAATTAATATGCAGAATCTTATAGGTATGATCTATATAAATGTATATTTGACTGTGACTGTCCTACATATAAAACCCACCATTTATGACATATTACCCAGCACTTTAACAAGGCATAAAAATCCCTCCCCGATCTGACTCTTGTTATCCCCAAAGCCTCATCTTTTGCTGTTCTCTTACTTGGACTTTGGCAGTCACAAGACACTTGGAGTTTCTCAGACACACCAGCTGGTTCTCCCTCCACATCTTTTTTCACGCTGCCCTTCCCTGGAATAGCTTTTTACCTGTCCTTTGCCCATTCTCCCATCTACTCCAACCCTTGCCACTCCACTATTGAAGTTACTGGTCATTCCTTCTAGAAAACTCTTTTATAATAATTATTGCCTTTTCAGACAACATAGGGATACCTCCTGGGTGCATTTTTTCATGTCTCTGTCAAGGGATTTTCCGTTTTATAATCGCTTGCCTGTAAGCATGTCTCCCTTCTCAGACCCCAATTCTTCAAGGTCATAGACTCAAGCACAGTGTCTTGTGAGTATTTGGTTGCTCAATATTTTAACTTTGAGTGGATAAGTAAATGAATTAATAAAGCCTGATCAAGGTAGAGTTACAAGATTTAAAGTCACGTACTGGATAGTAATTGAAGTCGTTGCAATGAATGAGGCAACTCCAAAGTGATGTGTGTGTGTAAGGATACATGACAACAACATCTGAAGGGGGAGCAGAGGAAGAGGACCAACGGAAACTGAGGAGGAGAAGGAAAATGTGGAGAAAAAGAGCCTCCTCTTTTCTTTCCAAGAGAGAAGGCAGAAGGGCAGCGGTGGCAGCTCAGTCAAGAAGAAAGTCTCTAGTTTTGACAATTAGGTAGCCATAATTGTTTCCGTGAGAGCAGTTTCTTTGGTTTGATAAAGCTTGAGAGCAGAATGAGGGGGACTGAGGAGTGAATAGGAGATAAAGAAATGAAGACATAGAGAAGTGAAGACTGATCTTTTAAAAAGTTTGACCATAAAAGACAAAGAAAGAAGATAGTAACTAAAGTAAGGACAGAATGGAGACTGGAATATTTTTTTTAAGAAAAAGGAAGTATAACTTAAATAATAGACTGTAAAATTGACAATCCATGGTTTAAAGTCTCAAAGGAATTAGAAAAGAATGGTATTGAACCAAAGATTTCTGGTACCCAGTTCAGTGGCTTCTCAAGATAGATTGTCATTCTAGCATAGGGAGAAAAAAATAAAAACTGTGAAATGAAATTGTTGTATTTGAGTCCATTATGGAAATAGATATCTTCACTAGCAAATATGAAGCACAGAGCTTGCATTTTAGACTGCATGGACAAGGGTTAGACTACAAAATTTGTCATCAGATAGACTTGGATTCAATTCCTGGCTCTACCACTTATTAAACTCTGAGGCCTTCTCCAAGTTACTTGAATCATTAAGGTTTCTCATGAAAAAAGTGGGGGTTGGTTATACTTACCTCATGGTGTAGCTGGAAGTTATAAATAAGTTACATGTGTGAATTGCTCCACCAGAGACTGGTTCATAGTAATAATTCAATGAATAAATGAGAATAATTATTATTCTTATTTCTGGGATAAGCGTAGAATCTGTATTCATGCAATCCCATCATCAACTTTTCACATCTGCTGCTATGTTTAACATGCACCCTGCAACCCTGGCTAGGACAGGGATGTGTTTTCTGGCACACATGCTTTAACAAGACAGACTTTACTATTTTTGCTTTCCCATCCTGAGTGTGTATAGAACATTACATGATCATTCCTGAGAGTTGTTTTCAGGGAAAGGGAGAAATTAGAAGAGTCCTTTTCCAAGGTAATGTGGTTTGGCTGTGTCCCCACCCAAATCTCACCTTGAATTTTAACTCCCACAATTACTACATGTTGTGGGAGGAACCCAGTGGGAGGTGATTGAATATGAGGACATAAGAGAACAGCAATCACTGTGATGTTCTTGTGACAGTGAATGAGTCTCATGAGATCTGATTGTTTTATAAAGGGGAGTTTTCCTGCACAGTTTCTCTTCCCTTGTCTGTGGCCATGTGAGACATGCCTTTCACCTTCTACCGTGATTGTGAGGCCTCCCCAGCCACTTGGAAATGTAAGTCCAATAAACATCTTTCTTCTGTAAATTGCCCAGTCTTGGGTATGTCTTTATCAGCAGCATGAAAATGAACTAATACACAAGGTCATTTCTTTTCTTTTCTTTTTTCTTTTCTTTCTTTTCTTTTCTTTTCTTTTCTTTTTTCTTTTCTTTTCTTTCTTTTCTTTCTTTCTTCTTTCCTTTTTTTCCACTAGCAAAGCAGCCGGGAAGCAGTAATTGCCTCCTACTCTTCAAGCCTATGTCCCCTTTAGGCAATTTCTCTAAGAAATAAACTAAGGCTCTATATCTCCCTTCTGTCATACCTTCTAACTAAGGTTTGTAAAATAATATTTTCAAAACCCTTGTAAGATATGATGTTCCCTCATGCCAAGAACCTCTACTCAATACAGAGAAACCCGATTTCCTTCTCAAAGTTGACTCAGCAAGAACACTTAGCACTCAGTTAAGGCCCAGGAAGGAAAGTGCTGAAATTTAATGCTTTGCCCTTGGGAAACAAGCTCCTCCTGCCATATTATTAGGAAATAATTCCTAACTGGAAAGAGAGTATAAAAAACTCCAAGGGCTATTCATCCTCCATCTTAAGAGGTTGGAATGGAATCAACACTAATGCTACAAATAAAAGCTGTTATTCAATGGAAGAAAAATTAGAGGTTTGAATAACTAGTATTATATCCACTGCTTGTTCCCCAAATCTTATTCATGCTGGGCAGAGACTGATTACAGCAACATGCTGTATTTGTGTAATCCAACCGAAGTAAGTTATTATTGACAAAGGAAAGGGAACAGATCTCAGAAAGCAAGCATCGGTGGCATGTTACAGCTTTTCTTTCTTTTTCTTGGTTTAGCACATTCATAAGCTGCCACTCTTTGTAATAATTGACAAAAGAGTCCAGGAATTTTGCTTTTTAGAAAGTTGGATGTCATATGTCATGACTAGCATCCATCGGTGATCAGTTAAATTGAGCAATTGGGCTTGTGGTAGCATGTCTGTTCTCAGACTAATGATTTGTTTATTTAACTGTTCTTGTTAGAGAAAGCAACACCAAAAGGAAGATGTTGGTTTTAAAAATTAATCTGGAGAAGAAAAGAGTAAATAAAAGTACAGAGTTTTTTTGGCCAATTCAACTCAGTTCTCAGTCAATGCTATTTTGAAGCACTAACCATAATAAAGACAACAGACACTAAATAAACAAGATACACACTAGTATAAAAAGGGCTGACTAAATATGCTCAACCTGTTAGTTTTCTGCCAGTCAGATTTAGAACAACAACAACAAAATTGTTTTTCTTCCCATCCACTGAACCTTTTCCAAGGCCATTCCTTTTTTTTTTTTTAACTAGCAAAGCAGCCGGAAGGGAGTAATTGCCTCCTACTCCTCAAATCTTTGTCTCCTTTAGACATTTACTTTAGGAAATAAACTAAGGCTCTTTATCTTAATTACCTCTATCATACCTTTTAACTAAGGTTTGCAAAATGATATTTCCAATGCCTTTGGAAGATATAATTTTCTAACTTATAAAGTAGCCATATAAGTAGTCAACACTTGATAATTATACTTCTTGAACTTTAACTATCTTGTAAATATTCCAAGCAATCACAAATCTAATCACATGATGAACTCCCAGCTCTTCATAAGATCTTTGGAAGCAAGGAGGCCTCTAAAAATTAGCCTTCTTTTAACTTTCCTATAAAACAGTGTTGAAAATATTCTTATCCACTAAGAGTGAATGCTTCTTGCCCTTTCTATGTCTGAAGTGTCAGCACCAATGCTTATCTTATCCTTTACTGTTCCACTCTGATTCCTCTATCTGACCATGCCTGTGCATGCAATCTGACATTAATCTGTGTACTTTCTCAGTGCTTGCTCTTAGGTAAGAATGTGCCTTGCCACATTCCACATCAACCTAGCTACTCAGTGGCTGGAAGATTGCAGAGGTAAGAATGAAAAGAACCATCCTTATTTTGTGGGCCCCTTACATAGCAGACACGTCGCTAACCAGGTAGCATATGTTACCTAATCAACATTTAATTCTTATAAAACTTCTAGGTAGGTGTTAACTTTTATTTTATAAATGAGGAAATTGAGGCTTAAAAGGATAAAGCAACTTGCTGCAAGTCATAAATAAACAATTGATAGGGCAGTGATTAGAATCAAGGTCTCTATACTGGGAAATCTTACTCTTTTTACTATGTTAGGCTGTTTACAACTATCAGGAGCTAGGTCCATTAACTCAGTGTCTAACGTAATATTAAATTCTTAATGAATATTATCTTTGTTGCTGTAACAATAATAGTAATAGAAGCTAATATATAACTATTTGTGTCAGGCTTACAGAAGTTTAAAAAATGTCAAGATCACACAGCTAAGTCACACATCAGTGGCACAATTGGGATTTGACTTTTTGACTATCTAACTGAGAAACCCATACCTTCCATTTCTATGCCATAGTGCTCCCCTAAAGCCCTATTTATGTAAATTAATGTCCCCAGAAGAAAGACGTATGAGAGGACCAGCATGCTTCATAAATGTTCTTTATTTTTTCTAAATACTGAATACTTTTTGACTTTACGAGCTGTATATATCATAATGGTATAGAATCTGAACTTCCAGTGAATCCGGTTATGGCTCTAATGGTTTGCCCTGATTGTAAAGGCGTCAGCCCTTGCTCCCGTTATGCCATTTGTTTATGATTACATATCCCACTGGGGTTGTTTCCTGAGCACTAAGCATCCTGTGGATGCTTTATCAGAACTACCAACTGACCTTATAAATGCAGGGACTTCTATTGGTTTTGTAACTTTCTCGGTTCACGGAAGTATTTCCTGGCATTCTCCATTGGCCACTTACTTACTCCTCATACTCTGCTTTTACATTTTCTTCTTATTTGTAGGAGTTTGCAAATAAGAAGATTTTTACTCTGTTCATGCCGGTCAGCTCATCGTGGTCATACTCAGGCTATCATTAATGATGTGGCCTTTAACAGTGGAAGAGCCACTTAGGGGAAGTAAAAGTAGAAGTTAATTATTTGCCACTCTCAGTAAAG
>CM052657.1:6915456-6930399 GCA_028533165.1 Leontopithecus rosalia | reverse complement strand
GCTGAGACTACAGGCATGCACCACTATGCCTGGCTAATTTTTTGTACTTTTTTAAAGTAGAGACGGGGTTTCACTATGTTGGCCAGGATAGTCTCGATCTCCTGACCTTGTGATCCACCCGCCTCGGCCTCTCAAAGGCAGTAATACGTTGCTGGGATTACAGGCATGAGCCACCACGTCCAGTGAGATATTTTATTGATTAGAGATAATTGGAACTGAAAAATAGTATTCATATGCACAATATAATCTTAGAGCTAAAATATGCTTCTACCAGTGTATATTGGTACAATATTCACACCTCATTAGGCAGAATTTCATAGAAACTTGCATAGAATATTTCTGCATGCAAAAGGAAGAGAAAGCCTTTTTTTCCTCTGAGGAAGATTTTTACAGGAAATTGAGCTGCATTAGTCTTGCTTTTCCTCCCTGTTTCATGTTAATAGCAGTTATACATCTGGAACAAAAAGGAAGCAGAGCTGAATGAATTTTCCCAGGATCTAGCACATGAAAAATACTCAAGATAGCAAAGTGGGAATGGACTTTACTCAATTACTGCACTACATTCTTCAGATACATGAAAGTCGGACTATAATAGGTACCACCGATTTTCTTATTCTCTTTCTTTTCTCAGTCCCAGCAGCCTTTTCTAACTTGGTAAGGAGAGTTACTTCCAATCCGTTAATATATAAAAGGTATGTGAGATTCTATGCAAGCCATATAGCCTGAATTAAAATTGCGGTCTGATCTCATACATCTTTCTAGTTATAAGGGTTTCAGATCAGTAGATACGCTGATTCTGACCAAACTCAGCCTTACACAGTGAAGCCGCAGCAGGCTCTGTTATGAGTGGGAAGCGAATCTGCAGCCATGTCCTGCATTGTGGTCATAATACAAACAGTGTTGACTTAGCTAGACCCTGTGGGGATTTTGGCCTCACATTGCCGAAGAAATAACTAATGCTAATATTTGCCAAAAAAAAATCCAAGTTTTGTTTTTTACTGTGCTATATCTGGCCTCACACTTGGTGGGGGAAAGGTATTTTATTGCAATTCTTTGACTATGAGCAGAGAATAGACGATCCTGTTTTAGAATGTGTTGGGAGAATGGCCGGTTACCTGCTCGCAGCAGGGAGGAATAGCTGTTATCTATAATTTTAAGTAAAAATTTTGTGAGCAACTTAGCTTCAAAAGGTCTTGAGGTTCAACGTCTCTGGAAGGCTTATGGTACTACAGCATGAGTGTTTCGGGGAGTGTGGTTAGTCCAGCCATAACTCTCTCAAAATGTCAGTTACGTTTTTGGGTTTGCTATTACAGATTTAGCTGGAAACCGCTTGCTGGTTTGACTGAAACATCAGACTTTAAGTAGTTCTTTTGTTATGCCTTCCATAGGTCATCACTGGCAATCAGGAGGTATTGTTCAGAGAAACTAGTTAGCTGGCAAAATAAATTAATGACACCTTTGGGTCCATTAAAGAAGACCCCACCCTTTGACCTCAGAACCTTCTGAAGGTTAATCATTGAAATGCTCAAGGAGAATGGTCTCTGGAGCGTAGGGGTGGTAATGAGGGTTATTGAATAAAGAAAAATTGTTGACTCAGTGCTTCCTAACGTAGTCCTCTTTTGGGGTTTTAGCAGCTACTGCAATGTCTTCTTGTATTCATTAACTCTATAAATATCTGTTGAGTACATCTTATGTAACAGACGTTTTACCTGGTGCTGCTGATCATGGTGACAACACAGACCTGGCCCCTGCCTTCCTGGAGCTTACTATGAAACAGAAGTCGTAGATAGGTTAAAAGTAATGAATTCCAGTGTGGCAAGTGTTGTGGAAGAAAACTTTAAGGAGCTATGACCTCCTAGAACAAAGGGAAGTAATACAGTCTGATGGGGTCTAGGGTGGGAATAACCAGTCTCCCTGAGGAAGGACCACTTTGGCTGAATTTTCTGTAATGCATGGGAGTCAGCCAGGTGACAATGAAGATGTCATTCTTCCTTTACCACCCAGGTGGCATGTGTAGAAGATGTCTGAAGAAACAGTGTCATTCACACCAGAGAAGGAGTTGTATGTACAGGAGAGGGTCAGGGTCCGAGTACTGGACATCAGTTGGTTCGTCTCATTAGCAAAGTGGAAGCCAAGGACTGAGCTCCACATTAAGAGAAAGAAGGTGGGGACAAAGGGATGTATGAGTGAACTGAATGCCCACTCTGTGCCCAGCACAAAGAGGAAACTTACATGAGTTTTCTCATTCCTCAAAAGAACTGTCGTATGATATATCTAAAATTACCTCCATTTGATCGGTGAGGAAAACAAAGCACAGAGAGTTAGGCCTTTATTCCCTGTTCCCAGATAATGAGTTGGATTGATAGGATTCGAACCCAGATGTCTGGCTACTCCACGTTGTCTCTCACATCCACAGAGAAAATAGGGTATCATGTTAGGTCCCAGATTGATTGACATAGTTAAAGTCCCCAAAGGAGAATAATAATCACCCAACTGCTAATTTACTGCATTTTCCTCATCAGATGGAAAGTGCCATCAGGACAGAGGCCACATCTGCCTTTTGTTTGGTGCTCTTTGCATTGTGCCTAGCGCATTGTAGGTGAGTAGCAGAGACTCTGTAAATATTTTTCATGTAGGTGGATGGGACACATGACAGTCTGGATGTGAAGAAACATCTGTAAACATGTAATGGTAATATAAGGTAGGAGATGATACTGGCAAGATAAATTCATCTGGCTGGGCCCGGTGGCTCATGCCAGTAATTCAGCACTTTGGGAGGCCGAGGCGGGTAAATCATCTAAGGTTGGGAGTTCAAGAGCAACCTGGCCAACATGGTAAAACCTGTCTCTACTAAAAATACAAAAATTAGCTGGGTGTGGTGGTTCACACCTGTAATCTCAACCACTCAGGAGGCTGAGACATGAGAAGTGCTTGAACCAGGGAGGCGGAGGTTCCAGTGAGCCAAAATGGTGCCACTGCACTCCAGCCTGGGTGACAGAGCAAGACTCTGTCACTTAAAAAAGAAAGAGAAAGAGATTCATGTATACTGCTATGGAATTTCACAAGAGAGAGACCAGTCTTCTGACTGGAGGAATCAGGAAGCCCTTCATGGCATTGAGACTCAGTCTCAAAAACAGTAAGACTTAGGTGAACATAGATGAGTACAAGGTGCATGCACAACAAAGACACAGGGTGATCAAACATAACAAAGACTGGAAATCTAAGATCATGTATAGAGAACAGCAAGGAACTTAGTTTGGCTAAAATATAATGTGGTATGAAAGAAAATTCTGGAAAGAAAATTTTGACTGGAAAGCCTCCAGACCCTAAGGAAGCTAGAGTTTGACTGGGGAGAGATGTGACTGTGAATTAACACAGCAGAAGAGAGAAGTTGATAGATGTTCTGGATATCTATTGTGGCATAACAAGCCACCCCAAACTTAGACACTTAAAATGGCAATGGTCATTTATTTAGCTCACAAATCTGCACTTTGGCCAGGGAGTAGCAAGGCAAGTCTCTGTTTTACAGGCAGGAACTGGAGTGGTTCAAAGGCGGGAGTGAGGCCCATTCATGTCAGAAGAAAGTTGACGCAAGCTCATAGCTGGGACCTCAACTCCTCAATGGGTTGTCAGTGGGCACACCTACCCATTGCCTCTCCATGTGCCAGACGCTTCCTCACAGGTAGAGGCTGGGTTTCAAGTGAAAACATCTCAAAGAAGATGAGGTAGAATCTGTTGTCATTTTATAACTTAATTTCAGAAGTCACATAGTGTCACTTAGTTTTTTTAGTCACTGGCCTAGCCGGATTCAAGGGAACGGGAAGACCGTCAGCCTCATACAGTATGCGCAGCATATGGGATGGGATATGCTGGTGCAGCCATCTTTGAAAAATACAACGTAAAGGTGTGCTGTATTGTAAATCTATTGGGTACTATGGGGTAAACAGAGATACAAAAAGATCTGCCCTTTTTCCAGAGTTGTGTGCAATCTATTGGTGTCAGGGAATGGGACAGGCATGTGTCTATGCCCTGGAGGTAAGGGGCAGGGGAAAGAAAGCCACACACTCAGTAATAAAGAATCCCTGCGTGGTAAGTGCTTGTTCAGGTTGCACTGATCATGCTGATGAGACGAAGAATCCACTCTCATTTACTTACTGACTTTAATAAACAAGGCTGTGTGTTTAAAATGATCAAGATTTAGTGAACAATAAAATCTGCTGTTGAAACAAGGAATCGATGTACATCAGTCCACTTCTAAAAAAATCTCTGGAAAAGTACTGTTTGCTATTTACTAGACAGGATTTAATTCTGTAAATCTTTAGGGTTCCTGAGCTAATATTCCTAAACCCATGTGTGCAGCTTCAGAGTCAGTTGGAAGGTGCAGAGAAACCCTTCCGTTAGGTGCACAGATATGGCTCTCAAATATCTGAGCAGTGGTGGTCTGTTATTTTCCATGTAGCTTCAAATTCTGCAAGTACTGATACAGTTTTCTTTGTGGTTATAAGTCCAGTTCAAATGATTCCATAATTTCTCTTTTTCTGTCTCATGCTCTCTCTCATTCATTCTAATGTAAGCTGAACTGACAGCCAGAGAAATCAGGAGAATCCTCATAGGTCTGCCAGAAATAACAACAGAAGAAGGAATTGACTGGATGGGTATGCGTTTGTTAGCTTTGGACAGAACTGGGGCAGAGGTGCCTCTGAAGGCGTGAAGAAGACCAAGGGGAACAGTCTGGCAGGAGAGGTCCGCTGGGAGAAGGCATTGCTGTGTTTAACCCAAGCATCCACCTCCTTGGCAGCCCGAGTCTCCATGCACTGGAGCAGATTTAAAACAAATACGAGAAAAAAGTTGGGTACTCACTCAGCTCATTGCAGAACTCAGGTGTGTTCAGTTGCTATTCAGGTCTGGTCTTTGTTATGTTCTTCCACTCTCCACCCAGTCAGCAAAGACTCACACCTGGCTGGATTGTCTGTTTTGGCCTGCATGGCTGTACTCAGTTGGCAGCATCAATTATTTGCTCTCTGGGAGCTTACTGGATGCCCTGCTTGCATCGCAGGAATCACTATTCCCTTCCACCTGAGTACAGTGGCCCCTGCCCAGTGACGTCTTTCTTCCCTTTGCACCTGGTCCCTTCCCTTATGCCTAAAATGCCAGATTCTTCCTTGCAAGTCTTCCAACAACATGGCACCTGCAGGCCTCTCTTCTTAGTTCACTGGTTCTCCTGCTTCCACTGCCATGGGTATGACCCCTTCTATCCCCCCAACACATTGTCTCATGAGAATATGACAGGAAAGAAGGGGATTATAATGAACAGGGATTATTTTCCCCGACAAAGCAGAGAAAAAAGTAATACTTTCTATCACATCTCGACTCTACATGTGTTTGTGATCAGACAGTAGTCACCAATACTTCTAGTAGAGAGTGGCATCTGCATGCTGTTCCATTCAAGGGCATGTCTTAGGAGTACCTGTCCAGCAAAATGCCTCCGGTCTACCAGCTTGACTTCCTGTCTAGTTTTCTCTTACTGCAATCCTTCCTCACAGTATTTCTAGGATGACATGTAAGTGATATAAATCTCACATCACTCATCTAGTTCAGATATTTGAATGAATCTCTATCGTCCTCAAAATAAACTCCAGACTACTAAATAGGGATGCAAGGTCCCTGGTAACCTGCCCTCAATTCTGCTTCAAACTTAAATAATAGATGAAGTAAGTTCTTTGAAGATAGAGACTATGCCAAGTTCTTGTTCACCATTGTATTCCAGTACTAAGAACAGCACTTCTGAATGCAGTCCTTGGATGCCTTCAGAAGTTTGAATTTGAGGCTTTTTTTTTCTTTTGGAGTCTCACTCTGTCACCCAGCTGGAGTACAGTGGGATGATCTTGGCTCATTGCAAACTCTGCCTCCCGGGTTCAAGCGATTCCCCAACCTCAGCCTCCTGTGTAGCTGGGATTACAGATGCACACCATGATGCCCAGCTAATTTTTGTATTTTTAGTAGAGATGGGGTTTCACCATGTTGGCCAGGCTGATCTCAACCTCCTGACTTCAGGTGATCTGCCTGCCTCAGCCTCCCAAAGTGCTGGGATTATAGGTGTGAACCGCTGCATCTGGCCTTTGAGGCCTTTTGTCTTAGTCCATTTGTATTGCTATAAAGGAATACCCAGTTTGGGAATTTATAAAGAAAAGGGTTATTTTTTTTCATTCCATCTTTTAATTTAGGTTCCAGAGGTACATATGCAGGTGTGTTACATAAATAAATTGCATGTCCCGGAAGATTTGTGTACAGATTATTTTGTCACCCAGGTAATCAGCACAATACCTGATAGTAATTTTTCAATCCTCACCCTTCTATCACCCTCCACTCTCAAGTAGTCCTTGGTGTCTATTGTTTACTTCTTTGTGTCCATGAGTATGCAGTTTTCAGCTCAAACTTGTAAGTGAGACTATGCAGTACTTAGATTTCTGTTCTCTTTAGGATAATGGCCTTGAGCTTCATCAGTGTCGCTGCAAAGGACAGAATTCCATTCTTTTTTATGGCTGCATAGTATTCCATGCTGTATATGTAACACATTTTCTTTATGCAGTTCACCATTGATGGACATAGAGGTTGATTCTATGTCTTTGGTATTTTGAAAAGTGCCGACGTAAGCATACACATGCATGTGTCTTTATAGTAGAACGGTCTATATTCCTTTGCATATATACCCAGTGGTGGGTGATGATGTGATTCTTGGGTTGAATGGTAGTTCTATTTTAAGTTTTTTGAGAAGTCACTAGACTGCTTTCCACAGTGGCTTAATTAGTTTACAGTCCCACCAGCAGTGTATAAACATTCCCTTTGCTCTGCAACCTTGCTACCATCTGTTGTTTTTTACTTTAACGATAGCCATTCTTACTGTTGTGAGATAGTATCTCATTGTGACTTGGATCTGTATCTCCCTAATTATTAGGGATACTGAGCATTTCTTCATATATTTGTCCACCATGTGGATGTCTTCTTTTGAAACAAGTTACTTGCCCATTTTTTAATGGGGTTGTTTGTTGGTTGTTGATTTAAGTTCCTTAGATTCTGGATATTAGAGCTTTGTCAGGTGCATAGTTTGCAAATATTTTCTCCCATTCTGTAGGTTGTCTGTTTACTCTGTTGATAGGTTTTTTTTTTGTTTGTTTGTTTTTGCAGAAACTCTTTAGTTTAATTAGGTCCCACTTGTCCATTTTTGACATGGGTTTTATTGCAATTTGAGTCTTTATCATGAAGTCTTTCCTAGGTCTGATGTACAGAATGGCATTTCCTACATTTTCTTCTAGGATTCTTGTACGTTTAGGTTTTACATTTAAGTCTTTAATTCATCTTGAGTTGATTTTTGTATGTGGTGAAAGGTAGGAGTCCAGTTTCGGTCTTCTGAATAGAGTTAGCCAGTTATAGCTGCACCATTTGTTGAATAGGGATTTCTTTCCCTAGCGCTTGTTTTTGTCATCTGTGTCGAAGATCAGATAGTTGTAAGTGTGCAGCTTTACTTCTGGGTTCTCTAATCTGTTTCCTTGGGTTGTGTGTCTGTTTTCATACTGGTACCATGCTGGTTTAGTTGCTGTAGCCTTATAGTATAGTTTGAAGTCAGGTAATGTGATGACTCCAACTTTGTTCTTCTTGCTTCAGCTTTAGCTATTCAGACTCTTGGTTCTCAGTGAAATTTATAATACTGTTTTCCTAATTCTGTGAATAATTTCATTGATGATTTGATAGAAAAACATTGAATGTATACATTTTTGGAGCAGTATGGCCATTTTAACAATAATCATTCTTTTTATCCATGAGTATGGAATGTTTTTCCATTTGTTTGTGTTGTCTCTGACATCTTTCAGCAGTATTTTGTAGTTCTCATTGTAGAGATCTTTCACCTCTCTGGGTACCTGTATTCCTAGATATTTTATTATTTTTATGGCTACTGGGAATGTGATTGTGTTCTTGATTTCACTCTCAGCTTGGACACTGTTAGTATATAGAAATACTACTGATTTTTTACATTTATTTTTTATTATGAAACTCAGCTGAAGTTGTTTATCAGATTTAGGAGCCTTTGAGGAGAGAATTTGGGGTTTTCTAGGTCTAAAATCTGTGAAGAGAGATAGTTTGACTTCCTCTTTTCCTGTTTGGATGCCATTTATTTCTTTCCCTTGCTTGATTGCTCTGGCTACACTTTCAGTACTTTGTTGAGTAGGAGTGGTGACAGTAGGCATTCTTGTCTTGTTTTGGCTCTCAAAGGGAATGGTTCCAGCTTCTATGTGTTTAATATGATGTTGACTGTGGATTTGTCATAGATGGCTGTTATTATTTTGAGGTATATTCCTTCAGTATTTAGTTTTTTGAGAGTTTTACCACGTAGGGCCTTATAATTTTATCAAAAAAACCTTTACCGTGTCTATTCAGGTAATTATATAGTTTTTGGTTTTAGTTCTGTTTATGTGATGAATCACATTTATTGATGATTAGCATATGTCGAGCCAAACTTGCATCCCAGGGATGAAGCCTACTTGATTGTGCTGGAATACCTTTTTGATGTGTTGCTGGATTTGGTTTGCTAGTATTTTCTTGAGGATTTTTGCATCTATGTTCATCAGGGATATTAGCCTGAAGTTTTTTTCTTTCATTGTGTGTCTGTCAGGTTTTGGTAACAGAATAATGCTGAACTTATAGAATGAGAGAGGGAGGAGCTCCTACTCTTTGATTTTTTGAAATAGTTTCTGTAGAATTGGTACCAGCTCTTCATTATATGTCTGGCAGTATTTGGCTGTGAATCTGTCTGGTACAGGGCTTTTTCTGGTTAGTAATTTTTTAAACTACTGATTCAATTTTAGAAATTGTTATTGGTCTGTTCAAGATTTCAATTTCTTCCTTGTTCAATCTTGGAAGGTTGTATATTTCCAGGTATTTATCCATTTCTTCCAGGTTTCCCAGTTTGTCTGCATAAAGCGGTTATAATAGTCTCTGAGAGATTTTTGCATGTCTGTGGGGCTGGTGGTAATGTCCTCTTTGTCATTCCTAATCGTGCTTATATGCATCTTCTCTCGTTTTTTATCAGCCTCGCTAGCTGTCGATCAATATTATGTATTTCTCCAAATAACCAACTTTTGATTTCATTGATATTTTGTATGGTTTTTCTCATTTCCATTCTGTTCAGTCCAGCTCTGATTCAGTTCTTTCTTTTCTTCTACTAGCTTTGGAGTTGGTTTGCTCTTGTTTTTGTAGTTCCTCTAGGTATGTTATTAGGTTATTAATTTGAGATCTTTCTAACTTTTTGATGTGGACATTTAGCACTATGAACTTTCCTCTTAACACAGCCTTAGCTGTGTTCTAAAGATTCTGGTACATTGTATTTTTGTTTTCATTATTTTCAAAAAGTTTCTTGATTTCTGCCTTAATTTCATTATTTGCCCCAAAATCATTCAGGAGCAGATTGCTTAATTTCCATTTAATTGCATGGTTCTGAAAGCTCTTCTTGGTATTGATTTCTGTTTTTATTGCACTGTGGCATGAGAGTGCGGTTGGTATAATTTCGGGTTTTTTGAATTTGTTGAGAATTGCTGAGTGTGTGGTCAATTTTAGAGTATGTGCCAGGTGCAGATGAGAAAAGGTATATTCTGTGAAGTGTTCTGTAGATGTGTGTTAAGTCTATTTGTTCGAGTGTCAAGTTTAGGTCATGAATATCTTTGTTAAGATTCTGCCTTGATGATCTGTCCAATACTGTCAGTGGAGTGTTGAAGTCTCCCACTATTATTTTATGGTTTTCTAAGCCTCCTCATAAGTCTCTACAAACTTGTTTTATAAATCTGGGTACTTCAGTGTTGAGAGTGTGTGTGTGTGTGTGTGTGTGTGTGTGTGTGTGTGTGTGTACAACCAACAATGATCAAAGAGGATAAAGAACAGAACTACATAATGGTAAAGAGTTCAATTCAACATGAAGATATATGTATATATATATCTTCATGTGTGTGTATCTACATGAGTGTGTATATATGTGATATAGACATACACGTATAGACACACACACATGAAGACACATATATATCTTCATGTTGAATTGAACCTTTTACCATTATGTAATTTTGTTCTTTATCCTCTAAAGAAAATAGGTTTACTTGGCTCATGATTCTTCTTGCTGGAAGACAGAGTATGGTGAAAGCCTCAGGCTGTTTTCACTCATGGCACAAGGTGGAGGACTTTATGCAGAGATCATATGGTGAAAGAGGAAACAGAGTGACAGGGGAGGAGGCAGCCTCTTTTTTAACACCCAGCTCTCACAGGAACTAATAAGAGTAATAAATCACTTATCCCCACCCCCTCATCCAGTGAGGGTAGGCATTAATGTATTCATAAGGGTTCTGCCCCCATGACTGAAAGCTCCAACCTATTAGGCCCAACCTCCAACATTGGAGATGAAATTTCAACCTAAGATTTGGAGGGGTCAAACATCCAAACTATAGCACGTTTTATTAAGGACCATTTCAGTGTAATACTGTCATGAAACATCCCTGCCTTAAACTAATACTCCAACAAAAAATATCTTCAACCTGTTCATTTTGGTCACTTGAAAACTCATGTTTTCCACTGTTGAAGCCCATAAAATAAGGGGATTTCTCTTACAAATACTGTAGCTTAAACATGGGGATAATGTATAATAATTCAGTGAAGGACACAAGTTTGAAGTCAGCCGACTCTGCTCAGGTCAGACTCCTTTAGGACTGGCTGTGAGATCTCAGAAGATGGAAATGATAACCTGTCTCATGCGCTTCTTGTGATGATTAAATGCCAGGGGCTTGGTAAGCTCTAGGTATTACTAGTGTTATAATTTCCATTTCCCTTCCTCTTTCTGTGCTTCCATCAGGATGCTCATTGCAGTAGAGCCCAGAGTCAGCTGTTTAATGTGTCTCCCTTGAGTTACTGGGGCAGGAGGCATCTCTGTGTAGAGAGGATGTAACTTGGCCTTAGTGTTAGGGGCTGAGGCGCACGCAGCTCACTTCTCCACAGTCCCTTTTTCAGCATTTTCTCAATGTTTGCCTTACCGACAGCCTTTTCCTTCAGCCCCCACCTTCAGGCCTCATCATTCCCTCCAACTCTTCTTCATTGCCCCCGTCCCAGGTGATGCTTTCTCTCGGAAAAGTTGGTTTCTGGAGAAATGAGGTTTTTAAAGCTTGTGCATTTCAGGTCAAGGTAGACTAGTGGCAAAACCCCCTCAATTCTGCCCACAGAAATGTCCTAAATGTGCCTGTAATCGCAGCTACTCTGGAGGCTGAGGCAGGGGAATTGCCTGAACCCAGGAGGCGGAGGTTGCGGTGAGCCGAGATCGCGCCATTGCACTCCAGCCTGGGTAACAAGAGCAAAACTCCATCTCAAAAAAAAAAAAAGTCCTAAATGTGTCACGTATCTCTTGCCTGAAACTGTGATCCAGCCATCCATGAGGTAACTCTCCCAGACACTCATTTCTCCAAAAGTCATAGTGTGCTATACCTGCAACCCCCTCATACCCTGTACCACGTCTGTGTATGTGTGTTTACGGCTCACCTTTTAGCTTGTAGTTCTGTATGAGTCTCCTTCCTATTTCTGGGATTCTCCAACATCTGTGGCAGTGTACTGGAAAGGAAAGGATTATCTAATTGTTTGTTTTAATCACAGGCAAAATATATACATGATATTACTGTTTGTATCCCTGTCTTCTATCAGATTAGGGATATGCTCAAGTTTTCATAGGAATTTTGTTTAGTGTCAGGGGTCATGGTGACTGGGAAAAATATTAGTTTGTCTCAGTTTAAAAAGTCTGCATTTATTGAGTACTTACTATGTGCTATACTTTTATTTCATTTAATTTCATAGATATAAATCCCCATTATATATAATATATAAATATATATATATTTCCCCATTTTAGATGAGAAAATGCAGGCTCCATACTAAACAAATGTTCCAAGGTCCCATTCACATTCCATTAGGCACATTGTAGGACAAGATGCATAATTCAGAGGTCTCAGTACATAATTAAAATGCAAAGACCCTTGTTCAAACATTATTAAGAATTTCAAGCCAGTAATAGCAGAGCATTAAACCAAGCATGATGGCCTTCTGAGCAGTACCCTTCTGAGTGGGTGACCTTGTGTGACTACAGAGGTTTCAGGCTTGTGAAGCCAACCTTAGTCAGATGGCTACTGAAAGAGAAGTTGGAAAATGCAGACTTTGAGTGGCATGAGCCCAGAAAAATCTTGGCGGTTTTATTATTTATTTAAAGAAGAGGGGGAAATTGATTTGGGGCTAAAACCTACCATCTCTTCTGCAACCAATAAAATTAGTCCAATACACACATATTCCAAAGCATACTCAGTATTCAAACCCCAGTGTATCAACAAGAAAGCCCTTAATCTCAGCCACCCCACCCCAGTTGTGAAATAAGTTGGGAGATTGCATCTAACTGCCAGTCCGTGGATGTTACTCTGACTTTGTGATTCAGGACCCATCATCTCCTTTGGTATAGTCTTCGAGAGTGGCCCCCACTCCAGGAATACCCTCGATTTAGTGGTCTCATTAGGAAGAGTAACAAAAAGAAGCCACTGGAAGAGCTAAGACAGAAGCAAACCAAATGGTTTGGTTTTTGAAACAAAACCTGGTGATTGGAATAAGAGAGAAATTTCTCCCACACATGTGATAATCTGAGCATAAGCAGGCCAGGACTGACATGGAAGCTCCATAATATCAGGGACCCAGGCTTTTTCTATCTCACAGGTTTGCTGTCAACATACAGGATTTCCCTTTGGTCTGAGATGGTGTCTCAGGTTTCCAGTGCAAAGTCTTCATATCCTGGCTAGTCGGCAGAGGAAAAAGGAAGTGGAAGACACAACTGCCAATTGTAAACATCACTTCTCTTCCTAATCCATTCGTCAGAATTTAGTTACATAATCACATCTAAGTGAAATGGAAGCTGGAAAATGCATATGCCCAGCTAAAACTTGAAGGCTCTATTGCCAAAAGAAGGGGGGAGTAGTAATCGGGAGATCGTGAGCTGTCTCTGCCATAGCCAATAAAATTAACGAATATTGAGTTTGATTCAGCGTGGATGTTTCTTAGAGCCTCAAAGGGAGTGAGCATTCATACATCAAGAACAGTAACTTTATTCATTTTCTCATGCCGATTAAGACCTTTAGAACCAAGCCATTTTACCATAAAACATTATTCCTCTATATTACTTTAATACAAATTTTATATTTCATAAATGCTATGATTGGATTTTCATTATTAATAGAGTCAGCAGTAATTATTTCCTTAAATAAAAAAAACAGTCACTCTTCTGAGTTAGATATATAAGCCCATTATGTATACATTTCAGCTGAAAAAAGTATAAACGTTCATAAGATACCAGTTTTGCCAGATGTCTACCAGAAACATGATAAGTTATAATTAAATACCTGTACCTAATGATTTCACTAAAAAGCAATATATGTGTTTATATATACACATTTCAAGCAATATACATGTATTATACAATTATATATTACTATTTATATGTAAATATATTTAATTATAGTTTATGATGATAACAAATATAAGGTAATACAGGAACCTAATATGTTTTCAGATGTAGAAATGAGATATCACATTCTTAGAAATAAAAGCTTCAAAACTTTGTAATTTTTTCTTGGGATATGAAATTCAACATATCTAAAATGTGAAACATTTCACAATGTTTTATTCATATTTTGTCCTATTTCACAATACTTCCACTGAAGAGGCAAGAATTTTCAAAAAGTGTATTGCAAGGCTGTACTTTTTTTTCTAAGGAATTTATCCTGGATTACTCTGCTTATAGATACCTAAGAACCTCTGTATTAGGAAAGGAGGAAAAAAGATGAAAATGTAAGCAGAGTAATCTTCTGAATCTACACCCAGCCAGTCAGACTTTTAAATGTGGTTCTTCCAAGATAAGGCCAGATATGAAAAAGTCATGGCACGCCAGAGTTCATAATGTGCCATGTATTCTTTAATTTAGAGATGGTATTCATCTAGACTAGAGCCACCAGGACCCCAGACCCTGCCCATGCCAGGGATTAGTAATCAACTACTGCACTATTACTAAGCAGCACTTTTAGCTGATGAGAATTAACATGTGAGATACGATCTATTCATTATCTGTATTTTCATGCAAGCCTTTAGTCTAAACTCATTCAATAGCTATCATAGTCGAAATTGAGATTATAAAGATAATGAACAGTTATTCCTCTCGGGAAGAAGTTAAAAGAAAAAGGACAGACACAAGACATTTGATAAGACCTTAGAGGTGAGTATAGGATACTATGGGAGCCCAGACGGCAGAATGGAGGGTGGGAGAGACACAAGGGAGATTTCACAGAAGAAGCCATTAAGGTCATATGCTCAGAATAAACCATTTCAGGCACAGAAGTGTAAGTCATGTGTGTGGATGTCTTCTCTGCTCTGTTGTATACAGTGAATTTGGCAGTGAGAGCTATGTTGCCAGGCACACCTTCTCTTGTAGCTTAGTATGAAAATGACTTTGTCTGAGAAGACCCTTTGTGATGCTGGTGGTCCTCCTGCTTTGAGAACAGAGGGTGGAGAATAGCCACATGGGCATGTGATAATGACAAAAATTTTGAAAGCTCATCAAAATAATGATCATTTTGAAAACTCTATCTCATGTATTGAATAGAAACAAAACCCCGTGTGAACAACATTGGATACCCCCTGGGACAGGAAAACCACACTGCATGAGTTCTTCCCCTTCCCAACCTCGTGAAGCACCGTGTAGCTCATGGATTCAATGAAGGACCTCTGTGAGCAGGCTTCAGGGGGCGAGAAGAAAGCCAGGCACATGGGGTGTAACAGGGTTTGGCTTCATGTTCTCACCTAAATCTCACCTTAAATTGTACTGTCATAACTCCC
>CM052657.1:6863871-6915356 GCA_028533165.1 Leontopithecus rosalia | reverse complement strand
TTTTCTCTTGCTGCCACCATGTAGGAAGGGCCTTTTGCCGCTGGTCATGATTCTGACGCCTCCCCCCCCCCCCCCCCCCCGGTCACGCGGAACTGTGAGTCTAATTAAGCCTCTTTCTCTTTCCAGTCTCTGGTATATGTTTATCAGCAGCATAAAAATGGACGAATACAGTGTGACTGCAGTGGCTGCAGCAGTCAGGATCCCCAGTCCGGCCCCAGAGCTTCCAGGGAAGCTACAGCAGTACTTAGGATGGGGATGGGGAGGAACGGGATGAGCGCAGGAAACCTGCATGATAAATTCCAGTGATCATAAGGGTTTAATAACAATAGTAAATCCTTCACTAATAGAAGCCAGTGTGGCGATGGAGACCCTAAGGAATCGTCATATTGTTATTTAGTAATAATATTAAATCCTTCACTAATAGAAGCCAGTGTGGCGATGGAAACCCTTAAGGAATCGCCATATTGTTATTTAATAATAATATTAAATCCTTATCATTGGAATTTATCACGCAGGTTTCTGCATGCATTTGACCCAGCAATCCCATCACTGGGTATATACCCAAAGGATTATAAATTATTCTATTATAAAGACACATGCACATGTATATTTATTGTGGCACTATTCATTATAGCAAAGACTTGGAACCAACCCAAATGCCCATCAGTGATAGACTGGATAAAGAAAATGTGGCACATATACACCATGGAATACTATACAGCCTTAAAAAAGGATGAGTTCATGCCCTTGGCAGGGACATGGATGAAACTGGAAACCATCATTCTCAGCAAACTAACACAAGAACAGAAAACCAAACACTGCACGTTCTCCCTCATAAGTGGATGTTGAACAATGAGAACACATGGACACAGGGAGGGGAACATCCCACACCAGGGCCTGGGTGGTGGGGGACTAGGGCAGGAACAGTAGGGCATGGGGGTTTGAGGAGGGATAACATTAGGAGAAATACTTGATATAGATGATGGGGTGATGGATGCAGCAAACCACCACCATGGCACGTGTATACCTATGTAACAAACCTGCACGATCTGCACATGTACCCCAGAACTTAAAGTCTAACAAATAAGTAAAAAGAAACTGCAGTTTCCTGAGGGTGCACTACTAAACAAACTGCAAAAGAGAAAAATTTTCTACAAGAATAATTGATTAAATGCTCATTCTCCCTAAAATTATCACCCTCAATCCCCATTGTGGCTGTACTTGAGGACATTGGGGTTTGGCTCCTGTTAGAGGAAAATAAAAATGGAGGCCACCCTTTGGGTATATCCCAAAACCAACTTCCCATAGCCACATGGCCAAATCTTAAACTCTCACAATCTCTTTAAAATGCTAGTTCTAATTAGAAATAAAACACAAGGCCGGGCGCGGTGGCTCAAGCCTGTAATCCCAGCACTTTGGGAGGCCGAGGTGGGTGGATCACAAGGTCAGGAGATCGAGACCATCCTGGTCAACATGGTGAAACCCACGTCACTACTAAAAATACAAAAAATTACCTGTGCACGGTGGTGCGTGCCTGTAATCCCAGCTACTCGGGAGGCTGAGGCAGGAGAATTGCCTGAACCCAGGAGGCGGAGGTTGCGGTGAGCCGAGATCGCGCCATTGCACTCCAGCCTGGGTAACGAGCAAAACTCCGTCTCAAAAAAAAAAAAAAGAAAGAAACCACAAAACATGAACTTTTTGTCACTGTTAGCTTAATTTAAACCAATATTCTATAGATGAAATTAAACCAATATTCTATAGATGAATCAGCTTAAAGAGCTCTGCTTGCCTTAAAAAGCCTGTTAA
This sequence comes from Leontopithecus rosalia, assembly GCA_028533165.1. Lineage (NCBI taxonomy): Eukaryota > Metazoa > Chordata > Mammalia > Primates > Cebidae > Leontopithecus > Leontopithecus rosalia. Next base: position 6,913,550 of record CM052657.1, on the reverse strand, counting down.
TATAAAACAGCCAATCAAGAGAAAGATCAAAATACTTCTTCCTTTACACTTTTTAAACTGGGCTACATCTGCCCTCAGTGGGGCCTCCTATCATTTTGGCTTGAGGTGTCCTGATTGCAGAACTATTCTTTTCTATGCACACTAAACTTCAGATATCTTTCTATCTTGATCTCATTTTATTTTTGACACACCCGACCTTGGTGAGGTTGACCAAACTTGTATTAAGTAGCCATTAAGTTAAACCATAGCAATTAAGGTCTCTGTTAAAATGCAAAAGTCTCTGTTCTGAGATCCATTGATTCATTCGGCTTTGGAACATATTTAGATGGATTAACTTCTTAGATGACTGTCAGAGGAGCAGAGACCAGGAGGAAAGGGGTGAACGCAGATAAACAGGGGTGGTGGGAATTGGAAGAAAAGAAAGACCCAGAGGAAGAGTTCTGTGGACAAAGGACAAATGGGTCAGAATGTAGCATCTCAATACTGGCTTCTTTCCAGAGGGCATCAGGAGGGCTCTGCTCTCTACGGTAGGGGAGGACCTGGTAGATTCAGGGAGGTTGACCACAGCGAAGCTGAGAGACTTAAGCAGTTACAATTCTGGCCATAAAAAAGTCAATTATACTTCTTTGAAGCTTTCCCACCCTCAGTCACATCAGTTTGGTACCCTAGTCACAAGAAGATCAGAGAATGGAATCACAGGTGACAGATGTAAACTCTTACCTTATTTCCTCCTGTCACAAGCTGAGTTTCCAAGCCTGGCTGAGCTTCAATTTCCTCATCTGATTGGGAGTTTGCTCATCATATTCATCTCTGAGACGTTATCCTAAGACTTCGGTGACAGTGCACAGGGAATCTTTCTTATAAACTGCAAAATAATGTATGGAGGAAGGGATTAATTAACTTTAACATCATTTCCCACTAGAACTACTGAAAAGACACCTCAAATACGGGATGGTGGGTCAGCAGATTAATCATCTCATACTGGATTCAAAAGCAGTGGATTTTAAGTCATTCTATAAAGACACATGCACACATATGTTCACTGCAGCACTGTTCACAATAGCAAGGACTTGGAACCAACCCAAGTGCCCATCAATGATAGACTGGATAAAGAAAATGTGGCACCATGTAATACTATGCAGCCATAAAAAAAGGATGAGTTCATGTCCTTTGCAGGGACATGGATGAAACTGGAAACCATCATTCTCAGCAAACAACCACAGGAACGGAAAAACAAACACCACATGTTGTCACCTGTAAGTAGGAGTTGAACAATGAGAACACATAGACACAGGGAGGGGAACATCACATACCAGGGCCTGTCGGGGGTTGGGGGGAACAGGGAGGGATAGCATTAGGAGAAATACCTAATGTAGATGATGAGTTGATGGGTGCAGTAGATCACCATGGCATGTGTATACCTATGTAACAGGTGCAGCAAATCACCATGGCACGTGTATACGTATGTAAACACCTGCACATTCTGGACATGTATCCCAGAACTTAAAGTATAATTATAAAAAATTCAACACTTAATTTGAGATAAATTTTTCTTTCCTGGATGGAATGAAAGGAGAAGAAAAAAATGGGAAGGATGGTGCTTTTGGAAGATTTGCCTGTGCTTTTAACTAATTTCAACCCCCAGCTTCAAATGCAGTGAGTTGTTTCATTTGATCGACAATAAGTCATATCCTGCAAAAGGCAGCTCCCTGAAGGGGAAGTGGCTCCAACACCGTTTCCATGGCTCCCTGCTGTAACTTTTTTTTTTTTAACTGAACTAAGCATTACTAATTTTAGCCATGGATTATCTGGAAAGCAAGGAAGAAATAGATGAAAGGCAATTTTTACCTGAGCCATACTGAGCCCCTAAGAACCTTTTACTAAGAAAGTTGTTGATAGAAAAGGCAACCATATAATTTCAATACTTTGGGGATGATTGCTAACTGCTGTCCATCAGCATGTGTATGTGGGAGGGAGGCTCTGTTTTTCTAAGGAGGAAATAAAAACTCACCAGTGAAATGATTTGGATTTGATCATGACAGCCTTTATAAGAAAACTGAATATCATCCCAGCAACCTTAATTCTCGCCCTAGCCTCTGTCTAGTCCAAGGTCCTTCGATTAATGAAATGATATTAGATTTGAGGACTGGGTTATTTTCGACACTAGTTTCCATAAGCTGCTTCAGTGATGGGACTTGAAACAAAGATCTGCATATGAGAAATAAATTTCTGTTCAAGGCTACTGTGATTTTGAGAGCAGGATGTTAAGGTAAAAAAATAGCAATCGAGACACTCTGTTCCTTTCATAAAGATGGAGATGCTACTTAAATAAGTAACGTTCCATTACCTACAAAGGAGTCATAAGAGAGAGATAGATTCCTTATCTTAGCCACTGCATCCTTCACAATCAGCAAATCCTCCAGATAATATTGGATTGTTGAAACTGCTCTTGGAAGTATGCAGATCTCAGTGTGGGATGCAGGGGAAATCCCCTATGTGAGTTCTGAAGGAGGAGGCAATGTCACCCTGTGAGCAGGTCCCACTAGATAGCCAAGTTATGACCCTCTGGGTACTGCCTGGCTGCTCTGACTGAGAGTATAGGCAAAAGTCTAAGGATTACCATGTAGTGGAAATCCTCATGGGTTTCCAGGCCCAGGTACCCTAGGCTCGCTCCCCTGGGACTGGTGGCTACAACTCCTCTAAGCGTGACATCTAATGAGGGTCAGCCTTAAGCAGAATTCAGAATGTCCTGTTGTTTTCCACTTCCTTTTCTGAACCTTCTTCTAGACTGTTCTTTCATACTAAGATAGAGAAAACCCATAAAAAGCGGTATTACCCCAAAGGGAATTTGTATTCTCAGTAATCTAAGGAAGAAGCAAAAGAGAATTATTGGCAGTCAAAGCTGTAGGGAAGAAGCCTCTTTGAAAAGTCTCCTAAGTCATAGCCTGGCTCTGTACCAGGAAACTTGGCAGGCTGATGAGGGGGAGAGGAGCAAAGAGGGACTGCCACTAGCTGCCCACTCCCAGGAATCTCTTCTAATGCAAGGAAATTCTGATTCAAGATTCCTTCAGGACTTCACAACATCACTCAAGAGTGGAATTAGATTCCGTAATGGGAGCCTTGGGCATACTTCAAATGCAGTGTCTAGGCAGGCTTTGTCCCTGAACGGATTTATTTCAAACACTTGAGGAATGCCTAAGCTGCTTCGTCCTAAGGATACCATGGGACAGCACAGATTAGGCTTACCTATTTCAGTTCACAGTGTGGTGGAGTTGCAGAAGAAATACTTGCTGGAGGAAATGGCTCCCAAGCAGAGTCTTAAAAAAATAGCAGAGGTTAAACTGAGGAAGAGAAACGAGAAGGCATTCCAGAGAAAAGAACTAGCAAAATCCAGGGTATAGAAAACAGCGTGGTTAAGGAATCTTACATTTTTCCTTAGTGTAACTGACAAGTTTCCAAGTATAAATGAGCTGGATTACTCAAGGCCTTATGTGCCCTGCAGAAGAACTTGTATGATGACCCATGGGTGATGGAGCCACTGAGAGTTGAAGCAAAGGAATACATTAACTTTTTGGTTGCAGGTGAATAATGTCAATATGTATAAGATACATAAGCAAAAAATGAATTATCCAAAGAAATGAAGAGATGGTCCTAAATTTGTATGTGTATATGTGTGTGTGTGCGCATGTGTGTTTGTAGGGGGAGGTTTATTTATGTTGAAGTTAAGAGCGTGATTGAAATTAAGAATATGGTGTCATAGTATTACAACATGATGATTATCCATGCTATATTACTCAGGTCTCTAGTTTCAAGTAACAAAAACAAACTTAGCTTAAACCACACACAGCAGCTATGTGATGTTGGGCAAGTTTCTTAACCCTGCTGTGCCTCAGTTTCTTCCTTCATAAAATGAGGATAATAGTACCTTCTTCAAAAGTTTACAGTGAGGGTTAATTAAGGTAACATGTCTAAAGTACTTGGAACAGTACCTATCATGTTGATTATGTCCACAATTATTATTCTTGGTTATACAACAAAAATAATATACAACAAAATTTTTTTGGTTATACAACAAAAAATGTTGGAAAAATGCATGCTGAACTATTTTTAGCATTCAATTGCCAGTTTTGAGTGATTTGTCTCTGCTTTATTTGTGTTACAAATTTTCTGTAAATGTCATATGTTAATTGAATCATCAGAGAAAATACCTTACCAAGAAAAAAAAAAATGGAGTGATCCTAAGGGCCAAATGCTCCTGATCCTCAGGCCAGTCAGTTTAATTAAAAAAGGCTCCTGAAGTAGGAATACAGGATCTGGTTTAAAGTCCCACCTCTAAGACTTTATCAGATGCATGAATTAGGGCTACCTGGAGAACATCTGTGAGTTTGAGTTTGCTCTTCCATTGGGTGTGAATAACTATATCTTTTCTATCTTCACATTCATTATCTTGTTATATTAGCCACTGTAGTGTTTGCTACTAATACAACAAGATAATGAATGTGAAGATCACCATGAGCTATAAAACCCTGTACACATGGAAGAATTTCTTAATAAAGTAATTCCCTCACTGACTCTATTTCTGATTTCTCTGCCTGAAAATTGCAAATCTGCTCAATGCAAGAGGATTGTGCTTATTGATTAGGTAATTACTGTAGCGTTTGCAGCCTTTGGAAAGCAAGAGGCTCTCTAGGATGCACCATAATTTTGCAAATCAGCAGCTCTTGATTGTTCAGGGTAAGTCCATGTTGTTTGGGGTTATCCATGATATTTGCTTCCCTGCTTCTCTTTCTTGCTATCTGCCTTTGCTCATTTTATTATTTATTAGCAACTGGCTGTGAGGTAAGAAGCAAAATAGAAAGGGGTATGAAATGTAAACCATAAAATAATGTAACTTGTTAGTGAAAATGTCATCCGTGAGAGATGCTGGGTCTTACTGTACTTTAGATAACCTGTGATTTCTTTGAATGCGCATCTGGGCAATAAGTTTATGCCCTTTCTGTATAATCAGAGATCAGGTATTGCTGCTTAAGGCTCTAGAAACTCGCTAATGTTCAGAACGGAGCCTACATTTTCAATTTTGGTCATGCTTCTTGTTGCTGTGCTTTGGATTGAAAAGGTCTACTCACAGAAGGGTAAAACCCTTCCAGGGCATGTGAGTGCTCTTTATATATTACACCTACATCTTATAAACTTAGTCTGAGTCTTGTAAATCCTCTCGCATCACAGAAAACTCTTTTTCATATCTGACTCAGTTTTGTATCTCTGAGAGTAGACTGACATTTCCAGTCTCATGCTAGGAATGGAAAAGGCCCATTCTCTATAATTCCTCCTGGAGACCGTGGAGCATGAGGTAGATCTCGAGGTAGCCTCAAATCCTTGGAAATTGGAGAGGTTTGAGTCATTAATACTCTGGATAGTTTTGGTCCAAATCCAGCTAGTCACCTTTAGAGAAAGAGCCTTTTCGTGCAGAGATATAAGAATATGATGTCATATTATCACAACATGATGATCATCCATGCTATATTATCCAGGTATTTAGTTCCAAGTAACACAAAAAATGAACTCATATTAGCTTAAAAAAACTACGAGCTCACTGAAGGAAGGGCAGGAGATGACAGGAACTCCAGGAGCTTGTACACCGTTGGGACAGTCTTCCTCTCCTACATCTCCTCTCAGGCTGGCTGCCCACAAGCCAGATCCATGGCAACAAACATCACTAGACTTTTATTTTTAAAACCTCCAAACCAGAGAAGACAGCTCCTGCCCCTCTGAAGGAGTAATTCTTTTTTGGAGGTGCATCTGTGGGTCTTCAGAGAACTGTGACTTTAAGATGTAGTCTATTTTCCTCAGGAGCTTTCCAGTCCAAATGTCACAAAGGTAAGTGATAAATATGTAATGAGATACATATAAATAATTGAATAACAAAAATTATCAAGGCACCAAGAGGAGAGACTTTAGTCTCATCTGCTGCAAGTGAGAGGATGAGAAATATTATGATAATGAGACACAAAATTCTGTTTCACCAACTGGCTAGTGATAGAAGAATGGCAGATAACTGCAGAATCACGCCAAAGTCATATCTGATGGTTATTTTTGCTTGTTCCATATGTACACGTTAAAACTTAAATTAACCATTTCAGAAACAATTATTCCATTGCATGAGACCAGTTATTATCAATTAATTCTGATGTTGAATATATACATAAAGGTGTAAATTAAATACGTTCCTTTGGGAAAGGTACTGGTACTAGGTGAATGCATCTAATATTTCCACTTCTGTGCGCATAGACTGCAATGTGGATCGTAAGTAGAGTTGCGCAACATGGCAGCCTTAAGTGTATTGGGAGTGACGTTTGGAAATGTGGTAGAGACTTAAAATTGCCTATGCAATATTCATTCTCCCTTCTTCCTTACTTATAGAATGTAAATTATATTCCAGGTCATAGTGTGCCCAGGTAAAAAGTTACATTTTCCTGGTGGCTTGATGTCAGTGAGCTAAAGTTGCTGGTGGAGCATTTGAAAAGCCCTCTTTACTTTCTTCTTTCCTGCTTCCTGAAATCCAGATATGATGTCTGGAGCTCCAGCCACTAATCTGGGTGCTAAGAAACATGTGAAATGGCAGAGATGACAGATAGAAAGAAGTTGGTCCTGAAGACCATGGAATGGAGTGACCAGACCTGCCGTAGACTGCCCGCATTCATGCTTTTAATTCTATTTTTGTTTTTATTTTTAAAAAGTGAGGTACACTTTTTAATGTAAAGCCATTAACAGTTTGAACTTTCTCATATATGCAGCCAGGTAAGCATGTGTTTTAAAATTCCAGGTATTCTTATAGGAAACACTGAGTCCTAAAAAGCAATTTAACTCTGGAAACAGTGAATGAAAGATCGTTGTCTTCAGAGTTCTGCTGTTATTTGACTCACTGCTATCCAGGCATGATCCATCTGCCCTTTTCACATCCTCATTTCACCTTGAAGGTTGAACAGAGGTGAGAAACATAGTAGAAGATGAGCGAGGCAGGAAGAATGGAAAAGCCGTATGCTGGCTTCTTTCCATTTCACCTTAATCTCCCATGTGGATGATCATGGTTGGCAGGAAAAATAAAAGCAGTGAAAGCCATTACTACACCTCAATCTTAAATTTTAGAACAGCTTTCAGAGACGGCAAAAAAGCACTTAAATAAAATCCTTTGCCAAAAAAAGTTGCACTGAAGCTTGAAAATGGAACTGATGGCTAATAATAAATTTTGGGTTTTAGTAAGAGTTCTGAGACACAAATGTGTTCATTTTATCTTCCAGTGTCTGCATTCACATCAATGGCTTAGGGCATATATTTATAAATTCCTGTGAAACAAATGTTATTTTCAGGTAATCAAGTTAACTTTTTCCCCCAAGATAGGATGTTCAAGCATTCTAGTTTTGTTTATTTTTGTTCTGAGACTCAGTCTGACTCTGTTGCCCAGGCTGGAGTGTAGTGGCACTATCTTGGCTCACTGCAACCTTCACCTCCCGGGTTCAAGCAATTCTTCTGCCTCAGCCTCCCGAGTAGCTGGGATTGCAGGTGTGCACCACCACACCCAGCTAATCTTTTGTAATTTTAGTAGAGATGGGGTTTTACCAGATTGGCTAGGCTGGTCTCAAACTCTTGTCCTCTGGCTATCTGTCTGCCTTGGCCTCCCAAAGTGCTGGAATTAAAGGTGTGAGCCTCTGAGCCCAGCCCAAGCATTCTAGTTTTAAATGAAAATAAGATCAAACTATTTGCAGAACAAAGTGCAATTACATTCCTGAATAATCAAATCAGTGCTTTAAAAATATTTGAGCCTAACAAATGCTCTCAAATCCAAGCTCATCTCAAGAACTAATCAATGTGATATAAGAGAGAGAGCTTTGGTTGAGAACATCATAAACTAATAGGATCTGGAATGTAAATACCAGAAATTGTTGTATGTTGCATGGTTTGTTTTTAGTGGGATTGAAAAGTACAACAGGGAACAGTGGCTCATGCCTGTAATCCCAGCATTTTGGGAGGCCAAGGCAGGTGAATCACTTGAGACAGGAGTTCAAGACTAGCCTGGCCAACATGGTAAAACCCCGTCTCTACTGAAAATACAAAAATTAGCCAGGCGTGTTGGTGTATGCCTGTAGTTCCAGCTACTTGAGAGGCTGAGGCAGGAGAATGGCTTGAACCCAGCAGGTGGAAGTTGCAGTGAGCCGAAATTGTGCTACTGCACTCAGCCTGGGCAACAGAGTGAGCCTCATCTCAGAAAAAGAAAAAAGAAAAGTACAGCTCCTAATTTGTTTAATGTTTCTAAAATATTTGCTTGGCACCTACCACAGACAAGCTGCTATGATAAGTACTGGGGACACCATATCCTGTGTAGGTCTGTTATGTTCACCTGCAGCTAGAGAGGGGATTGCAATATTCAGGATTCTGAAGAAACACCAGCATAAAGGCACCAAATTATACATGTGGGTCTCACATACAGATCTCTAGAGAAGGATTTTACCCAGATATATAGGCAGTGCCCATTAGAGCAATAACAAAGGCAACAAGAACAAACAGTGGAGGGGAAATACTGCATATCCAAGAGCCACAGACAACAGGTGTGGGGAACTTAGGGCCTCTGGAGTTGATCTCTGTCTTCAGTGAATTTTAATTCCTAAGTAGAACGAGTATTTCAAAATTCCCCATTTTAAATTTGTAAATAAAAGGAAAATCATTATTTTTGTCCTGGAGAAAGGATGATTTCCAAATGGTGCAGAGGTCACTGGAGAACTGAAGGGTGGTTATGGGAGCTGCTCATCTGCTCTGATGTTCTCAGGCCAGCTGAATAGGAAGGTCAAAGGCCTCCATCCAGGCTGTTGCCCCTCTCTGTCGGTTTCTGGATTGCTACCTCTTTTCTTTACTTGTACTTCTGAGGATTTTATTCTGTGTCCCTCTGCCTTGTGTTCTTTCCCTCAGTATTTATACATCTTTGTTATATATATACATATACAGGCATGCATATATATATATATACACATACACACACACAGACATGCTTATATATGTACATACTCTATAATATACATGCACATACATTTTCTCTCTGCTTTTTAAAAAAATTTTTGTAATATAGAATTGAAAAGTATGTTTTGCAGTTCTTAGTATGGTTTCTTGAATATAATTTGTGTTTCTTGAATTTTTTCAAAGAATATAAAGGAGATTTCTTTATAATTAAAAATGTCAAGGAATTGGAGTGGCCATCTATGTGGCATCTGTTTTCTTCACGTGTGTGTGTGTGTGTGTGTGTGTGTGTGTTTGTGTGTGTGTGTGATGGGAATAAGGTAGTGCAAAGGCCAGACTAGAAAACAAGTTTATCATCTTTAGAGCAGAAAGTAACAGTTTTTGTCTCAGTCATTCACCCATTCATTGTAGCTCCAATTTAGGAATAGAAAGGGGAAGGAAGATTGCACTTATCACACAGCAAACTATAGCATCTTATTGACACATTGTATCAACTCTTTCTTACGAGGAGTTTCTTACTGGGTTCTAATATTTCTGTCACTTTTTCTCCAGAAGGAGAAAAAAAATTCTTTCTTTCATCTTCATAAGCTACCTAGGAGTTACCAGGTTTTCTGAAATATTTATTATAAATTAATTAGTGGATACTGTGTGTTTAAAGGAGATATGACTGGGTTCTTCCATGTTCACTTGCTCTGCTTTTCAACATTTAAAAGTAAACATAAAGGGCCAGGTGCGGTGGCTCAAGCCGGTAATCCCAGCACTTTGGGAGGCCGAGGCGGGTGGATCACGAGGTTAAGAGATCAAGACCATCCTAGTCAAAATGGTGAAACCCGTCTCTACTAAAGATACAAAAAATTAGCTGGGCACGGTGGTGTGTGCCTGTAATCCCAGCTACTTGGGAGGCTGAGGCAGGAGAATTGCCTGAACCCAGGAGGCGGAGGTTGCGGTGAGCCGAGATCGCACCATTGTACTCCAGCCTGGGCAACAAGAGCGAAACTCTGTCTCAAAAAAAAAAAAAGTAAACATAAGGCTATATAGTGTGGAGATAGATTATCAGTCTTTTTTTCCTCTAGTTATTGGAAATAGTTATTGTAAAACCTAAGTGATACAAGCTATGCTGCATTTTAATTAGACTTCAGTGTTTTCTTTCTGATGTTGGCATCTGGAGAACAATCTGGCTGTATTTCCCACAATAAGATGCCTTTTGTGAACTGATATCTCAGAATACACCTTACAACTGTCATAAAGAATAGCGAAGTTATCCGCATCAAAAGTAGTCTGTCATCATCAAATGAAGAAGAGGTATTTTTAGTGAAGTCACCCAGATTAGCTGTCAATATGAGAATGCATCTACATGGCATGACTAAAGCTTTCCTGGTCCATTTTGACAAAAACTCCAAAGGTGAATTGGTATAACTAGCCATCAGAATCCTGATTTTGATTGTGAGTAAATGTACCTATTAGATCAGGGGCCAGGACTAGGAGATTACATACCTGTATGGCATGCCATTTTTCTAAAAGGGCTTTAAAGCTTTCCCAATGCTGTTGGTATAGAGACCAAACTTCCTACCTGTATAACCTGGGCCGTGAACTGCTACTGCTTTCAGCACTCAGCTTCTCTAGCATTTGTTCAATGTCTCAACAAGCCACACGCTCTTTCTCTGCCCTGGTATTCAGCTATTCTAGTTCTCCTGCCCAAGATAATCTCTCATGACCGTTCCTCACGCTTGTTTCCCATTGTCTGGTTTAACCTTCGGGTGTCAATTTAAATACCATTTTCCCCAGGATGTCTCATCTAATACTCAAAGGTTGAGTTTTCCAAAGAATGCTTCGATGGCATCCAACACTTCCCCTGCCTCATTTCCCCACTGCTGTAATAGCTCATTTCATCGTCTGCATCCTCTGCTAGATAGGAAGCCCTGTGAACATGTTAGCCTATATCTTGTTCAGCCTTGTGCCCAAAGTACTTACCACAGGTATTCATATGAATACTTTTGAATGAGTAAACTTCAGATTATGTGAGGGGATACCAATATTAAGGAATTAGAAAAAAATGAATAGACAGGTATAACGTGAAAGAAGACTGGGTAGAGGGGTCTGGTCCAATAGATAGTATATATTAGGTGGATACACTAGTAGTGACAGCTATGGGCCACTGGTAGAGGGCCCTCAGATAAATGTAGCATGCAGTCAGGAATTGATTTTGGATATGAACTACCTAGTATGGGATTAGCATTTAGATATCAGATTCTTGGCCAAGTATATGGTGGCTCACGCCTGTAATCCTAGAACTTTGAAGAGCTGAGGTGGGTGGATTGTCTGAGCTCAGGAGTTCAAGACCACTCTGGGCAACATGGAGAAACCCCATCTCTACTGAAATACATTTTTTTAAAAATTAGCCGGGTGTGGTGATGGGTGACTGTAGTCCCAGCTACTCAGGAGGCTAAGGCACAATTGCCTGAACCCAGGAGGCAGAGCCTGCAGTGAGCTGAGACTGTGCCACTACACTCCACCCTGGGCAATACAGTGAGACTCTTTTTTCTAAAGAAAAAAAAAATAGGAAATCAGATTCTTGTCCCTGGGAAGATTGTCCAGTGCAAGGGAGAAGTCTAGTCCCTAAAAACCTGTTTGGATCAAAATACTAAAGTATCAGACCAATTTCTGGAACTAGGTCTATTGCACGTGTCTTGGCATCAAGAACAAGGTGAGGACCCAGCCATTCTACCTGTAGCACAAGATCACAGTGGTGCCAGAGCAAAGCAGATGATGTAGAATCTGGGAATCCTTGGACTCCCCCAAAATTCAGGAAAACAATTACTTTTAGAGTCTAGAGAAAAGATAGACCTGCAGATGGATGCTAAAGGGCTCCAATTATAGTAATTAGGGGGATTTGAGGACAAGGACTACAGAAGTCATTACCCCTCGTGGACAATTCAGTTATTAAGAAGGACAAACTGATCTGACTAGCCTGCTTCTAGAGGTTAACGTGCATGGATCGTTCACGTGGGAAATCTACATGGGAGCTGAGATGGCAAGACAGGAACAGGTTCCCAGGTGTGAAGTGTGCATGTATTTATCGTTCCCTCAAAAGATTCTCTACTTACCCTAGGACGAAGTTATTTGCAAAGGACTTTTGTCCTTCTTAAGCCTGTGTATTGGTGCCTTGCCTAATAAATAACATTCTTTAAGGTATTTTCCAATTATACCTTTTTAGTTTTTGTGTTGAAAAAGGAATTTTCCAAAATACCTTTTTCAACACAAAAAATCGGGTTGAGGACTCAACAGTAGTGAATATCAGCTGCATTCTGAGAGACTGGGACAGTAGTTACCTTATTAAACATTCCAAAAGGAATTTCAGTCTGAGCCTCACATTGTTAGGAGAGGCACTCCATGACCAAAGAACCTTAGCAGAGTAGACCTTGCTCACAATACTTGTTCGGGTCTATCATTCCAGCATCTATCATTTCTGGCAAGCCTTCAAGTCACAGCCTCCATGACAAAGCTCCCTGCATAAGCCATAAGAGAATCATTTAACCCAAATAGACCAACTAGAAAAGCTCTCAGCCTTGAGTCAAAATAGGTCAGACAGCCAAACATATAGTCAAAACTCCAATAGAATTAGGAAACTTGCCATAACTTTCAATACTTTCTAGCATTGGGTTTAACTCCTAGGATTGTATTGAAGTCAAACTGCTCATTTTTTTCCCTTAATGTTGACATCTTTTTTCTTTTTTTTTAAATGACAGTTTTTTTAATGTATGAATGTTGATCAAAGATTACAATGTATACATAACAGGGCAATATTTCATCAAAAATATATAATTTTCAGAAAGAAAGCATAAAAATGTACACGTTAATTTTAAACACTGATAATGAATTAATGAGTGAAACAGGAACACAGACCACTATAGAAAATAAAAAAATAATAATTAAAAAAAACCTCAAAGATTCTTTTAAATTGTGGAGGTAAAATATGAGAAAATTAATGACTGGAAAATCATAAAAGGAAAATGATGTGAAAATGAAGTTCAATGAACAAATTGAATACATGCAGATTATAACTATATATATACAAGAACATTTTCAAAAATCATGAACAAGAAGAAAGTCTTGGAAGCTGCAAAATAAATGTAATGTGTCATTTACAAACACAGTCTTATGATGTGACCACTGAATTATCAACATAAATTTTGCAGGCCAGAAAGAAACCGTGTGACTTAGTCAAAGTCATTAAAAAAAAAGGTAGTAAGTGAGAATAATAACCATCAACAAATCTGTCCTGCCAAATAAAAAGGAAAAAACCTTCCAGGCCAGATGTGGTGGCTCATGCCTGTAATCACAGCACTTTGCGGGGGCTGAGGCAGGTAAATCGTGATGTCAGGAGATTGAGACAAGCCAGGACAATATGGTGAAACTCTGTCTCTACTAAAAATACAAAAATTAGCCAAGAGGGGTAGGCTGTGCCTGCAGTTCCAGCAACTCAGGAGGCTGAGGCAGGAGAATTACTTAAACCCAAGGAGGTGGAGGTGGCAGTGAGCTGAGATTGTACCACTGCACTCCAGTCTGGAGACAGTAAGACTCTGTCAAAAAACAAAACAAAACAAAAAAACCCTTTTGAAACAACCGAATCCTGAAAAATTGGCACTGCGTATGCCCGACATATTTTTTCAACATGAAAAATGGGGAGAGGACTCAACAGTAGTGAATACCAGTTGCATTCTGAGAGACTGGGACAATGGTTCCTTGATTAAACATTCCGAAAGGAATTTCTGCTAGATGTTCCACAGGTTGAATGTAAGCCACAACTTTTTAGATATGAAATATTGGTTTCTTTACCAGCATTTATGAGAAGAGGCAGATTTTTTTTTTAAAGGGAAGCAGGAAAAGACTATATAGAGAAAGGGGTCAGTGATTGTGTTTTTGCTGTTGTTTTGCTTGTTAACAGTCTTCATTGTTCTGTTGAGATCTATTGAAATCTCTCCCTCTTTCCACAAACCACGAGCTTTCTCAGAATAGGGTCTCATTTTGCTCACCTACTGATACTATGTTTGCCACAGAGAGCAGACATGCTTTCTATTGAACAACTGAATAAATGAATCAGTGTATAAATGGCAATTTCCCTAAAAGCAGTAAGTTAGAAAGCTGTTTTTCCCTTCCTAAATCAGAAAGAAAGGACAAGTCAGCCTAGATTTATTTATCTCACCCATGCTGAGAGCAAAAGCCACTTGAAAACAGGTCCAGCAAGAGATGCATGGGTCAGAGCAGAGAGAGGCTAACAGGCCATAGGGGAAGAGTGTTCTCTATGAAACCTTCCCCAATGCCCTTGATCTTCTCTTTACACTCTCCCAGAACACTATTCTGAGCTTAATAGAGCCCTTTGTCATTCAGAGAATTGGATGTTTCAGACTGTTGGAGGAGTGGAGTAAAACAGAGAACTGTAACACCTTGTAAGACTGAACAAGCCCTGGTGCCCAGGGCACTGCTTTCTGTACATTCCTCTGCTACAGTTCAAGTGCCCCCTCCAAAATTCAGGTGTTGCCATGTGGCAGTGTTAAGAGGCGGGCCTTTCAGAGGGAGTAGGCTATGAAGCATCCCCACTCCTGAATGGATTAATGCTATTTCAAAAGGGCTTAAGGTAGAGAGTTTGCCCTTTCTTGCCCTTCTGCCTTCTGTCATGTGAGGACACAACAGTTCTTCCCCTCTGGAGGATGCAGCTTTCAAGGTGCCATCTTGGAAGCAGAGACCAGATTCTCATCAGACACCTGAACCTCTGGGTGTCTTAATCTTGGACTTCTCAGTGTCCAGAACTGAGAGGAAATAAAATTCTGTTCTTTATCAGTGACCCAGTTTGTGATATTCTCTGTTATAGCAACACAAACAGACTAAGACAGTCTCATTCATCCTCAAGCAATCACAAGACACGGAAATTAGTGCTATTACCATTGGGCAGATAGAGGAATCTGAGGTACAGAGAGATTAGGTGACTTGTCCAAAGTTACACAGCTACTCTGGGGAGATTATGACTCCAGAGTCCCCATCTTTAACCACAGAGGAACTTGGCTGTCCAGAATATTGCCTTACCTCCACAGAATCATCCCATCACTGTTTTCTGAATACATGGCACTTTAGGAAGCAAATTCCAACTGCTTCACTAAATCCTCCCATTATTCTGAAGACGTGTGAAGTCAAGTGTGTGGAGCAGAAAATAATCCGGTGCTGACCTTGAAGCATTTTCAACCCACCCAGAGCTAAATGAGTCTGTGGCCAAAGTGTGGGAAAGCTGAGCTCTGGGAAGGCGGGGAGCCCGCACTTGCTGAGGGCCTTTGCTCTTTCACCTTCCTGTCTTTTCGCTGCCACAAACCTCCTCACTGGCGGTCATTTCTGACTCCACGTCCTCCCACTTGTCAAAAGGTCTCCATTTGCCTGACCATAATGAGCAATTTGCTCGAATCCGTGAATAGAAATTGGAATTTAATTTATTTTAGTGGCATTTCAAGAAGAGAGATGCTTAAACAAGCTATTTGATGTCCTCTATGTTGCTATTGAAGGTTAATCACTACCCAATATGCATACTTGAGCTCCAAACTGTGTTCTTGAGAAAATGGAATAATTAAACCACAACTGGAAATTACTTGTATTTTAGGAGGTTTCTTGCTGTAGCGACATTATTAAGTAATACCTTTTCAAAGTTGGCAGTTGGCTCTCAAATTTCTATTTTCAAATGTGTATGCTATCCATTAATTTCCGTTAATTTTGTTCAGTATTGAGAAGAGGTCATTTATAGGACTGAAATCTGAAGTTCGTATTTTGTGATATGCCTTATTCTCCTCATAAACCTCTTTGCTTCAGAAATTTGTCTTCACTTGAATATACTCTAAACATTGTCTTATTAGAAATATTTCTAAATTTATTTTAGAAGTGTAGCTTTGATACATCCATTTAGACTGAATGTTTCACAGCCACTTAAAATTCTGTTTTTGAGAAATATTTATTGACATAAATTAATATGGGACCTGGGGAAATGTTCATTATATAATGTGAGTGAAAAATGTTAAACCTAATGCAGACTATTATCATCATCCTAGAAATATAATTCTACATGTGCACAGATATGCACATAGGAAAAATGATTTTTAAAATACCGGATATCTGAATAGTGAATTTTAGATAGTTTTAATTGATTTCTTTTTAATGTTTTGATATTGACCATTGTTTTGTAATAGAGATTGTTTTCATACATTTATTAATATTTTATAGATTATAAGAAAATTGTCATATTTGAAACTCAAACACCACAGATAGGGCTCAAATACTTCCTAAGTATCTTATAATTTCAGTCCCCTCCATAGAGAGTAACATATTTGGTGGGAGGCTGGGTTTCTCAACAGCAGCACTGTAGACATGTTGGGCAGGATAACACCTTTTTTAAGAGTGGATGGGGATTGCTCTTCCGTACATTGTAGGATATCTTATCCCTGGTATCTACCCACCAGATGCCAGGAGCACCCACCTCTTAGTTGTGACAACTAAAAATGTCTCCAGGCTTTGCTAAATGTCCTCTGGGGGGCAAAATCACTACCAGTTGAAAACCTCTGTTGTCTAGCTTCCTAGGACTTTTTTCTCTGCTTTGGCATGCATATACACTCACATAAAAATACACCGCCAAAAAATAAATGATATTTTGTACATATCTTCAACTTGTTTTTGCTGGATTCAATGTTATGTCTTTGTGGCCTTTGTAAGTTAATGCATGTAGATTTTGTGTATTACGTTAATAATCAGAAAACAAAAAAAAGTAATAAAAATTTGCAGAGGAAATGTATGCCACCATAATCCACACAAAGACCTTTAGGAGGCCATCACTCTACATAAATGTAACGTAGAAGGTGACTCTGGCGCATGTTCCACTCCCTGATGAAAGGAACAACCCTCCTAAAAGCCACTGTGACTGAGAACCAAGTTAAAAGAAAGGAAGGAAATAATCGGATGCCCCATCTAGGCAGAATGTGAAAAAAGGATGTAACCCTCAGATTCAGGGCAGCAGGTGTCAGTCCCCAGAACAAGGCTAGTCAAGAGTCGTCCTGCATTAATGTCTTCTCACCAATTGCTGCGATCCAACACCAGCTCATTTCTTTGTCCCCTTTCCTACATCTGAACCTATCTCTACAAACCTCTTTTTTTGATGAGTGTAGAGAACTCACATTAAAGCAATATCTTACCTTTGAGTTTAGAATCAATGTTCAAAAACAGAATTTAGGTTAATTCTTCACCCCTAAAGTATAAGAGTCAAATTCATTCATAAGAAACAGAGCTTTGACAGCTCCCCAAGAGCTCCAAGTCCTGGGGTGCCTCTCCCTTGTCCCAACTCAAACCCTCCTTCCAGAGGTAAAGACTACCCTGAAATTTTTGCTAATCATAGTTTTTTCTTTGTGGTTTGTTACCCATACCTAAATAATGTGGCAGCTTTGTCTATTTTGAACCTTATTTAAATTAACAGTAGTTAAAATTCCTTCTTGTCTTGCTTCTTTCATTCATCATTACATGTGAGAATCATCTATAACGTTAATCACGGCTATGATTGGTCATGATCATTACTGTGGATATACTGTTTTCCGAATAGACAGCAGTTATTTATACATTCTATTCTTTCTGGTTAGTTTTTTTTTCAATTTTAGATATGACAAAGAATTCTGCAATATGTACTCCTCCTGCTTGTGGGTCCTGGGAGATATGTGCATGAGTTCCTCTAGGGTACGTACGAAGCAGTGGATCAACCACATCGAAGGGTTTGTACGTGATTTAAACTCCTGAGAACACTGAAGAAAAGTTCACTCCACATCCTCACCGTCACTTAAAATTTCAGTGTGGTTTTTGCTTTTTAATATTGTGCAATTGAATATAAATACTTGCAAATGATAGAGATGGCATAGGCCTTTGAACTAAATGAACAGTAGGTGAAGTTATCTGAACAAGCTTCTCCCCACCCCTGGGTGCGGTGAGGCCAGTACCTTACACATTTCTCCATCTTTCCCCTTGACAGTCAGGAGCTTAGAAGAAGAGGGGAGGATGGAGCTACAAAAACTGAGTCTGAAGAGTGCCTGGGTCCAAGCCAGGGAAAATTTTAAATGCTCTGTCACCGAATCCAAGAAGTTAGCTAAAAAGTAATGTTTCATACAACTAAATGAAATCATTAAATCCAATGACAAAAACAAATAGAAAACAAGAGCTCAGTTACAAGCTCAAATATTGTGCCAAAATGGAACTTGTCCAACTTCCTGCCTGCCCACACCTATTCATTAACAGTGCTCCCCATCAGAGCAAATGACACCACTATGCACCCTGCAGACCAAACCACAGGAAGAATATTTTTATGGAATTCTTCCCCTCCTTCACCATCCACACCCAATAGCTTTTTCTCAAATATGCCCACTTCTCTCTATCCCTAGCTCTGATACCTTAATATCTTAGTCTAGGTCACTCACATGACTTGTCTGGATATGAGCCAGGAACAGCTTCCTCATGCTTTCCCTGAATCCACTGTATTTCACGCCCCTAAGTCTGGGATCTGATGCCTGACATACAGTACTGTATTTGATAAATGAATCAATTAATTTACTCTTGTTTCCTTCCAGGCTATTCAGCAAGGATATCTTCTCAAATACTGCTCTAATTGCATTGCTACAAACCTTTACATCTTTCAATGGCTTCCCATTGCTTTTAGGATAAAATTCCAAGTTATAAGTACATGTTCTCACTCATAAGTGGGAGTTGAACAATGAGAACACATGGGCACAGAGAGGGGAACATCACACACCAGGGCCTGTTGGGGAGTCAGGGGCAAGGGGAGGGAACTTAGAGTATGAGTCAATAGATGCAGCAAACCACCGTGGCACATGTATACCTATGTAACAAACCTGCACATTCTGCACATGTATATCTTAAGAAACAAAAACAAAAAACATTTTAAAAATAGAAACATTAAAAAAAAATAAAATACAATAAACATGGGGAAAAAAATTGCAGATTCTGGACATTCTGTCAGCCTGAGTTCCCGTCTAAGCATTTTCTTTTTTTTTTTGAGATGGAGTTTCGCTCTTGTTACCCAGGCTGGAGTGCAATGGTGCGATCTCGGCTCACCGCAACCTCCGCCTCCTGGGTTCAGGCAATTCTCCTGCCTCAGCCTCCTGAGTAGCTGGGATTACAGGCATGCGCCACCATGCCCAGCCAATTTTTTGTATCTTTAGTAGAGACGGGGTTTCACCATGTTGACCAGGATGGTCTTGATCTCTTGACCTCGTGATCCACCTGCCTCGGCCTCCCAAAGTGCTGGGATTACAGGCTTGAGCCACCGCGCCCAGCCCTGTCTAAGGATTTTGTGAGATCAGAGCCCTCAAAAAACTCAATGGGTAAGAAGCAGGAAAATAAACCTTTGTTGTTTTAAGATAAAAAAAAAATCCAAGTTATTTAATGCCGCTTACAAGATTGTAAGTGGTCTTATGCTTAACTCTCAAGCTTTATTGTTCACAAGTTCTTCCTTTGAAACCCATACTTCAGATATTCTGAACTTCTAGTAGAGGCTACAACACTCTGCTTCTCTTGTCTCTGGGACTTTGCACATGCAAATCTCTTACCTAGAACACTTCTCAAAAGGCTATTTCCCTCTTAGCAGCTACAGGATTATTTACAACATTCTGGCCCTTTCTCCATCAAGGCCTAGGAGGGTTGTTTTCTTGCTCCCTTAGGTTAGGCATAGTCATGTAAGCCTTTCTGGCTAATAAAATTTGAGCAGAAGTGACTTGCACCGCTTCTGGGCTGATGATGGAAGAGCCAGTGGATAGTCATCTATTCTTTGTCTGTCTGTTTCTCTCTCTCCGTTTCACCTCAGGATCCAAATGTCTTTGCCCATAACTGTGACTGGCTGTTAGGAATCTGCTCTGATAAATACAAGACATGACTTTCCTACTCTGTAGCACCAATTCTGCTTCTGAAGACATATGTATAAGGCATATGGCTGGTTTGCAATTAGCAAATAATCGTTGACTCTTAAATTTGCTTTTAAAAATAAGTTTCTAATCCAGAAATGACATACACAGAGTGCATCATTGGTGTGTCTGATTTCTTGGTAATGCACTGGGGCATGGGGCTAGTTCCTGGACTGGCCCAGAATTGTGTCATGACTGGTACCACTGTGGGGTAGCCTTTGGAAGCTCATCCCAATGTGTGGGATAAGATGGGTGCTAAAAACATTCATCAGACAAGAGAAAGCGATTTCAACTGTGATTATCCTGTCGGCCTGTCTCTTCTTTATCTCCGTCACTCCTGTATTTCCCCTGCGTCCGTCTCTCTCCCTTACTCTACCCTCTTTTTCTCATTTGCACTCTCGCCCACTTTTCTTCTATCACTGCCTTGTATTTTTGATGAGTATCAAAAACAAATTAGGAAGTGTTTACTTTGTCAGCAAGTGGGAAAGAGATCCTGCAGCATCTTTATCTCCCATCCCCTCACTTCCCCTCCCTCCCCATCTCATCCCTTCTCTTCCCCATCTCTTTTCCTCTGCACCTGCCCCTTTCTCTCCCTCTTTCCCTTGTCCTCTTCCCCTCTGTTCTTCTTCTTTTGGTTCCAAATACTATAAAATGAAACAGAGCGTGCTCGAAACCATGATAATCTTTTCAAAGAAAGAGAATATCTTTAAATCCACATGGTTTGGGAGGAAAGAGGCCATTTGCTTTCTTCCTTGGGGTCAAGGGTCTTTTAAAAGGCTGAGATAGAGCTAACAATTACACAAGCCACCCTGTTGTTCTTCCTCCCGACCCCCTTCCCTGGCCTGTTTCCAGAGCCTCTGGCCTGGCTTTCTATTCTCTTTTCACTGCTCTGCTCTCTTTACCTGCGCTTCACTGCTGGATGTCTAGTTATTCTCACCTACAGGGTTTGTTGAAAAAGATGAAAATTACTAAGGTTCTTTAGAATTAGTTGGTATAAAGACGATATACATCGATAGAAAACATCTTAGGAAATAGCTTAAATTGCAGAGTTGCAATACTATTCAGGCATAATAACAGGGTATTTAGGAAAATTGGTACTGCTTTTCAACGTATTATTAAAAGAAAGAAAAGGTACCTAAATTGTTTCCCTCATTTTACTCAACCAACTAGCTCAAAGCCAATAGATAGTACACATTTATGAAACTGAATTTGGTAGCATGGGTACCAGTCTAAGGTTTCTTCCTCATGGCATGGAGCTATTATTTTGTAACATATGCCTTTTCAAAGAAAATTCAAAGGTTTCCTGTATATATTCAGGTATATTCAACACAAAAACCAAAGCAGGTATGTGTCTCTAGTCTGCAAGCAAAAAGAGTTTTTGTATCTGAGTTTTGAACTTGAATTTTTTCTGCAACCTCGCTTTCCTTTGAGCCCTTCAAATACAGTTTCTTAATGATCTAGCCAAAACAATAAGGATTAGATAGTATTAAAAAAAGCAGAATAATAGGGTAGCAATTTATTAGTATACACAGTCTACTTCTTTCCAGGATGATTTTTAAATCCTATTTAGGAGTTTATCAAAAAAGCAGAAAATGCTTCAAAATAAATAGTTGCCCCAATGTCAACTGTGCCTGTATTGTGATGAATGTACAAGATTAACAATTAGCAAATTAAAACAAAGAAAGTTGCCATTTCTGAAACTTCCATAGTAAAGTAAAACTATTCTTAGCTAACATTTTTTTTGAAAAGTTACTCTATGCCAAGCCTCATGCTAAAGGTTTCTACATACATTATCTCATGAAGAAATGAATGCTCGCAAGGTTACTTAGCCCTTAGTTGGCAGGGCTAATGCTTGAACCCAGGTTTGTCCAACTTCAGGCCTATGCTCACTCTCAGTGTAAAGATTAAGTTCCAGAATTCTAGAATCAGAGTATCTGGGTTTCGATTCCAGCTCCACTCTTCTGGCTCAAGGTCTAATTGAGGACATTTTAAAGTTTCTGTGTCAGCATCGTCTCTATACAAAGGAGATGATCTATAATCAAACCTACCTTATAAAGCCATGATGATGGCAAAATGAAATAAAACACATACATGACTTAAAAAGTGGGACAGCACCTAGTAAGTGCTCAATAAGTGCTCCAGACTATTATCCTTTATTCTCATTTTCCCTGCCACCCCTCCTTTCCAGAAGAAAACAAAACAAAAAACTGAAGTATTTTTGTTTTATGTTGTACTTTTCTTCCTCAATAGAGCACAACAATGGTAATTTAAAAATAAGTTTTAGTTGAGAGAGAGTGACTAAATACAAGCCTAATAATGGCAGATAAATTAATTACTTTCAGGCTTCCCCAACAATGTGACGTTCTTTCTTTCTTACACGAGGACAGCCCAGGCAAAGTTAACCTGATCCAAGCAGACCAGTGCCATTTGTCATCTTCATGCTGCGCTTTGAATGGGCTCGCTGGTCACATCCGCAGCAGTCCTGGAGCTGGCAGGGCCTTCCTGTGTGGAGGGTTATGACTGAGTGCTGTCAATTCCCTGAGTAGAGGATACGGGAAGAGGGGCTGTGAGAAGCAAAGGAAAAGGGAACAGATAGGGAACTAAGGTTGGTTTGGAAACAATTTCATCTGATCCTAAAGATAACATCCATCCCTTCCACCCATTCTCCCTCTCTCTCTTCCTTTCCCCCTACCCTATTCGCTCTTTCTCCTCTCTCCTTGCCCCCACTCTCTCTCTCTTTACTTCACTTTTCTCTTTTCTTCCTCTCTTTATATTATTTGAGCCCCTATGTTTATTTATGCCCATTTTGTTACTGAGAAAACTGAATTTTAAAATATCAATAACTAGCTCAAGTTCACGTTGTATGCTTGTAATAAAGTTTTATTACATATATTTAAGGTGTGCAACATAACATTTTAAAATACATATATAGTGAAATGGTTACTATGGTGAAGCAAATTAACATATTTGTCATCTCACATAGTTACCCCTACCTGTTCTACGGCAAGAGTACTTAAAATGTCTCAAATACAATACAGTATTATTAGCTGTGATGCTCATGTTACACATGTGATGGGAATTTGTATAAAGTTCACTTTGGATCATAAGGCCTTGCTCTTTCAGTGGTACTCCCCTACCTAAAAGAAGATGAGGACATATAGGCAAAGGAAGAAGCACCTCCCTAGGAAGACATGGCAGGAACAGAAGGGCCTCCATTAGTAGCATGAGGGACCACCTTTTTTTTTTTTGAGACAGAGTTTCGCTCTCGTTACCCAGGCTGGAGTGCAATGGCACAATCTCGACTCACCGCAACCTCCACCTCCTGGGTTCAGGCAATTCTCCTGCCTCAGCCTCCTGAGTAGCTGGGATTACAGGCATGTGCCACCATGCCCAGCTAATTTTGTGTATTTTTAGTAGAGACGGGGTTTCACCATGTTGACCAGGATGGTCTCGATCTCTTGACCTCATGATCCACCCGCCTCGGCCTCCCAAAGTGCTGGGATTACAGGCGTGAGCCACCGTGCCTGGGACCACCTTTTGTCTTTTGGCTCAAAGCTGCACTAGTCTGCTCTAGAAAGTTGTTTATTTTTGCCTTCCACTTCAAGAAGAAAAAAAAAAACTGTGTTGACTATCACCAGGGCTGCTGCCTACTTTTTCTTCTTGTCTGCCAGAGAAGAAAAATCTCAACCACATCTTTCTCGGTGGTTTGACATTTGAATTTTCAGACAGTAATAAACTATACTGCCTCTTTGAGGGTTGGGATTGTTCCCTCATTGCTAAAATTCACAGTTTGCTGCACTTTGCTGGATTTGCAAAATGTGAAGATAGGCTCAACCTCCTTGGGGACTGATTATATTTTTTTAAAATCTGCAATTTTGTATTAACTCTCAAAGAGGCAAAAATATATTTTCTTTCTCTGATTCCATTTTCTATGGACTTGGTAGGTCAAATTAGGCTTCTAGAATAATGAAGTCCTCTAGGCATTTCATTACACGTTTTGGACAAGGAAGGATACAAGTATAAGTTAAAAAGCACAAGGTTCTGTCTTTTAGGGGAAAGCTTTCCTAATGCCTCTGTACTTGTCTCATCTGCCTCTGAAATGCACTTATCATTTTTCCTGTAGGTAACAAACCATACCTTGGTGCTGATTCTGTCTAGTAATAGTTGCAATTATTTTGCCGGATGGTGCTTATGAGTTTGTTTAAAATGCTAAATAGTTTAATTATTTGATAAATAAATATTATCAAACAGCTTATGGATGCATCAACAAGAAGATTGAGGGATATAATCAAAGATGATCAATGAATGACATGTATAAAGTAAGATTTCAAGCATATATGCTGAGTTATCAAATACAGCACTTAGAGGTGATGGCAGGAACTGCTGAATTGGAATGGTACCCTTCCTCTTAGTCGTCAGAGGAAGGCCTTGGTAGCCCTCCTGAACACTAAAAGAGGAAGCACATCTTAGTTATGGCCAAGAAAAGAAACATTTATGAAGCAATTTTTCCTGATTGATGATTCAAAGCAGTGAGGTGTTTCTGATTTAAAAAGAAAAATCCAACCAATTTGTCAGTGCAATGTGGGAAGGAAGAAAGTTTCTCATTTGATTCCATTGACCTAACACATCCTGGGAATAGCAAGTACCCCGTTAGTCCCCAAACATGGAGAAGGCAGAGGCATGCCGAATAGCTGCTTAATAGAAGCACTGTCATTTGTTAAAAGAAATGTCTGCTTACATTTCCTTGGGCTCTTTAGGAGTGGTAAGAGACCAAGCATAACACCATTTGTTTCTGTAGCACAGCTACAATGCCATAAACAACCAAAGTAGAAGTAAATACTTTTCTGCTTCTCAACAAGAACATGTTCCTGTTAAATTCCCTGTTGACAAAGATACTTTCCCTGGATCGATTTTTTTTTTCCTTAGGGACATCTTTGGCTTTTCCCCTTGATCAGAAAGGAAGGGGCCAATGACAATTCTGGGGAATTTAAGCACTGCCACATTGACCCTGCCAGAGAAGCTGCTGATTGCTTGACTTAGTTCATACTAAGTGGTTATGAATATTCATCTCATTCTGTTTCATCTGGGATTTGAATAAGTGCCTCATTTACTAGAGCTATTTATGATATCTTAGAGGATTCCAGAGTAATTTGTAAAAGAAGCAAAGTTTAGGTGCAATGTGAAAGAGATATAAGTAAGTTCGAGAAAGGGTGTTTCAAAAAGGCTAACATTTCTCAAATCTCCAGGAAGATTTTTAAAACACACTCTGCATGCATTAAATGAAAATCTTTGGAGGTGAGGTCATGATATCATGTGTTTTTTAAACTCCCTAAATTTGTTTAATGTGCAGTCAGGCTTTCCTACATGTTTAAGCTCCTAAATATAACTTAAAACTTATAAGATAAATTCATTGGGGAAAGGGCCTGAAGAATCAGCTCACTGAGGAAGATATGCAAATGGCCAATACATATTTTTAAAAATATATTAAACCTCAGTAGTAACCAATGAAATGCAAAATGAAAGCACAGTAGAGTAGCATTTCCTCCAATTATGTTGGTAAAGTTTCAAAGCTGACAATATTTAATAGGACATAGCAGCTGTCTTACGAACATCTGTTATATACCTTTGCTGTTGTGAGCAGCAGTATGGCAAGGGCAGGTTTGGCCCTCGCTCTGCCCCTAGAATGCTCCCTCAGTGCTAATTCCCATCAAGGTAACAGGATCTTCTCAATCTCAATGTTTTATCCTAACTTAGCCTGTCCAATTGAATAACTTTTTTTTTTTTTTTTTGAGACGGAGTTTCGCTCTTGTTACCCAGGCTGGAGTGCAATGGCGCGATCTCGGCTCACTGCAACCTCCGCCTCCTGGGTTCAGGCAATTCTCCTGCCTCAGCCTCCTGAGTAGCTGGGATTACAGATGCGTGCCACCATGCCCAGCTAATTTTTTGTATTTTTAGTAGAGACGGGGTTTCACCATGTTGACCAGGATAGTCTCAATCTCTGGACCTCGTGATCCACCCGCCTCGGCCTCCCAAAATGCTGGGATTACAGGCGTGAGCCACCGCGCCCGGCCTGAATAACTTCCATCAGGGCTTCTGGAATGACTCTTTTCTTCTCTAGATATAAAAGAAGCTCACCACTAGCAGCCAACTGATGACCACAAAGAAATGAGACTAATGTAAGAAGGACACCAGTGAAACTGTAACCTTCCAGTTACATGAGCCAGCAAATCCCATTTCTGTTCAAGGAAGGTCGACTTGGTTTTCGTTTGTTTGCTCATTATTTTTATTATTTATAACTAAAAATTACTAATAAGGTTGCAATGGGTAATAACAAACTCAGCTGTTGGAGATGCAAATTGGAAGTAATCTTTCCAGGAGCAATTAGCTACACACACACACACACACACACACACACACACACACACACAAGTACACACATTAGAAACATTAAAAATAATCATACTTCTCACTCTGTAATCTCACTTCTAGGAGTTTACCCTAAGGAGATCATCACAGATAGTCAAAGATCTATGTTAAAGAATATTCATAACAGGGTTACTTTTAACAGCTAGAAATTAGAAATAGCCAAATGATCAACCTAATAATCTCACATAAGCAACATTGGTTACTATTATATGGCACAGTTATTAACACTGTGCCTTTAACAGTATTTACTAATTATCTTGAATTTTAAAAATGTGTATATCTGAAGGAAAATATCCAATATAAAATAATTATTTTGGCTAGTGGGATTATGGGCAGTTTTTATTTCCCTCTATGGACCTTTTTCATGATTCCCAGTTCTCTATAATGAGGATGTATTAGTTTTGTAATCAAGATTCTTACCACACGTAATGAGTACATCCTGTTGCAACCCTTTATCATTTTTTATCTTTCCCAGAGGATATCCCTTTCCAAAGAACCATTCTTTCAGCAGTACAGGGCCCTGTGAAATACTGAGAGGCAATAGTGAAATCATGCAGGATTCCCTTCTACACGTTTCTAGCCTTCTCAGTCAGCACTTCTCAGCACCCTCCTTTACTCTCCAAGGCCATCGTGGGCTAGCTCAACATCCTTTCTGTGGCCTCCTAATCAGGGCTGTGAAAAAAGGAAGAGAGATGGAGTGGGTTCTGGGAGGTTCCCCTGTTCTGCTGACCATTGGCAATACCTTTAAATCATTGAATTTTTTAAAGATGCAAGAGTAATCTATTATAATTGATTGACCAGCTCCACAGACTGTTTGACCTTCTATTTTTACAACTTTAATCAACTGAAAAGCATCATAGTAAAGAATTACTTGAAATTCCAATTTTGCCAAAGTTAAAGGCCCAGTGCATCTTGGTTACTACCTTCTTTCTTTAAATGAGTTCCACTTCTGTGGCTTTATTTGCTGTAAAGAAAAGAGACTGACATCCTTTTTAGCAATAAGTTGCAAGGGGCTTCTTTCAGAGAAAATGTAGAGCAGCTGACATCTTCAGCATGTTTCAGGCAAAGATAGACAGTTGTCCCTGCAGTTGCACTAGGTTCAAGTTCAACATGGAAAGGAAGAAGAAGAGAAGGCTCAGGTCCAGCAAATGATGGAAAACAGCCCTTATGACTTGAATGACAAGGGCTTTGCCAGTCAGAGAGCCTGACTTCTACAGTGATGACCTGAACAGTACCTTCTGTTTAGGGTGAGGCAAGGGACACCCCCAAAATCGAATTATTTTTGACTACAAAATTCTCTAAGAGAGATGAGTCTGCCACTGACTGAAGCAAGGAAAGGAAAAGAATGTGAAAAGCTCCAAAGTGGAGATTGCTCACAGGGATCAAATATTATGGCTAATGCAGAAAGGAGATTAACATGCTGAAAAATACCCAAGCAATTAAGATAATCTGTATCCACTGTGGTTCCTATCCCAGATTAGTGTTTCTCAAACTTTAATATACTTAGAAACCACCTGGAAGATTTTTAAAATGTCAGTTCTTATTCAGGAGGCCTGGGGTGAGATGTTGCATTTCTAACAAGCTCTCAGGTGATGCTGTTGGTTCAAGAATCGCACTTTGAATAGCAAGATCCTAGACCTGGGAGACGCGTGAGGCTTGGGTCTTATCTGTGGGTCTGCAGGTTTTGCATATAACCTCTGACAGATGGGGTATGTGAGAAGTTAGAAACTCCAGGTAGCTGTGTGAGAATTGTGATAGGAAACAGGGACAGTGAAAGTAGCACAGGAAGCAGTATAGCACAGCATGACATATTTCTAGTGGTTAAAAGCATCATTTTTGGAGTTGGAATTTGACATGCTTAGCCTTTGCGTTCCCACCCAAATCTCATTTGGAATTGTAATCCCCTAATCCCCATGTGTGAAGGGAGAGACCAGGTGGAGGCAATTGAATCATGGAGCAGTTTCCCCCATGCTGTCCTCGTGATGGTAACTGAGTTATCACGAGATCTTACGGTTTTACAAAGGGCTCTTTCCCCTTCACTCACCATTTCGCCTTCCTGCCGCCTTGAGGGGAGGTTGTCTTGCTGCTGCTTTGTCTTCTGGCGTGATTTTAAGTTGCCTGAGGCCTTCCCCAGCCATGCTGAAATGTGAGTCAACTAGACCTCTTTCCTTTATAAATTACCCAGTTTTGGGCATTTTTTAAATAGTAGTATAATGAAAAAAAAACTATTAAGGCTAGTCAATGAGACGTTTCATAAGGGGTAGCTATTATGTATATTTCTATTTATTAGTTTGGAAAATCCTGATTTAATTGATATATGTAAAAATTTTATTTTTAAAGTAACTCATTGAGTTTTGTTTTTTTGTTTTTTGATTAGATATGTTATAATAAACTTATCTTCATCTTTAAAAAATGGGCTGATAGAAAATCTCTGTATCTTTCAATATAATGTTGTACCTGAGATAGGTTACTGGACAACTCTGAGTCTTAGTTTCAAAGTGCCTCTTTGTCTTGGAAACCTTTGGTTGTCTAGGAAATCTGAACCAACTATATCTTTTATTGGAAGAGTGTGACATCCTGCCTCTAATACTCCAATCTGTTCATAAAGGAGTGAGAAATATCTACCCTGGAGAGAAGAGCCAGTAGTAGTTTTTAAAGGTGCCCCCAGTGTATAGGTCTTACTCTAAGGTGACTGTTCTTGTTTAGAGATAATCTGTATCCACTGTGGTTCCTATCCCAGATTAGTGTTTCTCAAGCTTTAATATACTTAGAAACCACCTGGAAGATTTTTAAAATGTCAGTTCTTATTCAGGAGGCCTGGGGTGAGATGTTGCATTTCTAACAAGCTCTCAGGTGATGCTGTTGGTTCAAGAATCACACTTTGAATAGCAAGGTCCTAGACCTGGGAGAAGGATGAGGCTTGGATCTTATCTGTGGGTCTGGAGGTTTTGCATATAACCTCTGACAGATGGGGTATATGAGAAGTTAGAAACTCCAGGTAGCTGTGTGAGAATTGTGATAGGAAACGGGGACAGTGAAAGGGCATGGGAGGAGGGTGGATTGAGGGATGATTATTTAATGCAGGGCATGGGAGGAGGGTGGATTGAGGGATGATTATTTAATGCAGGGCATGGGAGGAGGGTGGATTGAGGGATGATTATTTAATGCAGGGCATGGGAGGAGGGTGGATTGAGGGATGATTATTTGAGATCCCACCGCGTTTGGGCATTTCACATATTGGTGTGTGTTTCTTTTGTTCCACACAACTCTGTGGACTAAGTAGAACTGAAAGACGACTGGAAATACAGTAGCAGAGGTCTCAAGCAGGTCTTTAAGTTCTCACAACTAAAAGTGGAGGAGTTGGGTTTAAGTCCAAATCTGTCTAGTTTATCCTTTATATTACACCTGCCTATCTCAGAACCTTTTGACAAACACCTGCATGTATCTTGCATTATTACCTGAGGCCTTTTGAAAACAGGTACTCTTTGTTGACTGCGGAGGGTTCTGTGTTTGCTAGATCATGTCATTTCGAATATAGCTGAATAAATAAGAGGCTAGGAAGGTGCAAATAACAATGGATATAGTTGAAATAAGTCTGGAGAAAGTTCCACTGCTGCCAGAGAGAGCAGGTGGGGATCATAGGAGGAAGCTCTGGGCGGCACCCATCAGCAGATGCCCCTGATAGAGAAAATGGTCTCCAAATGGAGACAAGGGAAAAACCAAGAATACCCGGGACCTCCCAGTGTTCTTACGATTAATTTTTTTCTAACCAAACCATGCAAACTTGGGGACCTAGCCCTCAGAGCTTCTCTGCTCCCTGGAGTTTTGGGACTCATTCAGAATTCAAGGGATTCTGAAGGCCAGAACTATGCCATCAGGTCCAAAGGTGATTAAATAGACTTCAAATTCCTGGAAATCTGGAACCACAGCACAAAGGGCTCTCGGAGCTGGCTCCATTACCTCTTGTCAGGTGGTTGTATTAGGTCCATGTGGAAACGGCCAGAAGAATCTGGCCTTTGGAGAGAGAAAAATACATATAGGCAAAGAAAGGAAAAAAAAAAAGACTGTGTAAATCCAAAGATCAATGTGGAGACAAGCTGACAAGCAAATAGGGTGCCTCATTCTCATAGTCTTTCCAGTTCCTGTTCCAGCCTTATGTGAGGATGGCTGTAGTTCCTGTTTTAAAAGGCATCTTGTTTATCAGCAATTAGTATCTCATTTATATTGTATTTAAGTAACCTTAAGTGGTTTCTCTTACTTTGACCACCCAATTCCTGACCAAGGTAACTCCAGTCTCATTTGGCCAACTTGAGTTCATGAAGTTTAATTTTGATTCCCTGTTTTGCTTTTCACACAAAGAGAGGTATCTCCTCAGTCAAAAACCACACAATAGACGCCAGTTAGCTCACTGGTAGTCTTCAGTACATGGGTTTTTCATAGAATATTTCATTGTTCTTAGGGGAAGTCACACTAAGCTAGTCAGCTTAATCAAATACTTTGCTCGCAAAATCAGAAAGGTACCAGCTCAACTTTGTTCCATGAAAATTGCTCTCAGATAATAAAAGACATTTTATTCAAATTGTTAACTGTATTTAATGAAAATCGATTTCAATTACAAAAGCTAACGAAAGCACTATCAAATCCTTCTGCAGTTACTTCAACCCATTAAAGCAGAACAATTGATCTTTAATCCATTGCAAATATGGATGCAATGTATGGTAGAAAACAATAGAGGCAAATAATGTAGAAGAAAAAGTGAGCCAGAATTTTAATTAAATCTTCTCACATCCCTACTACAATAATTTTTTACCTTTGATAGTGTACATTTTAAATAAGATATTTGTGCAAAATAAGCAAATGATTTAGAACTCCATGCAAGATCTCAATATGTTGAGGACCTTTACAACGACCATTTCCTTCGTATTAGTTCCAAGGAACACGTGTTGCTTAGCTCTGACACATTGGAAATTTTAGGTTTTTAAGGAGCCAGCAGTATATAAGCAACTACGTCAGCCCTGTATTCCAGATTCAACACATTGATGATATGCGTATGCATATTTTCATTAAGAATAGCCCACATTGTTTTTTTGTAACCATTTTTATTTTTAAATTACTTTTCCTAATAAAGAGGTACAGGTGGTATTTGGTTATATGAGTAAGTTCTTTAGTGGTGATTTGTGAGATCCTGGAGCACCCTTCACCTGAGCAGTATCCACTGCACCATGTATGTTGTTTTTTTATCACTCCCCACTCCCATTCTTTTCCCCAGGTCACCAAAGTGCATTATATCATTCTTATGCCTTTGTGTTCTCATAGCTTAGTTCCCACGTATCAGTGAGAACATACGGTGTTTGGTTTTCCATTCCTGAGTTACTTAATAGTCTAGTCTCATCAAGGTTATTGCAAATGCTGTTAATTCATTCCATTTTATGGCTGAGTAATATTCCATTGCATAGATAAACCAGTTTCTTTATTCACTCATTGCTTGATGGGCATTTGAGTTGGTTCCATGATTTTGCTATTGTGAATTTTGCTGCAGGTATCTCTTTTGAATAATGACTTCTTTTCCTCTGGCTCAATACCCAATAGTAGGATTGCTGGAATAAATTATAGTTCTACTTTTAGTTCTTTAAGGAATCTCCACCTGTTTTCTATAGCTGCTGTACTTGTTTACATTCCTACCAGCAGTGTAGAAATGTTCCCTGATCGTGGCATCCATGCCAACATCTACCGTTTCTTTATTTTTGCCATTCTTACAACAGTGAGGTTGTATCACATTATGGTTTTGATTTGCATGTCCCTGATCATTAGTGATGTTGAGCATTTTTTCATGTGTTTATTGGCCATTTATAAGTTTTCTTTTGAGAATTGTCTATTCATGTCCTTAGCCCACTTTATTATGGGATTGTTTGCTTTTCTCTTGCTGATTTGTTTGAGTTCATTGTAGATTCTGGATATTAGTCCTTTGTCAGATGGATAGATGTGAAGATTTTCTCCCACTCTGGGAGTTGTCTATTTATTCTGCTGACTGTTTCTTTTGCCATGCAAAAGCTCTTTGGTCAAAAAATAATAGATGTTAGTAGGGATGTGGTGAAAGGAAACACTTTTACACTGCTGATGGGAATGTAAATTAGTACAATCACCATGGAAACAGTATGGAGATTCCTTAAAGAAGCAAATCTACCATTCAGTCCAGGAATCCCATTGGTGGGTATCTATCCTAAGGAAAAGGAGTCATTAACATGAAAAAGACACGTGCTCGTGCACGTTTATAGCAGCACAATTTACAATACAGCTTAATACTAATGCTGAGTGTAAATGGCCTGAATGCTCCATATAAAAGATACAGAATGGTAGAATGGATAAGAATTCACCAAGCAAGAATCTGCTGTCTTCAAGATACTTTACCTAACACATAAGGACACATAAACTTAAGGCAAAAAATGGAAAAAGATATCCCATGCAAATGGACACCAAAAGTGAGCAGTAGTAGCTATTGTTATATCAGACAAAACAAATTTTAAAGCAACAACAGTTAAAAAAGACAATGAAGGATATTATATAATGATAAAAGGTCTAGTCCAACAGGAAAATATCACAATCCTAGATATATGCACCTAACACTGAAGCTTGCACATTTTATAAAACAATTACTACTAAACCTAAAAAAAAATGGGACAGATGCCAACACAATAATAGTGGAGACATCAATACTCTACTGACAGCACTAGACAGGTCATCGAGAGAGAAAGTCGGCAAAGAAACAGTGGACTTAAACTATACCCTGGAACAAATGGAGTTATCAAATATTTGCATTGCTCAATCTCTCATCCCTTTCAAATTTTAGGTCGATTTCTCCCTTCTGGGTGGGACCTTTCCTAATCAGTCTATTTAAAAAGACAACTTGCAAAATGCTTCCTACCTGATAGTTCTTACCTACTTTCCCTGCTTTTTACTTTTCTTTGTAGTACTTTCACTTTCTAATATATTATAAATTAACCTATTCATTTGCTTACTGTCGGTTTATTCCCATGGGAACATAAACTTCAAGAGGGCAGTGACTTTTGTCTGTTTTGTTTGTTGCTAGAGCTTTAGCTCCTGTAATAGTACCTGGCACAGAATAGGTGCTCAACAAATACATGTTGAATAAAATACCATTTTTCTGTTGTGTGTGTGTGTGTGTGTGTGTGTGTGTGTGTGTGTTTAAAAATGTTAGAGAAAGTCTTTCTCTGTCATCCAGGCTGCAGTAGAGTGCTGTAATCATAACTCACTGAAGCTTCAAACTCCTGGGCTCTAGGAATCCTCCCATTTCAGCCTCCCAAGTAGCTGGGACCACATCCTGAGCCACCAAGCCTAGATAATTTTTAAATTTTTTTCTAGGGACAGAGTCTTGCTATAATGCCAAGGCTGGTCTTGAATTCCTGGCTTCAAACTATTCTCTCTATCCAGCCTCCTGAAGTGTTGGAATTATAGACATAAGCCACGCTGCTCAGCCATAGTGCTAATTATATGGAGATTTTGCTTACTAACGTGCAATGAAACACATCTTTATACTATGTATCTGAAAGTCTCAAATGCAGAGCAAATCTATTTTTCTTTATGAGCTCTTTAGAATCCCACACAATGGCATAGATGAAGCCCCTCTTTTAAAAGAGCAGGCCACAATGATCTCCATACAATGCCATGTCATTCCATAGTAATTTCTTCAAATAACAGATAATTTGTTTCTTTAAATTAGATCATGCCATTACTTGCTAATCCAATAGTTGAACATCAAAATCTCTAGTTCTGTTTTAGCTTCAGGCACTTTAAATTGGTGGTCTTGTCAGGCCTTGGGGCATATTTAAGTCTAGCAGCAGAAAAAAAAGCAGACAGTAGTAAATTTGTTTCACTTATCTTTAAAGACTTGGCTCAAATTCTACCTCCTGTCTGATGATTTTCTGGAATCCATCTCTCTCTCTCTTTGTAAATAACTCAGAACTCTTTCCCTCCTTTTTGCCATCTCAGTAATATTTCCATTATATCACCTGGTTTCAGGTGGAAATAGTCTGTGTCTTTTAGAATTTGATGTGCTCACTCCAACTAGCCAGGCATTTATCCTATACTATTTCCAATATATTATTATACTTATTTTTTAAGTCTATCCTTTCCATTAGGATGTAAGTCCCTGAATTAGAGCTTCTTTGTCTTCATAACATTGGTGTGTAGATAGGGACTGGCATATAGTATAATCTCAGAAAATTTTGGTCACATTAATGAACACAGTTGAATATATGAATGATCAGTGACCAACCAATGAAGTAGTGCTTTCCAGGGTCACAGCCATGGTAAGAACACCAATGGAGAGGTTATAGTAGATAATACCATTATTATCACCATCATCATCATCATCATCATCATCAATGAACTGTGCACCTGTTAGAACCAAGTACTCTGCTAGGCAAAGAGATCTTTGTCCATAAGGACATTATTAGTCAAATTGAAGGGACAGGCATGACCACAAAAAGATGTATAACAATCTACATTAAGGGAAGCATTGAACATATGCCCAGTAAAAGGAAGCATAGGGTAAATGCCTAGCTAGTTGGACAGATAAAAGAACAGTAGAGGTTCAGATTAGGATGGTTAAGGAGGCCTTTATGGAAGATGAAGATGTTTAGTTGTGTCTTAAAAGACAAAATAACCAAGATTCTTTTAGAAAAGAGTCAGCACATCTCAAGCAGGTTTGACCAAATATTTCCACTCTTTGATGAGGCATATAAAAAATAAAGTCAAAAAATGAGGATATTTTCATTAGACTCAGATTCCTCATACTTGAAAAAAATGAATTCTGTATTTAGACAAAATAAATGAGATGTGACGGAAATGTGTAGTGCCAGAGTTCCAGTTCAAGCTCTTTCACATTTTAGGTTCTGCTCTTGACAACATACCTTCATTTTCTTCTTTTTGAGTGTAGTTTTGATATCTGTGAAATGGAGAACTAGACATGATCTCAGAGACCATATAAGCGTGTGTAACTAAAGTGATTACATGGATGTGGATGCCTTAAAAATTATAAGTGCAATTTACCTGTAGAGGATTTTTTGAAGATTAGATAAAATTACACAGTGAAGATATTTGTGAGCAATGATAAGCTGCTTTCCTTCCTAAAAAGCTGTCTTCCTTGTATCTACTTAAGTGTTGCATGACTAATATAATATAATACAGGTGGGTACATCTACAATGCAGATGGAATAATATATCCACTGCTAAGATTTATAGAGTATAGTTTTATGTCAGGTATATTTCTATATACTTTACATGAATCTGTTTTTATTTTTAGAAGTAATTTTAATTGTCTTTAGTTTGGGGGTATATGTGCAGGTTTGTTACATGAGTATACTATGTGATCCTGAGGTTTGGGGTACAGTTGATTCCATCAACTAGGTAGTGAGCAGAGTACCCACCAGGTAGTTTCTCAACTCACTCTTTCTTCCCTTCTTCCCTCTAGTAGTCCCCAGTGTCTGTTGTTCTCATATTTATGTCTATGTGTACTCTATGTTTAGCTCCCACTTAGAAGTGAGAACATGTGGTATTTGGTTTTCTGTTACTGTGTTCACTTGCTTAGGATTATGGCCTCAGGCTATATCCATGTTACTATAAAGGACATGATTTGATCCTTTCTATGGCTGTGTCGTATTCCATGGTGTATATGTACCACATTTTCTTTACCTAATCCACCACTGATGGGCACCAATGTTGATTCCACGTCTTTTCTGCTGTGAATAGTGCTACAGTGAATATACAAGTGCATGTGTCTTTTTGGAAGAAAGATTTGTTTTCTTGTGGATATGTACCCAGTAATGGAATCCTTGGATAAAATGGTAGGTTTCTTTTAAGTTCTTTCAGAAATTTTCAGATTGCTTTACACAGTGGTTGAACTAATTCACATTCCCACCTGCAGTGTATAAGCATTCCCTTTTTTCCACTGTCTTGCCAATATCTGTTGTTGTTGTTTTGACTTTTTAACAATAGCCATTCTGATTGGTGTGAGTCACTATGGTTTTGATTTGCATTTCTCTGATGATTGGTGATGATGTGCACTTTAAATATTTGTTGGCCACAATAATGTCTTCTTTTGAACAGGGTCCTTTACCCATTTTTCATTGGGATTATTTGGTTTTTGCTCATTGCTTTGTTGAGGTTTCTTATAGATTCTGGATATTAGACCTTTCTTAGATGCACAATTTGTGAATATTTTCTCTCGTTCTATAGGTGGTCTTTTTACTCTGTTGATAGTTTATTTTGCTGTGCAGAAGCTCTTTAATTAGCTCCCACTTGTCAGCTTTTGTTTTTGTTGCAATTGCATTTGAAGTCTTTATCATGGTCTTTGCCAAAGCCAGTGTTGAGAAGGGTATTTTTTTCTAGGTTTTCTTCTAAGTTTTTATAGTTTGAGGTCTTAGATTTAAATTTTTAATCTACTTTGAGATAAATTGAATTCTTATGGACCTATTATTCCGATTTCGCAGATTAGAAAACTGAGGTTCAAATTATATAAGCCTAGCATATTGGTCCCAAAGTTATTCCCTTATCCACAATGGTTACCTGCTTTGAAAAGACCCTAAACAAATCAAGTCATGAATCCTAATAAAATATATAGTGTTTTTAGTTTGAAATCAGTAAATCTGGCAAACAAACCAAACCAGGAGAAAAGAAAACCCAAAACTCGTCTGGATTTGTTTGAAATCAGCAAGAAAGACACAATAACAAAAATGTGAAATTATTACTAAACAGATAGAACTTTTGCAGCCTCAAATAGAGGTAAAATAACAAGCCAAACAGAGGTTTCATGTCATGAAATCCACCACTTTGCCATCTAAAATATGAACTAAGCACTAAATTATGTGAGAAAGTATAATCATATTTTTATGCTCTGCCTGTGGATTTAAAAATGACACATAATAAGAGACAAAAAACAAAAATGACAGATAAGGTGTTAATGGGGAATCAGAAAGTTACTTTAGTAAAAGAAATTTCCTAATGTCAGCAAGGAATGCATAGTTCATAAGTAAAGAATGTTAACCACTCAAAAGAATTTGCCACAGTTTGCTCTTTGGCATCAAATGAGCTATTGGGAATGCAGTTTAAATAGTTCAAAGATTCCTTAAAATCAAGAACAAGTGATATATCATGGTTGCCCCTCCCTGCCCCAGAATTGGAGATGAATCTCTCAAGATGACAGAAACTATTAACTCTCCTTAGGTCAAAGGAATCTTTATATCAGTCTATTGTTTTTGTTTTGTTTTGTTTGAAAGATGGGTTTTCAACTTGTTGGCCAAGCTGTCTTTGAGCTCCTGGCCTCAAGTGGTCTGCCCACCTTGGCCTTCCAAAACATTACAGGCGTGAGCCACAGGCCCCAGCTAACTGTTTCTTCCAAGAGAGATTATGAACAGCTCCTTAAAGGAGACAGGATTCAGCTCATTTGTTTTTGTAACCTCAGCATCTAGGACCTAGCCAGGCACTTGGCCCAGTTCTAGTGGAATTATGATGAACACAAGAAAGAAAGAAAGAGGGAGAGAGACAGCAGATCCTGATTATATTTTAGAATGTTATTATTCTTGCACTGAGTTTTACTTGGCAAATATCTCCAGAGACGACTTCAGAGATTTCTTTTTTGTTTTTTAAAATTAAGCTTTTTAATTTGGGGATAATTATAGGTTTGCATGCAGTTGTAAAAAAATAATAGAGATAACTTGTGTATGCTTAGTTTCCCTGGTAAAATCTTGCAAAACTATAGTATAATGTTACAGTCAGGATATTGACATTGATACAGTCAATATAGAAAATACTTCTGTCACCACAAGAATCCTACATGTTTTTCTTTTATTGTCATATCCACACCTGTCCTACACCTCCCTTCCCCATTCTGAACCTCTGCTAGTCATGAATCTATTCCACATTTCTACAATTTTGTCATTGTAATAATGTTATATAAATGGAATTATGAGGTAAGTTTTAAATATTGGCTTTTTTTTTTACTAGGCATAATTCTCTGGAATTTTATTATGTGGTTGCATATATCAACAGTTTCTTCTATTTTATTGCCAGTACTATTCCATAGTATGGATGTACCACAGTGACTGGATTAACCATTCACCCTTTGGAGGATAACAGGTCATTTCCAGTTTGGGATATTGGAATACAGCTTTTACGAACATTGCATACAGGTTTTTGTGTGAATATCGAGAATAAATGTTCAGAAGTGCAATTTCTGGGTCACATGGTACTTTCATATGTGGGGTTTTTTTTTTAGATATAGTTTACATAGCACAAAATTTATCCCTTTAAAGTGTATGATTCAGTCTTTTCAGTAATTTCCTAAGATTTTTTACAGCCATCACCACGTTAGCTTTTACCACTAAATTCTAGAACGTTTTTGTTTCTCTAAAAGAAAAGACATAACTGTTGGCATCACTGTTCATCTTTCCTTCTCCTACTCTCTTAGTCACTAATCTACTTTCTGCCTCTATGAATTTGCCTTTTCTGGGTATTTCCTATAAATGTAATCAGACCATATGTGACCCTTGTGTCTATTTTTTAATTAACATAATTTCCAAACTTTATTCATGTTGTAGGATGAATCTGTACTTCATTTCTTTATATAGTTGAATAATATCCTATTTAATGAATATGCCACAGCTTGTTTATCCATTTATCATTTAATAGGCATTTTGGTTGTTTAAACCTTTTCGTGTAACAAATGATGCTATTATGAACATTCATGTACAAGGTTTTGTGTGAACATACATTTTGTTTCTTTGTGTAGATATTTCGGAGTAGAACTGCTATGCTATATGGTAACTCTAACTTTTTAAGGAACTAACTCTTTCCAAACTTGAGTAGGCCTTAATCCAAAGGTTCTTGTTTGATCCCTTCTCCCTTCCTTGTAAGTCATCTTTCTAGAAGTTTTATATTTTAAATTTAAGTTCATGATTGACTTTGAGTAAAATTTTATGTAAAATGTGAGACTTAGTTCAGTTTTGTTTGTTCATTTGTTTTCCGTGGATGTTCAATTGTTTCAGCACCATTTCCTGAGAAGGTTATTTTCCTCCATTGGAGTGCTTTTGTGCCTTTGCCAAAAATCAGCTGGGCAGATTTATATAGGTCTACTTCTGGGTTCTTCCATTTCTAGGTTATTTATTCTGTTCCATTGATCCACATGTCTATGCTTCTGTCAATGCTACACAGTCTTGATGAATGTATGTACAGCAAGTTTTGAAATAGAACACAGTGATTCCTCCTACTTTATTCTTTTCAAAATTATTTTAGTTATTATAGTTCCTTTGCCTTTCCATGTAAATTTTAAAATAAAATTTTCTGTAACTACAAAAACAGTCTTGCTAAGATTTTGGTAGGACAGCTATCAAATCTATAAATTACTTTGGGAAGAATTGACATATTTATACTATTTTGAGCATTTAAATTCATGAGTACAGTATATCTTTTCATTTCCTTAGATTTTATTTAATTTCTTTAATTAGTGTTTTCTTCAACATACAAATTCTTTACATATTGTGTTAGTTTTATACCTGTTTTTGTCTTCTTTATGTGTTGATTGTGAGACGTTTTTGTCTTCTTTATTTGTTGATTGTGAGACTGCATTTTAAATTTTGTTGTCCATGTGTTCATTGCTACTACATAAAAATGCAATTAATTTTTGTGTATTTATATGCATTTTCTGACCTTTGCAACTGCCCAGCAAGTTCATCTTACACACTACTCAGATAGAGCCTATTTATCACGACAGGAAAATTGCAATAGAGAAAGGGTTTAATACGCACAGAGCCAACTAAATGGAAAGTTGGAGTTTTATTACTTAAATCATCTTCCCTGAAAGTTCAGAGGCTATGGTTTTTAAAGATAGTTTGGTGGGCATGGGGCTAGGGAATTCTGACTGGTTTCATCAGAGATGAAATCATAGGAAGTTGAAGTTGCCCTCTTGCATGGAGTCAGTTCTTGGATAGGGATCACAAGATCACATGAGCCAGTTTACTCATTTGTATCACACCAGATAATCCATCAGAATGCAGGGTCTGCAAAATATCTTATATACCAATCTTGGATTTTACAATAGTAATGTTATTCATAGGAGCAATTAGGGAGGTTAGAAATCTTTTGGCCTCTTAGCTGCATGACTCCTGAGCCATAATTTCCAATCTTATGGCTAATTTTTTTGTTTTACAAAGGAAATCTGGTCCCTAAGCAAGGATGGGATTTGTTCTGTGGAGGGGCTATTATTATATTTGTTTCAAAGTTAAAGAATTCACAGGAGAACAGAGCATCAAAAAGAGTTCTGAGGCACCCGTTCCAGGGTATAGTTCCTGGATGACATTTCTAGACACACCCTGGGCCAGAAGAGAACCCATTGCCTTGAAGGGAAGGACTCAGTCCTGACAGGATTTATCACCTACTGACTAAAGAACCCCTGGACCTTGAGTAAATATCAGCAGTACCCAGGCGGTACTCACTGTGGGCCTTAGGGGAGACAGGGTCATGCTGGCTTCAGGTGTGACCCAGCACATTCCCACCTTTAGTGGCCATGGGGAGAGACTCCTGCTTGAGGAAAAGAGAGAAGAAAGAATAAAGAGGACTTAGGCTTGCAGTGTGGACACCAGCTCAGTCAGTGAGTGAGAGCACCAAGTGGGCTCCCAGGGGTCCCCAGTTCTAGGCCTTGACCTCTGGATGGCATATTTGGACCCATTCTGGGCCAGAGGGGAACCTACTGCCATGAAGGGAGAGATACAGGCCTGGCAGCATTCCCAAAAGCTGACTGAGGAGCCCTTGGGCCTTGAGTGAACATAGGTGGTAGCCAAGTAGTACTTACTGTATAGCCAGGGCCTGGAGCAGTGGTAGCTGTGGGAAGAGACTTATGAGGAAAGGAGAAGGAAGAGTGGGAAGGGCTTTGTCTTACAGCTTGGGTGCCATCTAGTCTCAGTAGAATAGATAACATCAAGTAGATTCCTAAGATCCTCAGCTCCAGGCCCTGGCTCCCATGCAGTATGTCTGGACCAAGATGGGGCTTGCCACCCTGAAAGGAAGGACACAATCCTGGCTAGATTCATGAGCTGCTGACGGAGCGCTCTTGGGCCTTCAGTGAACATCAGCGGTGGTCACTGCAAGCCTTGGACAAGACCCAGTGCCGTACTTCAGGTCCGACTGAGCACAGTCCCAATTGTGGGGGGCTACAGGGGTACTTGTGTCACCTCTTCTGTTGCTCCAGGCAGTTCAAACAGATACTCTGTGAGAAAGGGAAGAGAACAGGAATCTCTTTTGGACAATACAAGGAATTTGCCCAGATCTCGCC
Organism: Leontopithecus rosalia; assembly: GCA_028533165.1. NCBI lineage: Eukaryota > Metazoa > Chordata > Mammalia > Primates > Cebidae > Leontopithecus > Leontopithecus rosalia. Next base: position 6,871,793 of record CM052657.1, on the reverse strand, counting down.
GAAGATCATCAAGGTGGTACCCCTACAAGCCTTCAAGAGTCACAGTGCTGCTGGGCATGGGGTATCCCCTACTGCACATATGTCTTCAGCAACCAAAGACTTAGATCACAACACTCAATTACCTTTGAGTACTAGAAATACTTCACAAGAAGGGTGGATACTAGCAAGCCCAGACTGTGAAAACTAAAGTAAATACCTAAGGATTCAATGCCCAAACATCAAATAACATCCACAAACATCAAGACCAACCCAGGAAAGTATGACCTTATCAAACAAACTAAGGCAGCAATGACTCATCTTAGAGTGACACAGATTTGTGACCTTTCAGACAGAGTTCAAAATCGTTCTTTTGAGAAAGCCCAACAAAATTTAAGGTAACACAGAGGAGGAATTCAGAATCCTATTAGATAAATTTAACAAAGAGATTAAAATAATTAAAAAGAATCACGGAGAAATTCTGGAACTGAGAAATTCAATTGACATATTGAAGAATGCATCAGAGTCTCATGAGCAGAATATCAAGCAGAGAAAAGAACTAGTGAGCTTGAAGATGGGCTACCTGAAAATACAGTCAGAGGAGACAAAGGAAAAAAAAGAATTTTTTTGTAGGAAAAAAATCAAATCTTTGTTTTGATTTCAGTATCAGGAGGTAACAGGGACCAAAAATACTGAACATAACTGAAGTAAAATGTGGTGAATGCACTACTAGAGGCCAATATGATGATTTGTAAAAATTCAGGAGAATAAATCTGAAAAGATGTGTCAAGAGCATCATGGATGATGGAAGATATTCACTAAGAGAAGAAGGGAGGGGAGAGGAGAGCATCAAGATAGGGAAAGAGCAAGTGTAAGGCACATAGCATTATATTGATTAGATAATGAATAATTTGGTCTGTTCAGACATGAGTAGAAGCCTTTGGTTAGACTTCCCAAAAGAGACAGATTCCCCAAGACTCATCACATTTCAATAATTTTTCCCTTCTCATGTATAAAGAATAAAACTTGCAGCCCATTACTAGTAAGTATATTTCACCAAGATCTGTAAGTTCATTTCCAAAAAAATCATACGTACCCTGAAAAATGGATGCATGTTTCATTCTTCCTATGATAGTTTCTCTCTGTGCAAAGGTAGTCTCAGCTCGTTGCTTTCTGTTGCTGTAACAGAATAGAGGTAATTACCCACTAAAACACTTCCTATAATACAATCAAGTTATGATTGGATGTCATTGTGGTCAATCATGTCTTTCCAAGGCAGTGCTAAATAAAGGGTCACTACACTTGCCCTTGCTGAAACACACATCTGGTTTGGGGCAAAACCTACAGTGTGTGGAGGTCGTAGCCTCAGGTGTTTGAAAAATTAGAAAGAAAAAGAATAATTCTCAAAAGCAAAGAGCTGAAACCTGCATTATCTGAATATTTACTACATAATATTTTTAGATAGCAAACAACTGAAGGAGGAATAAAACATTTGGATTGATCTCTAAGGACCTCAGGCCTCCTGATACCTCTTCACTGCTTATTAGGTCTGATTCAGAGAGGGGAGTTAACCTTGATTTTTGGCAAATGCCTGAAAGTTCATCATCTTGGATGTGTGAGAGAGAAGGCATGTATCAGCGTGGTCATTTAGGTGAGAATCGGATTACAAAGGATCTCACATGCTTTTTGAAACATTATGACTTCATCTTTTAAGAGGTGAAAACTGTAAAAAAAGATTGTAGAATGACTACAGCAGGGGATGGATTGTAGAAGGAAAGGCTAGAGGTAAGGCTAATTAGATGATTGAAATCATCCAGGCAAGCAAAAAGAATAACATTATGTAGCTGATGGAGACACTTTAAGAGGACACCTTCTTTCCCCTGCTGCACAGATGACAGCAAGCTGCACACTGGCCTTTTTTCCTCCACATCTTGAGGTTTGACTTCCTCCTCATGAGTGTGCTAAAGATGAAAGTAGCAATCCCAGTAACCATCACTTAAATGAGTGAATATTTATGACTTTTAACTCAAAGGACAAGCCATTAAAACAGGAATGTGGGTTAAAGGTGAGATACTAGCATCACCTTGATGAATTCTCAAGTTTTCTCTCAACACTGTTTCTTTCTATACTGCACGGACATTCTGAATCCTCCAATGGTGGTTAGGGTCGGGAAGAACAGCAGAGCCTAGTGCTCTGTTAGTCAGTGACACAAGAGTTTCTTGGCTCTGACTCGGACAACTCTAAGAGGATTCTTTCTTAGATCATTTTATAGTTCCTATAGAACTGGAAGACAGCCCCTCGAGACAGCTTCTGGGTATCTATTCATTAGTCAGCCTAACTATCTGATATAGTTTCGCCTCATATCACTGGAGAAAAAGCAGGAGAAAGAAGCCATTGGTTGGTCTTCAGGAAACAGAAAAAGGAGAACAGAAAAGTCTAATGAACTCAACATTACTTAATGATTTGTTTTAATATCCTATTCTTTACAAATTCAGAAACAAGGTTATCTCCTTGAAAATAGAGAATTCCTTACAACAAAGGGTGAGGTATGATATGGTTTGGCTCTGTGTCCACACCCCAACCTCATCTTGAATAATAATCCCCAGGTGTCCAGGGAGGGACTTGGTGGGAGGTGATTGGATTATGGGGATGCTTTTCCCTATGTTGTTCCCATGATAGTGAGTTCTCATGAGAGCTGATGGTTTTAAATGTATTTGGCAGTTCTTGCCTTACTCTTCCCTCTCTTTCCCCTGCCACCATGTAAGATGTGCCTTGCTCCCCCTTTACCTTTCACCGTGATTGAAAGTTTTCTGAGGCCTCCTCAGCCATGCAAAACTGTGAGTCAATTAAATGTCTTTCCTTTATAAATTACCCAGTCTCAGGTAGTATCTTTATAGCACTGTGAAAATGGACTAATACAGGATGTCATGTCATTCCAAATAGCAAATTCCAAGCATATTCATGTATAGAAAATAAAAATGTTCAATATGACTGAGGTTTGCCACTGGAATAAATATTTAGATGGTGCTATTTAATGAAATGAGGCATATAGAAAAAGAAGACATTTGGGAGATTGGGTAATTAGGATATATTCAGAGGAAAAGCTAAAAAGATCTCTATAGGGGATTTAAATCAGAGTGTCTTAGGCTTTGTTGCCTACTTCAGTAGTCACTAGTCACATAGAGCTATTGAAATTTAAATTAAAATTAAACAAATACAACTAAAAGTTTTGTTCAACATACTAGCCACATTTAAAGTACTCAGTAGCTACAGGTGGCTAGTGGGTAGAGCATTGCATAGTGCAAAACAAAACAAAACCAAAAAACCAAAACCAACAACACTGAAAGTTCTCTTTGACCCAGAAAGTCCTTTTTGTCTAGAGTTCAGGAACTAGGACAAATCTACAGGTATAGATTTGGGAGTTACTTGAGTGTTTAACAGATAGGTGAATTTATTAATATGGATGAAGGGTCTCAGGAAGAATTTATCAAAGAAAAAAGCCCTACAACAAAAATCTGAGATATTCCAGTCTTAAATAATACAAAGAGAAACAGGAATCCGTAAAAGATGAGTCAGAAGCAAGTGATCAGAGAGGGAGAAGAACCGATGAACATTTGACTCTTAGGACACAAGAGTGTGTCAGCAAAAGGATCAGCAGGCTTGAGGGGTCAAGTACAAGAGGATTAAAAAGAGGTGAGAATTTGGTAGTAGAAGATCAGTGGGGACTGTTGCAGAGTATTTGCACCAGCAAGGTGGGATTTGAGCCAAACTTCTATAAAGGAGAGAAAAATGGTGAGAAAATAATACATCCAGTGGAGCATTGTCTTTTAAAAAGTTTTACAGTAAAATGGGATGGGAGTGTGAATGCAGCAGTGGATCGCCATGACTTGAGAGAAAAGCAGGTCAAGTGAGAAATTTTTCTTGGGAGGAGAGAGGTATAAATATGTTTATAAGTGGAAGAGAGGAAGTCGTGAAAGAGAAGTTAAAAATATCAGAAAGATCATTGATGAATGAATGAATGCCCAAGGCGGTGACGGGAGTCGGATCCAAAGCACAGTTGGAGAAGTTAGCCTTGGGAAGGAAGTGGAACAGTTCTCTTTGAGGTCAGAGACATGAAAGTTTGAAGGTGAGGAGGAAGTTCATGACTGACATGGCTTGAATTTTTACTACATTTGCTGAATATCCAAGCCTGAAGACTCAAATTTATGCAGTGCTGGAAAATGCCTTTGGTTGTCCATTTAAGCAAGGTCTGACAGTCCAGCAGGGAGCCATCAGCTCTCTAATAATGGACATAAATTTTGAGGACATCTCATTAATACCTAAAAGCTATTGATCTCTCTGTCCACCATAAAAGATGTGGCCTCATTAACATTTCATGGGTTCTATCAGAGATTTAAACAGCACAGACTGGGACAAGATATATATATATATATATATCAAGAAAAGAAAAGAAAAAAATTAGGAGAAACCAAACACTCAATTAGAGATACTGTGTAAGTGAGATTGTGACTGTCAAGAGATCCTCCAGATGCAACAGCTGCTTGATTACAAATGATGAGTGTAACTAGCTCTTCTTAATGTGTACAGAGGTTAAATAAGGAAACAGAATCACAAAATTGCCCTTGAGAAATTAGGCAGGAAGTGCTAACCTCCTTAGCCAACAATGCTAAGTCCATTCTGGAAACCCAAGTCATTATCTTCTTTACTGCCTGAAATTTGGTTTCCACCCTTGTCATTCAACTGATTCCTACAGATCCAAAGGTCACCAGTGACTGGCTAATGGTCAAATTCAGTAATCTTTTCTCATTTTTTCAATTTTTTTGCTACTCTATAGACACCACTAAAAATGTCTGTCTTTTTGGAAATTTGTCCCGTGGTTTCTATCAGGCTATGGTAGCCTGTTTTAAGACAGTCTTGTTTTTCCTCTTTTTTTGTAATTGTGGATATTCTCCGAGGCCAGGGTTTACCCTCTGTCTTTTTAAATTTGCCTCAAAGACCAAGTATGGACTGAAGACAGGGAGTGAACAGGACTGGTTTAACAGCACCCAGGAGGAATAGCAACACGAGACTCAGGTAGAGAGCATGATAAAGCATCTAATAATTAGCTTTTTTTTTTTTAAAGGGCATAGTAAGTACTTCAGGCCTTGCAGAGACTAGTCTCTGTTGCAACTATGGTCACTTGTATATATTCTTTTGAGAATTGCCTATTATGTCCTTAGCCCACTTTTTAATGGGATTGTTTGTTTTCTTCTTGCTGATTCTACAACCTAATTTTGAAAATTATCCTAACCATAATTCCACAAATTATATCAATTACTTAAATACTATCCTGAATTATGATTTTTTAAATAAGAGCAGTACGCAATTAAAAAACATTGCTTCTATTTTTTCCTAAATATTGAAATCTTTGCCATTGCAATGATTTTTAAGCCTTGTGGTCAAAACTGTGAAGAGACAATGAATATCAAAATACCCTTGTACGTTTCATTCTCTCCTCACTGCCTTCACAGGCTTTGAGGTTACAGCCTTTTTCTATCCCCGACAGGCTTTATTCAAGCCAAGTTAATCTCTGGGTCCAGACTCATGTATGAAATAAGCTCTATAAAGAAAAATGTCAAATATTTCTGTGGTATGTCTTTGTTACTAACAGAGCTATGCAAAACCCATGTGGAGTGACTTCCTTCTAACACTTGGTTAACTGCAAATATTTCCTGTCTAAGCTTCAAGGTGACATGAATCTTTCGTTTTAACCTTGCTGATGATTTAGAGAACATACCCTAGGTGTCTTCTGCCTATCTCATTTTTTCCCTTTTTCTAAAAGTTTTTTTGAGGGTCTGGGACCAAATAAGTTCATTTAATTTGCAAAACCTGTTAGGTTTTATTTCATTCTATCTTAATAAACGTTGAGTACCTTTTACTTGCCAGGTACTCACTGGGTATTTTGAGTAGGAAAGAAAAATGTAAAGATAAATGAGACAGTCTCTCTGCCCTCAAAGCGTTTAAAATCTGCTAGAAAGCAGTAAGACATGAACAAGTAACTCCAATGCAAGGCAGAATAAAATAAGGCTAAGCAAAGGAATGTACATTGTACTGAGTGGCTGCGAAGGAGAAAAGAAAAATATTTAACCAAGAAGAGGTCATATTTGAGCTAAGCCTTGAAGAATGTCGAGGATTTAATATGGAAAAGTGAAAGAAAAGGGCAGAAAAACCATTACTGAGTACCTGCTAGGCATTTTAACTTCTGAATCAGGGATTGCACTAAAGCCATCTGTGTACATTACTGTATTTAACTTAAAAAAAAAACACATACACTTTGACTAGGTATTATTATCACTTTTTTTGTTGACAAGAAATCCTAGTAGTCTAGTTAAAGTTATGCCTATAAATAATTGAACTGGGACTCAGCCTAAGGCTATAGGTTTGTAAGTCAAGACAAAGCAAGGAACCCTGTTTGTGGGTCCTACCCCTCCTACCCACAACAAGCATGGGAATAAAGGAAGATCTTGGGTTTCTTCCAGGAAAATTTCAGGCACCTAGCTATCAATGAGAAATAAATGAGCAACCTGATAAGCAAGAAGTTAACGCTACCATAAAACAATAGCCACAGAAGGTAGAAGCTTGGCTGCCTACAGGAAGCAAAGATGATGTTTTAACATGTGTCTCTGACTTGTTTTTCAGAAACACATACCCCCACCAAATGGATTTGCCAGCAGGTAGACCTCAGATAAGGGGGAGCTGAGGACTAAACTCTCTCTGCTGTTCTTCTGTTCTTTTACGTTTCTCCCTGAGAGGCCTGGAAGAAGTCATGCCCACAGACCAAACCTTAACTTTCCTTTTTCTTGACTCCAAGTATTTAGACAAACCTTTGCTTTTTTAGCCAACTGCGGATCACGGAATCTTTGAATCCACCTGTAATGCCACTCACCTCTCCCGCCCACTTCAAGACATATCACCTTTTAGGTCAAACCAACGGAGAATCTCCGTATATTGATTTACAATCTTGCCCTGTAACTTCTGCTTTCCAGCAGTTTACCTCTGCCTTTAAAAACTTGATTGTAAGCCATCAAGAAAGCCGAGTCTCAAGTGGGAGCTGCACGGTTTTCCTTGCTCGGTCCCCTGCAAATAAACGTCCTCCTTTCTTGGTCTGCAAAAGCTCTGTGTGCATGCTTGGCTTTTACTGTGCTGGGCAAGCAGACCTCAATTTGGTTCAGTAACAGAAGTCTGCCTTGAGGTTTCTAGACTGAGAACAACACAAGAATGAACAGAGAAGTGCAAAACTACATGGTGGGTTCAGAAAATTGCTTAGTGTCTCGTATCAGAAAATTATACCTTAAAATCTTTTGGTAGCTACAACATCTCTTACCCTAAGAAAGGAAGAAAGAATGTGTGTGTGTGTGTGTGTGTGTGTGTGTGTGTGTGTGTGTGTGTGTATTTTTTATTGCATTTTAGGTTCTGGGGTACATGTGAAGAACATGCAAGATTGTTACATAGGCACACACATGGCAGTGTGATTTGCTGCCTTCCTCCCCATTGCCTATATCTAGAGTTTCTCCCCATGCTATCTGTCCCCAACTCCCCACCCCCTGCAGTACCTCCCCTATTTCCCCCGACAGACCCGTGTCCATGTGTTCTCATTGTTCAACAACCACCTATGAGTGAGAACATGAGGTGTCTGATTTTCTGTTCTTGTGTCAGTTTGCTGAGAATGTCCCTACAAAGGACACAAACTCATCATTTTTTATGTCTGCATAGTATTCCATGGTGTATATATGCCACATTTTCCTTGTCCAGTCTATCATCAATGGACATTTGGGTTGGTTCCAGGTCTTTGCTATTGTAAACAGTGCTGCAATGAACATTCGTGTGCATGTGTCCTTATAGTAGAATGATTTATAATCCTTTGGATATATACCCCGTAAGGGGATTGTTGGGTCAAATGGAATTTC
>CM052657.1:6838439-6853895 GCA_028533165.1 Leontopithecus rosalia | reverse complement strand
AGGACACGAACTCATCATTTTTGATTGCTGCATAATATTCCATGGTGTATATGTGCCACATTTTCCCAGTCCAGTCTATCATCGATGGGCATTTGGGTTGGTTCCAGGTCTTTGCTATTGTAAACAGTGCTGCAATGAACATTCGTGTGCATGTGTCCTTATAGTAGAATGATTTATAGTCCTTTGGATATATACCCAGAAATGGGATTGCTGGGTCAAATGGAATTTCTATGTCTAGGTCCTTGAGGAATCGCCACACTGTCTTCCACAATGGTTGAACTAATTTACACTCCCACCAGCAGGAAACACTGCATTTTGATATCAAGAGGAAGGCTGGACTTGACAATATAGGGTGCTAAAAATGAAAATGCCACACCTAGGAGGAGGTACGATGCAAGGTTTGACAACAAGGATGTTGGGCCCAGGTGGATTTGCATTTGAATCCAAACCCTCACAGTTGTTGTCTGTGCTACCTTGGGGAAGCCCTTGGACCTCCTCCAGCCTGATTTTTAATATACAAAATTAGCCTAAAAATAATAATACCTTTTCATTAATTTGCTTGGACAATTACATGAGAAAACACGTTGATCGCTTAACAGCTTTCCTGGAGCATAACAAATGTTCAATAACTGGTCATTATTAGTAGTATAAATTGTTAGTGGTCACCATTAATAGTTTTCTTATCTCTAAAAAAGAAGAGTTGGATGATAGGAGATCAAAAACTTCCTCAACTACTAACATTTTGTGGCTATGCAGTTTTAATGGTCCCTAAGTCCTACATTTCCAAGTAGTTGGGAGGTGGCAAAAGACTGGAACCACGCACATATGGCTGTGTGAGTGGGTAATGCCTGCTGAGCATGCACAGATGGTGAGAATCATTGCTTCCATATCTGAGGTCCCTGGAGGTGGGAGAGGGTGCTGTGTGAGTCTCTTCTACTCAGGTTCTATTCCTAGTAATTGAACCTGGTATTCATTGATATGCTTAGTAAGTATTTGGTTCGTTTCTCCTTCTGTCACTGGGGAGTCTGAATTCCATGCCCCTTTGGTGACTGGGTGGCACTGTATTATTTCTGGCCAATGAGTTGGTAAAAGTAAATGATGTGTCCATGTGTGATTGGAATTGGAGTATTTAATTACTTATGTAAAACTTTCCGGAATATATTTTCACTCTGTGATGGCAAATTTCAAGATAATGGCTTCTCAATTAGCACATTATTACAGGAAGATGACACCAAGAAAATCTCCCAGCATGATTTACATATAAATCTTGGTTATTTTAAGCCACTGAGATTTTTGAGGCTGCTCCACACCACAGCATAGTTTAGTCTATCTTGACTGATACGGAAGTATATGCCTAGAAGAGAGGTGACAACACGAAAAAAATAGCCTAAAATAAGTGCCATTAGCTTAGGGGTCAGGTGGTGGGTGGGAAGGAAACTATTCTGAGGAGTTAGAATGGTTGCCATATTGTATGCTGGCAAACATTTGGTAGAACTGATGTCTGCAATAACTTGGAAGTCCAATCATGCACTTAATAAAATTTTAGCAACAGGAAAGAGGTAGAGAAACAGAATGTCATTAGTATGTATTGGTTGCTAGTATCCATGTTCAGCAAGATACCAGAAAAAAAGAAAAGAGCAAAGAAATGAATTGGCTTCATTCATTTCTTGGGTTCCATTTCAAGAAGGAACCGAATAGAATGAGGAGGGCTCGAAAAACTTCTAAAGTATCTTGGAAACAACTGCTTCTCAGCCTCAAATAATGACAAAGTCGAGAAAGGCTTTGAATGACAAAAATTTAAAACAGATTTGCAGCAAGAAGAGAATCAAGGGTGTGGCTATGATACTGATTATTTAAAAACCTCTGACAAAGGAATCATTTTTTAGACTAAAGGGAACTGTGCTTGCTCAAGACATAAAATAACACGTGGGCCCTTACCCTTCTGCAGGTAAGAAGCAGACCAAGAAGCCTACTCAGTCCCTAAGGAGGAAATATCCCAACACTTCATTTAGATCTTATTGAAAAAGTAATGGAAAATGAATGATATTTTATAATACAAAGCCGTGATTCATGCAGAAAACAGACAAGAGAGCAGGATTGCAGACTAGTCAAGGAATATGTCTTTCTCCCATAGGTGGCCCTCAAAGTATCTGACAAGTAGGACAGATGAACTGCCACAGATTGGTATCTGCTTTATATTTCTCATTGTTCTCATTTCCAAATGAAAATGTGTATTACAATTATTCTATTCCTGTTCTGTCATTGTTTACCGGTTTCACAGGAAACGGGATGGGTAATCTGAAGCTGTCACCTGAGGGGAGCTTTGGGTTGCTTCTTTGGGGAGTAGGTGAGTATATTTTGCATATGAGGATATGTAACTAAATATTTGGTGACCAAAAGGGAAACTGAGGTAAACTGTGCTGCTCATTAATATTCAGTTCTTCTTTTCTTTCTTTTTTAACCATACACATGCAGAACTTAATTTCCTGGCTCTCTTTGTTTTAAGAGGAGTCATATGACTGTTTCCAGACAATGAGTTGTTCGAAATGGTGTGTGTTGCCTTTAGGCAGGAGAGTTTAATTACTTGTGTTCTATCCTTCAGAGCTCTCTTTCCTTCTGCACAAGGATTGTCCATTTCCCATCAGCTGAGTCCTAGAGTAAGGATGTAACAGACCAAATGACTTGCCAACTTATGATATACTTGTTGTATTGGTGAGAAAAACGTTTTTGTTGTTGTTGTTGTTGTTTTTAAGCAACTGAGATTTGGAGGTTGTTGAAGTGCCCTTCGCATATTGCCTTGGTATTTACGATTATTTTTTTATTGTACTTTATGTTCTGGGGTACATGTGCAGATCATGCAGGATTGTTGCATAGGTACATACATGACAAGGTGGTTTGCTGCCTTTATTCCCCCATCACCCATATCTGGTATTTCTCCTCATTTTCCCTCTCCATCCTGCCCACACCCAATGTCCCTCCCCTAGTGCTTCCCCCACTGACTGCAGTGTGTGATGCTCCTCTCCCTGTATCCATGTGTTCTAATTGTTCAACACCTGCCTATGAGTGATAATATATGGTGTTTGGTTTTTGGTTCTTGTGTCAGTTTGCTGAGAATGATGATTTCTAGATTCAGCCATGTCCCTATGAAGGACATGAACTCATTGTTTTTTATGGCTGCATAGTATTACATGGTGTACATGTGCCACATTTTCTTTATCCAGTCTATCCATGGTGGACATTTGGGTTGGTTCCAGGTCTTTGTTATTCTAAACAGTGCCGCAGTGAACATACATGTGCATGTGTCTTTATTATAGAACAATTTATAATTCTTTGGGTCTATACCCAGTAATGGGATTGCTGGGTCAAATGGAATTTCTATATCTAGGTCCTTGAGAAATCGCCACACTATCTTCCCCAATGGTTGAACTATTTTACACTCCCACCAACAGTGTAGAAGTGTTCCTATTTCTTCACATCCTCTCCAGCATCTGTTGTCTCCAGATTTTTTTAATGATCGCCATTCTAACTGGTGTGAGATGGTATCTCATTGTGGTTTTGATTTGCATTTCTCTAATGACCAGTGATGAGTATTTTTTCATATGTTTGTAAGCCTCATTGATATCATCTTTTGTAAACTGTCTGTTCATATCCTTTGCCCACTTTTGAATGGGTTTGTTCATTTTTTTTCTTGTAAATTTGTTTTATTCTTTCTGGATTCTGGCTATTAGCCCTTTGTCAGATGGGTAGATTGCAAAAATGTTTTCCCATTCTATTGGTTGCTGGTTCATGCTGATGATTGTTTCCTTTGCTGTGCAGAAGCTCTGGAGTTTAATTAGATCCATTTGTCTACTTTGGCTTTTGTTGCCATTGCTTTCAGTGTTTTAGCCATGAAGACCTTGTCTGTGCCTATGTCCTGAATGATTTTGCCTAGGTTTTCTTCTGAAGTTTTTATGGTGTTACGTGTTATGTTTAGATCTTTAATCTATCTGGAGTTAATTTTAGTGTAAGGTGTCAGGAAGGGGTCCAGTTTCTGCTTTCTGCACATGGCTAGCCAGCTTTCCCAACATCATTTATTAAACAGGGAATCCTCTCCTTATTGCTTGTTTTTGTGAGGTTTGTCAAAGATCAGATGATTGTAGATGTGTGGTGTTGCTTTTGAGGCCTCTGTTCTCTTCCATTGGTCCATGTCTCTGTTTTGGTACAAATACCATGCTGTTTTGATTACTGTGGTCTTGTAGTATAGTTTGAAGTCAGACAGTGTGATGCCTCCAGCTTTGTTCTTTTTGCTTAGGATTGTTTTGGCTACGCAGTCTCTCTTTTGGTTCCATGTAAAGTTTGAAGTGTTTTCTTCCAGTTCTGTGAAGAAGGTCATAGGTAGCTCGATGAGTATAGCATTGAATCTGTAAATTACTTTGGGTAGTATGCCCATTTTCATGAGTTGATTCTTCCCAACTATGAGCATGGGATATTTTCCCATCTGTTTGTGTCCTCTCTTATTTCATTGAGCAGTGGTTTGTAGTTATTCTTGAAGAGGTCCTTTACATCCTTTGTTAGTTGTATTTTTAGGTATTTTATTCTCTTTGTAGCAATTGTGAATGGGAGTTCCCTTGTGATTTGGCTCTCTGTTTGTTATTGCTGTATAGAAATGCTTGTGGTTTCTGCACATTGATTTTGTATCCTGAGACTGGTGAAGTTGCTCTTCAATTTCAGGAGATTTTGGGCTGAGATGATAGGGTCTTCTAAATATACAATCTTGTTTTCTGCAAATAGAGGCAATCTGATTTCCTGTTTTCCTAATTGAATATGCTTTATTTCTTTGGCTTGCCTGATTGCTCTGGCTAGAACTTCCAATAGTATATTGAGTAGGAGTGGTGAGAGAGGGCATTCTTGTCTTTTGCTGGATTTCAAAGGGAATGCTTCCAGTTTTTGCCCATTCAGTATGGTATTGGCTATGGGTTTGTCATATATAGCTTTTATTATTTTGTGATATGTACCATTGATACCTAGTTAATTAGGGTTTTTAGCATAAAGGGCTGTTGAATTTTGTTGAAGGCCTTTTCTGCATCTATTGAAAGAATCATGTGGTTTTGTCCTTGGTTCTGTTTATGTGATGGTTTACATTTATAGACTTGCATATGTTGAACCAGCCTTGCATCCCAGGATGAAGCTTACTTGATCATAATGAATAAGTTTTTGATTTGCTTTTGCATTTTGTTTGCCAGTATTTCATAGATTTTTACATCTATGTTCATCATGGATATTGGCCGGAAGTTTTCTTTTTTAGTTGTGTCTCTGCCTGGTTTTTGTATTAGGATGATGTTGGTCTCATAAGATGAGTTGGAGAGGATTCCCTCTTTTTGTATCATTTGGAATAGTTTCCAAAGGAATGGTACCAGCTCCTGTTTGTATGTATGGCAGAATTCAGCTGTAAACCCATCTGGACCTGGGCTTTTTTTAGTTGGTAGGCTATTAATTGCTCCCTCAACTGCAGCCCTCTTTATTGGCCTATTCAGGGATTCGACTTCTTCCTGGTTTAGTGTTGGGAGAGTGCAGGTGTCCAGGAATTTATCAGTTTCTTCCAGGTTTACTGGTTTGTGTGCATAGAGTTGTTTGTAGTAATCTCTGATGTTAGTTTGTATTTCTGTAGAATTTGTAGAATTCATTGGGGCATTTAGTCCATTTACAGTTAATGTTAATATTGTTATGTGTGAATTTGATCCTGCCATTTTATTACTAGTTTTAGTCATAAAACAAAAACTGGTTGTTTTGCCCTTTGGTTGGCATAAGTTCTTCATTGCATAGTTGGTCTTTACCATTTGGTTGTTTTTTTTTTTTTTTTTTTTTTGTAGTGGCTGGTATTGGTTTTTCCTTTCTGTGTTTAGTGCTTCCTTCAGGAGGTCTTGCAGGGCAGGTCTGGTAGTGACAAAATCTCTCAGCAATTTCTTGTTTGTGAAGGATTTCCTTTCTCCTTCACTTATGAAGCTTAGTTTGGCTGGATATGAAATGTTAGGTTGAAAGTTCTTTTCTTTAAGGATGTTGAATATTGGACCCCACTCTCTTCTGGCTTGTAGGGTTTCTGCCAAGAGATCCACCATGAGTCTGATGGGCTTCCCTTTGAGGTTGACCTGACCTTTCTCTCTGGCTGCCCTTAGTTTTTTTTTCTTTTGTTTCAACCCTGGTGAACCTGATGATTATGTGCCTTGGAGTTGCTCTTCTAGAGGAGTATTTTTGTGATGTTCCTGTATTTCCTGTATTTGAATGTTGGCCTGCCTTGCTAGGTTGGAGAAGTTCTCCTGGATAATATCCTGAAGAGTGTTTTTCAGCTTGGATTCATTCTCCCCGTCATCTTCTGGTACACTGACCAGGCATAGATTAGATCTTTTCATGTAATCCCATATTTCTTGAAGGCTTTGTTCATTTCTTTTCACTCTTTGTTCTCTTTTCTTGCCTTTTCATTTTATTTCATTGATTTGATCTTCAGTCTCTGATATCCTTTCTTCTGCTTGATTTATTTGGCTATTGAAACTTGTGTATGCTTCACAAAATTCTTGGGCTGTGCTTCTCAGCTCCATAAAATTTTTTATGTTCTTCTTTAAGCTGGTTATTCTAGTTAGCATTTCGTCTAACCATTTTTCAAGGTTTTTAGTTTCTTTGCATTGGGATAGAACATGTTCCTTTAACTCAGAGAAGTTTGTTATTACCCACCTTCTGAAACCTGCTTCTGTCAATTGTCAAATTCATTCTCCATCCTGTTTGTTCCCTTACTGGTAAGGAGTGGTGATCTAATGGTGGAAGGGAAAGATGTTACGGTTTTTGATGGTTTTATTCTTCTTGCACTGGTTTCTCCCCAACCCTTGGATTTATATACTTTTGATCTCAGGTAGCTGCTTGGGGAGGTGGCCTTTCCTTTGCCTTCCTGCAGAGGAGCTGCTGCATCTTTTCTTTACTCAGGAAAATTAGGCCAGCCTCTGCCATGTTGGCTTCCCTTCTGCTGGCTGAGCTAGATAGTTCCTGGTCACTCTCTAATTTACTTTCTGGGTGCCTAATTCTGGAGTGAGAGTTTTTTGGCCTGCTGGGCTTTGTGCAGCAGGGGGACCCATCCTGCCATTTGGGCTGTTTCCCTGCCTACCGTTCCCCTTCTTACTGGGGGGCAGGTAGCTCCATTCCACCAGCTTTTTGGCTTTCATGTCAGCCAGTGCTTCTGCCTAGGTCTGTCCTGCAGCCCCAGCACTGCGTGAAGTTGCTGTTTTGCCCTGTTTAGGCAGCTCACTAAGGCTTTTCAGCCCGGCAAAGATCTCCTGTTCTGTGGGGTGTAGAGGGCTTGGTAGAGTGCTGTATCTGAACCGAAGTCCCAGATGGGAAGATCCCCCAGTCCTCTGGTCAGTTGCATGCTCCTTCTGGGTGGGGAAGTGCCCCACCTTGCTGCAACTTGCCCTATTTGGTTTATACCCACTGTCTGACCAGACACACAAAATGAACCTGGTACCTCGTTTGGAATTATGGAGACCACTTGGCTTCTGTATCTCTCTTGTTGGGAGCTGCTTTCTGGAGCTGCCTCCTATTCGTCCATCTTGGGACCCCCGGCATTTACAATTCTTAAGGATGTTAATAACTTTCTATGACAAGTCACTGTATTGTTGTGCTTAACATTTTTTTTTTTCTGATGTGATTGGTCTATGTGAGGCAGGCCAGACTAGTAGTAAGTTAATTTTTAGAGGTGAAGAGTAAGCATTGAAGACTAAGCATTGAATGACAGTGAAGAGTCATTGAAGAGTAAGCACTGAATGACAAACCCGTAAGCTTCCTTACTTTCCAGGCCCCCATGAAGTGTGTTTTGCACCGTCTCTCAGAGATTTCCAGCAGGATTTAAGCACCAGTTCCCCATAATGTTGCTCATTAATGTACCAGGACTGGCTTCATTCTCTGCTTTATATTACTGCCCCACTCCCATCTCTTGAATGATTTCTGGATAAACTTGCACTCAAATCCTTGGTTCAGGGTTTCCTGCAGGAACACAAAATATGACCTTGTGGAGCCAATTAAGGTCATAGCTCACAGAAACGAATTTCATAACCAGATAAAAGGCTGTAGAAGGGTGGTAAAGCGTTTCTGTTCTCTGTCAAAAGCTATATACTTTGCTCTAGAATTTTCTTTTGAACAATACACAATTTTAAAATGAAAATCTAATTGTGTAACATACAATATCCTTTACCTGACACAGTTTACCAATGAATGCTCTTTTCAAATATTATATAATATTTTTCTTCCCACATTTTTCTGGTTACCCTTTGCCTTCCCCAACCTCCAAAGGTTGATTCAATTTTACTAACTGCTTTAGTGTAAGAGAAAAGTCACTATCTAAAAGAAATATATCAATTCCATTTGTGAGCAGAAAGGTCAAAGTCATGGTAAAAGCAGCTCTTGAAAGAAAAGTAATTTTCTTGAATACTGTGAGTTCAGCTTTAAATAGTAACAACAGCAACAACAAAATATCCTAAAGCCAGAGGACACAACATTTACCTATAAATAGCCCATTGGCAAGACAGTAATTTAAGAGCCATAAAACTAAATATGAGAATAAGTGAGAATTTATAAAGCTGACAGTGGGGAGGAAAATCAGAAGGACCATAGTTGTAAAGGAAGATGCTAAATTAGGATGTACTTTATGGAACAGAAAGGAATTGTCTACTAAAGAGAGCCCAAAATATGTTCAAATGCAATCCGTTAATCAAAAGTAGGAAACAAGTCAATGTACAACGGGCCTTCTGTTGCCATTCAAGTAAACACTGTGAACTTCCTGCAGGATAGTTTTCTAACCTACCATAATCACTCCTGTGAGAGTGTCTCATTAACCTCTGACTCCATGTGGCTCATTGATGAATGAGAAGTGTCATTTATCTGTTAATATTTTGTTCAGTCCTTTACAAATTATGGTGACCCAGGATAGCCATAAGCTCTTGAAAAGAATGATTTGATCACGTGGATGTACAGAACAGACAGAGGCAGGAAAAGCTTCCACCTCATATTGCTAATTGAGTGGGGAGGAAATGGAATCAACTGAAGATTTCCTCTGACACAAGCCAGCATTGTGAAACTCACAAGTATTATAGAAAGATGGTCTGGGAGTGGGTAAAACATACTGAAATAAAAATAATAAAATGGAGAGTTAACCTTTACTGATCCCCAGTATTTGTTAGCATTAAGTCAGAATGATAGAGCTTACATATATTGGTACACAAATTAGGTGTGTTAGACCAGGCATGGAGTAGTAATTATTTTCTAATAAATTAGGCAGTTCCTATAGTAACAGATTTATTCATTTACATTATATTTATTAAGTAGCTAATGTGCTGTTTCTGTGTAGACAGGAGGAAGCTCCTGGGTCTAAATACTGTGTAGCTCCGGAGTGTTTTCTTTGTCACTTTACTTACAGTCTCATCAAGTTTGAGGATTTAAACTTAATACATATACTGATGAATATATAACAGATACTTTTAATATGAATCTTACCTCTTATCTCCAGATTTACATATCTGAAAACTTGATATTTCCATTTGGATCTCTGTATTAGTCTGGGACGGATATATATGTGTGTGTGTATACACATATGTGTATATATACATATATACATACATAGAAAGAGAGAAGAGACATTTACTATAGGGAATTGGCTCATGTGGTTATGGAGGCTAAGTCCAAAGATCTGCACTCAGCAAACTAGAGACCCAGGATTGTGATAAATAATATTAAGTGTCAACTTGATTGGATTAAAGTATATGAAATATTGATCCTGGGTTTGTCTGTGTGGGTGTTGCCAAAGGAGATTAACATTTGAGTTAGTGGACTGGGAAAGGCAGACCCACTCTAAATATGGGTGGGCACAATCTAATCAGCTGCCAGCTCTGTTAGAATATAAGCAGGCAGAAAATGTGAAGAGGCTGGCCTAGCCACCTAGTATACATCTTTCTCTCGTGCTGGATGCTTTCTGCCCTCAAACATCAGACTCGAAGTTTCTCAGTTTTGGAACTTGGATTGGCTCTCCTTCTTCCTGAGCATGCAGGCAGCGTACTGTGGGACATTGTGATCGTGTGAGGTAATACTTAATAAACTCCCCTTTGTGTGTGTGTGTGTGTGTGTGTACACACACTCCTGGTAGCAAAGTCTGTATAAGTTAGGGTTCTCTAGAGAAACAGAACTAATGTGCTCGCATGCGCTCGCGCTTGCACGCGCTCTCTCACTGTCTCCAAATATATAATATATATATATATATATATATATATATATATATATATATATATATATATTTATGTATTTATTTTCATTCCACTAGTTCTACCCCTCTATAGAACCCTAACTCATACATATTTTGGTACCGGAAGTGGTTCTAGAGTAACAGAATATTAAGGATAAGGTTTTTTTGTTGGTTTGGGGGTTTCTGGAGTTGGCTGCTTAATATGATTAGACCCTGAAATGCTAAGGACTCTATTTCTAATAGTATAGAGAACTGATAGTCCTGGGCATGAACTGTTTAGAGAGTTATGCAAAATAAAGGCATTTGACGCTCCTGATTCATCACTCATGAGAGGAAAGGAGTTTATTGACTCTGTACATAATGCCTTTGACCATATGCGTGAACCAAGGAACATAATGAAGCTGGTTGGTTGCTCCTAAGTTTAGTGGACAAAGTGATGAAAGAAAATGATGAACTCAGGGATTCTCTTAGTATTACCATGCCCTGTGATTAAGGTCAATGGAAAACTATAATAGCCCAATGCAGGCAGGACTACAAATGACCCAGACCCTTCTGGAATGAAGGTTTCAGTCACTCCACCAGTGGGGAGAGAGAAAAAGAAATCTGTTGAAGGCAAAAAGAATAAAAAATGCATAGTAGAAGAAAGTAGGCATCAATATCAGCTACGACCGCATGATCAGCCACAGAAATGAATGAAGACTGTGATTGTTATAAGTATTTCCTCCTCCTTTTGATAAAAACATGTTTGTGCATGTATACATGTGAACTAAGAAAATATCTTCATGTATTTCCTTTCTCCTTTATCATGTGACATAATATTTATTGACTTCACATCAGTATTTAAGTATTGTTAACTTTATGTAATTGTATTTGAGTCAGGGATTTGGTCCATTTCCAGTTGTACAAAGGATAGTTGTATTTTAGCCATAATTATGACATTATTGTCTTTATTTGAGGATTACATATGATCTCAGGAGATGTATATGGGTTCAAATTGACAAGAGGTGGACTTGTGATGGTTAATACTGAGTGTCAACTTGGTCAGATGGAGGGATAAAAAGTATTGATCCTGGGTGTGTCTGTGAGGGTGTTGCTAAAGGAGATTAACATTTGAGTTAGTGGACTGGGAAAGGCTGACTCATTCTTACTCTGGGTGGACACCGTCTTACCAGCTGCCAGTGCAGTTAGAATATAAAGCTAGCAGAAAAATATGAAGAGAGAGACTGGCCTAGCCTCCCAGCCTATATCTTTCTCCCATGCTGGATACTTCCTACCCTCAAACGTTGGACTCCAAGTTGTTCAGTTTTGGAACTCTGCATGGCTCTCCTTGCTCCGCAGCCTCCAGGTGCTCTATAGTGGGACCTTGTGATTGTGTGAGCTAATACTTAATAAACTGTGTCATATATATTCCATTAGTTCTGTCCTAATACACTGATGGTATGAGTCCAGTCTAAGTCCAAAGTCCTGGGAACCAGGAGAGCTAGTCCAGTCTGAGTTCAAATCTGAAGACAGAAGAAGACCAGTGTTCTGGCTGAAGACAGGCAGAAAGAGCAAATTCTCTCTTATTAATCTTTTTGTTCTACTCAGGCTCACTTACACTGGGGAGGGCAATATGCTTTACTCAGTCCACCAATTCAGATGTTAATATCCAGAAACAGCCTCACAGACATATCCAGAATAACATTTAATACAGTATCTGGCCACTCCTGTCCCAGTAAAGTTGACACACAAAATTAGTCATCACAATATCGTGTAGTCATCTAGAATCATATCCAAAAGGAATATCTTGATCGACTCCCACTCTAGTTGTAACCTCTACAAGCCTTTCTAATCTAGTAGAATCCCAAGTTCATTCTAATAATGAGTATAACAACCTTGGAATCCTCCTGGGTTTATTTTCCTTCACACTGCAGATCCACATCATCAGAATACTTCTTGGATCTATTGTGAAAACAGCATCAGTCTGAACACTTTGCTCTACAGCCACTGCTAAATGCTAAATTCACTGCTAAGCCATAAGCCTTCCCCATCTTGACTAGTGCAATAGCCTCTTCATTAGACTTCCTGTCTCTTGTGTTAATCCAGTACTGTTTTCCCTTACAGGAATCAAAATTATCTTTAAAAAATAAACATGTGTATACAGCTCTACTAAATAAAGCTCTCCAGTGATTTTCAACTACACTTAAATGTAAAATTCTTCTCCTGGCTTAGAAGGGCTACGTAACTGATCCTTTTTGAGCTCTTATCTTAGTAGGTGCCCCCAAATTCTCTGTGTTTGACAAATATTTATTTTCTTTCATTTCTATCTCAGTGTCTCTACAATTGCAGTTCTTTTGTCTAGAAAGCTTTTCCCTCATTCTGTCTTGTTTTAGATCTCAGGTTAAACATTCCCTCCTCAATAATTTTATCCAACTTTTCACCTCAACTCAGTCTCTATTCATTAATTTTATTTCTCCCTAGAAAGCATCACTATTTGCAATTATACTTATGATAGCTTACTTGTTTATTTTTTGTTTAGTGTCTGTCTCTCTTCACTAAATTATAAATTACATAAGGGACCCTGTTCTGTTTTCTGTTGCATCTTTAATATTTAGAACAATGCTGGCACATAGAAGACCACCAATAAACACTTTGAGTGAATGAAAAGATGATTTGTTGAACTATTTCAAAATTTTATTATTTTTGTAAATGCGTTTCTGAAGACATGTCACTATATAAGAATCCTTGTATGTTGTAAATATTTTCCCTTCTCTTAAGTACTCTACTCTCCCTTATCTTTATGCAGCTATCAGTACATCTCAAATAGGTTTAGTCATAGAATATATTTTCTTCTCCCCACCATTAAAAGGAGAGTAGACTTAAATGAAACAAATGTAGTCACTTTCGTGAAGTTTTGTAAAGGCAAGAATACTTTACTTTTTTTCTGACTCTCTCCCCTTACCTGGAAGTCTCCCAGTTCTCTTTGTAAGTTAAAGAGCTGTCAATGACCTTTGAAAATCTTTCTCATACTGAGATTTTAATGAGAAGCACAATGGTTTATATTTGCGTGTAGTTCTATATAATTAATAAAGTGATTTCACATACCTCATTTAATCTCTTTAGCAATTGTCTTAGAGATTATTACAGAAATCACTATTGTTATTTAACAAATAATGCTAAGTGGTTTATTTCAAAGTGTACCTTGATAAGTGATATTGTTATGGCTTGAACCTATTTCTTCTGATTCTCAATGTTCTTATTACAAGTAGGATCACAAGCCAAAAGGATACTGGCTTAGAAAATGTTAGCCATTAAACAGATGTATAACTATAAAATAAAGCCCAGTATTAAAGAAAAAAATGTTCCCAGGAACTTTTCAGTAAGCCAAATAATGTCCTTTATATTTTCAATGAAGGAAGTGGTCATGTAGGTTAGCCCTATTAATAATTACCTTTTTTCATTTCAGCTTTCCACATAGTGAAATCCAGAGCTGATGTCCTATCAAGGGCATCCATGGACTATTTGGGATTGCAGAGAGCTGAGCCTAAATAATTAGAGTAGAACCAACGTACACAAGATGTGTTAAATTCAAATAATAAGTAGGAGAGCTTAGGAATTGTATGGGCTCTATTGGTTTAAATCTCAGGTCCACCCCTCCCTAATTGCACATTCCCAGGTAATCATAAATCTTGTATGACTTTTTCTGACTGTTTTCTCATATGTAAAGTAAAGATAATAAGCTGTATTAGTCAGTTCCCATTAGGTTATAATGTATAATAAATAATCTGCAAATCTTAGTGGTTTCCGAAACAAAGGTTTATGTCTTGCTCATGTTACATATTAGCTATGCCTTATATGTTGCATTAGGCCACTCCTGCATTGCTAAAAATAAATATCTGAGGTTGGGTAATTTATAGATAAGAATATTTAATTGGCTTATGGTTCTGCAGGCTATTATAGGAAGCATGGTGGTGACATGTACTTGGCTTCTGGAGAGGTATCAGGAAGCTTAAAATTAGGGCAGAAGGCAAAGGAGAAGCAGGCACATCCAATGGTGAGAATAGGAGCAAGAGGGAACTCATGGGGTCAAGAATGTTGACCCCACATGTTTTAAAATGACCATATCTTTTTTTTTTAATTGCATTTTAGGTTTTGGGGTACATGTGCAGAACTTGCAAGATGGTTGCATAGTACACACATGGCAGTGTGTTTTGCTGCCTTCCTCCCCTTCACCCACATTTTATAAGAACTTACTATCACAAAGACAGCACCAAGCCATGAGGGATCTGCCCCCATGATCTAAATACATTCCACCAAGCCCTACATCCAGCACTGGAGATAATAATTAAAGATGATATTTGGGCAGAGATAAATATTCAAACTATACTGTCTGTGGCTTTGCCAGACATGGATTTTTCTTTCTTAGATCTAGGGTAAAGGAGCAGCCTATAACTGGAAAATGTTACATTCACAGCACAGCGATATAAGCAAGGGAGAAAGCCAAATGGCCAAGCTTGATGTCAATGGCTATGTTCTTTCAGGGAAAACTAAATAATTGGGAACAGTAAATCAATCTAATCTACCACATAAGGTGACATATTTTATAATATTGGTTGGAGAATTAAATTATTGTAAAGTGCTTACTCCAGGTTAGCATGCCTTCTATTACTATGTAGCTCATGAAGACATGTTAGCTTGAGTTAAATAACTCTCTTCTAGTTCTTCACGCCTTGCATAGTTATGCAAATTGGCTGTAGGAAACAAACACTGGGGATGTTTTGGGCAGCAACGTGTTGTATAGCTTGCGGAATCCCGAGTTCTTTTTGAAATAAGTAATTAATGCTGCTAAACTAGAAATTTTCTGTCAACACTGCTAGTTCTTTTATCTGCACAGATAAAAATACTAAATAAACTATAATTTATTCCCTAAGAAGATACCATGGTCAGAAAGGTGTATTTAACTTTTGCTTTCCTGTGCGAATGTCTTAAAATCCTTCATACCTTTAAAATGTTCTTCTCAGAGAAATAGTCTGATCTTATCTGAGGCTTCTAGAGTTTGGTGATTTTTTTTTTCATTTCAATTATGATCTGCTCAAGTCTCTCTATTCCCTTTGACCTTATTACTCCTACATATATATATATATATATATATATATATATATATATATATTCCCTATAATAAAAAAATATATATTCCCTATTACACACACACACACACACACACA
>CM052657.1:6726064-6838339 GCA_028533165.1 Leontopithecus rosalia | reverse complement strand
ACTCCTACTTATATTCATTCCCTTGTGTGTTAATTAATATTTCCCTTTTCATCTCTAATATTCACCCTCTTCAGATATTTGTTAACACTCTGTCTTACTTAATCTAAACATGAGGTCATCTTCTCAACTCTCTTTACAGTTGTAATTATATAGTGTGTTTCTCTTATTACCTAGATGCTAATTATAAATAAATATAGGAAGTCAAAGGTTGAATTATAGGTTTAGTCACATGGTATCTGAAGAGAAGAAAAAAATATGTATACTTTCAGGTCAATTGAATGTGGTTGTATACATCTTTGTGCACAAAATTCCATAATCTTCATTTCTCTGCCAAGTACTTAGATTGCTACTTCCAGAATCATTGAAGTCTGTTATGCTGATCAGTACTCTTCTATTCTATACCTTATAGCACCACTGATGCTATAACTTTGGAGCACCAGGTATGCGTTAGCCTGAGTCTCCTTCCCATGGCAGCAAATCTAAGCTACCATATTCCCTCTGATCCAAAAATCTGCAGTCAATTTGAAAAGAAACAATTCCATAAAACTATGATACAAGAGATTTTCAATAATGATGGCTCTCTAAATTCTTCCTCTCTGGGCAGGGCATCTCTCAAGTAAAGCAGCAGTCCCAGACAGTGGATTATAGATAAAACTCTCATCTCCCTGGGAAAGAGCACCTGGGGGAAGTGGTGGCTGTGAGTGCTGCTTCAGCAAACTTAAACATTTCTGCCTGTTGGCTCTGAAGAGAGCAGTGGACCTCCCAGCACAGTGCATGAGCTCTGATAAGGGACAGACTGCCTCCTCAAGTGGTTACCTGACTCCTGTGCCTCCTGACTTGGAGACACCTCCCAGCAGGGGTCAACAGACACCCCGTAAAGGAGAGCTCTAGCTGACATCTGGCAGGTGTTTCTCTGGAACAAAACTTCCAGAGAAGAAACATGAAGCAATTTTGCTGTTCTGCAACCTCTGCTGGTGATACCCAGGAAAACAGGGTCTGTAGTGGATATCCAGCAAACTCCAGCAGACCTGCAGCACAGGGTCATGACTGTTGGAAAACTAACAAACAGAAAAATAGCTTCAACATCAAAAAGTGTCCACAAAAACCCATCTGAAAGTCACCAACATCAAAGACTAAAGGTAGATAAATCCACAAAGATGAGGAAAAACAAGCACAAAAAGGCTGAAAATTTCAAAAACCAGAATGTCTCTTCTCCTTCAAAGGCTCACAACTCCTTGCCAGCAAGAGAACAAAACTGGACAGAGAATGAGTTTGACAAATTGACAGAAGTAGGCTTCAGAAGGTAGGTAATAACAAACTCCTCTGAGCTGAAGGAGCATGTTCTAACCCAAAGCAAGGAAGCTAAGAACGCTGACAAAAGTTTAGAGGCATTGCTAATTAGAATAACCAATTAAAAGAAGAACATAAATAACCTGATGGAGCTGAAAAACAGAGCACAAAAACTCCATGAAGCATACACAAGTATCAGTAGCCAAATTGATCAAGCAGAAGAAAGGATATCAAGATTGAATATTAACTTAATGAAATAGAGTATGAAGACAAGATTAGAGAAAAAAGAATAAAAAGGAATGAACAAACCCTCCAAGAAATACGGGACTATTTGAAAAGACCAAACCTACATTTGATTGGTGTACCTGAAACTGATGGGGAAAATGGAAACAAATTGGAAAATACTCTTCAGAATATTATCCAGGAGAACTTCCCCAACCTAGGAAGAAAGACCAACATTCAAATTCAGGAAATACAGAGACCACCACCAATATAATCCTCAAGAAGAGCAACCCCAAGACACAATTTTTGGATTCACCAATGTTGAAATGAAGGAAAAAATATTAAGGGTAGCTAGAGAGGAAGGTCAGGTTACCACAAAGGGAAGCCCATAAGACTAACAGTGGATCTCACTGCAGAAATGCTACAAGCCAGAAGAGGGTGGGGGCCAATATTCCACATTCATAAAGAAGAGTATTTTCAACCTAGAATTTCATATCCAGCCAAACTAAGTTTTGTAAGTGAAGGAGAAATACAGTCCTCTAAGAACAAGCAAATGCTGAGAGATTCTGTCACCACCAAGCCTACCTTACAAGGGCTTCTGAAGTAAGCCCTAAATATAGAAAGGAAAAACTGGTACCAGTCACTACAAAAACAGACCAAATTGTAAAGACCATTGACACTATGAAGAAACTGTATCAACTAATGGGCAAAATATCCAGCTAGCATCATAATGACAGGATCAAATTCACACATAACAATATTAACCTTAAATGTAAACAGGCTAAATGCCCCAATTATAAGGCAAGACTGATCAATTGGATAAAGAGTCAAGACCCATAGGTGTGCTGTTCAGGAGACCCATCTCATGCAAACACACAAGCTCAAAATAGAGGGATGGAGGAAGATTTACCAAGCAAATGGAAAGCAAAAAAAGCAGAGGTTGCAATCCTAGTCTCTGATAAAACAGACTTTAAACCAACAAAGATCAAAGAAGACAAAGAGGGAATTACATAATGGTAATGAAACCAAGAATGATGAGAAAGTGAGCATACATGATTTAAGGAGCAGAATAGGATGGGTGGATGACAGATTTATCACCTAAAAGTGGTGAACTGGATAGAAACCAATAGGAAAATCTTGATCTTTACTCTCCTAAGTTTGTAGTCCTGGTTGGGGAAAGTGGCATACCAACCAGTAATTATTTAACAGGGAGATCCTGCAAATGAGAGAGCCACAGAAAGACTGGACAAGTATTTCATATCCCTCACTGACTAAGAAACTCCTTTTATGTGCAACAAATACTGCAAAGAGCCTATAAGGCAGAGGAAGTCATGGGGGACTTAAAAACAGGCTGAATTTGAATGTACTCTCAAATACACACAAAATTCAACAAGCAGAGGGTAGAAGCCTTAAGAGTTTGGGGTGACTGACCACAATTTCTGCCTAAATTGTTGTGTAGAAACATCAACAGCCACATACTACAGTAAAGATAGATTTTGAAGTTTAAGACTAGGTCAATTACCTAAAAATACGTCTGTACAGAGGACTTTAAAGTAGTGGAACTACTCTGTGTGCTATAGTGTTGGATAAATGATACTATACATTTTTTCAAACTCATAAACCATACAACACCAAGTGTAAACTCTAATATAAATTATAGACTATGGATGATGATAATGTGTCAATTTAGGTTTACCAGTTAGAACAAATGTGCCACTACGATAGGGTCTATTCATAATGTGGGAATCTATGCATATGTGGGAGCAGGGGGCATATGGAAAATCTCTGTACTTCCTGCTCAATTTTTGCTATAAAATTATGACTATAAAACATTAAATTTATTTTTTAAAATGTCCTAGGAAAACAAATCAGAATTCAGAGTCGATTCTGAATTCACTTTTATTATCTAAAAGTTCTCATCTTCAGTCAAAAAAAAAAAGATGTGAAGAAACTAGAAAGTATAACCCTCAAAGGGTGGAAGAAAGCAGTTATTAAAAATTGATGTTAAGTGGGCTGAGATATGGCCTATTTGGTACACAAGGAATTCAAAGATGTTATTATAAATATATCCAAATTACTAAACTTTGATCAAAGAATTAAAGGAAAATATAATGACAGTGGCTCATCAGAGAATCTCAACAGAGAAACAGAGATGATACAAAATAGAAATTCTAAAGTTGATAAGTACAATAACTGAAATTAAAATTCACTAGACAGGTTAAATAAAAAATTTCAGTGGGCAAAGAAAAAATTACTATGCAGTAAGAAAGATAAATAGGAGTTATCCACAGTGAAGACCAGCAAGAAAAACATTGGAGGAAAATGAAGAGCTTTGGAGACCTATAAGACAATGTAATAGAAGTCCCTAAACAAGAAGTGAGCATAAAGAGAATGTGACAGAACTGTAAAATATTAAATGGGTATATTAGGATGAAAGAACTAATATTAATAATTAGTGATTTAGAAAAAGCCAAATTCAAAAAGAAGAATAAAAATATAAATATCAAAGCTGAAAATCAATGAAACAGGAGAGGGATATAAAAGGAAATCAAAGCAATCAAAAGTTGTTTATTGAAAAGACCAATAAAATGTATGCAACTTTTTTGTTAACTGGCAGTGAAGAAGTTAAACCACATAATTTTATTTATATAAAGTTTAAAACTAGGTAAAACTATCCACAGTGATAGAAGTAAAGCTAATGATTGCCTTTCTGAATGACAGTGATAGCGACTTAAAAGATGCATGAAGGAAAGCTGCTTAAGAGTCTGTAAATATTTTATTTTTTGTTGTGGTTGTTGTGGGTTTTGGCTACACTTCTGTGTTCATGCTTTTAAAATTAATGGAGTTGTATGCTTATGAGTCATGCACTTTTCTATACGTGTGTTAAAATATTTTGTTAAAATTAAAAAATGGATAGTTTTAAAGAAATACAGTTGAAAAGAGAAGTAAAGAATTGGAAGAAATGTGTGACTAAAGTTATACAACATGCAACATATGAGAGACAAAGAGATAGAAACGTGAGAGTTAAAATGCAAAGAAAATGTACCAAACTGAAAAAAGCTGATAACTATTATAGATATTGAATGTGTAATTGTTAATCTGCCAACAAAGCAAACACTAAGCCTATACAGCTTTATATGTTTTATCTGTCTCAAGAAACTGAAGTTTACTTGAATACAAATCTTCCATAAAAAATAAAGAGGAACATTGTTCACATACATCGAAACGATATATGACATTAGAAACAGTAAAAGGGAGTAGAGGAAAAAAATGGAGTATATACTGTGACAAATTGGGAGCCAAATTTATGAAATAACAGAATTAAGCAGAAAAGGCAAAACAATCTTAGAACTAAAGCAGAATGTTGTCTAATGGTTTTCTCCAAATGTAAGTATCCTCACTGTTATTTTCCCAAGTTTGACTGTATTTATGTATTAAAGACAAATTTGTGACACTTCATTATAAATCCAATAGTTAGGGTGAGAAAACCATTCTTTTAATTATCGAATTATTGCTGGACTCACTCTAGTTGTCATTGTTCAACCATTCTTTTCATTGCAAGCAAATGTTTAATAAAGAATACTTCTTGAACTGGTTTAATTGTAATTCCTCCCAGCATATTGTATCTGTAGCCCTGTATGTTTTAGATAGCTTTCCCATTGTCATAATCATTCTGCAGTTTCTTGTTTATCTTCTTTGTGACACAGCCCTCTTGTGACCACAGGTTAAGGTATCTTAGCTCTGGTAGAGTTACTTGGACTAGTTTACATAAGACTTGTGGCTTCCCATAAAGACTAATATAAATTTTATAAGCAACCTACACCCATCAATACATTTAAATAATAAAAAGAAATGATAAGTAATTAATAGTTGAAGAAAAGATACTCTGATTGAAGACTAGTGAGACATGACAGGATTATATTTGTGTTAAAACTCCATGGCCTCGCTACCTGTAGAGAAGGAAACCAGAAAATTGACTTGCTTTCATCTGTGGGAGAAAAAAGTCAAGTCTTCCACTATTGTGATAAATTTTTATTTGAAACCATTGTAACTTAGCTGTTTAAATAATTATTATGTGTTGCTTGCAAAACAGTTTAAAACCCTAGAACTTCCTCTCAGTTATTGTCTGTTGAATTTAATTCAGTTCATGTAACCTAGTTACATGATGAGCCAATATCAAATATAATATTAAAGAAGCTCATCACAAAATACTGATGGTCTTTGCCAGTTCCTTTGGATGGAAGAACTAATGCAGATCTTCATAGGATATTCTTGTGTATATGCATCAGGTAAAACTATATCCTGATCAGGGCAACTTTACAGAGAACACAGAGGAACTGCTTTTTGTGAGCCTGGCAGCTAAGCAAACAGTCATTCTACTTCATAAAAGGATGTGACATAATTGATCACAACTGCCTTAAAGTTTATGGAGCCAATGTGTTTGCACAAGGGCAGTCATCTGAGCTCTGTTATAAATGAAACATCGTCTGGGCTCTGGAGAGCCCATAAACAAATAACAAGACACAGGCATGCAAATTTAGGCATTACAGCAGGTACTTTACTTCCTAGTGCAAAAACAGCAGAGCTAAATTCAGATCTCAACCAATGGGCCAACAAATTGCCAAATCCTTTCAAGTTCACAATGCTTTCTTTTAAAAATTTTCTTTTTAATGTTTGTGGGTACATAGTAGGTGGATATATTTAGGGGGTATATGAGATACTTTGATACAGGCATGCAATGTTTAATAATCACATCATGTAAAATGAGGCATCAGTACACTCAAGGCATTTGTCCCTTGTTACAAACCATCCAGTTATACTCTTTTAGTTATTTAAAATGTACAGGTAAAGGGCTGAATGAGGTGGTTCACACCTGTAATCCCAGCATATTGGGAGACTGAGGCAGGCAGATGTCTTGAGGTCAGGAGTTCAAGACCAGCCTGGACAACATAGTGAAATGCCATCTCAACTAAAAATACAAAAATTAGCTGGGTGTGGTGGTGCATGCCTGTAGTCCCAGCTACTTGGGAGGCTGAGACAGGAAAATTGCTTGTCCCTAGGAGGCAGAGGTTGTAGTGAGCCGAGATTACACAACTAAACTCTACTCTGGGTGACAAACTCTCAACAACAAAACAAGTAAAAAATAAAATGTATAGTTATTATTGACTATAGTCATCTCATTGTGCTGTCAAATCCTAGATCTTATTTATTATTTCTAATGATTGTTTTTTACCTATTAACAATTCCCACCCTCCACTACTACCCTTCCCAACCTCTGGTAACCATCCTTCTACTCTCTATCCAAGTATGTTCAATTATTTTAATTTTTTTTAACTTTTAAGTTGAGGAGTACAAATGCAGTTTTGTTTCATAGGTAAACTTGTGTACAGATTATTTCACAGGGTTATAATAAACAAAACAGTGTGGTACTGGTATAAAAAAGAGACACATAGACCAATGTACCAATAAAGAGAAATCAGAAATAAGATGACAAACCTACAGCTATCTAACCTTAGAAAATGCTAAAAAATTTGTTTTAATTTTGAGCTCCCACAAATAAGTGAGAACATACCAAGTTTGTCACTCTGTGCCTGACTTATTTCACTTAACATAATGATCTCTAGTTCCATCCATATTGTTGCAAATGACAAAAATTTCATTCTTCTATGGCTGTATAGTACTCCATTGTGTATAACTATCAGATTTTCTTTATCCATTTATCTGTCAATAGACACTTAGGTTGCTTCCAAATCTTGACTATTGTAAGAAGTGCTGCAACAAACAGGGGAGTACAGCTATCTCTTAAATATACTGATTTCCTTTCTTTTGGATATATATCCAATAGTGGGATTGCTGGATAATATGTTAGCTTTACTTTTAGTTTTTTGAAGAGCCTCCAAACTGTTCTCCATAGTGGTTATACTAACTTACATTCTCACCAAGAATGTGTGAGAGTTCCTTTTTCTCCACATCTTCACCAGTATTTGTTACTGCCTGACTTGGATAAAAGCCATTTTAACTGGGATGAGATGATATCTCATTGTAGTCTGGATTTGTATTTCTCTGATGATCAGTGATGTTAAACACCTTTTAATATCCCTGCTTACTATTTGTATGTTTTCTCTTGAGAAATGTCTATACAAATCTTTGGCTCATTTTTTGATCAGATCATTAGATTTTTTTCCTGAGTTCCTTATATATTCTGGTTATCGGTCCCTTGTTACATGGGTAGTTTGCAAATATTTCATCCCATTCTGTGGATTATTTCATCACTTTATTGTTTTCTTTGCTGTGTATAAGCTTTTTAACTTGAATGTGATGCCATTTGTTCATTTTTGCTTTGGGTGCCCGTGCTTGAGAAGTATTACTCAAGAAATTTTTGCCCAGACCAATGTCCTGGAGAGTTTTCCCAATGTTTGCTTATAGTGCTTTCATAGTTTGAGATCTTAGATTTAAGACTTTAATCCATTTTTATTTGATTTTTTGTATAAGGAGAGAGATGGGGGCCAAGTTTGATTCTTCTGCATATGGATATCCAGTTTTCCCAGCATCATTTATTGAAGAGTTTGTCTTTTCCCCAATGTACTCTTGGCACCTTGCTCAAAAATGAGTTCACTATAGGTGTATGTATTTGTTTCTGGTTTCTCTATTTTGTTCTATTGGTCTATGAGTATGTTTTTGTGATAGTATCATGCTATTTTGGTTACTATGTCTCTGTACTATAATTTAAACTCAGGTAATGGAATTTCTCCAGTTTTGTTCTTTTTGCTCCAGATAGCTTTGGCTATTCTTGGCCTTTTGTGATTCTCTATAAATTTTATAATTGTTTTTTAATTTCTGTGAAGAATGTAATTGATATTTTGATAGGGATTGCATTGAATCTGTAGATTACTTTGGTAGTATAGATATTTTGACAATACTCTTCCAATCCATGAGCATAAAATATCTTTCCTTTTTTTTGCATCCTCTTCAATTTCTTTCATCAGTGTTTTATAGCTTGTATTTTAGAGATTTGTCACTTCTTTGGTTTATTCTTAGGTATTTAATTTTATTTGTTATGAAAAATGGAATTACTTTTTGAATCATTTTGCAGATTGTTCACTACTGGTGCATAGAAATGCTACTGATTTTTATATGTTTATTTTGTATCCTATAACTTTATTGAACTTGTTTATCAGTTGTAATAGTTTTTTGGTGAAATCTAGGTTTTCCCAAACATAAGATCATATCTGTAAAAAGGCTAACTTTGCTTTTTCATTTCCAGTTTGGATGTCCTTTATGTTTTCTCTTGTCTGATTGCTCTAGCTAAGACTTCCAGTACTATATTGAATAACAGCAGTGAGAGTAGGCATCCTTGTTATGTTCCAGATCTAAGAGGAAAGGCTTTCAGTTTTATCCCATTTATTATGATACTACCTATGGGTCTGTCATATATGGCTTTTATTATGTTGAGATATTTTCCTTCTATATTTAGTATTTTTTAGAGTTTTTAATCATGAAAGGATGTTGAACTTTATCAAATCTTTTTCAACATTAATTGAAATGATCATAGGTTTTCTTCCTCATTCCCTTGATATGATGTATCACACTGATTAATTTGTGTATGTTGAGTCATCCTTGCATCCCTGGGATACATCTCATTTGCTCCCGATAAATGATTTTAAAAAATATTTTTGTGGAATTCAGTTTGCTAGTATTCTCTGGAGGATTTTTGCTCAATATTTATCAGAGATATTGGCCTGTAGTTTTCTTTTTTTCTGATGTCTTTTTCTGTTTTTTGGCAGCCTTGTAGAATGAATTTTGAAGTATTTCCCTTTCCTCTATTTTTGTTGTTGTTGTTGTTTAAAGAGATTCCTTTAATACAGTGAATACAAAACATGTTGAGATAGTACTCCCACAATTAAACAACTTTGAACAAGTGAAACTGTGGTTACCAAACAGCTATTTTTATTCAGTATGCCAGCATGGAGTAGAGGGCGAACGGGACAAACAGCATAGGCTTCTATTACACAATCATGCTCTGTCCCTCACAGTGCTTCTTACATTCTTTCTTACTTTCTTAATTTTTCTGTCATCATCCTAGATTAGACCTTCATTATCTTTTCTTTGGATTATTGGTTTGGAACATGAGAGACGGCCATGTTCCTGACATTGCTGCCTCTATTTTTGATTTTAAACTGCCCTCCACACAACTATTGTATTATCTCATTAAAGTATATGCTTCATGTTCTCATCATGTTATATGTGTACCCAAAAACTTTCCATGGTTTCCTGATGACTCTTTTTATTCTTTCATTCAATATCTTCATGTTCTAATATAATCTCTCACTAGCCGGGCGCGGTGGCTCATGCCTGTAATCCCCGCACTTTGGGAGGCCAAGGCTGGTGGATCATGAGGTCAAGAGATCGAGACCATCCTGGTCAATATGGTGAAACCCCGTGTCTACTAAAAACACAAAAAATTAGCTGGGCATTGTGGTGCGTGCCTGTAATCCCAGCTACTCAGGAGGCTGAGGCAGGAGAATTGCCTGAACTCAGGAGGCGGAGGTTGTGGTGAGCCGAGATCGTGCCATTGCACTCCAGCCTGGGTAACAAGAGCGAAACTCCATCTCAAAAAAAAAAAAAAACTCTCACTATCCTGTATTCTCCCCAACCTGGATTACTTACATCTTGAATGTGCCTAAAATTTCCTTTTCTCTTCTTTCATAAATTTGCCAAAATGATGAAAACAAAGGGAAAGAGGAGAGGCACCTGATACATGTTCTCTAGGCCTTTTAGAAAACATGTTTGCCCACATATATGTGAATCTTTAAGAATGGTGATATTGTGGACACCAAGGGAATGGGTACTGTTCAGAAAGGAATGCCCCACAAGTGTTACTATGGCAAAACTGGAAGAGTCTACAATGTTACCCAGCGTCAAGGGCAAGATTCTTCCCAGGAGAATTAATGTGTGTATTGAGCACATTAAGTACTCTAAGAGCCGAGATAGCTTCCTGAAACGCATGAAGGAAAATGGTCAGAAAGAAAAGGAAGCCAAAGAGAAAAGTACCTAGGTTCAGCTGAAGCAACAGCCTGCTCCACCCAGAGAAGCACACTTTGTGAGAACCAATGAAAAGGAGCCTGAGCTGCTGGAACCTATTCCCTGTGAATTCATAGCATAATAGGTGTTAAAAAAAAAAAAAAAAACCTCTGGACTATTTTTAAAAAAAATGCTCACTAAATATTTAGGTTTCACAGGTTAGAGTATGGACTCAGAGATTAGCCAGTCTCATTTCCAAAGAAGCTGGATTTATTCAGAGCTGGGGGTAACATTTTGAATAAAAGGTTGTCTTATTTGCTTCATTAGCCAACAAGTTAGCAGTGTAGCAGAGTGTAATAGCCCAGCTCCACGTCTTTTTTTATGTGGCAACTAAACCACACCGTCATAGAGGTAATGATGTGACACAGGTTTTCAAGAAAGCCAGATGAGTATTTTCTTCACCTTTCTCCTTTTCACCTTTATCTTTCCTAAATCATCTAAAACATTATCAAGAATTTAAAACAACAATCAGTACGTCACTGGAAGATGTGAATGAGAAACTGTGTTCCATAAAAGGAAAGTCTTTCCGATGGTCTTTTGCATTAATTTGTTAAAATTTAAACTCAGTATGATAAGCTTGATAGTAAAAATAAAATGTACATATTTGAAACAAGTAATCTATGGTTCTAACAGACTTTCAAAGGCTAGTACAAAGTCTGAATAGTTCAAACCATGTTCCTGAGCATCTTCAAAAAATTTAAAGTCACATTCTTTGTTATATGTACAAAGTTGCAAAGCTAGACTTATTTTTATCAAGCTTCATGACCTTTATTATTTTATCCATCAACTTTCATGACCTTGAATTTGATAATATATTCTAAGATATGACATCAAAACATGAGCAACAAGAGAAAATATAGATAAATTGGACATTATCAATATTAACTTGTTTCATCAAAGGACATCAGGTCAATGCAATGACATTGCTGTGAAAGTGATATTCTGAAGACACGCCTTTTTCTCTCTGGTTTGTTTACAGGAGTGGAATTGCTAAGTTATGGGTAGATGTATGTTTAATGTTATAAGAATCTGGAAAATAGTTCATCAAAATGGTTGTACCTTTCCACATTCCCACCAACAACGTTTGGGAGTTTTGCTAGCTATGAATCCGTGCCAGAATTTGGTATTGTCAGGCTTTGATTTTAGCCTTCAAGTGGTTGTAGAATGATTTCACATTATAGTTTTGTTTTGCATTTATCTGATAATACATGATGTTGAATATCTTTTCCTGTGCTTAGTGGCCATTTTATTTTCTTTGGTTAAATATTTGAGATTTTTGCCCCAAAAAAGTAGAAATTCTTTATTGTTGTGAAAAAACATATAAAACTTTGTTGTTATGTATTAAGATTGTTTCAAGATTTATATAAAGTTAAAATGGGTCCCAAATAACCACTGGGACTCATTTCAGCTCTATATAAATCTGAGTTTGGCCTTTCCATTTCTACAGTAAGACTGTTGGAATTTTGGTAGAAATTGCATTGAATCTGTAGATAGTTTTAGGAAGTCTTGACATCTTAATAATATTAAGTCTTCCTACTCATTAATACAGGATGTCTTTTTATTTATTCAGGGCTCCTGTAAGTTATTTGAACAGTATTTTGTAGTTTTCAATGTATAAGTCTTCTCTCCTTGGTCAAATTTATTCCCAGCTATTTTATTTTTTCACATACTATACGAACGGAATTGTTTTCATTTTCTTTTTGGATTGTTTATTGCAGATGTACAACAACGCAACTAATGTTTGTGTAATGATCTTATACCCTACAACTTTGCTGAATCCAATTTTTAGCTCTATTAGCTTTGTTGTGGATTATTGGGATTTCCTACGTACAGGACCATGTCCTGTATAAACAGAGATAGTTTTATTCCTTCTTTTCAATTTAAATGCCTCTTATTTCTTTTCTTTATCTAATTGCTCTGGCTAAAACTTCCAGGACAATGTTGAGCAGCATTGGTCAATGTGGCATCCTTGTCATGTTTCTAATTAGGGGCAAATATTTTAATTTAATGTTAATTGAGTTTAATCTTAGCTGAGAGTATTTTTAAAAATAAGTTGCCTTTATTATGTTCAGAAAGTTGACTTATATTCCTAGTTTTCTGATATTTTTTCTTAATGACAAAAGAGTGTTGGATATTGTCAAATGTCTATTTGGTATCAATTAAGATTATCATGTGCTTTTCTCCCCCTCTTTGTTCTATTAATGTATTGTGTAAGATTGATTGATTTTCATACATTGAATGATCCTTGAAATCCTCAGATAAATCCCATTTGGTCACAGTGTATAATCCTTTTAATATGCTGTTGAGTTCCATTTGCTAGTGTTTTGTTATGAACTTTTACATCTATACTCATAAGGATTATTTATCTGTAATTTTATTTTCTTCTAATGTCTTTATCTGGCTTTGATGTTAGAGTAATGTGGGCCTCATAAGTTAGTTAGGAATTTGTGCCTGCCTCTTCATTTTGTTAGAAGAGCTTGAAAAGATGTGTTAATTTTTTTTAAGCATTTGGTAGTATTCTTCAATGAAGTAATCTGGTTCTGGACTTTGTTAGGAGGTTTTTGATGACTGATTTTATTTCTTACTATAGATCTATTGAGGTTTTCCTTTCTTTTTTAATCTATTTAGGTAATTTGTGTAAATTTTTGGAAATCTGTTCATCTAGGTTATCTATTGGTGTACAATTGTTCATTATATTCACTTTGTATCCTCTTTATTTCTGTAAGACCCTACTTTCATTTCTAATTTTAGTTATTTGAGTCTTCTTTTTAATTTGTCAGTCCAGGTAGCAGTTTGTCAATTTTGATCTTTTTTAGAATCAGCTCTTGTTTTTACTAAATTATCTCTGCTATTTTTCATTCTCTGCTCTAATCTTTATTATTTTCTCCCTTCTGCTAGCCTTTGGTTTGCTTTGTTTTTCTTTATTTAGTCCCTTAAATTGCCAAGTTAAATTGTCAAGAGACATTTCTTCTTAATATGTTGATAACTATAAATTTCCATTTTAGGATTGCTTTTATATATTCCGTAAGTTTTGGCATGTTGTGTTATGCAGTATTTTCACTTTCACTTCAAAGTGTTGTTTTAACTTTCCTTGAAACTTCCAGTCTGATTCTATTGTTATTTGAAAGTGTGTTGCTTAACTTCCCTATAATTTTAGATTGTACACTATTTTTCTGTTGTAGATTTCCAGTTCAAGTTCATTGTGATTTGAGAAAATACTCCATATAATTTCTATTCTTTAAAATTTAAGTTGTGTTTTATAGCAGAGAATGTGGTATGTCTTGTTTAATGATCTATGTGAGCTGGAGGTAAAAATGTATTCCTCTATTTGGGGGAAGAGTATTCTATAAATATCAATTAGATCAAGTTCTTCAATAGCACTGATGAGATCAACTTTTTTTTGTTTTTTTTTGTTTTTTAAACAGCATGATCTGTCAATTAGTGAAAGAGGGTTGTTGGTAGTTCCAACAATGGTAGTGGATTGGTCTTTTCCTCCTTTCAGTTCTATTAGTTTTCTTTCTTATGCATTTAGATACAATGCTGATGAGTGCATATATGTTTAAGATTATTTCTCCTTGGGGAATTGGCCTTTTATCATTATGTAATCTCTTACTTGTGATCATTTTTCTTGTTCTGAAGTCTCCTTTGCCTAAATTAGGGCCATTCTAGCTTTCTTTTGGTAGTGTTAGTTCATATTTCTCTGTTCCTTTACCTTTAGCCTGTCTCTATAATTAAACTGGATTTCTTGCAGAAAAAATACAGTTTGGTCATATTTTATCCATTTAGTCAATCTTTTCCATTTCTCTATTTAAATCATTTACATTAAAAGTGATTATTAATATAGCTATGTATTAACATCTATCATTTTTGTAACTGTTTTCTGTTTGTGGTATTAGTTTATTTTTTTTCCTCCTCTTTTTCTGCCTTTTGCAGTTTTATTTGAACATTTAATATAACTTCATTTTGAGAACTCTGTTTTTTTGTTTTATTTTAGTATTTTACTACTTTATAAGCAATATAAAAACCTTACAACGAAGTGAAAAATATCCTTTTCTATGTACTATAGTTGTCATATATATTGCTTTTGTCTATATAAACCCTAAAACACAGGAATGTAGTTAAACAGTCAATATTTGTATAATTAAATAAAATAGCCTTTTATATGTTCTGACATATTTATCATTCTAAATTCTTGTTATTTGCTTCTGAATCTCTGTCCTCCCATCTGAGGTAAATTATGCTTTACTCCATTCTTTCTGTCTTCAGGGATTCCAGTTAAACATCTGTCAGACCATTAACAGTCAGACTCTACTCCTTTGTTGTTCGTTTTAGATATGCTTTTAGCTATTTGTGCTTCAGTTTGTATAATGTCTATTATACATTTGAAATGAGTCTTCTCATTCCATAAGTTTTGGCATGTTGGCATGTTCTTATGTATCTATTGTACTATTCATTCTAGGCATCATATTCTTAACTTCCGATATAGTACTTTTCACTTCCAAAATATTTATTACATTCTTCTCAGAGAACCAATTTTTCTAAGAAATTTATTAATAATATATCTATTTTGTCCATGTTTTCCTCTATTTAACATATCTAATATTTTTTAATTATTGTCTATAATTCTAGTATGTTCTTGTATCTACATCTATTGGCAGTTTTTATGCTTGATTATGTATTATATTTTTCTACCTTTTTGTATACTTCATAATTTTTTGATTACATGGCAACCATGTATTTAAAAAACCACTGATACTGAAGTTGGTTGTTTTTCCTCTGAAAGAGCATTGCCCTTTCATTGTAAGATAGCTAGAGTGAAAGGCTGGTCTTTTTGATCTAATAAAGAATGGAGCTCGGTTGGAAATGAGTGACAGCTTAACTTAGTTTTTATTCACTCTATTTCAAATGACCTTAAGGTAAGACCTACCCTCTGTGTGTTGCAGTAGGTCTGTAAGCATTAGCATACTCTAGACTTCTTCCTTGGCCTACCCCATTCAGCCCATGCTCCATATCTCTATGCTCAGACTCTGCACATGGCCAAGACGATGAAAGAAGTCACTAATCTCTGTTGCCCAGAAAGGACTTTTCCTATTCCTGCATTTAGTTTCTTTTGTAGTATTTTCATCCACAGCTCTCTGATGTCTTTAATTTTTTTTAATATTTAAAATTTATTTTTGTGTTTGAATGATATGGTAGCGATTATGATTTGCTGTTTATTATTATTATACCTCAAGTTCTGGAATACATATGCAGAATGTGCAGGTTTGTTTCATAAGTATACATATGCCATAGTGGTTTGCTGCACCCATCAACCTGTCATCTACATTAGGTATTTCTCCTAATGCTATCCCTCCCCTAGCTCCACACCCCTCCACAGGCCACAGTGTAAGATATTCCCCTCTTTGTGTCTATATGCTCTCAATGCTCAGCTCCCATTTATGAGTGAGAACATGTGGTGTTTGGTTTTCTGTTTCTGTGTTAGTTTGCTGAGAATTATG
Organism: Leontopithecus rosalia; assembly: GCA_028533165.1. Classification (NCBI taxonomy): domain Eukaryota; kingdom Metazoa; phylum Chordata; class Mammalia; order Primates; family Cebidae; genus Leontopithecus; species Leontopithecus rosalia. The sequence continues at coordinate 6,822,248 of CM052657.1, read as the reverse complement.
GTTTCCAGGTTCCTCCATGTCCCTGCAAAGAATATGAACTCATTCTTTTTTTATGGCTGCATAGTATTTCATGGTGTATATGTGCCACATTTTCTTTATCCAACCTATCATTGGTGGGCATTTGGGTTGGTTCAAAGTCTTTGTTATTGTGATTAGTACTGCAATAAACATACATATGCATGTGTCTTTATAGTAAAATGATTTTTAATCCTTTGGATATATACCCAGTAATGGGATTGCTGGCTCAAATGGTATCTCTAGTTCTAGATCCTTGAGGAATTGCCACACTGTCTTCTACAATAATCAAAATAATTGACACTCCCACCACAATGTAAAAGTGTTCCTATTTTTCCATATTCTCTCCAGCATCTGTTGTTTCCGGACTTCTTAACAATTGCCATTCTAACTGGTGTGAGATGGTATCTCAGTGTGGTTCTGATTTGCATTTCTCTAATGACCAGTGATCATGAACTTTTTTAATATATGTTTGTTTGGCTGCAATGATGTCTTCTTTTGAAAAATGTCTATTCATAGTTTATGCCCACTTTTTAATGGGGTTGTTTTTTCTTGTAAATTTGTTTAGGTTCCTTGTAGATTCTGGATATTAGCCCTCTGTCAGAATTGCAAAAATTTTCTCCTGTTCTGTAGGTTGCCTGTTCATGTTGATGATAGTATTTTTTTTTCTTTTTCTTTTTTTTTTTCTGCTGTGAAGAAGCTCTTTAGTTATATTAGATCCCACTCAAATTTGGCTTTTATTGCAGTTGCTTTTTGTGTTTTAATCATGAAGTCTTTACCCATGCCTATGTCCTGAATGGTGTTGCCTAGGTTCTTCTAGGGTTTTTGTAGTTTTAGGTCTTACATTTAAATCTTTAATCCATCTTGAGTTAATTTTTATGTAAGGTGTAAGGAAGAAGTCCAGTTTCACGTTTCTGCATATGGTTAGCCAGTTTTCTTAACACCATTTATTAGAGAGGGAATCTTTTCCACATTGCTTCTTTTTGTCAGGTTTGTCAAACATCAGATGGCTGTAGATGTGTGATGTTCTTTCTGAGGCCTCTGTACTGCTCCATTGGTCTATACATCTGTTTTTGTACCAGTATCATGCTGTTTTTGTTACTGTAGCCTTGTAGTATAGTTTGAAGTCAGGTAGCATGATGCTTCCAGCTGTGTTCTTTTTTGCTTAGGATTGTCTTGGCTGTATGGGCTCTTTTTTGGTTAAATATGAAATTTAAAGTAGTTTTTTCTAATTCTGTGAAGAAAGGCAGTGGTAGATTGATGGGAATAGTGTTGAATCTATAAATTACTTTGGGCAGTATGGCCATTTTCATGATATTGATTCTTCCTATCCATGAGCATGGAATGTTTTTTCATTTGTGTCCTCTCTTATTTCCTTGAGCAGTGGCTTGTAGTTCTCCTTGAAGAGGTCCTTCACATTCCTTGTAAGTTGTATTCCTAGGTATTTTATTCTCTTTGTAGCAATTGTGAATAGAAATTTACTCATGATTTGGCTCTGTTTGTCTGTTACTTGTCATAGAAATGCTTGTGATTTTTGCACATTGATTTTGTATCTTGAAACTTTGCTGAAGTTGCTTATCAGCTTACAGAGGTAGTGGGCTGAGACAATGGGTTTTTCTAAATATGCAATCATGTCATCCACAAACAGAGATAATTTGACTTCCTCTCTTCCTATTTGAATACTGTTTATTTCTTTCTCTTGCCTAATTGCCCTGCAGAACTTCCAATACTATGTTGAATAGGAGTGGTGAGAAGGGCATCTTTGTCTTATGCCAGTTTTCAAAGGGAATGCTTTCAGCTTTTGCCCATCCAGTATGACATTGGCTGTGGGTTTATCATAAATAGCTCTTATTACTTTGAGATACAATCCATCAATACCTAGTTTATTGAGTGTTTTAAGCATGATGAGCTGTTGAATTTTCTCGAAGGCCTTTTCTACATCTATTGAGATGATACTGTGGTTTCTGTCTTTGGTTCTGTTTATGTGATGGATTATGTTTATCGATTTTCATATGTTGAACCAGCCTTGCATCCCAGTTATGAAGCTGACTTGATCATGGTGGATTAACATTTTAATGTGCTGCTGGATTTGGTTTGCCATTATTTTACTGAGGATTTTCGCATTGATGTTCATCAAGAATATTGGCCTGAAATTTTCTTTTCTTTGTTGTATCTCTGCCAGGTTTTGGTAACAGGATGATGCTAGCCTCATAAAATGAGTTATGGAGAAATCCCTCTTTTTCTATTGTTTGGAATAGTTTTAGAAGGAATGGTACCAGTTCCTCTTTGTACATCTGGGAGAATTCGGCTGTGAATCCATCTCATGCTAGCCTTTTTTTGGTTGGTAGCCCATTACTGCCTCAGCCAGGCATGGTGGCTCTTGCCTGTAATCCCATCACTCTGGGAGGCCAAAGCAGGCAGATCACCTGAGGTCGGGAGTTCAAAACCAGCCTGACCATTATGGAGAAAACTTGTCTCTACCAAAAATACAAAATTAGCTGGGCATGGTGGCACATGCCTGTAATCCCTGCTACTCGGGAGACTGAGGTATGAGAATTGCTTGAACCCAGGAGGTGGAGGTTGTGGTAAGCCAAGATCACACCATTGCACTCCAACCTGGGCAACAAGAGCAAGACTTCATGTTTTAAAAAAAAAACAACCTACCTGCCTCAATTTTAGAACTTGTTATTGGTCTATTCAGGGATTCAACTTCTTCCAGGTTTAGTCTTGGAAGGGTGTAAATGTCCGGGAATTTATCCATTTCTTCTAGATTTTCTAGTTTATTGGCATAGAGCTATTTATAGTATTCTCTAATGGTAGTTTTATTTCTGTGGGATTAGGTGTGATATCCTTTTGTCATTTTTTATTCCGTCCATTTGATTCTTTTCTCTCTTCTTCTTTATTAGTCTGGCTAGTGGTCTATCTATTTTGTTAATCTTTTCAAACTAGTTCCTGTATTCATTGATTTTTGAAGAGTTTTTCATGTCTCTTATCTCCTTCAGTCTAACTCTGATCTCAGTTATTTCTTGTCTACTAGCCTTTGAATTGGTTTGCTCTTGCTTCTCTAGTTCTTTTAATTGTGATGGTAGGGTGTCGATTTTTAGATTTTTCCCACTTTCTCCTAAGTGCTGTAAATTTTCATCTAAACACTGCTTTAGCTATGTCTCAGATTCTGGTATGTTGTGCCTTTGTTCTCATTGATTTCAAAGAACTTATTTATTTTTGTCTTCATTTTGTTATTTACCCAGTAGTCACTCAGGAGCAGGTTGTTCAGTTTCCAGGTAGTGATGTGGTTTTGAGTGAGTTTCTTAATGATGATTTCTAATTTGATTACACTGTGGTATAGAAACTGTTATGATTCCCATTCCTTTACATTTGCTGAGCCATATTAAACTTCCAATTATGTGGTCAATTTTAGAATAAGTGCTATGTGGTGCTGAGAGGAATGTATTCCTGTTGATTTGGGGTGGAGAGTTCTGTGAATGTCTATTAGTTCTTCTTGTTCCAGAGCTGAGTTCAAGTTCTGAATATTCTTGTTAATTTTCTGTCTTACTGTTCTGTCTAATATTGACAGTGGGATGTTAACGTCTCCCACTATTATTGTGTGGAAGTCTAAGTCTCTTTGTAGGTCTCTAAGAACTTGCTTTATAAATCTGGGTGCTTCTGTATTTGGTGCATATATATTTAGGATAGTTAGCTCTTCTTGTTGCATTGATCCCTTTGTAATATCTTTGTCTTTTTTGATCTTTGTTTTAAATTCATTTTATCCAAGACTAGGATTGCAACCCCTGCTTTTTTTTTTTCTTTCCATTTGCTTGGTAAATCTTCCTCCAGCCCTTTATTTTGAGGCTATTTGTGTCTTTGCACACATAGACAGAGAGGACTAAGCACTGATTGTTTTTTTTAAATTTTGCCCAAATTCCTATTTAAGGGGTCTGGGGAGTCATGTCCTACAAACCATAGATTCTCAGCAGATGCGTTTTTTTTTTTGGTGGGGGGGAGGTTTGAGATGGAGTTTCGCTATTGTTACCCAGGCTGGAGTGCAGTGGCACAATCTCGGCTCACCGCAACCTCCGCCTCCTGGGTTCAGGCAATTCTCCTGTCTCAGCCTTCTGAGTAGCTGGGATTATAGGCACACGCCACCATGCCCAGCTAATTTTTTGTATTTTTAGTAGAGATGGGTTTCACCATGTTGACCAGGATGGTCTCGATCTCTTGACCTTGTGATCCACCCACCTTGGCCTCCCAAAGTGCTGGGATTACAGGCATGAGCCACTGTGCCCGGCCAGCACATGAGTTTTATTTAAACCTGTATATTATGACTTACTTTCCAATCTGACTCTGATACAACATTATGCGATAAAGAAGAAAGTCAGAATATTTTATCTCAAAGCATGTTTTTCTGTCATATTTTGAAATGGTCCTGCAAAGCTGTCCTTTGTGGGGGAAAATGGACGTCTGTAAAAAATCTATATTAACATAGCTAGATCTTTTTCTTCCACACCCTCCCAATCTTGAAGAGTTTAAGAGTCTCACACCTTTTAAAGGTCTGAATAGGAAACATTTGTCATCTGTTATCTCTAAGAGCAGTCACTATAAGAATTCCAGCACTTTGGGAGGCCGAGGCGGGTGGATCACAAGGTCAAGAGCTCAAGACCATCCTGGTCAACAAGATGAAACCTCGTCTCTACTAAAAATACAAAAATTAGCTGGGCCTGGTGGTGCGCACCTGTAATCCCAGCTACTTGGGAGGCTGAGGCAGGAGAATTGCTTGAACCCAGAAGGCGGAGGTTACGGTGAGCCGAGATCGCGCCATTGCACTCCAGTCTGGGTAACAACAGCGAAACTCCGTCTCACAAAAAAAGAAAAAAAAATTCCAAAGAACCTTGTTCTCCACAATCTTTTATTTTAACCTCAACCTGAACATCTGCTTTCTATAAAACATTAAAATATTATTTTGAAGAAATAAACCTGACTTTGTTGAGCCCCGTTTAATGTTTCTTTTCTCTTGTTTTAACTCTTAAATCTACTCTTTTCTTGCTTACATGCCTTCTGAAATAAATTGCTGTTGTTACTCTTTTTTCTCTGTAGGTAAGTTCTTCCCATTATTGCATTAAAAAATATTTTCTTTATGTCTTTGATTTTATGTAGCTTGAATATTCCAAGGTGTAATTTTTTTTTGTTTTGGTTTGGTTTGGGGGTTGCTTTATTCTGTTTATAGTTTTTTTCCTTGCTGCTGTTCTCTGAGCTTCCTGGATCTGAAATTATCTGTGATTAATTTTGAAAAGTTCTTGGCTGTTATTACTTCCAATATTTCTTCTGCTCTTTCTCCTTCAGGATTTTGATTATGTGTACATTATATCTTCTGAAATTTTTTCACAATTTTAGGATGTCCTTTTCTCTCTCTTTTTTTTTCTTGTTGCATTTTAGTTTGAGAAATTACTCTTTATTTACCTTCAAACTTATTTTCCCCTCTGTGGTGTTGAGTCTACTAATGAGCTGATCAAGTACATTCTTTATTTCTGATGAAGCCATTTTTATTTCTAACATTTCATTTTTAATCTTTTTTTTTTTTTTTAGAGTTTCTGTCTCTCTGCTTACATTAGCCCTCTGTTCTTGGATGTTGTCTACTTTTTTCATTAGAAACCTGATATTAATTGTGGTTATTTAATATTATCTGCCTTGTAATCTCAACAATTGTGTTATATATCCAATTCTGATTTCGATTTCTGATTTTTTGTTTTTCTTTGTTTGTTTTTGCTTTTGACATGCTTCATAACGTTTTGTTGAAAGTCAGACATGTTGTACTCAATAGGAACAGAAGTTAACAGGCCTTGTGTATGAAGATATATGCTAATCTAGTTAGAAGTTGGGCTGTGTTCAATGTTTAGTTTAGATGTAGGTGCCAGAGCCTTGAAATTCCTCTACTGTACTTGTTTTTGTCTTTCATTCTGATTTTAGGGCTTCAAGTACTGCTACTTGGAGTCTACATCTTGCAGCTCGATCAGCTGCAATTCCTTGTTATGCTGGAACTGTTAGGGGATGGGGAGCAGAGAGTATAATTTTAATCTCAGTCTTTTAGTGGGCTTGTGTTTCTAGGCTGTGAACATGTCGTTTCTCCAATCAAGTAGTTCTGCCTTCCTACTAAGGTGAGGTGTGAGTCAGGAAGGCTGGAGGGACCTGCAGTTGAATAAATGCTTTTGCTACCAGCTGAGATCCGCTGAGACACTGGTCTGGTAAAGTATTTTCCTTTGGGGAGTAAGCCTTTGTTTTAGAAAAATATTTTGAACTATTTTACAATGATAACTCTAACCCTCCCCCTGTGAGCATCAAAAAAGAATTATTCTTGGATGTTCGCTGTGAGACTCTGGTGACATTCCTGGAGGTAACATCCCTAAAGGTGTTCATAAGGGGACTATCCACAGAGTGCCTCCTGTCCCTTTGTTATCTTGTCTGGCTTGTCCCAGAGCAAGCAGTTAAGAGATTAACAATCTAATCTCTGCAGTACCCAAACACCTCCTGAGTATCTTGGACTCTATTATGCTATGATGAATTAATTATTTAGAAGTGCAACATTACTTTCCAAATAGTTGGAGGGCTTCAAAAACATTGTATTTTTAATAAATTCTAGCTTAATTCCACAGTAGTAATAGAATATACTCCATATGATTCAGTCCCTTGGTATGTATTGATAACTGTTTTATGGCTCAGCATGTGATTTGCATTTAAATGAATGTGTACTCTGAACTTGTTAGGTGTAGTGTTGTATAAATGTCAATGAAGTCAAGTTGTTTAGCTCTTTCATATCTTTACTTTTGTGTGTGTAGTTGTATCAATTCCTGAAGTTTAATAAAATTTCTAACTATTATGCAATTTTTTTCTTTTTTCCTCTTAAGTTCTATGTGTATTTCGATATACATTTTGAAGCTCTGTTATTGGATTTATACATATTTATGACTGTTTTGTCTTGCAGATAAATTAAACTTTTTAATCATTTTGAAATAGCCCTCTTTAATGTCTAATAATATACTTTGTCTTAAAGTCTACTTTGATTGATGTCTTAAAATCTACTTCGATTTTCATGTGGCCATACCAGCTTCTCTATGGTATTTTCATGATACACCTTTTTTCATCTTTTTACTTGCAAACTGTTTCTTCATATGTAAAATGCTTTTCTTCTAAATCACAAGCAGTGTTTTATATATAGTCTGACAATCTTTTCATTATATACCTTTTCTCATCTTGTTACTTGAAAACTGTTTCTTTATATATAAAATGTTTTTCTTTTAAACCACAAATATGTTTTACATTCAGTCCGATAATCTCTTCTTTTTAACTGAAGTCTTTGATAGTATATTTGCACTTACAGAAAACATTGATATGGCCATTCTTACATTTCCCATCCCATATTTAGTTTTTATTTGACTAGTTGGTTCTTATTTGATTAAATTTCTGTTTCTGCTTCCCCTTTCCTGCTATCTTATTGGGAATATATGGTTTAAATTTTTATTCTATTTTCTATCTTTGTTGACATTTTATTTTGTAATAGTACTATAGACATTATAATATGCATTTATTTTTTTGAGACAGAGTCTCACTCTGTCACCCAGGCTGGAGTGCAGTGGCACAATCTCAGCTGACTGCAATCTCTGCTTCCTGCGTTAAAGTGATTCTCCTGCCTCAGCCACCTGAGTAGCTGGGACTATAGGCGCATGCCGCCACGGCCAGCTAATGTTTCTAATTTTGATTAGAGATAGGATTTCACTATATTGATCAGGCTGGTCTTGAACTCCTGACCTCATGATTCACCTGTCTCAGCCTCCCAAAGTACTGGGATTACAGGCATGAGCCACTGCACCTGACCTAATATACATGTTTTATTTTAAGTTTGAGAGCACAAGTCCAGGTTTGTTACATAGGTAAACTTGTGTCACGGGGGTTTGTTGAATAAATCATTTCGTCACTAAGGTATGAAAAAGTAGTTAAAGCCTACTTTAAAAAAATTTTATATTTACACTTTTCTGGTGCTATTAATTCCTTATGGCCAATCTGTGATTTTTTTCTCTTCAGCCTATAGAACATTTTGGGTTTTCTAAGCATATTTTGTGAGACAGTTTTGCTGGAAATGTATTTTCTTAATTTTTGTCTCTCTTAAAACATTTTTAATTTTATTTTTGTTAGTATTTTGTATTTCAAATAATTATAGACTTAAAAGTTGCCAGAATAGTGCATATAGCTTATGTGTACATTTCATCAAGAAAACTAGAAAATTTCAAAACTGAGAAACTAGCAGCTACATAAATCTACTAACTAAATCATATGTACACTAAACTAAACTCAGGATCTTTTACAAATTTCCCCACTGTTGTTATTTTTCTTATTCAGGTTCCAATCCAGCATCTCACATTTCATTCAGTTTTTAAGGATCTTTAATCTCCTCCAATAAGTGACAATTTCTGGGGTTTTAAAAATTATTTTCATGACCTTGACACTTTTTTTTTTTTTGTCAGTTATTCTGCAGAACAATGAGTTTGTGACCATTCTAATAGTTCTCAGAATCTGACCAGGAGTCATCACTGTCGCTCTAGAGATAAGCAAGAACTGAATGAAACAGTTCTTCCAACTGCATTAAATTAGGAGAGTACAATATGTCAATTTGTAGTGTTTTATTAACATCCATCACTTAGGATGGTATCTGCTAAACATTTATCCTAGAGAAAGGAAAACTATGTTCACACAAGAACCTATACATGAATATTCATAACAGCTTAGTTAATAATTGAATTTTTGAAATAAATACCTTGCAGGAAATATTTTGAGACTATGCTAATATTCTGCTTGTCCTCAAATTCTCACTGATTTTAGCATCATTGATGAGTATTATCTATTACTTATTTTTTAGATATTAGCCTAATGATTATTGCATATGGCTTGCATTTCATCTACATTTGTTATTTGGAGTTACTCTATCAAGAAGAGATTATTTTTATTCATTTATTTTATTTATTTGCATTAGTGTAGTTGTGTGTATTTATTTGATATGGGTTACAATCTAATACTCATATTATAATAATTATTTTTCTTAATTTTTTTTAGTTTTGGCCATTGGAAGCTCCTTCTGTTTGACTTCCATGTTCTTTGTCATTCCATTATCCTTTTTGTTTTGTTAAACTTTTAGGGATAATTTCAGATTTGCATGTAATCATAATGAATAATGCAGAGAAAGTCCTTGTGCCCTTAGCCACTCTGAATGCTAACACCTTGCAAAACTGTAGTACAATATTGCAACCAGGATATGGATATTGGTACAATCCATCAGTCTTCTTCGTGTTTCCTTAGTTTAACTTGTACTTGTGTTTATATGTTTGAGTGAGAGACTATTATTTCCTTGCAATTTTGTCACATGCAGGCTTACATAGTCACCACCGTAGTCAAGACATGGAACAGTTTTAGTACCACAAGCCGTCTTCGTGTTTCCCTTTTATAAATGTACATCTCCCTCTCACTAACCATCCCATCATAGTACCTAGTACTTGGCAACTACAAATTATTTTCCATTTCTAAAACTTTGTCATTTCAAATATTAATGTAAACAGACTGAGAATATACAGCCTTTTTGATATTGGCTTTTTTTTTCTCTTGGAATAATTCCCTGGCAATTAATCCAAATTAAAGTGTGTATTTCAATGGTTTCTTTTTTCTGTTTCTGTGTAGTATTCTATGAATGGTTGTGTAATCAGTTGTTTAACCATTCACCCATTGAAGAACATCTTAGTGGTTTCTAGTTTGGGGATATTGTGAATAAAGCTGTTATGAATATTTATTTGGAGGTTTTGTGTGAATATCAGTTTTCATTCTTCTAAATAAATTCCTAAGAGTGCAACTTTTGGATATTTTGATAACGGCATGTTCCGTTTTATTAAAAAATTATCCAGAGTGGCTGTACAATTTTACATTTCTATAAGCAATGTAAGTGAGCCAGTTTCTCTTCATCTATTTTAAAGTACTTTCTTATATTCTGACATCACCCAATGTTTTGGGCTCATTTTGTCTTTTCCCTGTTTCGGTCCTACAGTCAACTTCCCCAAGGAGCCCTGGTTCTCTTTATTGAAGCATGATATTTCTCAGTTTCTGGGCTATGAGTGTTCTGGTTGCTCCTAGACCTTTTCAGCAGACAGGGATATGAAATGTGTATAAATATCCTAAGCTTCATACACACACACGTGTAAGCATATTGTTACATATATTTCCATATATATCCATCTGTATAGATTTTAAAAATGTAAATAATATATACTGATACATTTTATTACAATTCAATAACACATGTTCTAACTTAGCTTTTCCTGTTTCCTTATGTATACATTCTTTCTCCATCAGTGAGAAAACTTGCTCTCCTTACTTACAGTATATTCATGTATTTATTAAATCCTAGTGTATGTATAAAGTAATTAGAGAATTGGTAACCCACAGCACTGGGATAACAGACTTACAACGAATCTACCGCATTTCATTGTAGTTCCTTTTGTCATTAGCCCATAGTATGCAGTCAAAGACTCTTTTCCAAAAAACACTCAGGTTCTTTTTTTTCTTTTCCCCTTCAATGTGGTTATGTTATTCATTTGTAACACAACACTACGAATACTGAATTTGTAAGATTTTGGGGTCAATTAATTATTGTTTGCATTTCATTTTTTGCTCCCCATGCAGCCTGGTTAAATTTAATTATTTATTTTCGGGGGCATACAAGATGTTACTGTAGTTTTAGGGGCCAAAATTATGCAAAAAGTTATGATTTGAGAATTATTACCCCATCCTCCTCCCTACAAGTCTGTTCCCATTTCTCATTCATTTCCACCCTTACCCACCTCAACTCCATGTATATCCAATATCTAGCATTTGGTATATCCTTCCTGTATTTCTTCTGCACAAATTGCTGGATGAATGTATATTCTAATACATCCTCTTCTTTCTTCCCTGAAAAGTAGCATAATATGGATAATCTTAATTTTTTTACACTCAATTTTATATCTGTTAATAGAGCTCTACCTTGTTCTTTTTGACAACTGCCTATTGATTACTTGTGTGGATATGGTATTTATTCAGTCACTGTCCTATGTACGAACATTTAGGTTGTTTCCAGTCTTTTACTGTTACCGACAATGCTCCGATGAATAAGCCTGTGCATATGCATGTTTGTGTTGTTTGAGGTGTATCTTCAGGTTGTACTTCTAGAAGTGACACTTATGAGTCATAGGTAAGTGCGCATGTACTTTAAGTAGGTATGGTCAAATTTTCCTTTAGAAAAGTTGAACTAATTTGCATTTCCACCAATAATGTGTGAGTATCAGTTTCTTCACAGCATTGCCAGCAGAACATATCAGCATACCTTTTAATTTTGCCAGTTTAACCAAACAATTAATGGTATCTGTATTTTCTAATTACAAGTGAGTTTGAAAGCGTTTTTACATCTTTGTTGACAAATTTTCTTTTCATATCATCTTATTTTTCTATTAGTTTTTTAGTCTTTGGTTCCTATATTTTTAAGAGTTCTATGTATATTAGGGATGTCAAGCCTTTGTTTGATGCATATAGTGTAAATATTTTCCCCCAGTTTTTGGGATATCTTTTGAAATGTTATGTTTTTTAAAAAACCATACAGTGTTCTCTGTAGTTGAACTTACCAGTCTGGTCTATTATTGGCTTAAGATTTTTGGGTCAAATTTAGATAGGCTTCTTTTGCACAAAGGCTAAGCAATAATATCATCTCTACTTTTATTGTAGGACTTAAAGTCTTTTCTTGTATAAGATATAATTTTGCCTTATTTTTTGCAAATTGCTACTAGTTGTCTCAGAATCATTTATTTAAATGTCTGTCTTTACCACCAGATTTCAACCATCTTCATACATTATTTTTTCCAGTGACAGAATTTATCTTGACAGTATAATTTCCAGCACCTTACAGATGTCATTTCATTGCTTTCTGGCCATTGTGTCTGATAAAAAGTAATTTATAAATCAGATTATTGTTCCTACATTTGCATGTGTTTCATTTTCTCTAGCTTTTTAAACATTTGCTTTTTTTCCTTGTTTTGATGATGGGACTGTGATAGGCCTATGTATAGATTTCCTTCTATTTGTCCTTCTTGGGATCTCTGAGTTTGCATCTTTGATTTGATAGCTGTATTTGAAAATTTGGGTCATTATTTTTTCAAATATTTTTCTGTATCCCCTTTCAGGAACTCCAAGTACATACATATCTGACTTTTAAAATATTTTCCCACAAAATTGAGTTCCCATTTTTAAACTATTTTTTGCTCCATTTGTGTTTCACTTTAGGTGTTTTGTTTGATCAGTTTGAAGTTCAATAATTGTTTCCTTTGTATCTAGCCTGCTTTTAGGCCCATCTGATTCACTTTTCGTTTATGTTACTTTATTTTTTATTTCTAGCATTTTCATTTGACTTTTTTCATAGGCTCTGTGTCTCTACCAGAATTTATCATTGGTTAACACATTTTGTTCACCATTTTCATAAGATTCTTTAGCATTGAAAACAATTATAGTTATTTTAAGTTCTGTTTGATAAACTAACTTTTGTACCAGCTCTGGGTCTGCTTTTATTCATTGTTTTCTTTCTTGTCCATGGATCATTTATTGTTATGAGACTGATGACTTTCTGGAGTTCTCATTATGATTTACAGTTGAGCCACCAACTTTGTTAACCATAGGAGGTCACCTTTCTGCGTTATATCTCATTGCCAGGTTATTAAGTAACTAGAGAATTGTGATTGCTCTCTGGTACTTTGTGATTGGTAACATTCTGTACCTTTTGAATCTCTCTCTTCCCTATTGGTTTGCACCCAGTCTTTAGAACGTAGCCACAGCGCATTTGTAAAGGTCTTTAATGACTCCAAGGCCCTACTCTCAGCTCTCTTGCCCTTTCTCCAGGCCCTTGGTAGCTAAATTCCTCATGAGCCTCAGATGGATTTCTCTCATATTGTATGCCCTTTCCCTCTTATAAAGAGTGGGTAACTTGCATGTGAAGTAAATCTGCCTGTGCTTCAGGGGGTGTCTCAGTTCTACTATTCTACTTCCAGCCTGTAGTGTACTACCCCAGAGACCTTTGTGAATCCCTGAGAGAGAGTTGGAGGGTGGGTGCAAGTTCATTCAGTGACTGGTGCTCCTTAGAATTATAATCTTTCATGCTTGCTACATGTTTTTGGGTTTCTTAAAGTTTCAGCTAGTTTCTCATTAAAAAAACCCAACAACAATGTCAGATTCCTCCTCATGCTACTCCCCCATCTGGGATGAGACTAGCCATGGTTCTTCTGTTTTATGAAAGACTTGTCATTTTCTAGAAACTAGTTAATTTAGGTTTGTTTTATATCATATTTGCAGCTCTTTGATATATTAAAAAGAAAAACTTATTTTTAGCTTATCAAAATGGTTTTACTTGTTAGAATGAGAATGTTGGTTTGTGGTATTTTCTACCAATAAAATAGGTCTTAGAACCAAAGATACGCTTCCCAGGAGACATCTGTAACCATCGATTCCAGTATTCTAGGTCAAATTGAAACACTAGATATCATATTATAGGCCGTAATGAGGGTTACCGTTGACCTTACCCACAAAGGCTATGAAATTCTCATTTCTTTTAGATGTCTATTATAGGTATTTATTTACAGATCTTTTTCCTTGACATACTTATATGTAAACTTTACAGTAGGTCCTCGCAGCGTCATCCATAGCTTCTTGGAAACTTCAAGTGAAACAATATAGAGCAAAATCAACACAGTATTTTTTTTATTGCATGTTAGGTTTTGGGGTACATGTGCAGAACATGTAAGATAGTTGCATAGGTACACATGTGGCAGTGTGTTTTGCTGCCTTCTGCCCCTTCACCCACATTTGGCCTTTCTCCCCATGCCATCCCTCCCCTGCTCCCCACCCCCGCTGTCCCTCCCCTGCTCCCCACCCCCGCTGTCCCTCCCCTGTTTCCCCCAGTAGACCTCAGTGTGTAGTACTCCCTTCCCTGTGTCCATGTGTTCTCATTGTTCATCACCCACCTATGAGTGAGAATATACGGTCAACACAATATTTTTATCATAGGCTAATTTCTATGAACAAGAGTTAATTTCTAAGGTATATTTCTGTTTACAAAAACATCAAACTTCTAATTCAGCATCAGAACACGTCTAATATTAAACATTGAAATAAAAAGAGCTACACATATATTTAAGACAGATTAACAAAAACAAATGAGATAATTATTTGGCCAGTTATTCCAGTTCAGAGTTGCAGGTGGCTAGAGCCTATCCTGGAAGCTCAGGATACAAGTGGGGAACCAACCTTGCACAGGACGTTATTTCATCACACTGTCCACTTATGCACACACACCCACACTCACCCAGGCTGTGACAATTTAGAGATGCCAGTTAACCTAATGTACACAGTTTTGGGATATGTAAGGAAACCAGAGCACTCAGGGAAAACCAACACAGACATGGAGAAAATGTGAAACCTTCATTAAATTATTTTTCTCATCAACATAACAAAATATTATTGAAGGACATGTACTATCTCTGGGGACTAGTGTATATGGTATGCTCACTATGCAATGTATGAAGCAATTTTTTTTGGAAAATAATTTGCAGTCTCTAAAATTAGTTGTCATCTTTCCATACTTCTTTGTTCATAATCTCAGCCAACACTTACTACAGCTTATAATAATGTCTTCATATTCTCCCCAGAGAATGTATTTTTAGCTCTGTACTTCTAAAGCCATGAAACGCTAATTAAAATATTATCTAAGTATTTGCATGTCATGGGGCTGCTCATATTTTCACAGATGGTTCCCCTCCATTGTCAGATGTCTGTATTTGTTGCTGGGCTGTATAAATCCTGTGACAGCCTCCTCAGGGTCTCATGCTGCTATGGGAATAAATGTTGGTCTGATTTCCTATTGTTTTAGGGATATCTATAGAACTATGTGTGGGCCTCATTAGAACACTGTTCTTCTGTGCCTTATGTTAGAGTCACTTGGATGTTTGGCTGTGTATGTTTCTCCCTACTAGGATGAGAGTACTTGGATATCAGGGACCGGTCTCCTTCAAGTTTGCATTCTATGTTCCCCAAATAGAGCTGCTACACAAGGCTTATACAATTTATGTACCACACAAAGGTATCTGATAACGATGGTGAGTCAGGGTTGAAAATGACTGCCAGCTCTACTAGGCAAGCTTTGTGCCTTGGGCCAGAGTTTGAATAAAGGCATGAGTTTATTCTGCTGAAGGACACATCTCATAATTTATCCTTCTGAAGGTGGTGACTTTTTTTTTAATTCTCAAAAGCACAGTAGTATTGAGTACAGTGCATTTCACATAGTAAGTGCACAATATATATGCACATTTTCTTTAGTTGAAATGACTCCCATGAAAAGCTTTCAACTGTAGCTCTGGCTTTTTGTTAGTGGTTCTAGGAAATCAAAAACGCTATCAGGAGTCCTTTAAATTTGACTTTCTAAAGAATTCTTTCCATAAACACGAGTACCTCTGTTGTATTTCCATGCCAGCAAAGAATCTTCTGCCTTCCAGATATGCTAGAAAGTGCTGGAAACATAACACACATATCCCATAGAGAAAATTTTCATTATTAATCCTAAACACATTCCTCAGTTTCTCAAGATCAGTTGCAAATCAACAGAGAAGACTTCCCCCTATTTATCCTTTCTCCAAAGTTCTGTAAAGAAGAAAACCAACATAAAAGAACACAAAAGTATATTTCCTCTGTTCTGGGACTTGCATACAATTGTGCCTCAAGAAAAGCTATATCTGAAGCTAATCTAAATGGCTATTGCAGTCATTCATGGAGTCTTAAATACATTTATTCACACACTGGATTCACATGAGATATTGACTCCATGCCGAGTTGCAAGAAATTTGTTACCTACCATAATTTGTTACCTACTATGCTTCGTTTACTATACCAGGTATGAGTGCATAAAAAAAGAACAAAACATAGATCCCACAGGAGTACTATAATTGTGTCAGAATGGCAGTAGGGGAAAGAGTGTAAAATTTCTTTGCAGGAAAAACTATATGAAAATGAGCTTCTCACTTATTTATCCGCATTCACAGACAGCTGACAAATTTGTCTCAGAACTCCACGGGAAAGACGACTTTCCCCTTGTGAAGATCTAATTTCTGCCTGAATTCTAGATTCACTTTCCGTCTGGCTCTTCAGGACCTCCCTGCAGCAGTTGTTTGCTCACTCCCTCCTCTCAATAACCTCTCCCACTCTTCTTCATACAGAACTTCAAAAACATCCCTCCACTAGTGTCATGTGTCTCCTTCAGACCGTCATCATGCATCACCTGGAGGATTGCAGCAACCTTTTAGGTCGTCTCCCTGCATGTGGGCGTGTTTTCCTATGCAGCCAATATTATACCTCTACTAACACTGCAAACCTGACCATGTTACTGCCCTGCTCAAAACCTTAAAATTCTCCCTAGCACAAAAATGTAACTTTTTTGCATGGGTTCTTTATAATTTGACTCCCTCTAACTCTCTAGCCCAGTTACCACCATTTCTTTTTAATCTCCCCTCCTTGCCCATACCTTGCATGCTGCACTTTAACTTTTCATTCCCAAAACATGTCATCAACTTGTCTCCAAATATTTGTAAAAAAATATCTTTCTTCTTCATTACCTATCCCATATTTACCTTATAATATTCAACCAAGGTATCACTTTGTCTACAATGTCTTCCTTGATAACCAAGTCCACCTTCATCCTTCATTCATCCTTCATTACCTAGCATTTTATTTTTAACTTTTAGGCTCAAGGGTATATGTGAAGGTTTGTTACACAGGTAAACTTGTGTTTATAAAAGTTTGTTATACAGATTATCTCCTCAGGTATGAAGCTCAGTACCCAATAGCTATCTTTTCTGCTCCTCTCCCCCCTCCCACCCTCCACTCTGAAGTAGACCCCAGTGTCTATTGTTTCTTCCTTTGTGCTGAGAAGTTCTCAAGATTTAGCTCTCACACACAAGTGAGAACATGTGGTACTTGGTTTTCTGCTCCTGCATTAATTTGTTAAGGATGATGGCCTCCAGCTCCATGTTCCTGCAAAAGACATGATCTTGTTCTTTTATAAGGCTGCATAGTATTCCATGGTGTATATGTACCACATTTTCTTTATCCAATCTATCATTAATGAGTACTTGGATTGATTCCATGTCTTTGCTATTATAAATAGTGCTGGAATAAACATTCACATGCATGTGTCTTTATGGTAGAATAATTTATACATATCTTAATAATAATACCTAGATCACATGCAAATTGTCTGTTTCAGCATCTGCCTTCCTCACAGACCATAAATTCCTTGAACATAGAGACTGTCTTCTTATTTTTCTATGTCTAAGACTTTCATAGAGCCTGGCACATAATAGACTCAATAGACCTTTGATGAATACATGATTTAATTATTTTCTACATTTTATCTGTATTTTATTGTATAAAAAGCTTACTCTATTGCATGGACAACATACAATAGGGAAAGCAAGAGTGAAAGCCTTACTTAGTCATCTGAAAAATTAAAATGATCACCTACTTTACAATTAAATTGAATGGTTAGCAATCACTTTTAAGTCCATTGTTTAGGCAATCAACTGTGTATGGAGCACCAATCTCCAAGTAACTTTAAGGACGTTACACACACTCAAACACAATTTGACAGTGTATTAAAAACCTATTTTGTCCCATGCTCTTCCTTTCTTCTGCAGAAATTTATTAGTGGTCCACAGTGAATGGGTGCTGTGTTAGGTGGTGAGGATGAAGTGATGAAGGATGGACATACTGAGTCTGCCACTGTAGAACTGTAGTGCTTCTCGAATGCCTTCAATCAATGCATTATTCTCCCACTTCTCTGGAAACTCAACAATGCTTTCTTCCGTAGAATCATTGCCTGACTTCTAAAGAAAAGGTTAGGTTCCCCTGGCACTGAGTACCTCTACTTGTGTCATCTGTCATAGTGTCTCGTAATGATCAATTCATTTCTCTTCCCTTTGAGTATAAGCTAAATAAAAGAAGAGGAAAAATCTTTTTCATTTTTTCCCCAATGCTCCAACAGAGCTCACTGAAAGGCTCATTAAGAAAATGAGCAAATTATCAGCTGGCATTAAGCTTGGCACTCACTACAGTAAAATGCACATATTTCACCATCAATAACCAAAGCCTGTGGTGTGGTGTCCTGTTACTTTAAAGATAATTTCCAAACAGATATGTTCTACCACAAAGAGAAATACTATTTTCACTCTTCAAAGCTGCAGCTGTAACATGTAATTTTTTATTTTTCTTCAGAATAAGAAGCAGATATAAGATTTCATTGCTGTTAACTTTCTTATTAGGTGGTCTTCAGGCTATTAAAGCCTGACGTCTCATTACTATCCAATTTATAATGATGCCATTGATTTATACATCATTTTAATGTGCCCTCTTCATGGTAGCTTAATGTCCCTCAGGAAAGAGCTAAAAATAATGAGTGTTTGCTGAACATATAACAGAATTCATTTTCCATAGGAGGCCTATAGTGAGAAGGTAATAGGAGTAAATCATTTATCCCAGAAATTTAAATGCTAAATACTTGGAGGAAAAAAAACCCTTAAACTCCACAATAGAATCTTGACTTTTCTTGCATTTAGATAGTGTAGATAACAATGCCAGGCAGACTGTATACCAGTGTTCCTTATAGAATTATTTGCAAGATTAAGAAAATATGAACAGCTTGATAATATTATAAGAACACTGATTTCAAAATGTTAAATAAATTGTATTTGAAGAATGTATTGTGCACTTTTACAGTAATATCTAGCAATTGAATTTGGTTGCCTATGGCAAGGAACTCTGGGATTAGGGAAACCCTAAACTCTGGAACCTGGCTTGAAACCAAGGCTTGTTGGAAATATCTAAATTTTATGTCTGTTTAGCTGAACAGACCTACAAAAGAACAAGTTAAAATTTCAGTTGATCTTGGTGAATTAAACACATGTATTTATCTTTGTTCTTCTCCCCAAATCCCATTAAAATTAGTATGGAAGAATTTTTCAAAAATTAAAAATTCCAAATGCTAACGCAAACAAAAAAATGGCAGATGAGAAAGGATATCTTATCAGAGAGACCTGTCTGCCTACCCTGTATAAAAAGCAGCCCGAATGTCCATTCCCTACCTTGATTACCCTGCTTATCTGTTTATCCCACTTAACATACCATAAATCATATCATTTTATGGCTTTATTTTCTGTCTCCCTTGTTATAATTAAGCTTCAGGTGCTCAGGAACTTTATTTCTGCTGGATTTTTAATGTCGAATACAATGAAGAGGCATGTAATAAACATTTGTTGAACAAAATGTTAACATTTATTTGGAAGAAGGAAAGCAGATAGGACAATAGAAATTAATTTACCAGAATGAAGACACTTAAACCTAAACCCACAGAAAGAGATTTTGATAAAATGCAAGTCAATTCCTACTAAGGATTCCCAGAAAAACTGAGAAAATTAACACATGGGTTCTTCAGATGACAGAGATGCAGAATTGGGAAAAAAAATGTTTTAAGGCTAAAAATCTCAATAAAGAGAAATTACACACCTACATCCTCTTTTGAGCCCCAATTATACCAATAAGTACATTACCTGTTAATGGAGTAGATGCTCTAACTAAAGGGAAGAGTTTGCTAGATAAGATTAAAATAAGCAAGATCCAACTACATGCTGTCTACAGAATATACACTTTGAACATTAAGGTATAGGTTGAAAGTAAGAGGACAGAAAAATATGTGCAGTGCAAAACATAAGCATAAAGAGACTGGCATAGCTAGATTAATATTAGACAAAATAGATTTTAAGAGAATTTTAAAATAGATTTTGAGAAACAAAGCGATATTTTATAATTGGAAAATGTACATAATAAGTATCTATGTACCTTATAAAAGACCTTTAATATGCAAGAAGCAAAAGGCAAATCTAAGATAGAAATAAGCAGTTATTTTCTCTTTATTTTCAGTTTTCAGAAGTTTGACTTTGAATTGACTTATTTTTCTTCCTTAGAGTTAACTGAGCTTCTTGTATATGTAAATTTATGACTCACCAAACAAGTTATTTTCAGATCTTATTATTCAAAACAACTTTCTTCCCCATTATCTCTTCCCTCTTCTTCTGAGACTTCAACTACATTGTTTTTATTTTCTATATTATCTCATGGGGACCTTGGCTTTGTTAAGTGTTTTTGTTGTTGTTTGGTTTGATTTTTATAATCTTTTTTCTGTTTTTCAGATTGAATAATTTGTATTGATCTGTTTTCAAATTTACTACCTCTTTCACCTGTTGCTTTTATTTAGATGTTAAGCCTATCTAGTAATTTAAATATTTTCCCCCTACTCCAAACTTTGCCTGCTTTTGTCTTTTGTCAGAGTTTATGGCTGTAAACTAAAGTTCAGTCTGGTGAGGGTTTGCTAAGCCATGCTGGAAACAAACTCTTCTTCCATCATTTCTTTAAAGTCAAATTATATTAAGTGCTAAGAGTAAGACATAGTATGAATAATAAGGGAACAATAGGTCATAATGAAAGCAAGGTAGGGCCAGGTGTGGTGGCTCACACTTGTAATCCCAGCACTTTGGGAGGCCAAGGCAGGCACTTGAGGTCAGGAGTTTGAGATCGGCCTGGACAACATAGCTAAACCCTGCCTCTACTAAAAAATGCAAAAAAAAAAAAAAAAAAAGAAAAGAAAAAAAAGACCTGGGCATGGTGGTGTGCACCTGTAGTCTCAGCTACTCAGGAGACCGAGCCAGGAGAATCACTTGAACCTATGAGGTGGAGGTTGCAGTGAGCCAAGAGTGTACCACTGCACTTCAGCATGGGTGACAGAAGGAGACTCTATCTCAAATAAATAAAAACAAAAGCCAGATGTTGGTATGAGTGTCTAAGAAAGGTAGTAAGGGGAACAGAAAATACTGCAATGAGGAATCTCTAATTAGATGATCCTTTGAAATCTAGGAAGTATCTGGTAGATCTCTCAACAGGAAAGAAGACTTAATACTAGAATTATCACAAACTTCAGTCTTTAGTGGAGCAATTGGCAATGGTAAGACTGACAAGGGATGGCCCATTTATTGTGACTAAGATTGGGGTGCAAGGAAACAAGGCAGAAGCCCAGCCAGACCTGATGGGAGGACCAGATAAAGGCAGGTGTGCATTGATGCTGAGTCACAGTATGTTGATGAGAGCTGCTATCTTGGGTAAGGGTTGGAACCAAGATCCCTGGGTAAAGCAAACCCTTCAGAAAGGCATCCAACATCCTCAGTTTTAGAAGCATAGAGGCTATAGAGGCAGAGACGGGCTCCTTCCATGGTTATAAAACTGGTTCACAGAAATATTAAGTTTCCAATAGCTCCATTGCCTCATCTCCTTAAGAAAGATACTCCTGTCTTATGCTTTTTTGTATTCTTCATAGCAGTGCTTATCAAGCAGGATGTGCAGTCACTTGGGCATCTTTTTCAAACTGGAGTCAGTACCTCTGGAATGGGGCCTAAAGTCCTGCATGTCTAATTTGCCCCCAGGTGATACCAATACTGCTTGGACCACACTCGGAGTGGCAAGGTTTTATATAACCTCAATAATAGAAATAAACCCCTTTACCTGATCTACCTGTTTGCCTTCAAAACGAGATAATATCCTCCATGTTCTAATCTGCCACCCTTCGAAGACTCCCAAACAGCCCTTTGTAACAGAGCAGCAGCCTAATGAACTGGTGTGTGCTGACTAGCCATATTCATCCCCCTGCAGCAGTCTTCCTTCCTGTTCACCATCCTTGCATTTTCCTTCTAGGCTTTCTCTTTCTAGCCCCATTTCCGAAAATGTAATTCTTTCAACATAGGGATTATATCCTTTCACCTAAGTCAAGGCCCTTTATACACACAATGTGGCCAATAAATATTTGAGCTACCAGTAAAGGTAATAGGTTCAATAATCTATATCCAAACAAAGATGTGCCAAGGACTTTGGGCAGCTGACCGTCCATACCACCACACACATGGTGTATTTCAGTACCTTCGATACATTTTGGTACCTTCAACAAGCCAATGCCCATAGCTTCTACCAGTGAGTGCCAAGTGTCCTGTGTATATTTCACCTATAATAGTACTGGAGGATTCTAGAAAAGCTCTGAAAGAGTTAACTTTTGCATTAAAAGCAGTGAACTACATGAGTATTTCTGAAGTTAAACTATTGATTATAATGAATTTTGAAATCATCCTCACTGGTGTAGCAGAATAATGCTGTTTCTCTGGAAAGCTAGTCTTGGATAAAGTTGGATAACTTTTAAGCAGGGAAAAAAGACTTTAGGTGACTGGATCTCAGACAATTATCTTGTCAAATCTCTCCAATGACTTCCTTTAGTGAGTCAGTTGTAGAGCCTGACAAAATCACTGCCTGTGTAACCCCAATTACTGGGATGTCAGAGAGGAAAATGGGCCACTGTACAGTTAAGAGATGCTAGGTGAAGGTAGAGCCACTGCTCTGGCTTTCAAAGGTATTCTTATAGGTAATTATTTTGGGCTATACAACACATAATCAAAATCACAAGACTGGAGGCAGTCAAAGGCAAATATACTAACAATTACAAGAACAATAATGTTAATAATTTATCATGGGACAATGTTTTATAAGGCCATTTAGCATGTTTTCTCAATTGATCATAGAGTGACCCTGTGAGGGGCCCAAGGCAGGCAATGTAAACCAATTTTTAAAAAAACTGAGAGCCAATAGAAATATGACTTGCTCAGGCTCACACAGCTGGTAAGTGATGAAACAGAACTCACACTAAAGCCTCCTAATTCAATATCCAGTATTCTCCAACTACCCCATTTTGGTCACCAACTCTGTTAGCCGTAAGTAAACAGAGTGTAGCCATGGGTATTAAGGGGATTACTTAGAAAATGGCTTTTTAGAAAGGGAGTGAGATGGGTTCAAGATTTTAGTTCCTGAACCCAAATATGTTGCTGTGCAATATAGTCTGTCTAAAAACTGCCAGTGGAATTGCCTTACCACCATTTTATGTGAAACCCACCAGCTAGTGGAGTTGACTTACCACATTAAGACTTTTCTTTTCTTTTGAGACAGTTTCACTCTTGTTACCCAGGCTGGAGTGCAATGCTGTGATCTGGGCTCACCGCAACCTCCGCCTCCTGGGTTCAGGCAATTCTCCTGTCTCAGCCTCCCGAGTAGCTGGGACTACAGGCATGCACCACCATGCCCAGCTAATTTTTGTATTTTTAGTAGAGATGGGGTTTCAC
The DNA here is from genome assembly GCA_028533165.1 of Leontopithecus rosalia. Classification (NCBI taxonomy): domain Eukaryota; kingdom Metazoa; phylum Chordata; class Mammalia; order Primates; family Cebidae; genus Leontopithecus; species Leontopithecus rosalia. Next base: position 6,798,882 of record CM052657.1, on the reverse strand, counting down.
CATGTTGACCAGAATGGTCTCGATCTCTTGAACTCGTGATCCACCTGCCTCAGCCTCCCAAAGTGCTGGGATTATAGGCGTGAGACAAAGACTTTTCTTGATGCAGAAATGCTTACCAAATGAGATCTGAGAGCAAGTTCAGAATCCTCAAAATTAGTAGGAAGTGATAGGAGATACCAAAAGAATAGATATCTATACAAATATGCCTTGATAATAGCCTATGACCACTATGTCTAACAAGAAGTCACACTCTTGGGAGCTGGTGTGGGAAGAGACAGTCTACTGGGGTACTTTGTGCTACCAATTGATCAAGAAGCAGAATAAACATTAGTGGAGTTTTGTTCTGATTATCAAAGCAAAAATGACTGTCGAATTTTGCTATTAACAGTATGCTATACATCTTATGGAAATAGAGGAATGCTATGGAAGTCCCACTTACATTCTCTTTTCCAAGCAAGGCATCCTTCCCTCAACTGCAGAGTGTTAGCTGCTAAGAGGTCACAGCTGGACCCTTCTACTGATATTCCTTCTCAGCAAATGGTAGCTACCTAACCTGGGAATATCTGGGAGGCTGCGTCTTCCCCCTGGAGGTGTGCCACACACACAGAGATGGATTTGTATGAAACACAAAGGGACTGCCCTTTGCCTTAAGGTGGAATAACTCTGTAAAGACATGCATACTCCAGAGCTCCCTGCGATTAGGGATTAGGCTTGTTCTAGGCACAGCTGAATGGACATCTTTGCTTAGCTATTTTCTCTGAGGTTTCACCCAAGCAGTCTCTTGCAATAAATCACTTATATAACAATGCCATGTCAGGCTCTGCTTGCAGGGAACCATACCTAAAACAAGGAGTGATGCATTAATCCAAAGGGATTCCATTTTGCCCCCCAAAGATTCACTTACTAGGTAGTAGGAAATCTTTGGTTTTGTGTGTTTATGCTGAAAGACATTTCTCTGTTTAAAGGCAGGACATAGTAATGACCTATTTTATGTCTTTGGGCATGTTGTGGTATATTATACCTTAGGGAATAATGATGATTGCTGATATGTATTGAATATGTACAACTTTCTGGACTCCATAATAAGGGTTTTAGGATTATAGCATTTAAATTTCATAATAATTCTCTGAAATAGGTTCTATTATTACCATTCGCATTTTATAAAGAAACTGTGACCCAGAAAAGTTAGTTACTCTGCCCCAAGTTACAGAGGTGGCAAGAGTCAGAACCAGAATTTGAACCCGGTTCTATGTGACTACAGAGCCCAAGCTCTTAACCATGATATTGAATTGTCTCTCCATACCAAGCCCTTTTTTTTTTTTTTTTGCAAAACGATTGCTGAACTGACCAGGTAATTTGGGAAAGTTCCTCAAAAACTGCCTATTTAACATACTCACTTGCATAAATAATAAATTTCCACATCAATTTAGTTAATTGTAATGTCTTGATATCCTCCTACCTAGAAGATCCTGGGTGAAGATGAGATCTGACTGGGGCATTTGTCACAGGACTATAGTAGGACTTGAGGGCGAAGTCCTATCTCTTACCCTTTGTCTCAGGAAGCAGATATAAGTTCATGCATTGGAAGAGGCTCATATCTACAACTGGGATGGGGTCAGGTGCAGTGGCTCATGCCTGTAATCCCAGCACTTTGGGAGGCTGAGGCAGGTGGCTCTCCCGAGGTCAGGAGTTCAAGACCAGTCTGGCCAACATGGTAAAACCCACGCTACTAAAAATTAAAAAAAAAAAAGTTAGCTAGGTGTGCTGGCAGATACCTGTAATCCCAGTTACTCCAAAGGCTGAGACAGGAGAATCACTTGAATGTGGGAAGCAGAGGTTGCGGTGAGCCAATATTGTGCCACTGCACTACAGCCTGGGTAGCAGACTAAGACGTCGTCTCAAAAAAATAAAAGATAAATAAAACCGGGATGATATTGTAGGTTGGGTATCCCAAGTAGCAGGCTCTGAGATAAGGACTTAAGTTTAACTTATGTCGGAGGAGATTCCAAGAAGTACCAGTAGGGGAGGGGAAAACTGAGTCAAGAGAGTCTTAGGGAGACTGTATAAAACACATCTCAGAACTGGTTCATTCTAGGGGCAAGGAAGCTGGAGGTTGTATCTACCAATCTATCACCGGTGATGGTTTTCTTGTGGGGATGTTCACTCCCTGGGATTTCTGCTGCTACAAAAGGAGGCTTAGCATACTCCTGCAGTCTGAGAACTTGCTCAGGCCTCTGTGGTGCTTTCAGTCAGAGGCATCCACACATAAAGGAATATGAATGCTAAGGGGCTGTGGAGAGGAACTGACAGCATATACCGTAGGTAACAAAACTAGAACTTGAAGGTCACGTATTCAAAGGTTAAAAGGAACTGCAGGAGCCATAGTGTGTGGCCAACACGGAGTAGGTTGTGAGCAGAAGGAAGGGCAAAGTGAGGAAGAGCAGAACAAGTCAGTGGAAGTTGGCCTGAAGCAATGTGAAGAATGTTGCTAATGAGAAATATACACCCAGCTTTTTTGGGCATACTGGACCCATTTAATGGGAACACAGGTGGTATACTACTAGGATATCAAGTGATGATCCATATTTAGTAGTGTATCTACCGTTCCTAAGACTATCTCCATAAAATGGCCATAATATCTACCTACTCCAGAGTGGAGGCTAAATATCCTCAGTACCTTTAGAAGAAAAGCTTCTCATATCTTCACAAAGGTATTCTTAACCAGAAATGCAAAAATCTCACAGAATCAGACATGTGCAAGTGTGTGTACTGTGCATGCCAATTTAATCCTGGTTTCAAGTGTGTGAAAAATGGCTTGCATCCTGAAGCCCAGTAGGGAACACTGCCCATACTACTGAGATTAGAATTGCTGCTGTTTTATTTGCTTATCATTCCTAAGCTAGGGTAGGTGAAATCCATTACTTAAGAAGATTCCCTGCTTGAATGAGCCACTCTTGTATACTGTAAAAGGAACACTTCACTGAATAGCCAGGTATATTAGGTTCCAAACTTGGAGGCCCATTAACCTTCTTTGGATTTACTAACAGAAAAAGAAGAAATTTGAAATCAAGGAGGGGCTAAGATGCCTAGTGAGAACAGACCGGGCACGGTGGCTCAAGCCTGTAATCCCAGCACTTTGGGAGGCCGAGATGGGTGGATCATGAGGTCAAGAGATCGAGACCATCCTGGTCAACATGGTGAAACCCTGTCTCTACTCAAAATACAAAAAATTAGCTGGGCATGGTGGCGCGTGCCTGTAATCTCAGCTACTCAGGAGGCTGAGGCAGGAGAATTGCCTGAACCCAGGAGGCTGAGGTTGTGGTGAGCCGAGATGGTGCCATCACACTCCAGCCTGGGCAACAAGAGCGAAACTCCATCTCAAAAAAAAAAAAAAAAGATGCCTAGTGAGATATTGGAGGGTGTTTGGGGACCTCATTCTGAATGAATGAAAACATCAGTGTTGATCTTGTGCTAGAGCTTTAATGAGAAATCTCACACTAAGCCAATGGTATTCCTCCAAACCAGTTCTGGATAGTAAAACTCAGCCTACCATTTCTGAAACAAGTTATTTCAAAACTACAAGATAAAAAGAGCCGAAGTTCAGGTCCCCAGATGTATTATCCTTTGGAAGATAAACTTCATCCAACACAGTCGATCAGGTTTGCTGCCTGGCTTTGATCTGTTTATGCTCAGCTTCCTTGAGCTTTATTAATATCCTGGGGATAAATAAGTAACCTGGGCTATGTTTTTGGATAACTAATATTATAGTTTATATAGTTACTTTAAGAGTGGGTCCTATGGTTGCCTTTGAAGGGCTAAAGGAATTAAACAAAATAGAGGGATGAGGGAGAAAAGGAGCCTAAAAGGGGTCAAAAAGTGCATGAGTTTCAAATCAGACAAACCCAGTGTCAAACTATACCTCTCCATCCCTCTAGCCATGTGACTTTAGGTAAGATTTTTACCCTTGCCTAGCATAAGTTTCTCTATCTATAGGAAAAGGAATAGTAGAACCTGTCTCATAGGACCTCCTAGAACAAAAAGGAAATAATGCATCCCAAGTGCCTAACTTAGTGCCTGTGTGCTCAGCAAGTACACAGTAAGTAGCAGCTATTGTTGATAGGGAGAAACACAATCTATATTTCAGTTGCTGTATTAGATGGACTGCATACATTTTTAAACCAAATTAATTGTATCAAAGTTAGTTTTATTAAAGTTATTTTGTAAGGTGTTATTATCCCTATGTTAAGGTTGAGAAACTCAGAGGATCTGAGTGAACTGCTCCAAGTCCCATGTCTGGTGAGGGCTGGAGCAGGAATTAATACAGGCCTGACTAACTCCAACGTCTAAGCACTTTGCACTGAGGATGCTTCTTCCCGTGTCCTGGAGAGGTGCTCACACATGTGCTTAGTTCCACTGAACACTTAACTGGCATTAAGCATTAGTGAGTGATGTTCTTGTCAGAGTTGCCATAGGCAGTGCCAGTTGTCCATCAGCAAGTGGTTGTGTATGCTTCTGCCCTTCTTGCATGTTTCCAGGGGCAAAGTGGGTCAGGGGGGGAAGTTTTCACACTTTCAGGGTAAGTTTACACAGACCCAAGTTTCTCAACCTGGCATCTGTGGCTTCCAGTGGGCTATACGAGTTTTCCTGATGGTCAGAAAACTGATCCAAAAATGCAAGTCCTTTTTTCGGTTCTCATGACACATCAATTTATACGATGTGAGTTTTTGAGATGACTAAGTAAGCCACTGAGGGTTGCTAAATTAAATTAAGGATTGCTAAAAATTGGTATGTGTAAATTGAGGTTAATACATTACCAGAGTTTGCCAACATTTTGGGCTTTACTTTGTGCTAATCAGAGTTCTAAGCATATATTTATTCATTACCCTTTAATCTCCTGTTCTACAGATCAGGAGACTGAGGAGTAGAGAGGCTAAGTAACTTGCCCCAAATCACTTTCACATAGCTAGTAAATCATGGAAGTTGGGGTTCAAACCCAGGTAGTCTAACTCTAGACCTAATGCTCTTAATCATATCCTATTGTAACTCAACAGTGGGTCCTCTGCACCTGGTGAGCTAATTCTCCATCAGAAAGCAAGGACAGGTTGGTTAAGTGAACTAGGAAGGATAGCAAGGAAGTGAAGTCCTTGCTATAGGCCATTCTCAACAGTGGCCAGAGAAGTTGGTTAAAGTTAGCATTCACAAAAGCAGCCAACCACAGAGAAAAATATAGCATTTTGGAGCAGGCAGAGCTCTGGTGTTAGGAAAGAAACAAGGAAGAGCAGACATAATGCAAGAATAAAATGTATCTGCCAGAATAGAGATAAACAAAGTCACAGCTCAGTACTGGGTGCCAGGGCCAGAGCCCTCCCCATCTGGCCACAGGCAAGGAACTTACCTTCACTCCACCTGGTTTCCTCATTAGGAAAACATGGGTGAAGACAATCCCCACTCCAGAGAGTTTTGTGAAGAGTGAAAATATAATGTAATGTTCCTGGCATCATTTTGGAAGCTTATGTTATTCATTGATAGTGAAATTTCTCCAATCATCTGATTTACATCATTTCTTTAAATAATAAAGTTCAAATCTGATTTAAACACATAATAGCTCTGGCCCTACCTTCTTTGGCCTTATTTGATTTTTTTCCCCTTTCTGTTATATTTGGCTTCTTGAAAAAGAATAATATTGACAGTACTCTGATAAAGCATATGACCTTCTTCAGTCCTGAAAAAAGTAACTGATTGTTTTTCAAGCTACAGTGATATACCAACAGCTATATTGGCAGCATTTTATTTAATTGCATTTGGGACTGCAATGTATTGTCTCTGGCCCACAGCTCCATTTCTATGCAATTTGGTGGGTGGCTGTGGATTTTGGGTTTGTTTCAGGAGCCATTACTTTGCCAATCCAATCTGCATAATTCCATTTACTTGTCTTTGGAAGGAGAGTCTTTGCCAGATCTATTGACTCTTACAGCAAGATCTGAGGGACATGAGATTTTTTGTTGTTGTTTCCTTCATACCAACAAGAAGGAACAGACCTGAAAAGGCTAGGTCATTCCATTCAATTCCATTGCTACATGTAAGTGCACAGAGAAACAACATCTCTCTACAACAGTAACAAACACATAGTTAATAAGCATTGCACTGGATGGCACTCCAGAGAATCCTAAAAACAAAAAGCTATTTTCCATCCAAATCTTGTAAAAATGTATAGAAATTAGATTTTCCCCAAGATCTTCATTCTTCCTCATCGGGCATCCCTCTGGAACAGTGGTTTTAGTTTGCATTGCATCACGTGGGGAATTTGATAAAGATAACAATTCCTGAGACCTGCTTCCAGATATTCAGATCCAGTAAGTATTGGATCAAGCCCAAGTAACCTATGGATTTAGTAGGTTTGACAATCTTCCTTCCCTTTTCCATTGTTCCCTCAGATTCTCATATGAATGGGTCCCTATGCTACATTTCAAGAAGTTCCCTTGATGGCTACATATTGTTGTACTTTGTCTTTCTGTTTTAATGGTGAGTTTTAATGGGTGCTTAGATAGTCTAATGGAAATAATTTATTTGAAATTGTTAAGAAAAAGTCATAGGAATGGTGATTTTGCCTGGTGGCATGGAGAAGAAAGAGCAGAGGCTTTAGAGTTAGGCAAATTATAATTCAATCCACACTCAGTCACTTATCAGATGGATGACCTGGGAAATTACTTAATCTCCATGAACTTTAGTTCTTCATAAAATGGGAATAATAGACTCTGAAAGTTTACTCTGAATGTTAAGTGAGATAGTTTAGCTGGATACAGAAAAGGTGTAAAAAAGGGCACTCATCTTGTGTCTGGATAGAAGAGTTCAGAGCATGTGCTAAAGTATCCCTTTTTAAAAATAATGCTGATGCTTTTTTTTTAAATAAAGAAAAAGAACAAAAGTCAATCATTCTCCACTATGTTGAAATGGCCTTCCTGGAGCCCCTAACTTAAAAAAAAAATCTTGCACAGGTGGCTTCCTAGAAAGATAATGAAAGCTGAGCAGACTCCACTGAAGGCTCACAGGTGGCATGGCTCAGAAGCAGTCTAAGTCAGTGATGACTGATTGCTCTGGAATAGTTCCTGAGAAGCTCTGGTGTCCAAGGAGACAAAAAGCCTACTGTTCAGAGGCTGCAGGAATGAGCATGCTGTCATGGTCCACATAGCCAACATGGCCCTCAAACCTGAATGAAAACGTAGAGATCAGTGTCTAAGAGGCCTGCAAAAACCCTGTGGTCCCACCATTCCTTCCTTGCACAGTGGGGACCATGTTAATGTGAAGCCAGCAGTACCCCTGCCTTTGGGCTGAGCTCGGCAGGTTCAGAGGTTGGTTGATAAACTTTCCCCTCCCAGTCCCTCACTCCTAATATGAGCCATTAGCTCTTCTAGAGGCAACACTAGGCTGCCAGATCGCTCCATAAGGTCTGTTTGGTGCTAGCTAGGTTTTCAATCAGGCAGGCTGAGCATGCAAAAATAGTAACTGTTACTTTAACGAGGCATTAAAATAATTGCCATGTTTAAAATTAAAACATTGTTAGTAGTGTACCTCCTTATTTTTCAGTTTTACATTATTTTTATATTACATGGCAGGGATAGATTGGGGAGCTATACTTTTTTCAGGACCTGAGAACTCTATAGATCTTAAATGTCCTGGTCTTGGCTGCTAAAAACAGAGTTAAGCAGGCGGCTACTCCCTTGATTGAATTGGGAGGGTACTCAGATCAACCCTCCTGCACCCAAAGCTGTGCCCCAAAATATTCCCTCCTGCCTAAAGTGTTGGAGGCTTCTGTGAAAGCGGGAATGTTACCTTAAATTATTAGGAGTCACCATTGCAGATTAATGCCAAATATGCATGTTCAATGTTACAAAGACTATGGTCCTAAGAAGATAAGGAGTAGGTCACAGATGCTATTCTGACAGGGGCACGCTTTCACTTTGAGTGTTCAGAGAGATAATGAACCTAAATATAGGAGGGCAGTCCTTCAAGTGGGAGGATCACGGAGCAGTACATTGGGTAGTTTGGAGAGTATTAGTGTTCTGGGGTGGGTGGAAGGATTAAAAAGAGGAATGCTGCATTGTGGCAATTCTACCAGAAGCTTGTTGATTTCATAACCACTGAAAGACAGTGACATGCTTTCTAGTCAGAAGGAACAGAACATGGGCCTTTCCTTTCTTCAACTCCAACTCCTGCTGTCAGATGCTCATTTCTCTGTCTACCACCAGGTAGAGTCTTATGGCTCCCATTCTAGACATGGGAATAAAAGAAGGTTGCATCATCATCATCAGTTTACTCAGTGTGGGCTTATTTTTATTTCTAATTGCCATTTTACTTCGGTTTCCTTGTATTATTTCATTCTGAAAGTCTTCTAACTGATTCATACATTATTTGAGAGAAGGGGCCCTGCCTTTTTTAGCATCTCCCTCAGTGCAGAAGACTTGAGCAAATGCCAGGTCACTGATTGATTACCTGATCCTTTTCCTTCAACACATGTCCACTTGGCTTCAGTTCCTATGGCTGACTCACTGCTCCTGTGCAACCCATGAGAAGTATTAGGGCTTAGATCCCAAAAGTAAGCTTTGCTGGGCTATTCAGACAAGCAGAGTATAGAGAAGTGGCCTGGGGAGAAATGCTGTATCTGCCAAACATTTTCTTGAAGATACAGATTACTGAACAACGCCAAAGATTCCAATGAAGCCACTCTTACTGCCATCCAGAAATCAAGTGAAACTGATGACTCCCAAATATACTATTGCTTTGCCTTTCTGTTGCTATTGTGATTCTGCCAAGACTCCTTTTACAGTAGTACCAGAGTACTTTATCAGGCATATGTCCATAGGATTGCAATTCATTTATTCACTTGTTTATTCAGCATCTTTACTAAACAACTACCATGTACCAGGCCCTTTGATAGAGATTGGAATGTAACTTCAGAGTACAAAAACATGAGTTTGCTATTAATTATCTACCAGAAAAGTGTTCCTTCCGTTCCCCAAACCAATCCTCATAAAAGAAGCCAGAACAGGGACTACCATATACTCATTACCCACAATTGTTAGATATTTGCATGTTTTCTAATTTAATCCACACAATAAACCTTCATGAAACTGAAGTACAGAGAAGTTCAAAAACTTGTCCAAGGTCTCATACCTACCAGGTGTCAAGATTTGAACCCAGGCCACTTCCCCACATTACTGTCTTCACGAACACATGGGTTTCTTCTTGGCAGTATATTGATTCTTATTGCTGTCAATGGGGTCCTATCTGATCACTGTATTCCAAGAGAGTAAAGTGGGGTTTACAGGAGATTATGTGTAATGTCATGATTCTCTGCAGGCAGGCATGCCTCAGAATTGCAACAAATGGCCTAGCAGCTAATGTCAGAACACACAAACACTTCTAGACATATGGAACACTGCTTCAACATGACAGACTATGAGTAACAGTTATCAAAAATTACAAGATGGTGACAGTGTTATTTCTTGAAGCTCACAGAGCAAATTGCAGACTGCTCCATAGACCTATGCTTTACCACATTCTGAACATGCTCTGGGGACAAACTCATTAAAGGCTGTGCCAGCAAAGCCCAGAACCTTCCTTTGAACCCCCTTTTATTAACTTTTTCACCAAGTCGTGACAGCTAAGTAGCACCCAACCAGGGGTGCTCTGAGCCATAAAATAGAAAGCAGAAATATATTCTCTGCCCTTTCCTCCCCTTTTTGCTCTTTTCTCTCACACCATGCATCTATGAATCACCAACTCCATCAGTTCCATAACCTAACATGCACTTGACTGTGCCCTTATTTTTCATCCCCATCTCTGTTAGTTCAAACCCTCATCATTTGTCACAGGATTATTGCAGCTGCTTCAAACCTGGTGTCTCAATCACTGTTACATCTGCTCTATACAGTGATCTTCCCAGAGTAATTTATAATCAACCCGAATCTATAACTCAGTTCTATATTCAAAATTTCTCATGGATTCCCCATCAGCAACAGAAAAGGCGTATCTTTAAATGCTGCCCTTGCAGAGCCCTTAATGATCTGGCTTCTACTTTTCAGATTTCTCTTTTGACAATCCCAGTATGAACAGCATAACACTTGTTTAAATATGCACAATACTCTTACCTCTGTGTTTTCTTTGTGCTTTTTCTTCTGCCTCAAATGCTTTTTCTTCTTTAGGTGAATTTCTGCTTATCCCTCAAAACCCAACTAAAATATAGGAAATCTTTTCCCAACCTTCCTGGATAGACTTAGTTGTTACTTCTTTGTGCTTGAAAATACTTTATTATACATTTATTGCCACACATGAATCAAATTAAAATTTATTGGTTAGACAACTGCTCGAAGTACCAGCAGATTTCATCACTCCTCCTTACTGTGGGAGCATCAGTACCTGATACAATCTTAGGCTTCCATGAGCCTAAGATTTTTTGCCGCCTTCTTACCAAAATTCAGTTTGCTAATTCATAAAATTAGGAACCTAGATGAAATTAGGTTTCAAAAATTCTTCTGTATAAACAATGTTTAGTCAATTAAATCTCACATCTGCATGGCTTCTTGAAGTCTTTGCTCAAATATCAGAGGGTGCCTCTAACCACCCTATTTAAAATCCCCACCACCTCCCTTCCCTGATTTGTCTTCAAAGGACTTTTCTTTCTGTAATGTACTCCATAACTTGCTTAGGTGTTTTGTTTAGTGTCTAGCCCCACTAGAAGAAACCCCCATAAGGGCAGGACATTTGCTTACATTGTTTACTGCTGCATTCCTGGGACAAAATGATAACGGCCATATAACTGTCTCACAATAAATGTCCGTTGACTGAATACTCTCAATATTAGAGACGAAAGGTTCAAAGGGATTATCCCTTCAACTAGATACATAGATCAGTCAATGACACCTAGTCAGTGGTCAAGCAAAGACTAGCTAGTTACCAGAATAAGGACAAACAGCAAAGACTCCAGGCTGATTGACCCCTGTCAGTAATAGGACAGTTTCCCTCGGACAAAGAAATGAAGCTACCTAAGAGTTTAAGAACGGAACTAACCAAGGTGGACCCTGAAAATAATCCTGCCACACAGCATGGCTAATTCTCACTTGTAGAACATAATCTTTTAGGCATCTCCCAACAGGAAAACTTGTGATGGTGGGTGTGGGAAGATGCCCCAAGGAAGCTTTTGCCACAAGGCAAAGGTAGAGAAGTGAGCCTTTCTCTGCCTCTCCTTTATTTACTCTTTCCTTCCCTTTGGAATTGAGTGGCCTGCACTTCCTCCTCTCCTTTCCATCATGGAATCTCTAGAAAAGGCTGATCCATATGGAGGTGCAAAAGATGGCTGGCAGTTACGATGTTTCTCAAGGGTGCTTGCCAGGGGCCTACAGCATAAATCACAGGAACTAAGCTTTTAACTTAGTTCATACTGAATTAAGAGCTCATACTTTGGCAAACGAAAGGGAAGACAGTGTATTTCAGACGTCATTGAGTTCCTACCATGCAATTTGAAATAATCATTATGTATATATGAGTATAATTAATATTTGATGTGCCTCTCAATGTAGGCTCATTTATCGCTCTTCCACATTCTAGTTTCCGTTTTAAGACAGCTGTGAAGGTACAGTCAGTGTACAGAATGTGCTATGTAGAAAGCAAAAAGCCTAAAATCTACCCTTTCTTGTCTGATTATACCTTTGTGCTAAAGAAGTTCTTAAGGGACTGCTTAGAAAAGTCTATCCCTTCCAGTCCTGGGTGATCGGGGCGGCGGCGGGGGGAGAGGAATCTAATATTGATTGAGGAAGATGAATTATAAGAGTCTTGCTCCCCAAACTCCTGGATTCAGAGACAAGTTACAATAGGGAGGGATCCAATGATAAGCATTCTGATAGGATTGGGGAGCCAGAGGACTTTGAAGGTAATAAGGGCTTTAGCAAGTATCCGTGTCTCTACTAGTGGGAACTTTTAATAGGGAGAGCTACTGTACTTTCCTGTTTCCAACCAGAAGGCAGTGGCAATGGGATGATGGTCATGGCAGTAGGCTCCTAGAAGGCTGCTTGTTTTCTGTCATCTGAATGGAACCCAGAAATTCCCATTTGTCCTAGTTAAAGGAACCCAGAGATGCTTAGAACACAGTAAAACAGCAAAATTCTTCAGTTGAAACAAAAAGCCACTGTAGACTCAAAGTTTGAGACTCTAGAAAATTATCCAGGGTCCTAGGCTCCAGTTGGGGGTACAAGATAGGACTTGCTGTAGAATAGCAGCCACCAGTTTGGGAAGCAAAACAGTCTGGCCACTCTCCAGCTGAACCAGAAAGTTCCTTTAACTCTGCATTGGTCTAAAGAGACTTCTTCCTCTGCCACCATGAGATAACATAAATTATACCCAGACACAACCCTGGAAAGGGGCAAAGGAAAGAGAAAATTTGATAATGTGGTGACTTTTTTTTTTTTTTTTTTGAGACGGAGTTTCGCTTTTGTTACCCAGGCTGGAGTGCAATGGCATGATCTCAGCTCACCGCAACCTCCGCCTCCTGGGTTCAAGCAATTCTCCTTCCTCAGCCTCCCAAATAGCTGGGACTACAGGCATGCGCCATCACGCCCAGCTAATTTTTGTATTTTTAGTAGAGATGGGGTTTCACCATGTTGACCAGGATGGTCTCGATCTCGTGACTTCGTGATCCACCCGCCTCAGCCTCCCAAAGTGCTGAGATTACAGGCGTGAGCACCCGCACCCGGCCGTGGTGACTTTCTTCAGAGAACTATCAAACAAATCAGTCCCTATGAGGAAAATAAGATGAATTATAGGAAAATTAAGTAGCCACATTTGTTTTGCACATCTGTATGTGAAGGGTGAGTATTTTTGTCATCTCAATGCATTTTTGCCACCTAAATGCATTGAGGTTAGTAGGTGCTTTCCCAAAAAATTTTGAGATTCCATGTGCAGAAAATTTTTGTGCCACAAAGTGACTACCAACCTCTAAGCTAAAATTTAAGATCCTGACTTAAGGTCATGATCTAAGAAGAGAGAGGATTTGCAAATGCAGATGATGATATTCAGCATAAATTAGAAAAGAAGGTTTAAGAAAGGTTATCCTAAGAGCTTCGTCTTGTTCTGTGAAGTTTTAGAGCCACTTTTTGAAAGAGGGAAACCCACTATTACATCAATTCAAGCCTGGGACATACCTGTAGTTTGTATTTGCGGAAGAAGTGATTGGATTTCAACAACTAATCAGATAATACACAGCTAATATTTCATAAATTAATCCACCCAGAGAGACTGAAGTAGATGGGGAATGGAACCATGCTACTCTTGTGAGAGCTAGCTGAGTTAATACTCATCCTTCTCTTGAGCCAAACAGCTGAAGTTAGAGCACACAGACCTACTGGGAGTTAAGTGGACAATGACTAGAGATAGGATTGTATCACCAATCTTTACTTGCTGCTGCCTTCACATCGAGTAGCTACTCATCTCCACTCCAGTATTCAAGATACACAAGAAGTTTATCCAAGCTCAAGAGAAGTATTTCCTACACATAATCTGTAGCTCCTAAAGGGTAGGAGATAGGGTGAAATAATGGACCAGTATTTGCAAGAGTTTGTGCCTTCTTAGGGACAAATCATGATATAAGGTTTAGTAATCAGGTTTTCTAGCCGAAATTAGAGGAATTGGGTAGAAGTTAATATGAAAATAAATGCAAGATAATCAACCTCCCACCTTCATGGAAAAGGGGAGGGTAGGAGCTTAATCATGAGTACATGTCCCTTGTAAGAATATAGAAATTTACTGTGGTGGGTGGCATAATATGTTTCAAATAGGTCCTGATTTAGGATCCCTTATTAATAAGCTTACCCTTCTTTCTCTTACATCCTATCCAACTGCCAGTAAAAATTAATCATAAGGCTGACATCAGGAAGAAGATGATTAAGTCCATTGCAGAAGCAGGAAGATAACCATAGTAGGAGGAGCCTTAGGTAGAGAAAAGTAGGCATTAAGAGAAATATTTACCTCTTGCAGCCTGGGGCGATTTTGAGAAAAATAAGAGAAAAGTAAAGCAGGTGGCCATTTCAGCTTTCATGCTCCTCTTCACACATATTAAAGGGTCAAAAAGAGTGGTGTTATCTTAAACATCTAAATAGCTTTGGAGAAGTTCAAGGATTGGATATAAATGGCAAACTCCCTTCCCCTAAATATATTATTGTGGATCTACAAGACCTCAGAAGAAATCCTCATGGCACCATGTAACATGAAGCAAGAGTAGTAGAATTGAGGTGGACGGGTGAATAATTCCAAGAGAGACCCAAGCTTTTCACCCACAGGTCCAGAAGATGCAGGGCACCCAGAAGTTACTGAATTTTCAAGAAGGGGACAATGTGTGCAAGCACTGATGGATCTATGGATGGCAGGGGTCAGGATATAAATGTTCCTGTGAATGATGAGTTTAAAATGGAAGACAAAGGTCCAGGGTATAAAATGGCAGTGGTAAATGTCAACACAAAAGCCAAAAGGCCGGTAGCACTTCAAACTAGGGAGCAGCTCCTTTTCAGCAGGGTTCAGCTAGGATCCATCAGAATTTACATAAGTGGGAGGCTACCTTTGCCCTAATTGGCACAAAATCATGTCAGCCACATCCCTTCCTGATATACCTGATTATATTATATTAGAGAAGTGGAGGAAGAGAAAGCAGAAATCAGAGTTTAAGTCTATGACCTCAAGATCCTGAGCATCTGCCTAAAGAAGCTGCTAAATTATTATACTGGACTGTTTATGGGGTTGTCCTAAATTTTATACACATCCCATTTCTAAGATGTAGTTGGTTTGTGAGGAAGAGCAGATGAGTTGGGAACATATTTTTTAAAAACAGTATACTTTCTGTGAGCATCTGAGTGTAACAGAATAAGTAATTATGTTATCCTAGTATATTATAGAATAAACTGGTGAGGAAATATTGTCCAAAAAGCCAATTAACAAGAAAACTCTTTTATTGATAGAAAAGCAAAACAAATTTTCCATGAATTCTAATAGCTGTTTTCTTCTATGTATTGGGTATACCCAAGTTTGAAAGTCAGTTTTTCTGTTGTCGATATCATCACTTCACTGTTGTTGCTTTTAATCTCTCTATAGAAACAACCCCTTATAATCACAACTGTAAGGGAAATATCCCTATGTCAAAGGGGCAGGACTTCCTTATAAGTCGTTGTCTCCAATTAAAGTTAATTCTTATTCTCAGCTAAGCATTCATACATGGCACCAATTGTATTATTAGGTTGGTGACATTAATAAGTATTGATGTAGAGCCACATTAGCTGTTTCTCAAATGTTACCAAATAAATAACAAACCAAATCAGAATCAGATTTACATTCATTCCAATTATTAAACACTCTCCTATAGATTGGGCAATTTATTCTAATATGAACTGAAACCCCCATCCATGAGTCACAATCACTAGTTCCAACAAAAAATGGCCCAAATAAGTAGGTCTTTCAGAATCAAATTCACAGATCAAATTCATATGGGAATGGGACTAAGAAAACTGGTCAGATTATATTCAAGTTTCTGCTTCTAATTTAACCTGTAACTTTCACATAATATCATCTAGCAATTGTTCAACTGTCACCCACAGAAAAGCATTAAAGCGTACGTCTACATGATTAAAAAAATAAGACTATAACCGTTATCTAATTGATACAATTAATGCAGATAGAAATGGTGGAAAATTCAGATGTCAAAGAAGTTTCTTAAAGCTAATTTGTCCATGTTATCTAAAAATGATTTTTCAAACTAAAGATAGTGGTCATGTTTTCACTTTAGCTATGCAGATAAAAGTTTTATCTCTACACAACATACAGGTTGAAAATGGAAAAAAAAAAATCAAACCACAATCCAGGTTCCAGGTTTGTGGTCTAGATGGCCCTAAACCTCTTCTGGATATTTTTGCTTTCCATCTAGATATTTAGACCACATTGACATGGTCATAACTTTATTATCATTGCTACATTTGAGTCACTAACCTAGGAAAGGAAGCTTATCTAATTACCAATTTTCCAAGCTAACCAGGACTCTCCCCTTTCATTACTAAAGAGAAAGTCATTCAGATTTGACCCAGGGAAATAAGTGCATGCACATACCTGACTTTTCAGTATCCTCTTTGGATAAGAGGATGGAACAACTATTTAGTTTCCATCTCATTCTTGTCATGACAGAAAAGAGAATACAAAAAGTCAATTGTAAATTTATACAAAATGTATGCATATATAAATACATATCTATGGGTGTATATAAAGTCTAAAGAGTATATCCATCTACATCTTTAAGATTCAGAGTCTTGTACAGTTGATATAATAGTATTCTCCCTCCAAATTTTCTCATCTTTAAAAACAGTAAGAATCAAGCATGCCACCTTATGAATACTGAATAGCAAGTGCAGAAGTTAAGCTGTAGCTATAGGGGTTTGAAGCAATTAGTTTGACGGGACATCAGTAAATAAAATCCTTGAAATAAATTTAGCTATTTCCAGATTGCCTTTTGTTTCATAAAAATGAAAACCTCAATGCCCTGTTGGTAGCATCCCACGCTCCTGAGAATGCCAGTTGAGCTCTCTGAAAAGCAGTGCTTTAAACAGGGTCTGTACAAATTGCTTAGATATGTGCTTATTGAAATAATTTGGTGTGGGAACTGGATTACTAGAATTTCATGTAATTCTGTCTCATAAAAAAAATCACAAGTGATACCACTGGAAGCTTAGGTTCTGAGTATATTAAGCTCAGTATGAAATTTGACTCACAAACTGCATAATCTTTACACAGAGCACTACTTAAAATATTAAACCATACTCAATTAATGGATAAAGGCGTACACATTTAAAGGTGCACAATATAAGTGTATTACAGATGTGTGCCCATTTGGAGAGGTATTGAGATATTTTTAAACAATATACATGATGCTTTTATTTCTCTCGCTCCTTGCATTCCCTTGGGGAAAAATGATGTAGGACAACTTTTTAATTATCCTACAGTGTACAGGCTGCTCCTTGGAAGGGGATTATTATTGCATGCCTCGAATGTACTATGATTCATAAGGCAAGAACATATGCGTAGCTTCAGCACCAAGAAAATTGAACCATTATCCAGCACTGCTCACAACAGAACATCTTATTGCTTTAATAAAATGGGAAATTATTCACTGTAGAAAGTGCACCAAATAAGGGGAAGAAAATAATATCCAAGCACTTGTTGGAGCTCATTGAAAATGACGAAGCTCCCTTCTGGGTCCCTGATTCTACTCAAATTTCAAGTCTAAAAGTCATTCTGTAATAAGACATTAAAGAGCTACCACTGGATGAGGGTGAGCTACAAAAATTAATGGACTTTCTTCTTCACAGTGCCTTAGTCATTCTGATGTACACTGTAGAACTCTGATGCACTAAAGGATTCCCTAGCAGCCTGAGGGAGTTAATGCACTCTTTTACCTATTAATAGGAAGTGACTAAGGCACTGGAGAAAATCTGGTTCATTGTTTAACATATTGTATTCAAATATTATACCTGGTCTTCCTAATACTACAAGATGGCATGCTTCAGTGATGATCTTCTATGCTTCAGGAAAGGTTATTATCTAGTGGGTGATTAAATTAACTTTAATATATTATTTTTATAAGAGATGCCGACTAAGCTTGGGCAATTTAATAGATAATCAAAAACATCAGAGGTAATATTTCCTCTGAATAAGAGCACATGTGTCTGGACCAAATAGACAATTTAGAACTATTAGTTGTTTAGGAGAGGGATGCTCATAGTGTCACTATTGCCTTACACCCTGCAGAACAGTAAGGACTCTTTTGATCAAGCGTTTTGCAGATCATTTTCATTCATACAGTTCCCAAAAATTTGAATAGCTGTCAAAGGCTTAATTTTCCAAGAAGAGATGCCACTGCATATAATTAATATTATAATATGCTTCTGGCTTCTATCATTCAACCAAAGGAAACAAGGTGGTAAATAACTAGAGGAATTCCATTTCTAACATAGATGACCTTGTCTTGCATTAGAAAATAATAAAATATTTATATTTTCTCACTTTTTTTCTCAGTATTTGTATATGTTCAGTGAAGCTAGCTAGGGCAGACAGAGAAAGAGCCTTTCCTTTGCTGCAGGCACAGATTTGTAACTAAACACGCTGCAAACATTTTTATCCTATAAGTAATTACTAGATCAAACTTTTCTTGAAATTCTCATGTCCTGTCATCCAAATTGCCCAACATCCCCACCAGTCACATCTCCAACTACTTATAGTACAAGCAAGCACACACACCACTGCCTCCAGGTGGTAACTGCATGCAGGGAGAACTACAGGCACTGTTTAAATATTAACTATGTTTGTTAATAGATGGCATTCCTGCACATCCATTATTTGTTTCTGTGGTTGTGATTTTTTTCCTATTATTTGCAAAAGAAAAAAATAAAGCATGTGTGTCATCTTTTTATAACAGTCTACTACAGGATAAGGTACAAAAGAACACTTCTGGAAACAGCAGAAGCCAGGTCTGCACCACTGAATTTCTCATCCAGTGGCAACCATTATATCAACAGCTGGAAATTAAGAACAATAATATACAGTTTGGAGGACATAGTACAGAACTATAATTTCTTCTGTATTTGGTACCAATATTATAAATATATAACAAAGGTGCACTTGTTCTAAAAATAAAACAAACATTCTAGTTGGTTAGATACTGCACTTTCAGTACTACACATCACCTAATACTTTTTTTTTTTACAAAAGATAACTTATG
This sequence comes from Leontopithecus rosalia, assembly GCA_028533165.1. Classification (NCBI taxonomy): domain Eukaryota; kingdom Metazoa; phylum Chordata; class Mammalia; order Primates; family Cebidae; genus Leontopithecus; species Leontopithecus rosalia. The sequence continues at coordinate 6,780,083 of CM052657.1, read as the reverse complement.
CAATGTTTAATAATAAGAAAACCAATAGTACACACTAACCCGATTGTAGAAAAAGAAGAAAGAACCCAACCAAAAGCCAGAATAGTCACTTTCCAAAAAGCCCCTCCTCCGCCTTCACAACTAGAGGAAGTAACCAGAACGGTGAGGCGACTTCAGCACCAGACCTGGCTGGACAGCTCCCAGATCCTCTGTAAATCCTGAAAATGTCACAAGTCAAAGGTGTACAGGTGGGGGGGGGGGCAGGGAGTGAAAGCGTTAGCTTTTTAAAAAAAAGTATTTAAAGATTTTAATGTACTTATGCTCGGCCAGCGAGGGACATTTTAAAAAGTAAATCAAATGCTCTGTCCTGGAAAAGGTAATGATTAACCAAGGGGTGAGAAATGGGCTGACTGGCAAGGGGTACCTGTCATAAACGCTTTCCGGGGACTTTCTCCATGGCCTCTTGCAGTCCTGGTGCTTCAAATAGACGTTTTCTTTATATACTATTGCCTGAGCCCCGCTGAGGGTGGAAATGGGGAGGTAAGGGAAGCTAAAGAAAAAGTGAAAGCTTAGGGGTCAGAGGGGAAGGAAGGAAACTAAACCTTAACTTGACAACTATGTACATTACTGGGCCCCCTCCCCTCCCTCTGCTCTGGGAATCAATGCCTTTTATATATTTGGTAGCTTGTGCGGTTTCTCCTCCTAATTGAGGGGAGCGCGGGGTGGGAAGATGCATCCTTCACTGACAATGAGAAATGTGATTTGTCATGCGCTTGGATTGTGTTATTAGTATAATAATTACTATAAATATTATTAAAGTATTATTATCAGTGTTATTTCTTTTTCAGAGACTTTCCTCGCCCAATATTTACAAATACCGCACAGTGCCTCGGCGGAGGAGAAACAAGAGTAAGGGGAGAGCAGGTAAGGAAACCAGGAAGAGGAAAAGGGGCCAGAGGAAAATGGGAAAGGAGGAGGAGAAAAGCAAGGATGGCAAAGATGCTGGAAATGAGGATGGGGAATGAGAGGGGCTAGACGATCAGGACAGTACCACCGTTTGCAAAAGGCCCTCGCCAGCTGTGTCCAAACAGGAGGAAGCTGAGTGTGCTCCTTGGGGACTAGAGGCTGGCGGTGGAGGCGGAGGAGCACAGGGACCCTGGCAGAGGCGGCCAGGGGATGAAGAGGAGGAGGACGAGGCGTTGGAGGGGGTGCAGAAGGGAGAGTCCCGGGGCTGCCTCTCCAGCCGGGTTTCCTTTGCGTGGGTTGGGGCCTGCCTGCTGGGTCGGGGTAGCCCTCCGCCACCACGGCTGCCGCTGCAGTGATCCCGCTCATATTCCTCCTGAGCCCTCTGCATCTTCCGCTTCTTCATCCTACGCTTGTGGATGTGGAACGTGGAGAGGGACAGCACGATGAGGCAGAAGATGAGGGTGACCAGGACAATCAGCACCAGCGTAGAAGAGAAAGACTGGAAGAGCTGCTGTCCCACCTGCGTGATGCAGGTGCTGCTGCCACCTGGGCCACGGGCACCCATGCTGCCGCTGCCGCTGGCGTTGGGGGAAGCAAAGGTCCGGTTGAGGAGACACGGCGGCAAAGCCAGCCTCAGCTCCTTCGGTGCCCGGGCACTCATTGGCGCGGGGCTGAAAGGGGCCGGGCTCACTAGGCTTCGCCTTTGAGCACACCGTTCCCACCAGCCAAGAAGAGGATGGAGCCCACACCACCCAAAACTGCTCCCTGTAGCGGGAGGGGGTGTGTAAGCGAGCCAAGGACTAACGGAGCAACTGCTGGCAGGCAGGACGACCCAGGAGTGAACGGCGCTGGAGAAATCCTCGCTGATTCCACCTCGAACACGTCTCCGCGCGCCCCTTTCCTTAGCGGAGGCACCAGGCTGCAAAGACACAAAGCTTAGTTAGAATCTCGGCCGCTGCCCAGGGGAGTGCGGTCGGGAAGGATTAAACACCACCGCAAAGCGGCTCTCCGGGCACACTCCCTGAGCTGGGCGCTGCCCGTCTTTTCGGTCAGCGGACCCCAGCCTGCCCACCCCTGGCTGAGCCCCAGAGCCACCAGCTGCCTGCTCACGCCACTCGACAGGATGGGGTCTGCGCCGGCACCGCGGAGGTGCCGATTACTCAGCAGATAAGGCAGCCTCCCTTCCGCCTTTCACAACTTTATAATTGCACCAGATACGCAGCCGCTTCGGATTGAATTCCCTACTTCCCAGAGCGCCGGCTCTCCTCTTTTCTGCTCCCTCTCGGCAGATGTCTTCACCTGGATCCTACCCTTCCCAGCACCCACCCGGGCCACCGAGCGGGCTTCGGGTACGCAGTCCTCCCTTCTTCCCACCACCCCCCGCCCCACACTCCAGACTCGCCCTCGCTGGAACGGCGTCAGATCCCTTGCGTTGCATTCCCAGGGGGATACCCCTGGTACCACATCCCACTCTGCCTCTATCCGTGACCGTGGCTGACGCGCAGGAACGCGCTCCATCTCTTCTCCAGCCTTCTTCCCTGGCATTCTCCCCGCTCCAAAAAAAAACAAAAAATAGACAGCGGAAACATTCTTCTCAGCTGACACATTCCCACAAACGGCCCCCTCCTCCCCATCTCCCTGTGACCCCAACTTGGCAGTAGCCTCCTCCTTTCTAGAGGAGCTGGAATGGGAGGGGGACGGTTTCCGCCTTCAAAGTTTGGGGAACGGACCTTCTTTCTGTCCTTCCCAGACCCAGCCGGAAGGCCCCGAGGCTTTTCCGGGAGACTGGAGCCAGCAGACCCGAAGCTCACAGGGAGCCTCCTTGCTGCTCCAAAGAGGCAGCTGCAAACTGTTGCACTGCAGAGCAGCGAGGCAGCGCACAAGCAAGCCGGATCCTGGTCGGGGCAGGGGCGGGGGCCAGAGCTATGGCCAGAGGTGGCTGCACAGGCCGCCTGAGCTGCCTTCCCCAGTCGCGCCGGGTCATCAGGTCACCCGGCCATCAGAAGCCTTTAGTCGCACCTTGTCTCTTACCTGGACTGTCAGCTGGCTGCAAGGAGGGAGCCCCCGCCGCGCGGCTGCAGTGGCGCCTGCAGAAGGCGCGGAGTGAATGGGCCAGAGACCGAGCCGCGCTGCTGCCGCCGCCGCCGCCTTCGCCGCCGCTTCAGGGAGCTCAGCTCACAGCCTATTGCCAGAGAGGCTGGTGACGTCAGGCAGCCACTGCCAGGGCTCCAAGCCACCTCTCAGGCCCCCACCCACCCTCTTACCCCAACACCTTGTCCTGGCATAGTGAGCCTCTGACACACACTTCCCAGTTCCCTGACCTTCTCCAGCCCAGGAGCTAGGAGGAGCAACCCCCACCCCCCCCACCCTGCAAGCAACCCACCTTTCGCACTCTCTTGCCTGGGAAGGGCTGAATCTTCAGTTCTCCAGCTTTCTGATTTTGTTGTAGAGCTGACCCTTTGGTGCCAGGATCACATTTTTACACCCTGGAGAACCACCTCCTTTAAGTGCACAGATCAGACTTTCTCCCTCGTGGCTGAAGAAAATCCCCACCCCAAATCCTCTCTGTGCTGCCCCTGGTTCTGAACGTAAACTGCATGCATTAGATAACAGGGGCATTTCTCGACACAAGTGTGACAGAACCCAAAATACAAACCAATCCAAATTAGCCATTTTTCTCCCTTGGAATTTCCAAGTTATCTTTCACTCCCCCTGATTCATACTCCCCCAGACTCAATGTATTAAACACCCCTTCTATTCTGACAATGTCGACACTCATGAGCACACAAAGCATACATAGTCTTACAAGGCAGAAAGATGAAATTACAGGAAGGCAGAACTCCTTATGAAAATTCCAAGTATTGCAGCTCACACAAAGTACCCTTTCATTGGCCCTTGGGAAAGCGTTTGGAGCACAACCTTTTAGCAAAATAGATAAAACTTCCAGAAAAGAATTCAACAGCTTCTCTAAATCTGGAGAGAGACTAGTCATCTATTGGTTTAGAAGTCTTGGAAAAATACAAATAGTGCATTTGCTTACAATATCCAACTTTGAAAAGGAGTATGCTCATTTTTCTGTTGGAGAAGCCAGTTAGGAAGAGTACCTAAAGTCATTGCATGGTCCTTGAAGGCACTCAGGTGTCTTATTATAGAAGAGATACACCCAGGTGTATTTTCTTCTTTCCTCCTCGTCTTGTTTTCTCTGTCTAGCACAGTGCCCGTAGCTTGCTTGCTTACTTGCTAAATTGAATGGTGCAGTATATGTTGTTGTTCTTTCCTGTGATGCATCAGAAATAACTGATGACCACTTATTTGCTTGTATTTGCTATACTTGTAAAGAAAGAGGGTCTGACAGGTGGAGGAAAAAGCTGTAAAGTGGGGGTCCCTTCTTTTGACCCTGTGATCAGGATTACACAGTTACTGATGTGTGCCCCCCACCCCAATGCCAGCATCACCTTCCTGCCTGGAATGAGAGCATGTGATGCTTGAAATAGCCATCTGCCACATTTGGACAATTTGGCTTTGGTGGTCTCGGGATGGAATGGTGAGTTTTTTTTTTTTTTTTTTTCAGTGACTAAGTGACACTTTACCATTGACTCCCGACAGGCAATGCCCCGTTTTTACACACACTCTTTGCTCCTGAAAAGTTCAGTCTAATAAACATTTTGTAAAGCAAATCCAATTTTGAATACTCCAAAAAGAGATCTGGCTATTTCAAGAATAGGATATTTAGGGCAATAACAGTAATAGAATCTTTTTTGCAGTGCTATTTTTCAGCACTGAGCATATAGCAATATTTTTTAATTTTTTAAAGTTAAAAAGCAAAGAATTTTACATAATTAGAATTGACTCTCTGGTCCTTCTGCTTTCTAGATTTGAAGAAATTAGTGATTAGGTTTTCTCTATGGGGAATATATCTTTACAACATGTTATGGGATTTTCTTGCATACCAAGCTCCAAGGGCACCTCAGAAGGCTTCCAATGTTATTCTTTTGTTACAAATGATAGCCATCTGTTATACCAGGAGTTCTAAAACAGTGTGCATGATTTTATACATCCTATGAAAAGACAAGGTCTTAATCTGGAGAACTTAAGAGTCTACAGCAGATGAACATGATTCACCCAGACAATGGTATTTAACTGGAAATGATTTAGGTAGATTAAAGACATTAGTTTTCACGTCAAAAGCATGGTACACTTTTTTTCTTTTCTATTTCAAGAATAGGCAATAGGTTCATAATTGTTCCTACCCAGAGGACAAATGTCCTAAATACATAGAGTGGGACGTCATCAGGCAGTGTGTTTCAAACCCAAGGAAGAGCACTGACAGCAAATATGCACACCTCTTGGACTGCAGGAATTGATCCCACTGACTTACCATATGATTTTGGCACATCTGGCTTAATGACAAGGCTTCTTCCAGACAATATCATTGTTGCCACTGTTTTTCCCACCGAACTTCACAAGCCACGCTCCCAAGAGTGGAGAACCCAGAAGCTTCTGAAATTCCTGTAATCTTCCCTTGTAATGGGGATGCCCCTCTGGACACAAGCAGGTTCCAAATATTTAACACCATTTAATATTTCAATTTTAATGAAGAATCTCAATCTAACTTAGAAAAAAGTGCCACATGGGCACCTGTACCTAAATCTAAGAAGCATTGATTCAATAATAATAACATTATTTGCCAAACATTATGTGCCAGACTATACTAAGCCCTATATTAGCATTAATCCTCTCTACAACCTTGCAAGGTTATTTTTTCCAAAATACAAAATTATTCATTAATTATTTGTTCAACAAAAATCTTTGAGTACCTGCTATAGGTAAGCTGAGAAAACTAAAGCTCAGAGTGTTTAAAGGCCATGTCCAGGTAACTCACTGAGAAGTATATTGCCACAGATATTATTGGGCTAAAACCCAGGTAAACTGATTCCAAAGTATTCTTTTTGTGACTCCTTTTTCATGACTGATGGCTTCTCTCTCTCACTCACACTTTCCCTTTCTGTTTTTCTCTTTCACACACACACCTCTTTCTATTTTTATTTTACCTCTAACTGCTTTTGATTGGGGTAATTATGTAAAGCTAGAGAAAGGCAGAGATGCTTGGTTGAAGTGCAGGAGGGAAGATGGGAAATCCCCATTGTTCAGGTCTTTCCTTCCAATCAGCAGCAGTCTACAGGATCTCCACAGATTCCCTTGGACTGAACAAAGTCTAGTTTGACTTAGGCAGGTCATTCTAAACAACAGTACAGCATAATATATGCCAGGCTCCTCTTCGATTTACAGGGACTTCTAGTGAATGCACAACTGATTCTGACATTTTGCCTAATCTTATGTCTCCTCTAATCTGGGTCCCTGCATACCTACAGGGGTATTTAATATTTGCTTTCAAGTTAAATAAAGAATCTCTAGCTAACTTAGAGAAAAGTGTCGTATGTTGCCATGTTACTATTAAGGACTGCCCCAGCCAGCAAATAATTAATGAAGCTCAGAGTGAAGCTCTTGACTTTGTTCTAGTTATCTAGTTTTACTCTAATTCAGTATTGTCATCTGCAAAATGGCAATAATAGTAGTAGAATCTTTCTTGCAGTGTTGTTTTCAGCACTGAGCATATAGCAAGCATTTAGTAAATAACTCATTACATTATAAAGAAAATTACTAAGATATTTTATCCCTGGCAATAGACACACTATATTGTTTTGGACATCAAAATTGAAAAAAAAAATTGGTAAGTATTAGTGTCCTCTATGTGCAGATGACTACAAAGGTGAATGGATTGAAAACAATTATAGATAATAAGCAATTCAAGGAGCTGAAAATATTAATCTTAAGAGATGGAAAGATGTGGGGAATGTATCATAGCCTCTTGAAATGTTTGGAGTATCAATAGGAGATGGATTTATCCTACCAAACATACTCCAGAGAAAACAAATATAGAAAAACAGATGTAGGACAGGAAGCCTCTTTCAATGTATTATTTCAGTAGTGGAAAGACCTTTCTAACCATGGAGCTGGTTATCATACATCAGCAGTCTTCAAACTGGAGGAGTCAATCCCTGAGAATACATTAGAAATTTTCCAGGGGAATATGTATAGTTTTAAGGGAATTATTTTCCAAGTCTTCTATCTCTATATGTACTTCTCCCTAAAATGTATCTATCTGGGATTAAAATTTATCTTTTGTCACCTCTCCTTGCATCTGTCCTATTTCACAAAAGAAAAACGTATGTCTCACCAGTCCTCAATCTTACTATAGTGCATTTACTCAGGGTGTGAAAACCTTTGTGAAACTATGAAAAGCAATACCTTGAGGACATATGATTTCTGAGAGAGGCGACAGCTGTCATCTGGGGGACAAACTCATTTTAAGGCTCTATGTCTTACCTATCTATGTATCAATTAATCGTGGAGTTTAAAAATAAGGTGGTTGTCAGAGGAATTAAAGTATTCTGGTTATTTAAATTGAAAAATGGATCCAGACTGTTTTTGGAAAGAGTAAGCCTGATTTGTCTATTTAGATTGACAGTTAGAACTGGATTTTCCTGATAGATTGTATGGAAGACATGCTACACAAATTGAATGCATTAAATCTGTTGATCCAAACTTTTTAGCAAATATATTTAAAGAGAAATAGGATATGGAATATGCCAGAGATTATACTATTTAAAAGTATTAAATTTGTGATTTAGAAGTTTTAGATGTCAACTTAAAAATGTACAAAGGAGTCCATGATTTTCCAAAATTATTTTAGGAAGCATATGGGTAAAAAAATCTCTGAAGATTACTTTTTCAAAGCATCTAGCCTCTGTTATATCATCTGGAAAAACTCAAACACAAATGAGACTCACCAGAGGTGTCATAGAGATTTCTTACTGAAGTGGGAGTTTGAATTAGGTGGCTCCTATGATGTTTAAAAATATGAAAGCCTATGCACCTTTACATGCCCTTCAGGTGCTGCTAAGCTCCAGTGACACAAACATACAATTCATCTCTTAACACTTCACAGTAAAACCATTCTCTGATTATGCCTCAGGTCCAGATAAATTTGAATGTTCATGCAAAAAGTGAAGATTCCTCTTGTCCCATGATTCTTGACTGGGAAACTCGTTTATTGAACAAATACCCAGAGTACACCTACCGTGTGCCACAAATTCTGTCAAGGGCTTGGTACACCAGGGACCAAGGAAAAGTCTCTGCAATTGGAAACTTGCATTCTAGTTACACAGGTGATCACATTCTGATTATCTGGTCAAAGAGAATGTTAACAATTCCCTCTTTTCCTAATATTTTTAAATAAACTATCCTGACAAAGAACATAAGAGTGTATACTAAGTTGGCTGATAGATGTGAAGTTAAAGGGGTAGATGGGTAAAAATAGATGGACCAGCAGATGTCAAATATTTGATAAGATCTTTGTGATGAACAGATCCTGGATAATGAGAATCCTGGATCATGATCAGAAACCGAGTGGCATATGCTTCTTTCAAGTGCTGTAGGCTGTGAATCTGCTTTTCATAAGAAAGATAAACTGAAAATACTTCCATCATCCAAAAAAAGATATGCCGAGATTAGGGTTTCTCAACCTTGCCACTCTAGGAGTTTGGGGCCATATACTTCTTTGTTGTAGGAGGATGTCTAGTGCCTTGTAGGCTGTTGTGATTCGCAGTATGCCAAAGATGGTCCCACAATATTAAATCATTAAATCCAATGGTTATTGACAAAACTAATTGAGATACTTCTGTGACTTTTTTTGAGACGGGGTCTTGCTCTGTCATCCAGACCAGAGTACAGTGGTGCAACCATAGTTCACTGCAGCCTTGACCTCCTAGGTTCAAGCAATCTTCCTGCCTCAGCGCTCATCACGCCACCCCCACAAGTTGCTGGGACTACAGGCATGTGCTACCACATCTGGCTAATTTTTTAAAATTAATTCGCTTTTTGGTAGAGCTGGTGGGGGGAGTCTCACTATACTGCCCAGGATGGATGGTATGACAAAAATTTTTTTAGATGTAATCAAAGTCCCAAATAGCTAAACTTAAGACCTGGAGATTATTCCAATAGGCCTGATCCAATCAAGTGAGCTCTTTTAAAGAAGAAGGTTATTTCCTCACACACCCCCACCTGCCGAGCAGAAGAAGAGAAAATGAGAGATTCAAGGCACTTGGGGGATTCAACATGCTATTTTTGATGCTGAAGATGGAGGAGTCACAAGCAAACCAATATGGGTGTCCTTTAGGAGCTGGGAACAGCCTCTGGCTGACAGCAAGGAAATGGGGAGTTCAGTGTTACAACTTTAAGAAACTAACTTTTTCCAACAAATGTGAATAAGCTTTGAAGTGGATTCTTCCCCATAGCCTCCAGATAAGAGCCCAGTCTGGCTGTCATCTTGATTTCATCCCTGTGAGACTCTAACGAGAGAAGCTGGTCAAGCCCCACTTCCTCCACCCATCAGACTGCTGACCTACAGAACTATCAGGTATAAATGTGTACTTTTTAAGCTACTAAGTTCATGGTGACTTGTTATGCAGCAATAGGGAACTAATATGGATGCTTAGCACCATTCCTGGCCTCTACCCACTAGAAGCCAATATAGCACCCCTCCTTAGCTGTGACAACCAAAAACATGTCTAACACTGTCAAGAGTCATGGGGGGGGTCAAGGGATAGCAAAATCACCCCTGGCTGAGAACCACTGGCCTAAACATACAACCTGTCTCTGTACAGTTAGAAAACAATGGTTCAGAGAAAGAGATGGGTATCTTCTTGAGCCTTACTTGTATCTTATGACAACTTTATTGATTATTTTCTCTGAGTTATTTAATTGAGAAACGCTGATGTGGAAAGAAAACATCAGGCATTCTCTAAGAAATCAATCTGCAACAAAAGCAACAAAGATTAAGTCCAGGGATCGATAAAGAGGGTTTGGGGAAGAACAAATAGTGCCAACACAATTTTTGTTTTCCATGGTAAATGAAATTTCATGCAAAGAAAGGGGAAGTGATCTTGCTAGATTTGAGTATAGTTCATTTGTTTTGTTTTCTACAACACAGAACTCCACAGCAGGAAAGAAATACTTGGTTTGAGTCCCATGCTGTTTAAGTTGGTATATAGTACACAGTGTTCTGGGAGACTGATGGAACACAGTGATAGTGACTTATTCCACATTGGAGGTGGCCATCTCAATTCCTCCTGTTTCTCACATCCTTGTCAAGTAGATATTACTGCATTCATTTTAAGACCCAAGAGAGAAAGCCAAATGGCCCCACGGTTTCATGGTTTTCGATCTTTTTTTTTTTTTTTTTTTGAGATGGAGTTTTACTCTGTTGGCCAGGCTAGAGTGCAGTGGTGTGATCTTGGCTTACTGCAACCTCCACCTCCTGACTTTAAGTGATTCTCTTGCCTCAGCCTCCTGAGTAGCTGTGATCACAGGCACCAGCTAATAATTGCGTTTTTCGTAGAGACATGGTTTTGCCATGTTGGCCAGGCTGGTCTCAAACTCCTGACCTCTAGTGATCCACCTGCCTCAGCCTCCCAAAGTGCTGGGATTACAGGTATGAGCCACCACGCCTGGCCTCAACCTTTAATATCTTAGAGTCTTTTTTATTGTCTATATATCACTTTATGCTTGAATAAGAAAACAAATGAAGACATGTGAATATGGCTTTAAAATAGCCTGGGAGTTATTAACCACAAAGTATGGCTGACTAAGAAGAAACACACGGGACAGCTTAGATTTCTTCCAGCTCAATATGTTGCCTTTTCTCTACATCAACTGCTATCAACTATACTTTTTATTACCATAACAGGACATACTGAGAGTAAAGCCAGAGTGTTTCTGAGGAAGACAAAAGCAACAATAGAGCAGGAGTACTGGCATGTTGAACAGGCACATCTGATGTAATCAAGTGAAGCTTTTTCGTTTCACTGTTCCTTCAGATATTGTAAATAACTTTTTTTCCAGGTGCTAGATGAAAAAAATTAAGTTTTGGTGACTTTTTGAATCGCTTTTAGTTAAAAGACAATCCTACAACCCTTTAAATCATAAACACAATGTCAATTCAGTAGAGCCTCTAGTCTAAGACATTCAAAAAAATTAAAAATTATTTTCTTTTCTCAAATCTTGGGGTTATTTTGGACAGAAAGCCTGGAGCAGGAAAAGGAGTAATATTTGGCTGCTTCTCTATTTTGCTGGCTTTTATTTCTTTTTCTTTTCCCCCTCTGCTCATCCCTAGATTACTAGTTTCTTGTATCTCTATAGTCAAAGCAAGTAAGAGGAAAATGGTAATGAGATAAGAATATTTTAGTTAGATTGGTTCTTTACACTCCTGGAGCCTGACAAATGTTTAGATTGACTCAGGATGAGGGACTCCTTCCTTGACCTGTTCACATTCATCTGTCTGCTCAGTTGTCACTGCTCACTATTTCTTCATCTATTAGGAATCTCTAATTTATTTCAGCTCCTCGTTGCTTAATCCTAAGAGAAAACTTTTGAGAAAGAACATTCAGTACCTACCCAATAACTTTTCCACCCGAGGAAAAGGAGCTGGAAATTTATGGACTAACTCTATCTCATTTATTACATGCCATCACTTTCTAAGTACTGAGGAACTATCCCAGAAGCATGTTGGTGTCAGTTCCAGGAGTCTGTCCCAGTACATTTAGCTGAGGTCATGAGAGAAATGTCCCCATTTCCAAAAATCCTCTCTTTCCAGTCTTAAATTTCTCACTGCTGGGCTAGCACTCTTAAAAGTCCACTTTGAGGTATGTTTTCTCTAATTCTTCCAGGAAAGATTAGCCAGTTCTTTCAGCTTGTTTGTTAACAATTCCGTGTTTTTTTGCTTTCCTGGAATAGGGAAAGTATTTTTTCCAGGGGTTCAAACTGAGTTTTGGCCCAAGTTATTGTCCTAGAATCTGTGGGCTGGGCGGGGCAGGGGGGTGAAGTACAGGTAATGCTTAAAGAAGACAAATACCATTTTATGAGGTGTCTGCCTTAGGTGAGTCTTCTTTATGTTTTCTAGGTAACAAGCATATTACATCCTGTAACAATAGGGAGTGAATGATTTCCACATGTGTAGAGGTTTGAAAGAGTGTGGAAGTTCAAGGTTCGAAGGCACATCCATCCTCAAATATCCCCTTCTCAGGCTCAGTCTTAATCCTTTTCTACCAAGGCATAAAGTCTCATATTTATCTTCAAGGTTGAGAAGTAAGTCTTTGCAATTTTCTCTCTCACACACACTCAGGTCCCAGATTTGATTTTCAGCTGGATCTGCTCTGTAGCTACAGTAAATATATTATTCTTCTATGCTGCATTGTTTTTTGAGTTTCACACTGAGCTCTATTCTATGGTCAGCTGAATGAAAGTTGTCATTTTTTTCCTCCAATGTCACTATGACAAAAGCAATCAATTTCACAGTCTTCATAATTACCGTTGCCACCATATTGAAGAAATGCTAGCAATATTGCATAAGCATATATCCTATTGTAATTCAGTACAAATGAGAGTAGTATAATCACTACGCTACAGAAAAATACTCAGATGAGAGCACTTGTAATTGAGATGCTCGGTATGGCAGGAATTATCAGCACCATCTTACCACTAGTAGTAATGGGGACCTTTTGTGATCTGGCTGGCGTCCCAGAATCCCATCATGAGGGTATTCTTCCTTGGACTTTTTCTAGCACCAGTTGTCTTAGTTTAGGTTCACCCAGAATAAGACCCTGAGGCCAGGGACAGGAATAAAAATACTTTGTTTGGAAGTGGTATGGAATACCAGTAGGAGAGTGAAAAAGTAATACAGGGAAGAAAAGACAGCCAATAAAAGGTTTGCTACTAAGACAGCTACCATGACAGTTTATACTCACAGGGACATTTTGGGAAATAGTGCCAAATACATGCCTCAGGGGCATTCCAGATTAGGAACAAGGGAGCTGTGGTACGTGTAGGTGTGTAAGACCACTTCAGTCTTACCTCACTTCCATCTAGGTTTAAGACTGCTCCAAGGAGAAGCTAATTCCCTGACGATCTGATCTACTTTAACCACAGGCAGAGTGACCTCCTTTAGTTTCAGGAAAAGGCCTTGGGAACAGTTACTAGTAATTTGAAGTCAATAGTAGCACACTGAAATAGAAGGGCTTAAGAGATATAGGTGAAACACTGACAACGTTTCTTACAAGTTCCTCCATGTGGCTCACATTTGCTCTATGGAAACCGTTCATGTACCTTTGCTCTGAATAGGCTTAAAGAATTCAGATCAATACAATTACAGCACATGTCTCCTGAGTCTGCCACAAATGCAACCTATCTGCCTTGTGTCATCTAGGTTTTCTGCATGAGAATCAAACCCAGGTAAACAGCACCCCTCTCTAGCAACTGCAGTAACACACACACGCAACATATATACATATGTATGCCACGTATTTGGCACCATTTCCCCAAATTTCCCTGTGAGCATAAGTTCTCATGGTAGCTGGCTTAGTGGTATACTTTTAATGGCTATATTCTCCTCCCCATATCACTTTCTCACTCCCTTGCTGGTTGGCATTCTATACAACTTCCAGACAATCTATAGATAGATATATCTAATATTCCAGATATATCCATGTCCCTGCAATCTGTATATTTATATAACTCCAAAGAGCCATATAAGAATCTGTACTATTAGGCATGATGCAAAAGAAAGGGTAGAAACTTTTTTTTTTCTTTTAGAGGTTGCAGAAAGATTTATTTTAGGTCTACACCTGCCCAGCTCAGACTGATGTCCAAAATGGCGGAGCATTAGATAAAGGAGACAGGTTTTTATACTTTTCAGGGAGTGAAAATACAAGCAGGAAGTTTTACAGAAATGGGGACAAAGGCAGTTCATCACCCTGACATGTCTTGTGGCATGTCTTATAGCTTGAAAAACATGTTTGTAACTTAACTTACTCATGCGGTGACCTTGCAGGTGTTCCACAAGGAAAACAGGGACTTACAGAACTTTTTAAAAAATATTTTATTGTACTTTAGGTTCTGGGGTACATGTGCAGAAGATGCAGGATTGTTGCATAGGTACACACATGGCAATGTGATTTGCTACTTCCATCCCCTGTCACCTATATCTGACATTTCTCCCCACGTTATCCCTCCCCAACCTCCCTACCCCACCACACTATCCCTCCCCTATTCACCCACAACAGACCCCAGTGTGTGATGCTCCCCTCCCTGTGTCCATGTGTTCTCATTCTTCAACACCTGCCTATGAGTGAGGACATGCCACGTTTGATTTTCTGTTCTTGTGTCAGTTTGCTGAGAATGGTGTTTTCCAGATATATCCATGTTCTTGCAAAGGACACAAACTCATCGTTTTTTATGGCTGCATAGTATTCCATGCTGTATATGTGCCACAATTTCTTTGTCCAGTCTATCGTTAATGGACATTTGGGTTTGTCCCAGGTCTTTGCTATTGTAAACAGTGCCACAATAAACATACACGTGCATGTCTCTTTACAACAGAATGATTTATAATCCTTTGGATATATATCTAGTAATGGGATTCCTGGGTCAAATGGAATTTCTATTTCAAGGTCCTTGAGCAATCATCGCTCTGTCTTTGACAATGGTTGAACTAATTTACACTCCCCCCAACAGTATAAAAGTGTTCCCATTCCTGTGCACTGTCTCCAGCATCTTCTGTCTCCTAATTTTTAAAGGATTGCCATTCTAATTGGCATTGAGATGGTAACTCCGTGTGGTTTTAATTTGCATTTCTCTAATGACTAGTGATGATGAGCACTTTTTCATATGTTTGTTGGCCTCATATATGTTTTCTTTTGAAACGTGTCTGTTCATATCCTTAGCCCACTTTTGAATGGGTTTGTTTGTTTCTTGTAAATCCGTTTTAGTTCTTTGTAGATTCTGGATATTAGCCCTTAGTTGGGTAGACTACAAAATTTTTTTCCCATTCTGTTGGTTGCTGGTTCACTCTAATGATTGTTTCTTTGGCTGTGCAGAAGCTCTGGAGTTTAATTAGATCCCATTTGTCTATTTTGGCTTTTGTTGCCAATGCTTTTGGTGTTTTAGTCATGAATTACTTGCCTATGTCCTGAATGGTTTTGCCTAGGTTTTCTCCTAGGGTTTTTATGGGGTTAGGCCTTATGTGTAAGTCTTCAATCCATCTGGAGTTAATTTTAGTGTAAGGTGTCAGGAAGGGGTCCAGTTTCTGCTTTCTGCACATGGCTAGTCTGTTTTCCCAACACCATTTATCAAACAGGGAATCCTTTCCCCATTGCTTGTTTTTTGTCAGGTTTGTCAAAGATCAGATTGTTGCAGATGTGTGGCATTGCCTCTGAGGCCTCTGTTCTGTTCCATTAGTCTATGTCTCTGTTTTGGTACCAGTACCATGTTGTTTTGATTACTGTAGCCATGTAGTATAGTTTGAAGTCAGGTAGCTTGATGCCTCCAGCTTTGTTCTTTTTGCTTAGAATGGTCTTGGCTTTGTGGGCTCTCTTTAGGTTCCGTATGAAGATTAAGGTGTTTTTTTTTCCCAATTCTGTGAAAAGGGTATTAGGTAGGTTGATGTGGATAGCACTGAATCTATAAATTACTTTGGGCAGTATGGCCATTTCACAATATTGATTCTTGCTAACCATGAACATGGAATGTTTTCCATGTTTGTGCTCTCTCTTATTTCCTTGAGCAGTGGTTTGTAGTTCTCCTTGAAGATGTCCTTTACATCCTTTGTTAGTTGTATTCCTACATATTTTATTATCTTTGTAGCAGTTGTGAATGGCAGTTTGTTCTTGATTTGGCTCTCATTAAGTCTGTTATTGGTGTTTAGGAATGCCTGTGATTTCTGCACAATGATTTTGTATCCTGAGACTTTGCTGAAGTTGCTTATCAGTTTCAGAAGATTTTGGAATGAGATGATGGGGTCTTCTAAATACACAATCATGTTGTCTGCAAATAGAAAAAAACTGACCTCCTCCTTTCCTAATTGAATATGATTTTTCTTGCCTGATTGCTCTGGCTAGAACTTCCAATACTATATTGAATAGGAGTGGTGAGAGACGGCATCCTTGTCTTGTGCCAGATTTCAAAGGGAATGCTTCCAGTTTTTGCCCATTCGGTATAATATAGGCCATGGGTTTGTTGTAAATAGTTTTTATTATTTTGAGATATGTTCAGTTGATACCTAGTTTATTGAGAGTTTTTAGCATAAAGGACCATTGAAATTTATTGAAGGCTTCTCTGCATCTATTGAAATAATCATGTGGTTTTTGTCTTTGGTTCTGTTTATGTGGTGAATTATGTTTATAGACTTGCGTGTGTTGAATCAGCCTTGCATCCCCAGGATGAAGTCTACTTGATAGTGATGGATAAGCTTTTTGATGTGCTGTTGCAATCAGTTTGCCAGTATTTGATTGAAGATTTTTGCGTCTATGTTCATCATGGATATTGCCCTGATGTTTTCTTTTTTTGTTAAATCTCTGCCAGGTTTTGGTATCACGATGATGTTGGTCTGATAAAATGATTAGGGAAGGATTCCCTCTTTTTGGATTGTTCGGAGTAGTTACAGAAGGAGTGATACCAGCTCCTCTTTGTATGTCTGGTAGAATTCAGCTGTGAACCCATTGGGACTTGGGCTTTTTTTGTTAGTAGCCTATTAAATGCTGCCCCAACTTCAGCCCTTGTTATTGGTCTATTTGGGGTTTCAACTTCTTCCTAGTTTAGGCTTGGTAGGGTGCAAGTGTCCAGGAATTTATCCATTTCTTCCAGGTTTACTGGTTTCTGTGCATAGAGTTGTGTGTAGTAATCTCTGATAGTAGTTTGTATTTCTGTGGAATTGGTGGTGACATCCCCTTTATTGCTTTTTATTGCATCTACTTGATTCTTCTCTTTTTTTTATTAATCTGGCTAATGGTTTATTTTGTTGATCTTTTCAAAAAACTCATGGATTTATTGATTTTTTTGAAGGGTTTTTGAAGGTTTTCTTTTCTCTCCCTCCTTCAGTCCTGCTCTGATCTGTTTCTTGTTCTCTGCTAGCTTTTAAGGTTTTTGATCTTGCTCCTCTAGCTCTTTCAAATTTGATGATAGCATGTCAATTTCAGATCTTTCCTTGCTTCTCATGTGGACATTTACTGCTATAAATTTTCCTCTAGACACTGCTTTAGATGCATCCCAGAGATTCTGGTACATTGTGTCTTTGTTCTCATTGGTTTCAATGAACATCTTTATTTATTTCTGCCTTCATTTCATTGTTTATCCAATCAGCATTCAAGAGCCAGTTTGGTTTCCATGAAGTTGTGTGGGTCTGAGTCAGTTTTTGAATCCTGAGTTCTAATTTGATTGCACTGTCGTCTGGGAGTCTGTTTGTTATGATTTCCATTATTTTGCCTTTGCTGAGGAGTGATTTACTTCCAATTATGTGGTCAATTTTAGAGTAGGTGTGATGTGGTGCTGATAATAGTGTATATTCTATGGATTTGGGGTGGAGTTCTGTAGTTATCTATTAGGTTTGCTTGGTCCAGATCTGAGTTCAGGTTCTGGATATCCTTGTTAATTTTCTATCTCGTTGATTAGTCTAATATTGACAGTGGAGTGTTAAAGTCTCCCAGTATTACTGTGTGGGAGTCTAAGTCTCTTTGTAGGTCATTAAGAACTTGCTTTATGTATCTGGGTGCTCCTGTATTGTGTACACATATATTTAGGATCATTAGCTTTTCTCATTGCATTGATCCTTTTACCATTGTGTAATGCCTTTCTTTGTGTCTTTTGATGTTGTTGGTTTAAAGTCTATTTTATCAGAGACTAGGATTGCAACTCCTGCTTTTTTTGCTCTCTGTTTGCTTGGTAAATCTTCCTCCATCCCTTTATTTGGAGCTTGTGTGTCCTTGCATGTGAGATGGGTTTCCAGAATATAGGACACCTATGAGATTTGACTTTTTATCCAATTTGCCAGTCTGTGTCTTTGATTGGGGCATTTAGCCCATTTACATTTAAGGTTCATATTGTTATGTGTGAATTTGATCCTGCCATTTTGATTCTAGCTGGCTGTTTTACCCATTAGTTGACATAGTTTCTTCATTTTGTCGATGTTTTTTATCATTTGGTATGTTTTTGGAGTGGCTGGTACTGGTTGTTCCTTTCTATGTTTAGTGCTTCTTTCAGGAGCTCTTGTGAGGCAGGGCTGGTGGTGAAAAAATGTCTGGGCAATTGCTTGTTTGTAAAGGATTTTATTTCTGCTTCACTTATGAAGCTTAGTTTGGCTAAATTCTAGGTTGAAAGGTGTTTTCTTTAAGGATGTTGAATATGCTTGTAGGGTTTCTACTGAGAGATCTACTGTGAGTCTGATGGGCTTCCCTTTGTGGGTAACCCAACCTTTATCTCTGGCTTTCCTTAGCATTTTTTCCTTCATTTCAACCCTGGTGAATCTGACGATTATGTGCCTTGGGGTTGTTGTTCTTGAGGAATATCTTTGTGGTGTTCTCTGTATTTCCTGGACTTGAATGTTGGCTTGCCTTGCTAGGTTGGGGAAGTTCACCTGGATAATATCCTGAAGAGTGTTTTCCAGCTTGGATTCATTCTCTCCATCACATTGAGGTACACCTATCAAACATAGATTAGGTCTTTTCACATAATCCCATATATCTATCCTGAAGGCTTCATTCATTTCTTTTTACTCTTTTTCTCTAATCTTGCCTTCTCATTTTATTTCATTGAGTTTATCTTCAATCTCTGATATCCTTTCTTCTGCTTGATCAATTTGGCTGCTGAAACTAGTGTATGCTTTGTAAAGTTTTCATGTTGTGTTTTTCAGCTCCATTATATCATTTATATTCTTCTCTAAGCTGTTTATTCTCGTTAGCTTTTCATCAAACCTTTTTTCATGTTTTTTAGTTTCTTTGCATTGGTTTAGAACATGTTCTTTTAGCTCAGAGAAGTTTGTTATTACCCACTTTCTGAAGCCTGTTTCTGTCAATTCATCAGACTCATTCTCCATCCAGCCTTGTTCCCTTGCTGGTGAGGAGCTATGATTCCTTGGAAGAGGAGAGGCATTCTGATTTTGGGTGTTTTCATCCTTTTTGTGCTGATTTCTTCCCATCTTTATGGATGATTGATTTTTCTACCTGGTGGTCTTTGTAGTTGGTGACTTTTGGATGGGGCCTCTGAGTGGATGTCCTTTTTGTTGATCATGAAGTTATTTCTTTGTTTTTTTACTTTTCCTTCTAACAGGCCCCTCTGCTGCAGGACTGCTGAGGTCCACTCCAGGCCCTGCTTGCCTGGCGATCACCTACAGAAGCTGCAGAACAGTAAGGGTTGCTGCCAGTTTTTTCTTCTGTTATCTTTGTCCCAGAAGGATACCCACCAGATGTCAGCCTGAGCTCTCCTGTAGCATCAGGTGAGTCTCTGGATATATAGAGGTCAGGGAGCTGTTTGTTTGAGGAGACAGTCTGTCCCTTACAGGAGCTCAAGTGCTGAGCTGCAAGCTCTGTTGTTCTGTTCAGAGCTGCTGAGCAGGTACTTTTAAGTCTGCTGCAGTAGAAGTTATAAGGCCCTGCCTTCCCAGAACAAAGCACCTGGGAAAAAAATGCAGTTATAAGTTCCTAAATGCTGCTTCCTTTTTTCAGAGCTGCCCTGCCCAGCAAGAAGAGAGCCTAGTCACAGTCTGCCAGCAGATATGTTGCTGAGCTGCTGTGGGCTCTGCCCAGTTGCTGTGCGAATTTCCTTGAGGTTTTATTTATAGAGATATAGTTAGAATGGCCTTAGTAATGGCAGATGCCCTTCCCCCAACAGAGCTGGACTGTCCTGGGTCCAGCTATGCTTGCTATGAAACTCTCAATCCAGAGCATTTCAGATAGCTGGTCTTTGTGGGGGTGGGACCCATGGAGCCAAATCACCTCACTCCCTGTTTCAGCCCCTTTTATTTCAGTTGAATGGGCAGCTCTGTCTCCCAGGCATTCCAGGTGCCAGTTGAAATGGCTGCCCAGATTTGTGAGTTTTTTGTGTGGAGACCTGCTGCACCAGCTGAATAGCTGTGCTGGAATCTCATGGCACTTTTCAGCCCTGGAATCTCCTGGTGTGTGGGCAGTAATAACTTGTTTGGAAATATGGAGTTCACTCACCCTCTGCATTGTTCTTGCTGGAACTGTGCTCCAGAGCTGTTCCTATTCAGCCGTCTTGGATCCCTCCCTGACAGAACTCTTCCAGTAGAAACTTTTAAAACAGCAACAGCCAGCTCCTAGGAAATCTTTTCACCAATCTCCCCACCTCTTCCTATGTGACTTTTTAGATCTTTGATATGGTTGCGTG
The DNA here is from genome assembly GCA_028533165.1 of Leontopithecus rosalia. Lineage (NCBI taxonomy): Eukaryota > Metazoa > Chordata > Mammalia > Primates > Cebidae > Leontopithecus > Leontopithecus rosalia. The sequence goes on along the minus strand of CM052657.1, from coordinate 6,759,848 downwards.
ACCAAGAATCATGAAGGCATTTACTGAAAATTTGTTATAAATTATACAGAAATATGAGGATTGTTCCCACATTTTCACTGTTATTTGACATCTTTCAATTCCACCCCTCAGTGGAAATGAAGGCAGCACAAATTCTAGTTAATATCCTTTTATAGTAGCAATTGATACCATAGCTTCAATCAACACTTTCTTAGGGACAAAGGCTTTGCAGCTTAAAGAACATGTGGAAGTTTCTCAAAGAGTGATTTCACAAAAGATGGCAATCAATTAGAGTAAGAGATCACAGATGTCACTATTATTTACAGAATATCAAGTACTTTTCATGCATTTCCTTTTAATCTTTATAGCAACTCTATGACCTAGGTTTGGTTATTCCCATTTGTGTGGAAGAAACAGGCTTGTAGACTTAACCAAAGTACACATTGTTCATAATTGGCTGGGTCCAGACTAAAATGCTTTAGTGTCTGGCTCAAAAACTCACTATTATTCCATTACACCAGGAACAGGTACCACAGACTCTAAATGCTGCTAAGGACAAGCAAGAGAAAATCATTTGTATGAAGTATATGACAAGTTATAAGGGAGTAAAACTGGGGAAAGCATAGCTTGGTGCTGACCAAGCAAAACAAAACATGGCCTTGAATGGGATAGGGCCCCATGTGCCCCTAGTTTGTTAATTCAGACCAACATCCAGATAGTGGATTTGAAGCCAAACAAACTTAGGTATGGATTCTAGCTGAGCCACTACTAATTCTGAAAACTTGAGATGATGAATCACTTAACAAATCTCTGTAAGACTCAGTTACTACCTCTGTAATGTGGAGATAACCAGTTTCTCCTTTAGAGTGTAATGTGAAGCTCTTAAAACGTGAAAATTTTCTAGCATATAGAAAGCACCCTGCAAATGGAAATTCTTAAATTCTCCAACATATAGTCGAATTTCAATCTTGGCCCCTCTTCATTTCTCCAAACCTCTATTTCTCATGATTTTGTAGCATAAAGAGGAGAAGTAGCTGATGAATATCCAGAGTACATAGTTTCTACACAGTACTCGTGGATTATTTCAAATTATGGAAGTATGACATCAGAGCTGACTGACACATAAAATCAACTATCGCCTGACTCCAAAGGTGAATGGTCAGAGGAATTCCATGTGGAAGAAGATAGAGGCCACTGCACACTCAGCTCTGATGGTTGCATGAGAACAGGAAACATAGGTTAGTTTTGACTCTATTCTAATGCCAGTTGATCTATATTATTGGAAACACAGGTATATTTTGTGTCAAAATAAATTTGATTAACAGCAAAATTAAACATTAAAAAGGACATATTTCTTAACTAACAGTCTAAGTTATATTATTGCTGTGTTATAGGATGCAATTTGGCATGATGGTGCTGATTTATAAGTCATTTTCAATTATAATACATTAATTCTTAAACAGATAATCTGAAGGAGCTGACTTTTCTCCTTTTCTAATGAGAGACTAAAGCAAACTCTTGGGATTATGATGTTATCAGATCTTACAAAAACACATCTTGCTCTTAGATTTGAGTCCAGGAAGGGCACTGAAATATAATACACTGTAATCCATTATCTAAATCAGATACTATGTCAACAGAAGTCCATTTGTTTCCCATAACATTAACACAGTTCAAAGTTATCTGTCTGTCATTCTTTGTTAACAATAGCAAGTTGGCATTAAGTAAGTCCTCTAGTGCTAAGAATTAATTCATTAGAAACAAAATCTGTGGAGAAGTTAAGAAGCCTAATGTCCTTTCCAAACCCCACAGTAAATTGCCACTTCAATGGTGATGGGCCAGAAGGCATCTCTAGCTTCAGTAATGAAAGACATAGAGGAGAAAGAGAGAAAGAAGGAGAATAGCAGTCTGTGGACCCTAACTACCTGTTCATACCTCTATTACAGCAGTTACCATACTCCTGAAATTATTTATCTATATGTACAACTCCTTCCTTGCAGAGCAAGGCCCTGGATAGGCAGGCATTACATTTGATTCCTCTCTGTACTGTCTAGAGTAACTGCATCCTAAATAAAAGCCCCACACATGCCCAATTCCATTAGTAGCTTTCAGTCTCCTTCAAAAATTGTGCATTCAAAGAATTAAGCAGATGGGTCTCAGTTTTACTTTTTCCATGCTCTCTGGTTCATCTTTCTGTAAAAGTGCTGATGGGAATCAAAGTGGTCCAAAGAGGAAGCAGGAGAAGCAGGCAGAGGCAGCAACCCCAAAGAGCTGGGGTGTGGACGTATATCTATCTGAGAGCCCTTATTAACATGTCCTTATCCTAAACCCCAGCCTAGAGAAAGAAAAAAAGTCAAGGGAGCTATCAATAGAAAACAAAAAGGGAACCGATATGCTCCCAGCAACTACGATCACATGCAGCATTTGCAAACATGATTCCACTTAATCCTTTTAACACCCTGTGGGACAGAAAATCATCTCCATCTCATAGCTGAAGAAAATGATTAAATAATTCTTCTAAGGGCATATGCACACAACCATACCTGATGAAGCCAGGATTCAAACGTTATTCTGCCTGTCTGAAAATCCTTCTTTCCATTAATCCAGGGTGCCTTTCTGGCACACATTCAGTGACAGTTCATTGAATTTATGGATAGTGTCCATTGGCCAGGCTTCTGGCACAAGTGGCTATGTCTTCAGTCATCGGGAGCACCAACAGCCAGAAGGCTCAAGGGTTAGAAAGGGAGGAGCTGTTGTAAACTGGGTATACAATCGCTAGAACCCGATTCAAGGTTATGGCTGCTGTGTTTTCAATGATGCAGCACCCAGTAAGTGAACCACAGTCAATTTTATGTAATACGCAAAATTCCCGTTAATAGCTTCCATTCCAATAAAATATACTAGATGCTTTACCAGGTCTTTTATAATTGGTAGCTGTTTATTTGCAAGTCAGTTGTCAAAAAAATCTTACAGTCCAGGTGTGGTGGCTCATGTCTGTAATCCCAACACTTTGGGGGACAGTGAGGGGACAGATCTCTTGAGGCCAGGAGTCCAAGACAAGCCTAGCCAACATGGTGAAACCCCAACTCTACTAAAAATACACAATGGTGGGCGCCTATAATCCCAGCTACTTGAGAGGCTGAGGCAAGAGAATCTCTCGAACCTAGGAGGTGGAGGCTTCAGTGAGCCAAGATCGTGCTGCCATACTCCAGCCTGAGCAGCACAGCAAAACTCCATCTCAAAAAAAATTACAGAAGAATTTACTTCTATTTCTTCAATATAAGGCTTTGGCTCTATATAAGATGTTCAGTGGGACCGCTCCAAAGCCTGTGTCTGCTTCTTACATGGCCCATACTCTCAACATATGGCAACAGAAGACATCCTTAGAGGATTTTCATCCCAGAACCAGAGGCCTGCTTATTTCAAGTGAAAAACAAAAATTCCAAACACAGCCTAGCAGAGGAAATAGACTCAATGGAAATTCAAAAGTGACTTCTGGAAGAGGCATGCCTAAAGCTTGTTCTCATAAGACACCTTCTCCTACAAGAAGCCTCTCTTAACCATCTAATTAAAGGACATTGACTCTTAAAAATTGCTTAGCATTGCCTTTCAGTAGGCTACATAACCCCAGAGGGCATAATTAGGACCTGTGAGAAATAGCTAAGAACCTGAGTTTGATTCAACATAAGCCTGCATGCTCTGTCCCACCTGAAAGGGGCAGGCCCACCAACACAGAGACAATGACCCCCTACTCCTTAACTTCGCTGACAGTCAGTCCTACTTAACTTCCTGTAAATGTGCATGAGTCTGATTATATTCACCTCCCTTGACTACAGCTCTCATGCTCTGCTGATATTAATGTAGAACACTGTGTGACAGTTTCATAGAAGGGGTTCAATGTCTAAATGGCAAATCTACATTCCCTGTCACTTGGTCTCTCTGCCTCCTTTTTGATTTAGCATGACACCATGGCATTCATTCTGTCCAACCTTCAAAAGTGCTGTAGAAAAAGCACAGGCTTTGGGATGTGACAGACCTGAGTCTGAAATCTGTTTCTGTCACTCCCAATTATGTAACCACAGGTGTGCTGTACTTTTTAACTCTCTGAAACTCAATCTCAATGTGTTCATCTGTAAAATGGGACTCATAACTCCCTGGAAGGTTTGAGAACTGGGATCAATGAGGATTCAAGGAGGAGGGTTAAATGAGATCCCAGGAGGTGTTCAATAAATGTTCTCTGCCTCGTTCCCTTTCTCTGCCTCCATGACCTTTAAGAAGCCAGGTTCTCTATCCAATAGGATGTGACACTTTAAAAATAGAATACATTTTCAGTGATGGATATGTGATGTATATAAAATAAAGTACCTCCTGCCAACTAAATAAATACAAGAGAGCATGTACTCATTACTGTTCTAATTTAATCTGAGTGCCTGAAGGTCTTTGCTAGGTAAATAATATTTTCACTCTGACCTTGGTGCAGCATTTCCATTGAATTTATCTCAGTTCATCCTTTTATGTCATGCTGAAGCCTTCATAATAGACTGAAAGCACTTTAGTAAAAACAGAAATTAGCAGGATCTAAATAACCAATAAATACCTATTTGGATGATTAGAGAAAGGAATGTTCTGGGTAACTTGCTGTTCTGCCTAATAAAGCCTTAGGACGTATGCCTAAATTACCTGTTTTCAAAGGAAAAAACCATCAAAATACACAACCTGTTCTGAGCATGATGAGATATTTGGTGATGATACTCAGAGCCTGGCAGGGACATGGGACTCGCCAGAAGGAGTGTCAGTAACTTTGATACAAGAGAAGGAGCAGGGCTGTGTTCTCACATGCTCGGGATATTTTTTGAAAGCAGATTTGACTCTGATGTGTTTGTTTCTAGTTTCTTCTTTACCAAGATTTATCGAAATTTTAGGTTTTCCTCCATAAAATTTTTTTAAAAAGTATTTACATATCCTCTTCAATTTGGACAATTCAGTAGAAAATGAGAACTGCTCATGTTCAATGGGTCATTGATGAATAAGTCAGTCTGTACTGACAGTTCTTCCAGCTTTCTGTCCCTACATGGATAGACCCAGGTATTCAGGAGCTCAGTGCTATTTTGATATCCAGATACAGTTTATTTTCATTAGAAAGAACTTTTTTCTTTTAGAGAGTCTTCTTTCTAGGCATAAATACAGATATACTTTTCATAAATGGGTTTGTAATATATAGACCACAATGGAATCTACTCTCTCACCTTTTCAACGATCTTTTATGATCATTTTCCCCTGTTAATATTTTTCCTCAATGTACATTTTAATAGCAAAGGATTCATTTAATAGCAAAGGACCCATTTAATAGCATGGGTCACAAATCATAGTTTATTGTGAAATCAAGCAATAGTTTTTAAAAAGAAAAAAAGAATAGTTTATAGCTAAATCTTTGCTTACCTCTGTTTATTTCTACTGGATTAATTCTTGAGAGTGAATTTGAAGAACCAAGGATGTTTTTTAAAAAAATTATACATTGGGCCGGGCACGGTGGCTCACACCTGTAATCCCAGCACTTTGGGAGGCCAATGTGGGTGGATCAGAAGGTCAAGAGATCGAGACCATCCTGGTCAATATGGTGAAACCTCATCTCTACTAAAAACACACACAAAAATATGCAGGGCATGGTGGTGCATGCCTGTAATCCCAGCTACTCAGGAGACTGAGGCAGGAGAATTGCCTGAACCCAGGAGGCAGAGGTTGCGGTGAGCTGAGATCGCACCATTGCACTCCAGCCTGGGTAATAAGAGCGAAACTCTGTCTCAATTAAAAAAAAAAAAGTATACATTGTCAAACTGTTCTGTAAAGTTTTAAACCAAAGTACACACTCCATTGACAGTGTACTGCTGTTTATGTGTGTGATGTCAGGGTGTGTTGTTGTCACCTTCATAGCCAACATTTTGTATATTTTTGCACATTAAGTCACTGAAATATTTGTTGAATGAGTAATTTGATGACTCTTCCATTGTTTGAATAAAGTGTAATATAGGAAAGTTTGTATAACATCCCTAGGTCTCAGTTTTCTCTTTGGCAAAATAAGAATTTTATGTTATATGCTTCCTACCATTCTATGATATCACATCTGTTGTGTGAAATGCAATGACCAAGATACTCAGGGGAGACTACCCATATATACAATATATAATCATGGTGATGAGACATGAACGTATATATCACATGTAAGCTAATTACAACTGAATAGGAATATATAGAGATGTGCTGAATGCTCAAGGAGAATAAGGCCAGATGATATAATGGGAGATTACTGAAAGATGATACTCAGCTAATCAGACATCTCTTTCTATCTTTAGGAAGGTCCCTTTCTCACTCAGGATTTTGTGTTTTATTGGTAACTAGAAAACAGGATTCATAACTATCTTCAAACTCAGTGTTCTGTGGTATTCCACACAGGGCAAAGCTTATCACACTAGGCTTTAGGAGTCTTTCAGTGGCTCTTCAATTACCTAGGATAGAATTGTATTTGTTGACTTTGATTTCCTAGTACATTGGTGGTGAATGGGTGCAGACTGCTGTAGACTACACATGCAGCTACTATGCTTAGCTCTATAGCACTTCTTTTCCAGGCCATCCCTGGGTACATATGGACAACCAAAGCCTTAGCGGATAGTCACAGAATCATTTGGTTCTTCTAATCATTTAGCTTATTACTTTATTCATTAATTCATGGCTATTTATTGAGAATCTGTAGCTCTTCCTAAGCTAGTAGGGGGGAATGCAATTTGGTGTACGCAACAATGGGAGGCATAAACATGATGCACTGGAACACAAAGGAAGAACTCACCAAAATCTGGGAGTAAGGGGAAGTTCTCACAGAAGATGAGTCTTGAAAATGATTCTTGAGATGGTACCTTAAGAAGGACCTCAAGCTTGTTAGGTAGATGGGATTATGTGGGGAAGAGTGTGGGGAAAAAAATGAGATTCGGGATATAGCACAGAAAAGGGCCACAGAATCATGGGGTCATCACTGGTGCAGAGTTTCCCTACCAGTCTCCCACTACCCAAACCTCTTTCCACTGCACTCCCACAGTCCCCATCACACAGGCCATCTAGTGGAGAAGGGTCCTGAGTCCATCTCCATTCTTTACCATAGCTCCAGAAAACATCTTGCTGCTCTCCAGTGATAGCTGCCTCTGTGATCTGCTTCATCCCGAGGGCCTCTACTCAGCCACTCTGCAGAGACCCTAGCTGATCTAGCCTTAATGGCATTATAGGTCATTTAGTCTTCAACTTACAGACACCTCACTATTTTGGTTTAAGAACTCCCTGTTCCTGGGACAAGAGGCCAGGGTACTTTTGGAGCAATGTCAGTCACTGTTACCCTCAAGGAATTTCTTACAAGCTCTGAAGCCAGATTTCTAGAGGAGGCACAGATTTTCCCCACTTGTCTTATCAGATGACGCATCCAGAGCCAGTCTTGCTTAAACCAATAACCTTACCTGTATCCACATCCATCCTGAAATCTTTTTAGCTGTCCCAAAAGAAGAACAACACTACTTTCCTCTACCCAAAACTATTCTCTTCACCTAGGTCCTAAATAAGTGTTTCCCAAATTTAATAAACATACAACTCACTTGAAAACTTTGTTCAAAATATTAATTTCCAATGCCAACTTAGCTGAATCTGAATTATCTGAATTCCCTAGGGTACAAGTCAGGAATCTATAGTTTCACAAGCTCTCAAGATCTTTCTCTTGGTAGTAAAATATTTCATGCAAAAAAAGGAGTGGGAGATACTGAGTACTGAGTTTATATCCCAGGTGCCCTCATAAAACTAAGCAATCTCTAATCTGCAGAACAGCATTTAGAACCCATTGTTCTGGATTTCCATAGCTTCCTGCATCTTCAAGAACCAGTCACTGTCAGTTCAGGGGCCTCAACTTCATCTCTCCAGATTCCCTCCTCTCCATCTAGCAATTGGTTCAAAAATCTCACATAAAAATACCCCCTCTGGGCTCTTCTTCCTATCCCTACCTCTTTAATTTCTTTTCCAGCTAACTTTCTTATGCTAGCCATGGAGGAAAATAGTCTTACTCCACTTTCTCTCATCAAGCATTTTTATTTTCATGCAATAACTTCATAGAAATTATTTTTTTAAGTTCATGAGAGCTGGTGATTTCTATTTTTTTTTAACCTGATGCATAGAATTGAGTTTTTCACCCTCTACAGTCATGGCAAACTTTCATCAATATTATATAAAAAATACTCTTAATTTCTTCAGAGAATTGGGGAAAAAAACACCTTAAATTTCAGATGGAACCAAAAAAGTGCATGTATAGCTAAGACAACCCTAAACAAAAAAAAAAAAAAATCTGGAGGCATCATGATTCAAGCTACAGTCTATTCAAACTAATAGACTTCAAAATACAAGTCTATCCAAACTAATAGACTTCAAACTATTCTACAAGACTACAGTAATCAAAACAGCACGGTACTGGTATCAAAAACAGATATAGACCAATGGAACAGAACAGAGTCCTCAGAAATAATGCCACACATCTACACCCATCTGATCTTTGACAAACCTCACAAAAACAAGCAATGGGGAAAGGATTCCCTATTTAATAAATAGTGTTGGAAAAGCTGGCTAGCCATATGCAGAGAGCTGAATCTGGACCCCTTTCTGACACCTTATACAAAAAATAATTCCAGAGGGATTAAAGATTTAAACATAAGACCTAACACGATAAAAACCCTAGAAGAAAACCTAGGCAATATTATCTAGGACATAGGCATGGGCAAGGACTTCATGACTAAAACACCAAAAGCAATGGCAACAAAAGCCAAAACAGACAAATGGGATCTAATTAAATTCCAGAGCTTCTGCACAGCAAAAGAAAATATCATTAGAGTAAACTGGCAACCAACAGAATGGGAAAAATTTTTTGCAATCTACCCACGTGACAAAGGGCTAATATCCAGAATATACAGAGAACTTAAATATACAAGAACAAAACAACCCCATCAAAAAGTGGGCAAAGGATATGAACAGACACTTCTCAAAAGAAAATATTTATGCAGTCAACAAAAATATGAAAAAAGCTCATCATCACTGGTCATTAGAGAAATGCAAATCAAAACCACACTGAGATACCATCTCATGCCAGTTAGAACAGAGATCATTAAAATATATGGAGACGACAGATACTGGAGAGTACGTGGAGAAATAGGAATGCTTTTACTCTGTTGGTGGGAGTGTAAATTAGTTCAACCATTGTGGAAGATGGTATGGTAATTCTTCAAGGATCTAGAAATAGAAATACCATTTGACCCAGCAATTCCATTACTGGATGTATACCCAAAGGATTATAAATCATTTTATGATAAAGACACATGCACACCTGTGTTCATTGTGGCACTGTTCACAATAGCAAAGACTTGGAACCAACTGAAATGCCCATAAATGACGGAATGGATAAAGAAAATGTGGTACATATACACCATGGAATACTATGTAGCCATAAGAAAGGATGAGTTCATATCCTTTGCAGGGACATGAAGCTAGAAACCATCATTCTTAGCAAACGGACACAAGAACAGAAAACCTAACACCACATGTTCTCACTCATAAGTGGGTGTTGAACAATGAGAACACATGGACACAGGGAGGGGAATATCTCACACCGGGGCCTGTTGGGGGGTGGGTGGCTAGGGCATGGATAGCAGGGGGTGGGGAGATAGGGGAGAGAGAGCATTTGGAGAAATATCTAATGTAGACGACGGGGTGATGAATGCAGCAAACCGCCATGGCACATGTATACCTATGTAACAAACCTGTACGTTCTATACATATACCCCAGAACGTAAAGTATAAGAAGTAAATAAATATAAATAAAAAATAAATATTTCTGTTGCATTTTTTTCTTTGTGCTCATCCTAATTCTACTCTTATCTGCCTAAGGTACAACCCATATATGTATATTTTTATATACATGTTATCAAATGCAAGTACATAGCAAAATACATAGCATTGTCTGTATGTATAGTTTACCCAAATGTTACCATGCCGCAAAAAAATAATTTTCTTCAAGATTCAGTCTTAGTAAATTTCTAGTAAGTATATAGAAAGATATCCATTTCTTCTAAGTCATACAATTTGTTGACATATAATTGCTCATAGTAATCTCTTATGATCCTGTGTATTTTTGTGGAATTGGTTGTCATGTCTTCTCTTTAATTTCTGATTTATTAGTGTCTTCTCTACTTTTCTTATTTAGCATAGCTAAAGGTTTCTGTATTATTTTTATCTTTTCAAAAATCAACTCAATTTCATTGATCTTTCCTATCGTTTTCTTGTCTCAATTTCATTTATTTCTGTTCTGATTTTTGTTATATCGTCCCTTCTGCTAACTTTGGCTTAGTTCTTCTCTTTCTAGTTTCATGAGGTGAAACATTAGGCTGTCTTAGTACCTAATTTTTAAAAATGTAGGCATATATCTTTATAAACTTATCCCTTAGAATTGCTTTTGCTGCACTACATAAATTCCAGGGTGTTGTGTTTCCATTTTCTTTTTTTTTTTTTCTTTTTTTCTTTTTTTTTTTGAGACGGAGTTTCGCTCTTGTTACCCAGGCTGGAGTGCAATGGCGCGATCTTGGCTCACCGCAACCTCCGCCTCCTGGGTTCAGGCAATTCTCCTGCCTCAGACTCCTGAGTAGCTGGGATTACAGGCATGCGCCACCGTGCCCAGCTAATTTTTTGTATTTTTAGTAGAGACGGGGTTTCACCATGTTGACCAGGATGGTCTCGATGTTTTGTCCTCGTGATCCACCCACCTGGGCCTCCCAAAGTGCTGGGATTACAGGCGTGAGCCACTGCGCCCAGCCCTAATCTCAGATACTTTTAAATTTCCCTTACCATTTGTTCTTTGAGCCCATTGGTTGTCCAGAAACATGCTGTTTAATTTCCAAGTATTTGTGAATTTTTCAGTTTTCCTTCTGTTACAGGGTGGGCATCCCAAATTCAAAAATCTGAAATCCAAAATGCTTCAAAATGCAATAAACAGTTTCTTAGTGTATCAGTTTGATATTCAAGAAGTTTTCAGTTTTGGAGAATTTTAGACTTCAGATTTTTGGATTTGGGATGTTCAACCAGTAGGTATATAATGCAAATATTCCCAAACCTCAAGAAATCCAAAATCCAAAACACTTGTGCTCCTAAGCATTTCAGATAAGGGCTACTCAACCTCTATTGATTCAAGTTTCATACCATTGCAGTCAGAAAAGATACTTGATATTATTTCAATCTTTTCGGTTTGTTAAAATGTATTTTGTGACCTAACGTACAATTTATCCTGGAAATTGTTCTGTGAGCTCTTGAGAAGAATGTGTTCAGTACTGTCAGATGAAATGTTCTGTATATGACTGTTAAATCCATTTGGTCTGGAGTATAGCATAAGGCCGCTTTTTCCTTGCTGTTTTTCTGTCTGGATGATCTATTCATTGTTGAAAGGAGTACTGAAGTCTGCTATTCATTGTTTTGCATTCCTTTTCTTTCTTTCTTTCTTTCTTTTTTATTTAAAACAGGGGGTCTCACTCTTCTACTCAGGCTGGAGTACAGTGGCATGACCTCGGCTCACTGCAACATCTGACTCCTGGGTTCAAGCATTTCTCCTGCCTCAGCCTCCCGAGTAGCTGAGATTACAGGCACCCACCACCATGCCCAGCTAGTTTTTGTATTTTTAGTAAGAATGGGGTTTCACAATGTTGGCCAGGCTAGTCTTGAACTCATGACCCCAGGTGATCCCCCCCACATCTAGACCTCCCAAAGTGCTGGAATTACAGGCATGAGCCACCTCACCCAGTCACTTTCCATTTCTACCTGTCAATGTTTCTCAGTGTATCTTTAGATGCTCTGATGTTAGGTATATGTTTATAATTACATTACTTTCTGATAAATTGATCCTTTTATACAACATCCTCATCTCTTGTAACAGTTATGGATTTTTAAAATGTCATTGGGATTTTTATGGGGGTAGCATCGAATCTAAAAATCACTTAACTCTTTCCTGCTGCAAGTATAGCCACCCCCACTCTCTTTCGGTTATCATTTACACAGAATATCTTTTTTCATCCTTTCACTTTCCGACCGTCCTTAAATTCAAAGTGAATTTCTTACAGACAGAAGGAGTTGAGTCTTGTTTTTGTTTGTGTGCTATGCTTTATCCTTGCATTGGGGAGTATAATCTATCCATGTTTAAAGTAACTATTGATAGGGAAGGACTTACTTAGCTATTCATCATTTTCTCTCTGTTTTGAAGTTGTTACTTCTTTTCCTTTCCTGCTGTATTCCTTCATGTTTCATTAATTTTTTGTAGTGATATGCTTTATTTCTCGCTTTAGTTCACTGTTGTTTTAATCTATATTTCTCTGATTACTAACTATATTCATTTTCATTTGTTTTTGTGTTTGTAGATATGGGGTCTCCCTGTGCTGCCTAGGCTGATCTCAAACTCCTGTGCTCAGTCCTCCTGCCTCAGATTCCCGAAGTGCTGGGATTACCGGTGTGAGCCACTATACCCAATTTTGATTACCAGTTAGGTAGAGCACCTCTTCGTATACTTAGGAGTCATTTGAATTTCCCCTTCTGTAATTACCCTTCTCCACTGATTTGTAGCATCGCCTCTGCCCAGCAAATTCCCACACATATTGCACCTATTTCTGGCCTCTACTATGTTCTACTGGTCTATATATTTGTAGCTTCACCAGTAACTTGCTGGTTTTATTATTATGATTTTGTAATATTTCTTAGTGTCTGGTAGGCTAAGTCTACCCGTCTTGATCTTCTTGCTTTGTCAAAATATTTCTCCATATAAATTTTAGAATCGGTTTGTCATATTCCCTGAAAAAAAAAAGGCTTCTTCACTTTCACCATATTTTGTAAATTCCCATCAGTTTTGTGGACAATTTGTTAATTACTAGGCAGTTTTATAGGTTTTCCTCAATTTTAACTGTTATCTATTTTATATTACAGTTTTAGTGGGTTATTAATTGGTATAAAAATGCTACTGTTAATCTTGCCAGAAACTTTGGTAAAGTTTTTAATTAGTCTAATATTTTTCTGATTTCCTAGGTTTTCATTGAAATTACCTGCAAATAATATAATTTTATCTCTGCCTTTCCAATGTTTATGCTTCTGATTTCTGATCTTATTATATTGGTCAGAATCTCCAGGATTTTATAGAACTAAAAATGTACATAAGGGTTTCCATAATTTAAAATGTAGATTTTTAATATTCCTCTGATAGGTGAATGTAATACACACATTTCAGTGCAGCTGAATGATATGTTCATCTTATTTGGTCCCTCTTCAGTATTTAATGCTATTTACAATCATCCTTCTTGAAATTTGTCTTTTATTTCCTTCTCTACTGGTTTTCTGGCCATCTTTGGGTTACTCCTTTTCAGTATACTTTCCAGGTTCATTCATTCATTCATTCAATCATTCATTTTCTTATGCAACAAATATTTATTGGGGACATTCTATATGCCAGATTTCTCCGACCCTTCATCTGCCTCATTCTTTAGCTTTGTGTATAAGTCTTCCTGGAAAAACTGATTTCTATGGCCCTAATTACTATATATCATAGGTGCCCAAATCTATTTCTATATAATCTACTATTATATATTCTGACAACAAGGCCTGAATAGTCTACAACCAGTTTAAACTCATCATGCCCCCCAAACAGCTTCTTTTGCATCCTCACCCCACTGGGTTAACTGAACTATTTGTTATGTAAAAATGAAGCCAAATTAGTCCCCCCCTCTCTGAAAAGCCATCTTCAGTTTTTCCATGGGTTACCTTTCCTCTTTGGTTCCTTTGGTGTCTTGCTCACCTTCCTAAGGGAAGTATAAAGGTATTTATACTTGTCATAATAAAGTATTGATATGCCCACCCCTACCATTGGACTAGGAGCTCTCAGAGCAGCAGGAACTCTTTCTTTCCATCACTGAGTCCTAGAGACTGGCAGCATTGATGCTTGCTGAGAAAAGAATGGTGTTGCCCACTGTGTGCAGCAGCCCTCATTTTTTCCTCTCTGATGCTTCCTATTCTTATTCAACACTATTAAATAAAATGACTCATTTTACCCAAAGTAGTATGAGAAAGAGAAGGTGTTTCTTTAAACCATAATTTCAAGAGGAGAGCAAGGTTTATAAAGACGAAGGGTATGTAATCCACTGCAGGTTAACTCCTGAGGTAAAATAGGCAGATTCAGTTCCCAAGCCCTTTTCTCACATACGTCTCCTTCCATCACCTTCATCTGCACTGTTTCTTCATGCTTAGGTCATACAGGTGAGTCATGCTGTGCTTTTATGTGGTTTATTTACAATATATTTAAAATGTATTACCATTATTTTCTTATCAACAAGCTAGAGAAAATGAGTATGGAATAAAATCTGGATAAAGAGCTGAAGTTGGGGGAAAGAACTAAGAATCATACCCTTGAAACATTTCTAGACAGCTGAGTTCTGTCTAAACCCTTGGGCATCTCGAGAGATCTGGAATAAGAGGTCAAGGTGGCAGATGCCTTGCCAAATCTGCAGGAGTCTGGGAGAGATATAAAGATGTATGAAACCCTACCTCTCTGTAGTAAAAGGAACCTCAGTTGTCCTACATTACAACACATACTTATTGAAACAGAAACATTATCTGATCATCTGTGTAGGTGTCCCCTGCCTGGAGGCCCTCTCACAATCTTAAAAAAAAAATGTGAAATAAAACCAAAGAGAAGAAGGTTTTTTTCTTCCATGCAGATATGTTGAGGGTGGCCTACCTGGAGGGAAAGAGCAGGGGGGTAGAAACTTAAGATAAAAATGAACGTTTGAATCAGTGACATTTAGAAAAATGATTAGGCAGTGACATTAAACAAGTTCTGAGGCCATTTCCAAGTGATTTCTGCGGCCACCTGTGCCACTAAGGAAAATAATGCTTGAGGTGGGAAAAAAAGAGACTCGATCTTAATTAAAACCTGTGGGTGCTTGTAATGGGAAGTCCAGGACAGAGTTATTTGTTTTTGCCATTAGTATGGCTTTTCTTTGTTTACAAAAAAAAAAAAAAGAGACGTTCTTTTTACCCTAGGGAACACAATGAAGGAAAAATAATTGGCCAGAATATGTGGAAAGCATGGAGAGAAAAAAGACATTAATGTGATCTAGAGTGAAATTGTCTACCTCTGACAACTGCCTCTCCAGGCAGATCTGTCAGAGTGAGGGCCATGCTTTTCATCACAGTGACTTATTTGTAATAATTCTCTAATTTCATGTGTTTATCAAATGTCTCTCTGGCTGTCCAGAATCATTGTCAGGAAACCGGATAGCACCTGCTAGATGCAGCCATGGTGAGAGCTTCCCAGCAAGTAATGCCTGGTTGGTAAAAGTCAGATAAACACCCCTTTCCATAGTCTTCGCTGCCTCTTCGCACCTGCTTCTCCCCTGCTTTCTGTTTGCTGACTTCTCCCATCCCCTAGCTGCTGCTTTTCAGGTCACTGGATACTGCTTCTCATGGCATGGTTATCCTATTATTTAAGGGAAGAGGGGGCTGTGCCATCCTCAACATATTCAAGATTGCCCTAAGCCTCCAAATCCATTTGGAAGATGTATGGAAAGTTTTTATGGATCCACGATGAAGTGGCAAATATCATTTATTGACATATTCCACTGCCCTTCCATGTGATCACTGCAAGGGGAGGGCGCGGTGGCTCACGCCTGTAATCCCAGCACTTTGGGAGGCCGAGGCGGGTGGATCACAAGGTCAAGAGATCGAGACCATCCTGGTCAACATGGTGAAACCCCGTCTCTACTAAAAATACAAAAAATTAGCTGGGCATGGTGGCTCATGCCTGTAATCCCAGCACTTTGGGAGGCCGAGGCGGGTGGATCACAAGGTCAAGAGATCGAGACCATCCTGGTCAACATGGTGAAACCCCGTCTCTACTAAAAATACAAAAATTAGCTGGGCATGGTGGCGCGTGCCTGTAATCCCAGCTACTCGGGAGGCTGAGGCAGGAGAACTGCCTGAACCCAGGAGGCGGAGGTTGCGGTGGGCCGAGATTTGCACTTCTGCCTGGGTAACAAGAGCGAAACTCCGTCTCAAAAAAAAAGAAAAAAAGGAAACAGATTTTGTGAAGGGCCAGCCAGATACTGCAACATTACTCCCTCTAGTTTCCAGCTTAGCTTCCCGCTTGGCGCTGACTTTCTGACTACCCACTTGGTGCGATTCTGCAAAGCCCTGTTATTGGAGACAACCGCCAGTAGAGTAACCCTAAATCTGCACGATCAACTTGAATTCCTGAACTCGTTTTTGTCAGCTGCCACCTGCAACGTAAGAGGTGGGCTTCTCAGACTTTACCTAGCAAGAGGTAAAAGGAGAGGAGGAATTCGGGTGGGTGGTGGAGCGACAGGGCCTGCCGTCCTAACAATCTGCTAGGAGACTTGTGCAAACACCTCAACCTCTCAGTGCAAGAATAATGTATGGACCATTCCCCAAATAGCAGCCAACAGCTCAAACATACAGGAGAAGCTTGAGTGAGGAGTAAAATGCAGGACAGCTCAGGGCCTGTGTTTTCGTTGCAACCCATGTTTGCGTGCTTTCAAATTCTAGGTTATGCAGCGGCTTGAGAACAAGACTGTTGTCGGTAATTTCTGCCAATAAATTCTGAGTCATTTACCTTGATTTACGAGCAATGAGAAGAGAGAAACTCCTCTCCTTGCATTTATTTAATCAGTTGAAAACGTGGGTTTTTACAGAGACAGGCTTAATGTAAATTACTCAAATGGTTCAGCACCTCTAGATACTGCCAACCTAAGTCCAATTCACATGATTCTTAAGGTGAGAGTGAGATTTTTGACGAAATCCACTCTTCACTTAGAAAATCCCCTTCTCCCTTGTTCCCTAGTTGGGCTGTAGGCTTTCTCAATAGTGACACTTGACATTCTGGGCCATATAACGCTTTGTTGTGGGACAGGGACCAGTCCTGTGTGATGTAAGATATGTAGCAGCATCTCAGACTCTACCCACTAGACGTAGCACCCCGTAAGGTGCCAACAGCATTCACTTCAACAAGTGGTGACAATAAACATGTCTCCAGGTATTGTCAAATGTCTGCCACAGAGAGCAAAATTGCCCCTAGCTAAAAATGGCTTAATTGTGAGAGGTTTGGCCTGGTCTTCTCCAAAATAAAATATCCCAAATACGTGCAATTTCCTAGCCTAGTGCACAAAGAAATACTGATTTACCGGCCTAGCACAGCACATATATAACACATAAATACTATGAACTGGTTTTAACTGGTTAATTAGCCATTTTCACTTAATGTTCAATGAAATTAAGGATCATAATGTATGGAGGAGCTGGTCAGAGAACGGCAAGATGATAGTGTAGAAAACAGAAGCTCATGGGAACTACTAGAAGAGGGAGGAAGGGAGGGCGGGCACCAAGGGTTGAAGAACTAACTATTGATACTATGCCCATCGCCTGGGTGATAAGACCAGCTGTACTCCAAACCTCAGCATCATGCAATATGTCCATTTAACAACCTTGCATATATACTCCCTGAATCTAAAATAAAAGTTGAAATTCTTTTAAAAAACTAATAAATATTTAGATCACAAAGAAAAGTAAAAAATAGCAGTAATAAGACAATGTACAATATAAGCACCTCATATCCATGAGGCATATTTCACATAAAAATATACATTGTTTCACTTGTCCTTCTGCTACCCTTCCAGGTACATTGTAAACAATCAATAAATACTTATTGATTTTTTAATTAATTATTTAAGATAACATCTCAATTTTTCAGATAAGGGAGTTGAGTTTCTGAGTGGTTAAGTAATTTTTCCAATGTTACAGGGACAGAGAGTCAGAAAACGGCAGAGTTATGTTTCAGACTCAGATATGTCTTTCCTTCGAACCCATGATCCCTGGGTTTTTTTATTCTTTTGAGACAGCATCTTGCTCTATCAACCAGCCTGAAGTGCAGTGGCACCATCTCAGCCTGCTACAACCTCTGCCTCCTGGGTTCAAGTGATTCTCATGCCTCAGCCTCCAAAGTAGCTGGGATTACAGTTTTGCCCCAGTATGCCCAGCTAATTTAGTAAAGGTGGGGTTTCACCATGTTGGCCAGGCTGGTGTCGAACTCCTGACCTCAAGTGATCTGCCTGCCTCAACTTCTCAAAGTACTGGAATTATAGGCATGAGCCACCATGCCAGCTCATGCTTTTTTATAATACTTCTCAGCTGTGAATTCCCCTGCAGCCCACTTTATTCTCAATGTGAAAAAATGGCCTGGGAAGGATTTATTTTTACATGTTGATCAGCAATGCAGCTGCAAAAGGAAGCCCTGCGTGTGCCAGAGCCCATAAAAGACACTGCAAGTTTACATTAAGCCGCTCAAGAATTTGCTCAAGAAGATACTTGGAATCTATGTCATACAGTAGACAAAGTGAAAAAGCAAAAAAGAGCTATCATTGCCAAAAGTAGGTGGAGGCTGTGAGCAAATATGCTGTCACTACTTCTACAAAAACAAAAATAAACAACTGATGTTTTGCCCCTGAAGAGACTAGAATGGCTCATAAAGAATCTTCTGAGCAGGGTTTCATCTTTCAGTGTGTCTGTTTTCCAAACTGATCTAGTAACGTACAATTTAAATAAAGACACCATTACCTGCCCATCTTGATGAACCACAGCTACCTAGCTGTGCCACTACATAGGCCTTAAAATGGCTGGAAATGCATAAATAGTCACTGTTTACCCCAAACTGATGGCATCTCTTGGAACTACTCTTATTCAGACCTTCCTTGGAACCTAATGCTGAGGTATCTTGGTATATAATCAGGGTGAAAATGTGAAAAGACGTGTCACATCAAGGAAATGCAAATCAAAACAATGGTGAAATACCACCTCTTATTAGAATGGCCAAAATCAAAAACACTGTCAACGCTAAATGCTGTTGAGGATGTGGAGCAATGAAATCTCATTCATTGCTGGCAGGGATGCAAAATGGTACAGCCACCTTGGAGGGCAGTTTCGCAGTTTCTTATAAAACTAAACATATGCTTAACATACAATCCAGAAATTGGGCTCCTTGCTATTTACCCAAAAGTGGTGAAAAGTTACATCTACACAAAAGCCTGCACACAAATGTTTACAGCAGCTTATTTATAATTGCTAAAATTTGGAAGAAATCAAGATGTCCTTCAGCAGGTGAATGGATAAACTGTGGTACGTCGAGACCATGAAATGTTATTCGTTGCTATAAAGATACGAGCGATCATGCCATGAAAAGACATAAGGGAAACTTAAATGCATATCACTAAGTGAAAGAAGCAAATCTGGAAAGGTTATAGACTGCATATAATTCCAACTATATGACATTGTAGAAAAGGCAGAACTACACAGCAGTGAAAAGATCAGTGGTAGCCAGTGGCTAATGGATAAAGAAGGATGAATAGCCAGAGCACAGAAGATTTAGGGCAGTGAAAATACTGATACTATAGCAGTGGATACATGACATTAAAAATTTGTTGAAAAAACCCATAGAATGTACAACACCAAGTGTGAATCCTAGTGTAAATACGTGTCGGGATTATAATATGTCAATGTTATAATGTCCACCAATTATAACAAAGGTACCACTGTGATGGGGGATGTTGATAATGGGCGAAGCTACACATGTCAGGGCATGGAATATAGGAAATCTCATTATCTTCCCTGCAATTTTGCTGTGAACTAAAAACTGCTCTAAAATATGCAGTGAAAATAACAGATAAACAAATATTACTTTGGGTCCAGCTAGCTGTCATTGGGATAGGTGCTGGGGATGGAGAGCACAATGATAAAATATAGCTCTACTTTTTAAGCAGAAGCTTATCTACACAGGTAAATGCAGCATACCTACATGGGAAGGGGATATTGCAGTACACGAAGAATTCCATGACAGTTTGCATTCTTGGTCAGCAAATATACTCCTTCTCCTCCTACTATGGAAAGAGTAGACTTCTGTGCATGGTTGATCTTGGGTTTGGACACATAACTTGCTCTGGCCTTAAAGTATTAGTGAATGTGATCTGAGCAGAAGCCTTAAGAGTATTTGTGTGTTTGGCTTGTTTTTCTTTTTCACACTCCAGTGGTCTGCCAAGAGAAGATCCCCAGGTAATCACTGCCCCTTCAACCTAGGACCCTAAATAAACACATGGGGCAGACGTGAGCCCAGCTTCTCATTTGGAGCCAATCTCAGTTAACTCTTAGCATGCAGCAGAGCTGCCCAGATAAGTCCATCCAAAATCAGCTGAACCACTATTGAACTGTGGACTCTTAAGCTTGAGAACGCTTACTGTTTAAACCATTGATCTTTCAGCAGTTTCCTATACAGCAACTACATGCCAATACCAACACCAAACAAGGAGCACGTAATCACTGTGTGTGTGTGTGTGTGTGTGCGTGTGTGTGTGTGTGCGTGTGTGTGTGTGTGTGTGTGTGTGTGTGAGAGGGAGAGAGAGAGAGAGAGAGAGATCAAAATTGGCTTTAAAAAGAGAAATTGAAGTAGAAAATGGGAAAGAAAATTTTCAATTGCTGAAAAGATGACAGATATCATCCCAGGTAAAAGGAATGGCATGAGCAGAGACGGGTAGGTAGCTGGAAATGCTAAGATACTTTGGAGGACCAGTGACAGAAGCTGAAGATGTTTGCCTCTTTTTTGTTTTGGTGTAAACTGCAAAGGTAGGTTGGGATCAACCTCTAGAAGACTTTGAATAGAAATCTGAGGAAATCTGACATGTAACCTCAGAGAAATGGTTAAGAAAGTTTGACACTGCTTTCATAATTTAGGGATAAACAAGCAACTTCAAGCAAACATCTTTACACATGTATGAGGAATAGAAAATGGAGGCAATTCTTAGGTAAAGAGATTTCAAATATGAGAGGACATAAATTGTTTTATACGTAATGAAATGAATTTTGGGTGAGACATCCTGCTCTGTTGTGTTATGTGTTTATTTTAAAAAGGAAGCTCAGTGTAATTCTAATGAAAATATTTTTCAAGGTTCAGAAGATGGACATTTGAATTAAGATAGAAATCAATAAAGGAGGCTGAATTAAACATCAGCCTGTAAATTGCCAAAACATAGACTGTTCTGAATCATCTACTTGTTAGTGATAAGAAGGATGGCAGGGAGTAGTGGAATGAGACTTCAAGGCTGGATTTTTCTTTGAGGTTTTCAGAGCTACAGGAGCTGCTGTGTGCAAAATGATGTGTTCCCTTACTGAAAGAAATCACCAAAACACGTCCCAGAACAAAAATCTTAATTCTTCTTGTAATAAACTCCCTAATCCTATAGCAAAGGTAACCAGTGAAGTTCAAGGGAGAAGGACAGGGACAGTTCGAGGCAAGATTTCATTAGAGCCACGAAAGAGTCAAGTTCACATTTGCAAATGACAATCTCATTCTGTCAGTCAGCGGTAGGTAAGAAAGGGCATTTTAAACGGAGTTCTTTCCTGGGGAAAACTGCTAAGAAAAAAAGAACATACCCAGATGGCCAGCGCCTAAGGGAATATGAGATGGGACTAAAGGAAGTCAGGCAAAAAAAAGATAAAATCAATTCCACATGCACTGCTTCTTATTGCCATTTCTTTTTTGTATAGTTGCTATGGGAACTGTGTTTTGGAAGCTCTCTAAACCTGTGTCTACTCAGTGCAAAGTGATCAAGCATTTAGGTTGAAATGACCAGTCAATCTAAGCCAACTGGTTTAATTGATTTATTTCCAACTCATGCTTTCCCTCAACTCTACCCAAATTGAGTAGCTGTCTAGCTGAATTCAGTGTCATCTTGCAAAAATAAAGTTGGTTTATCTGTATATATTTGCATTCTCGCCTAATAATAAGATGATGGCCTTGGGATATGTCTTCCCCTACTAAGGCCCCATTAGTTCTGGAATTACAAGCAGTTCTAGAAGAGCATAGAGAAGGGCTGGGAAGGCAGGAAAAGCCTAGTTGAATAAGTCATAAACTTGCGTCTGGGATATAGGCACACAAGCAAACTGAGGAACAGGAAAAAGCACTGCATCAGAGGCCCAGCAGCCAAGCAGGATGGAACAGTTTCCCAAGGCCAGGCAGAGCTGACAGACTGATGGAGGCACCAAGCACCAAGAGGAGACCTGGGCAGTGAGGCCAACCTACCCAGGGCAGAGGCTGCACATCAAGCTGCTGACCAGGATGTTACCAAACTGAGGGCTTACTCTAGCATCCCCTGCTGCTGCCACTCCATGGGAATCCAGTCACTCTTCTCTAGGTCCAGCTGCAGATCACTGGCCTGCATCCTCCACCTGGCCCGGACTTGACATTAGGCCATGCTTCTGGATGGTTGATGCAAACACAGTTGCCCATTTCTGTCAGATTCTCCCAAGCTCATGCCCTGGGCACCTTTGCTGATTGCATTGAAGAACTACTCTCTCCCATCCCAAACCCCATCTGTCAATCCAATATGCAAGGGGAGGCTTCTAAGTTGCCTTCTTTAGTGTATATATTGTCTGCCTAGAATGTCAACTTGGCATCTCCAAGATCAGGATCCCAGGTTAACCAGGAATAATAATGCTGCCTATAGTCTAGTCAGTGTCAGTGTTTTGCAGTCTCTCTCTGTCTCTCCGTCTTTGGACAAAGAAGAAAAGAACAAAAGAGAATGACCTCTTATTAATAGAAAGATGCAGAAATTATAAAACCAATATTCATCTACAAATTTCTGGGTAGGAAATACTGGAGATGAATGAGTCTTTCACAAACAGAACTGGCCTTGGATGTCAAGAAGTGGGGTTGAAGATCTTTTCTTTTGTCATCCTATGTCATCCTACACCTTAGTTGCCAGGTGCCCAAGATCATGGGAGCCCATCCCTTGCATCACCATGCCCTGGATATAAATCATGGAGTCAAAGGAGTTCACTTCAGAGCTTTAGGATTTAATTACTGCACCGCTGGGTTTTGGACACAAAGGGGTCTGTGGCCCCATTGTTTGGCCAGTTTCTCCCATTTGGAATGAGAACATTTACCCAACGCCAGTACCCCCACTGTATCTTGGAAGTAAGTAACTTGTTTATTTTATAGACTTATAGGCAGACTCTCTCCCTCTCTCTCTCCCCCCTCCCTCTCTCTCTCCCCCCTCCCTCTCTCTCTCCCCCCTCCCTCTCTCCCTCCCTCTCTCTCTCTCTCTCCCCCTCCTCCCTCTCTCTCTTCTCTCCCCCTCCCCTCTCTCTCTCTTTCTCCCCTGCCACTATGTAAGATGTGCCTTGCTTCCCCTTTGCCTTCCACCATAATTTTAACTTTCCTGAGTCCTCTCCACCCATGTGGAACTGTGAATTAATTACACCTCTTTTGTTTATAAATTCCCCGGTCTCAGGTAGTATCTCTATAGCAGTGTGAGAACAGGACCCTCTGTTGCTCCCCAGCACCACAGATCCCTCCAATCACAAGACCTATGATGAAAGCAACTTTATGCTGCCACTGCCTCACTTTATCCAATTGGGCTGCCCCTGTGCCCCCATTTTCTCAGAGACATGGTCCTTCTTCAGGGAAATGGGTGATAACTGAAAAATTGGATAAAATGTCCTTTCCTAGACAAAGCATTTCATGAGAATCCTTTTCTTTACAATTGTGGAAAATACTTCAGAAGAGAAATTCACAAATTACCAATGATGAATCAAATAAATTGAAGATTTATATCCATCTTTCAAAAAATAATACACTTGCTATTTTCTAGAGGCTAAAACTTGGCATTCTGCTCCAATAAAAATCAGATTAAAGTATTAAAAAGTATGATGCTGATGATAAATAATAACTGATATACCTCTAGAGTTTATAAATGCTTTCACATTATCTCTTTGACTTCCATTTTAACACATAAGATATATGTATATAATTTAACACCTATTTTACTTTACAGCTGAGACTCAAAAATTAAATACCTAACTTGGGCTTCTGACTCCTAACTATATTTTTTTGCTATACTTTTATGAAATCCTTGATTCTCTAAATCTATATTTTCGCATTGTTCCAGTGGCTGATTTTGTAGGAATCATTTTTCTTCTTTCATTTTCTACATAACTGCCTAATAAACTATGTACTCAAAGTTAGATTTTGCCTCTAAATAATGAATTGCGCTTATGTCTACTGAAGGTTCTCTTGTTAATAAAACATTTTCCACCTCCATCTTGCCTAGAAAAATTACTTTAAAATCTTGTGTATCACTCCAAGTATAAGACAAGAGCTCAGATTTTAGATCAGACATCCAAAGACACTGGGAACCAGTTGGAATCATTTATACTAATAATGAGATTATCAAGTCTTTATTCTAAATGCTACTAGGTTTATAGATTTGGAGCTTTAAACAGTTTGACTTAGTTGCTAGGTTGTTTTCAGGGTTGTGTGTGTGTGCATTGCACACACTCAAGCACGGGTTGGGCAGGATGGCAAAGGAGTGGGTGTTTTGGGTATAATGCACTTGAGAAGACATCAACCTGTCTCTACATGTTAAATATGTAAGAAGAATGTTTTATAGCTTGCTTCTCTTTCACATTAGGATGACCCAGTAATGATGGTGATTTTAATAATTTAATTTGGGAGATAACTGATTCATAATTTAGACCAATCACTTACGGTATTTTCACACAAAAATAGTAACCGTTGGAGATGTTCCAATTGAAAAACATGTATGTTTAAGGAGAATGCATTTCTCCCATAGGTTTTTGTAATGATTTTATTATGACTAGAGAAGGGAATGCCCTAAATACCTAACTGAAGTAGAAATTGCAACAGTGTCGATAGGGCTAAATGTGTTACACAAATGACATACTCTTCCATAGGGGAAGGGGATATGTGCCTTATTGGTATGGGCAAAGCATCACCTGTGATGTCTTCTTTAGGGCTCAATGCCAATAAAACAGATTTTAGCAAGAAATTCATATAGTATTTCTTGTTAAAAAATTCCAGAAAAACAAATTGCTCTGTGAACAGCAATATATACTCTACACTGAAGTAGTTTTGTTTCTGGGAACTTTTAATACACTGAGCTGATTGTACTGGGCAGTCTAATAAACTTGCAGATTAAAATGACAAGCTGTTGAGTATTGAGTCTGTGAACACAGGGTTATTTTCAGTGGGGACAGGGATTCAGACTCTAAGGCAAGCTTCAAAAATTGCTTAGTAATTCTGCCTTCTCCTCCCAGACAAGGAATAGTAAAGAAGAGGCCATTGTATCTCTTCTTTCCCAGCAGAAGACTACAGCTCTGAATACGGCCCCTTCTACAAACCCACAGGCTGCCTTAACTCAAGAGACCAAGGAATAAGAAACAGAACCCTCCAGCCCCTGGTCTGGGCAGGGGGATATAAGGAAAGATGAATGGGCTCAGAGCATCAGGGAAGTGAAAGGAACAAGACATAAATACAAGACAACCCTCCTTCTTTGAGTGTCTCTCCTGTCCTCAGCCTCAGAGGCCCTCTTAGCTAGTCTCTACCCTGGAGACCCTGAAGAAGTCAGGAAAAATGACACATCATCTTCAGGCCTTGCTTCCCCTGTATTCCGAATCTGTATCCTGACTGACCCCAATATATAAGTGGAACCAAGGGCCATGATTAGCCATGGTCTTCAGTGCACGCTGTAAATTATCCACCATCCTCTGTCCAGCTCACCTGACACACAAGACCTAAACTCTTGACACCTCTCACAAGCATTTGATACCCTGTGACAAACATCAATTTGATCCGATAGAAGGGTATCAGCTTCTGTACCACTGCTCTCCACTGCATTTTACTGCAGTACAACTCAAGTAGATATATGGGGAGAGGGGGTTGCACACATGTACCTACCACGTGCTAGGTGTTGTGAGAGATAATGAACATATAAGAGCTATTCTGGCCTTGCAGGCACTCATAGTCTGTTAAGAAAATGTGACAAGTATTCAACAACATTTGAATCAAGACAGAAGTTAGATGCAAAAAGAGAGATACCTGCACAGCACAATAAATACGGTAGGGGCAGGCGGAGGGTGGGGAACAGATCAAGGGAAGGAAGAGAGAGTGCATTCAGCACTTTCATTTTCACTCCGTGGACGAAGCCAGGGTTTCTCAAGTCCATCATTTCTGACATTGTGACTGAATAATTTCCTTTTGTGGGGGCTGTCCTGTGTATTGTAGCATGTCTAGCAGCATCCATGACCTCTACCCACTACGTGCCAGTAGCACTGTCCCCTGCTCCCAATCATGATCATCTCAAATATCTGAAGACACGTCCAAATATCCTTTAGAGAGCAAAATCACTCCTAGTTGAGAACCACTTGACCAAGACCATCCCTTTGTAAGAATATAACTCGATCTGGGTACCCAGAGATATTTACACTTATGTGAACACCATCTGGGCATAGTTTTTATGAATCATCTCCATCTACCCTTTCCTGCCAAAGTGAAGTGCAGTCTGACGTTGCAAGGTTAACTGAGATAGGGATGGGGGTGAAGGGGTGTTTTCTCATTTTGTGAGAAACCAGTTTCAAAACATACATGTTACTGACTCTGTGTATTATACCATGTATCGTGTCAAACTTTATGGATTTATTTCTCCAGCTGAGAGTGCTCCTGAAAGACAGCTCTCAGCTGTGGTGTCTCTTCGAGGACTGCCTCGGCTGGAGATATCTGCCTTACCCAAGGTCATCCCTCTTTACATGGGCATCCTGAACCCCATTATACTGGGGCTATAAAAGGTGCAGGGGCTGCCTGAGTAAGATGCTGATGTGGTGGTCACTGGAGCCCTTGGGACCAGTGTAAGAAAAGAGTCACTAGAAGGAAGTGTGCTGCCAGGGATTATACAGATTTATTTTATAATTCTGCATAAGACTGAGTCTGCTGCTGCTGCCAGAAATGGAAATTTCACATACCTTGCACTGACCTCCTTTCCTAACCACATCTTGAAACGAGTCTTCTATTTGGGCTAAGAGGTGAAAATAAGGGGACAAAAGGTCAAAGAAGGGCCAGCTATTTAGGGTAGTCAGAGAGAGAACATATGAAACATTTCAGCTAAAATTGGAGAGAAAGAAGCAGCAGTCAAAAGTCACTCTGTAGGAAATTAGACCAGAAGGTAGACTTAAAAGCCCCAGCTTTGCCTCTGTGGAGTGTCACCTTTCTGATCCTTTCTGAGCAAAAAGGAGGACAGTGAGTTTTCTCTCAGAGATGGACAGGAACCAGGAGTGAGCATTGTGGTATGTGATGCCGCTTCATGTTCAGGATAAAGGCCTGTGCCCTTGGCCAAGACAAGTGATGGATCAGGGTGGGAAAGAACTGTTCCACGTCTGTAGACTTCTATCTCTAATTATTCTTACACACACTGGTATTTAAACCTTTGCTTGAAAGGATCCTTGTGTACCTTACTTTGTTTAGAGTACCTATCTGGGAACATCAGGTTGAGGGTATTGACATGAGACAGGGCTGAGAGTAAACACACAGCCCCAGAAATGCAGCCCCTGGAAATAAAATATCACCATACCCTGTGAGTATCAGTGCCCAGCACAGGAACTGTGCCTTATAAATTGTTGCAGGTTGGGTTCCTAGGGAAGCAGACTCTGAGGCAGAGATTAGCATGCCGGATGTTCCTTACAGAGAGCTTTTAACATCAACAGCTGTAAAAGGGAAAGGATGGAAGCTGGCTTGGTAAGATGGGGAAGTCAAGAGAGTGCCCATGTGGAGCTCTGGAGCTGGCATGGTCCTGCAGCTGACATGAGTTGAAAGGACAGGTCCATTTTCTGGTCTAATTTGCTTCAGAGTGACTTAACTGCTGCTTCGTTCTGTCCAATTTTTAGCTGAAATGCTTGTATGTTCTCTGACTATCTTAAATAACTGGACCTTCTTTGCCTTTTTGTCCTCCTTATTTTCACCTCTTAGTCCAAATAGAAGACTCCTTTCAGGATATGGTTAGGAAAGGAGGTCAGTGCAATATATGTGAAATTTACATTTCTAGCAGAAACAGTTCAATGCTATGCAGAATTATAAAATAAATCAGCATAATCCCTGGCCTATGCTCCCTTCTAGTGACTCCTCTTGTCCAGGTCCCAAGGCTCTGGTGACCACCACATCAGAACCTTGTTCAGGTAGACTCTCACCACCCTCTGCACTTTCCTGTCTCTCTTTTGCCCATTAAAATCTTCCTCCTCTTGCTCCATTTGCTTGACCTCGGGTAGGCTCCTGGAGGGCTATTCAAACATGCACTTGGCTGTGGTATAACTAGATCACAGTGTTTTTCTATGTTATGCCTCCCACAGGGCTTTTGTGTTTTCATGTCAATCTCCAAGAATGTAGGAACAAGTAGTGTTAGGGTCTCATGAAACACAGAAGGGCCATTGAGAGCAAGGTAAACTTCTTCCATTCTGTAAATCATGTTGATAGGACAGTTTCCCTCACTCATGACTCTGACCCACATACCCCAACCAACCTGAGCAAGGAGAGAAAGGCCTCTTCTCTCCCATCACTACAGGGCAGTGCAAACAGGCAAGCCAATCCTTCCATTCCCATGCACAGGACAAAGTTACTGGACAGCCAACTCAACCAGGCTAACAAAGTGATGAATTCAATTTATGAAAATCAAATTTGACTGATTTGACTAAGCGAACAGGTTTCTTTTTGTACTATTGGAAAAGAAACTAATGTATCTTTTTCCTTTTCCCTTTTGTTTTCTACATTTACTTCTGAAAGATTTAGGCAGCATACACTGTAAGGCTTAATTAAAATAAGCTCATAAATCAGAGGCAGACAATATAACAGCTCAAAGTTTCCCCAGGGTGGTAGAGAGTTTGGCCTTGCATGCCACCCCTGCCATTCACACCCTCGAATCTTCATAAAGCTGTGCTCAGCAAGGGCTCCAGGACGTAGGAAATCCAAAGGGACAATTGAGGAGATGCAGGACTGAGAAAGAAAGAGAAGAGACAGGCTAGGTGCAATGTCTCATGCCTGTAATCCCAGTACTTCGGGAGGCTGAGGTGGGCAGGTCACAGGTCAGGAGAATAAGAGCATCCTGGCTAACATGGTGAAACCCTGTCTCTATTAAAAATACAAAAAATTAGCCAGTCATGGTGTAGTCCCAGCTACTCAGGAGGCGGAGGCAGGAGAATCACTTGAACCCAGGAGGCGGAGGTTGCAGTGGGCAGAGATCATGCCAATGCACTCCAGCCTGGACAGCAGAGTGAGACTCTGTCTCAAAAAAAAGAATCCCAGCACTTTGGGAGGCCAAGGTGGGAGGATCATCTGAGGTCAGGAGTTTGAAATCAGCCTGGCCAACATGGAGAAACCCTGTCTCTAGTGAAAAAAAAAAATTAGCCAGATGTGGTGGTGGGTGCCTGTAATCCCAGATACTCCAGAGGCTGAGACAGGAGAATAACCTGAACTCAGGAGGCAGAGGTTGCGGTGAACCAAGATTGTGCCATTGCACTCCAGCCTGGGCAACAAGAGTGAAACTCCATCTCAAAAAAAAAAAAAAAAAAAAAAAGACAAGAGAGAGAAGAGACAAACATATCAGCCTCACAGAGAATTGTACTCAGTTAACCAAAACGAACCTGAGAGCAAACAAAACAAGAAGAGTCTGCAGCCAGGATTGTGAAGACCCAGCACCGGCAAAATCCACACCCATGCAGTCCCCATGAAGACAGACTTTGGAAGGATCTTCCCAGGACCACATGTGACATGCTAGCGCCCATTCACCCTCAGTCATCTCTGCAACTCACCAGCAAGCTCTCCCCAGCAAATGTCACTAGCTCCAAAGTTAAATCCATCATTTCCTTACTGAATATCCCAGCCTGACTTTTGGGTCTCTTCTGATTATTCCTTTCAAACTCCACCACAGGTAGGTTATTACTGATAATGACTCTTTGAGGAAGAGATTTCTGATACTTACCAATATCTATACTCCCTCCTCCCTCCTGCACATACACATGGATTTTATTTTCCAGCCTCTCCTGCAGTCTGATGTGACCAAAGGATTATGAGTGAAAGTAATGTGTGCCTCTACCAAGCCTGACACATAAGAAGAAACAAGCCATCCCTCCACACCCGATCTTTTTCTCCGTCTGCCAGCTGAATGGAGAGAAACAGAGAACTCCTGCTGACCCACACTGGACTACGACATGAGCAAGAAATATACTTTTATTATGTTAAGCTACTAATATTTTGGGATTATCTGTTAGAGCAATGGAGTCTGTCATGTTGGATTCATTTTTTAATATTCTCATGTTTTATTAATTTTTTTGCTAAAATTCATCCATATTGTGCATACTTTTATCACTGAACATCATGTAAATTTTTCCAAGTCTATTGGTATAGAAGTTACTCATTCTTTTTAATAGGGGTATAATATTCCTATGTGTACTTCAGTATATATTATTAAATTCAACATATAAGAATCAGTAATTATTACAAATGAGTATTTCTTTGTTTTTAGATTCTTACGTCTATAAATAATGCTGAAATAAACATTCTTACACATCCCCATGTGTGTTATTAACACAACTATCCTTTGATAATTTTCAAAATGATAAAATTTGCCAAAATCCCTTTGGCTTCTCTTGACTTCTCTCTTCAACTTAGTACCACTCCCAGTCTAATCTGAAGGCAATCTTCATCATTTCAATGTCCCATTGTCCCCTCCATCTGTCACATCACCCCTGTGGTCACTGTCCTACTCCAGACACCTACTACCTCTCACCTGCATGATAGCGGGAGACAGACTCTTCTTTTAAAATGTATTATTTTGGAAAGCTAGATTAAGCAGAATTAGGTTTTTTTCCAAGTGTCATCAACTCTTTAGACATTGTGAATTTCCTATAAGGGGTTACATTATGCAGCTTTCCCAAAAGTTATTTTACTATAGTTTGTTTGTTTTCCATGGAGCATCTTAAATGATTAATCTTTAAAACACAGTTTGGGAAAAGCTATTCTATATGACTCATCAAAACCAGTTTTTTGGTTTGTTCTCACTTTTTAACAAGATAAATCTGTCTCATAGATGTCATAGATCTCCACTTTGCCCTTAAGGATCATAATTCCAGATGTCAATTGAAAACTATTATTCCTGGGCATTCACAGGAGACCACAGTAATTCTGAAATAAAATGCAGTCATTCCTTGGTATCCATGGGAGACTGGTTATGGGACCCTAATGGCTATCAAGATCTAAGGATGCTCAAGTCCCTTATATAAATGGTATAGTATTTGCATGTCAACTACACACATCCTCCCATATACTTGAAATCATCTCTAGAGTATGTACTAGTAATTTTTTTTGACTATGGTGTGTCTACATTATATCAAATAATTCACCTTAAAAAGTGAAAAATGTGTTAAAGCGGATTGTATCACATAACATGTATTTAAGAGAGAAATGACTTTTTAATGACATTGACTGAGCTATATAAAATTTTTCACTTTCTTTCAGAGAGAATTACAGAGTTATTGGTGTGCCAGTCAAATGCTTATTTGTTCTCAAATCTTGTATCTGCCTTTCCCCTTGTCTCCTCTGTATCACAGCGAACTACATTTCTTAGGCTTCCTTTCCAATTGGCATCTGGAAATACTTAGTCAATGGGGAGAACTGGTAGAATGCTAGAGAGCAGATAGAGAGAAGCCAGGATATTTTCTCCTCTCTTTTAATACCTTAAGTAGCAACTTTAGGAGAATTTTTTTTCCTTTTTTGCCATGGTTCAAGCTACCATCAGCCAGCCACTCCTGGGGTCCCAGATATTCTAGGCAGCCCTGTCTTGGTCTGACTCTCATTAAAACTCCTGTCTCTGAATTTTGGAAACGTGTTTTCTCCCATTGTCTTCCCAGCCCTGGAGACAGCAGTAGTCTTCTGTTGTTTCTCATCTCTGAGTTACCTCACTCCCCATTTGACTCTTCCCCTCCCAGACCTTGCCAATTCCTTTTACTAAATTCCCTCTTATGAAATGCCTAAAGTGGTCCTTCTTTATGACTGGATCATGACTAATGTGGAAAATGGAGCAGATAATCTATTTTAGGATATTAGTAGTGAGTCAATGGCATGGCCTATGACATTTTATCAAAGGCATTGGTTCAGTGTGGCTAAGATTATCAAATGGTTCAAAAACACCTAAAAACAGACTAAAAGGTATTATATTAGCAAGGAAGGAGGGAAAATCAGTAAAGCTTGTCGCTGATGCAGGGAAGCTATTGTTTGTATATTGGTTTATACTAACAGTACTAGTCTAGATGAAGGAAGATATCACGAAATCCAGATAAAAGTAAGTAACATGAGCATATCAAGTAGCCTAGTGAAGAAAGTGAAAGGCAGAAAGCTAGTCTACCAATATGGTCTGGCTCTGTGTCCCCACAATTATATCATCTTGAATTGTAATCCGAATTTTATTCCCTACGTATTGGGAAGGAGCCCTCATGGGAGGTGATTAGATCATGGGGGCTAGTCCTTCCATGCTTTTCGCATGACAGTGAGTTTCTGCAGGACCAGATGGTTTTATAACGGGCTTTTCCCCCTTTTACTTGGCATTTCTCTCTCCTGTTGCCATGTGAAGAAGGATGTGTTTGCTTCTCCTTCTGCCATGATAGTAAGTTTCCTGAGGCCTCCCCAGCCACGCGAACTGTGAGACAATTAAACCTCTTGTCTTTATAAATTACCCAGTTTTGAGGAGTTCCCTATAGCAGTGTGAGAATAAACTAATACATCTACATGGTAACTGGTCAGAATGCTCAAAATAAAAGCCCAACTCCTTGGCTAACTAGCTGCAAGACTTTGGGCAACTTTTCTAGCAGTCTTGTGTTCTGTAATAGTTTCCTCATCTACAAAATGGGATCACTAGTATTATCTGCTACAGAGAGTTGTGAGAATTACATTGATTAATACATATAAATGTCTTACAACATGTTTAGGACATAGTAATCACCAAATTATTGTCAGGTTTCATTCTTATTATTCTATTGATTATTAATTCTAGGTTTACAAATAGAGTTAGGAGGCCACTAATCCAAGATGGCTGATTGCTGACAGCTCGGGATTGTAGCTCCCGGTGAAAACCCAGAGAACGAGAGGACGCCACACTTTCGGGCGAATTTTCGTCACTCACGGACCAGAAGATTCCCAGTGGAGGGGCCCCACGGGTCGCCAGCGTGACTCCTGTGGCCGGCGCGGCGGTTTTGCCGGCAGCTCTTCATGTAGAGTGGACGGGCTTGGTTCCCCTACTGACTGATGCTTGGAGCTCCGGGAAGGCAGAGATGCTTGTTACGGACTCAATAAGAAAGCCAGACCATAGATTCCCAGGCAGAGGAGCACTATCAGCCTTATTACTGCTGTTTTGGCCGGCGCAGTGGGTTGCTCGGATTCCAGCACTGGGAATCAATAAACTGGGGGTCCACTCAGAAACCTAATTAGAAAGGTGGTAACTGTAAAGATGACAGATGGATAAATTCATAATAAAGGGAAAAAACCAGCCTAAAAAGGCTGAGAATACCCAAAATCAAAACCCCTCTCCCCCTACAGGGGATTGCTGCTCCTTATCAGCAACGGAACAGGCCCTGATGGAAAAGGACTGTGTCCCATTATCTGAAGTTGGCTTCAGAAGGTGGATGATAAGAAACTTCTGGGAGTTAAAAGAACTTGTTCTAACCCAATGTAAAGAAACTAAGAACTTTGAAAAAAGGTTCGACAAAATGCTAAAAAGAATGGACAATATAGAGAGGAATATAAATGAACTAACGGAGTTGAAAAATA
>CM052657.1:6703911-6725564 GCA_028533165.1 Leontopithecus rosalia | reverse complement strand
GCGGGGGGGAGCATGGGAGGGATGGCATGGGGAGAAATGCCAAATATGGGTGAAGGGGCAGAAGGCAGCAAAACACACTGCCACGTGTGTACCTATGCAACTATCTTGCATGTTCTGCACATGTACCCCAAAACCTAAAATGCAATAAAAATTTTAAAAAAAAAGTGGGCAAAGGACATGATAGACATTTTTCAAAAAAAAACATATAAATGTCCAACAAGCATTTGAAAAAAACAGTATCACCACATCCTCTCCAGCATCTGTTGTCTCCAGATTTTTTAATGAACGCCATTCTAACTGGCATGAGATGGTATCTCAATGTGGTTTTGATTTGCATCTCTCTAATGACCAGAGATGATGAGCATTTTTTCATATGTTTGTTGGCCTCTTGTATGTCTTCTTTTGTAAAGTGTCTGTTCATATCCTTTGCCCATTTTTGGATGGGCTTGTTTGCTTTTTTCTTGTAAATCTGTTTGAGTTCTGGGGAAATAGGGGAAGGACAGCATGGGGAGAAATATCAAATGTGGGTGAAGGGGCAGAAGGCAGCAAAACACACTGCCACGTGTGTACCTATGCAACTATCTTACATGTTCTGCACATGTACCCCAAAACCTAAAACGTAATTTAAAAAAAAACAGTATCACCAATCCTCAGGGAAATGCAAATTAAAATCACAATGAAATATGATATACCAATCAGAATATCTATCATTAAAATGTCAAAAATAAATGTTGACAAGGATGCTGAGAAAAATTAACACTTGTACACTGTTAATGGGAATGTGGAGTAGTACAACCTCTATGGAAAATAGTGTGGCGATTTCTCAAAGAACTGAAAGTAGAGCTCCATTTGACCTAGACCTAGCAATATCACTACTAAGTACCTACCCAAAGGAAAAGAAATTATTACATCAAAAAAAACCCTGTACTTGTATATTGCAGTACTACTATAATGAAGATATGGAATCCACCTAAATGTATACACACACACACACAATGGAATACTATTCAGAAAAAAGGAATAAAAGTATGTCTTTTTCAGAAACATGGGTGGAACTAGAGGTCATGATATTAAGTAAAACAGCTCAGACACAGAAAGTCAAATGCCACATGTTCTCACATAGTAAGTGGGAGCTAAATAGTATATTGTGTACACACAGACATAAGAGTATGGAATAACAGACACTGGAGACTTGGAAGGGTAGAAGGGCGGGAAAGTGGAAGGAATGAGAAATTACTTAGTGGGTACTAATTTAGTGTAACCATTACTTTAGTGTAATGGTTACACTAAAAGCCCAGGCTTCATCATGACACATGTTGTGTATGCACATAATATATTATTCATTAAAGAAAACTGCACTTGCACCTTTAAATTTATACTAATAAAAAAGCCCAAATTTTTGCTACTGTGAGTGAAAATGGTATATTCTATTTAGTTGCATTTGTATCATTAGTGACATTGCAAATATTTAATCATATTTATTTTTATGCTTCTTTGTGAATTGCTTCTTCATGTCTTTTTGGTCAAGTCATTAAATGTCACTGCAGCTCAACTTCCACAGTTGTAAAGTGACATCAATAGATCCCACATCTCAAGGCTGAAGTAGAGATTAAGTAGATTAATGTCAGTGAAAGCACTTTAAAGACAAGATCATATAGAGGACTTATTTAATAATCCAACAAGTATTTACTGAGCACCCTCTATGTACTAAGCTGTGTGCTATGTTTAATGGAAGAATACAAAAGAAATTACAGTTTATGGATTGTCACTCAGGTATACTGGTGGATCTGAATTGACTTGGGCATCTAAAATGTGTGCCTAAAATTTGTCAAAGGATCAAGGAACATCTAAAGGAGAGTCATGCCATTTTGACAGCCCTCCTTGTTCTATTCTTCGGCACTCTGAGCTTGTCAACTACATACTGTCACAGTGTCCAGTAGCACTGAATTTGTGGGGAATGAAAATCATCAGCAAAAATGTTGTATGACTTCCCTTCCCTTTGTTTCAATTTTGGAAGACTCTCATAAACAATCGTGTATTTTAGAATCATGTTTCTTGTTTCTGATCAGGCAGTAGGCATTGGACAGAATCCTCATCTCCTGGGGAATTATCACACTTAACGAAACAAACAAACAAACAAACAAAAACGCTCTGTAGTCACCAGGCACTATACTTGAAAATGTCAAAAGAGCACAGTGGTAGCTCAGTTCAATAATGAATATTATAAACACATTGGTCAGAGTGGGGGCAGGCTTAGTTGTTAGGTAATTCTCCTGTTAGAGTTTTCTAATTCTTAGCTTATTTTTGTCTCTTCTTATGATTGGACAGGCATGTTTCTTCTGTGCTGTATTCTTTCAGCAGAGTATTTTTAAAATTCATTTAAAAGAAAGGCAAATAGCTACCATTTTAATCTCCTAGTAAATGGATATTTCCTGCCTTAATAGAAACAAGACGCATTTTCACAGCTTCAGGTTGGATTAAATTTTCTAAATAACAAACTCTTTTCAGTGCTTTTTCTTTTGTGCTTTGAAGGATAAACTCAAAAGTTGAAGTAATGGATCAGGAGCAGTAACTAGTGTAAGTTAGACTCCATTTGATGGTATATTCCTTTTCCTGCAGAAATGAACACTCCTTTGTAACCTCAGAATAGTAATTCATAGCTATTCTTCTGCTAATGGACTCTTACAAAATACACTTACCCCCAAAATGGACTTCAGCATCACATGGGCTGCCTAGCACCATCAATCAGAATATGCCCAGCAGGAGACAGCAGCTGTAATGTTATAGAAAAAGTTCCACTTGGGACAAGGAGACTTGTATTCAAATCTCAGCTCTGCCACTTACAAGCTCTGTGACCTCAGGAAATCTGCTCAAGATCTTTGAGCTTTCAGTTGTCTTATCTATAATAGAGAATTTGGGGACCTCAAAGATTTCTAAATTCCCTTCAGTGGCTAAGAACTCTATATCCTCTGCACTATCTGGCATTTAAAAGTACTACAAGGTTCAACCTTCTCTTTCACTGACGAAACATACAGGCATTCAAGACATATTTATAGAGCTCCTGCGTGCCAGATATTATTGCCTTCTGTTCAGGAAAAACCAAGAGCAATAAAACAAAGTCCCTGTTTTCAAGAAATTCACAACCTAGAAAGAGAGATAGACAGGTTGAGAAGAAATTTCAACATAAAGCAGTGACTGCTGTGAGGAGATTTCTTCACATAACAGAGATTCAGAGTGCTGCAGAACTTATAACTAACAAAAAAGAATGCGGCATTGGATTTTTGAAGTTCAGAGAAAAGAGTGTTGAAGTGAAATAAATGGTCTTTATATGCATAAAATACTGCATTTGAGGTGAAAAATGAAAGATAAAATTCAACCCTCACTGGCCACCTGCACTAAGTCATGTCTGTGAAGTAACAGACATAATGTTAGGTTGAAATGTTTAAAATAAATAGAAGAAGGAAGGAAGGAGAAAAGTAACGAAGGAAAGGAAGGAGGGCGTGAGGAAGGAAAAAAGAAACCCTTCATATAAATGGATGAGTACGGAAAAGCTGCTGTTTATCTCTTAGAATTTATTAGACTGCGTCTTGTATTAAAAGGATTCTGTGTAATTGGCTAACACAAGTCTTTAAAATAAATATTTACTGAGTATGAGCCAGATGCCTTGAGAAAGAAAAGGTGAGTCTGATACCTTCAGGGGAGGCAGAGGAGAAAACCAGGGAACTGCTTAAGGTCTCCTTCTGTTCCCAAACAGTATGATACTTTCCAGAATGAGTTAGAACAACAAATGCATGAATAGCCCTCTCCTCAAATTATCAAGTGTAAAATAAAGGGAGTTACCCAAGCTCATCCTGGCATCAAATGAAACACGGAAAATAATTACTGGAAGATGAAATCAGTCAATTCAACTTGCCAAAAATTTACAGTGGATGAAACTTCGCACGAGATCTGTTATGGTGCCTTATTCTACATTTTGTTGCTTCTATTATATTTCTCAGGAAATTACCAGCTTGTTTTTCTTAAGAAACTTTGTTTGTTTTATTTTTTAATGTACAATTAAGTCATTACTGACTGTATCAACCCTTTGTGCTACCAAAAAGTAGATCTTATTTATTCTATTTTTTTTGCACTCATTAACCATTCCCACCTTCTCCCCTGCTCAACCTTCCCAGTCTCTGGTAACCACCCTCCTAGTCTCTGTTTATCAGTTCAGTTGTTTTAATATTTATTTTTGATTATATTTTGGAAGATTGATTGAAAGTATTAGAAGAATACAGACTGAAGAACTGTAGAGAGGGTGGAGCAAAGGAGTGTATGTAATACATCTACTTCCTTTCCAAAAGTTCTGTGTAACTAAGTGAGAACATGTGATGTTTATCTTTCTGTGCTTAGCTTTTGTCTCTTAACATACTGATCTCAATTTCCATTCATGATGTTGTAAATGACAGAATCTCATGCTTTAAGAAGTTCCACTTTTTTTTTTTTTTGAGACGGAGTTTCGCTCTTGTCACCCAGGCTGGAGTGCAATGGCACAATCTCGGCTCACCACAACCTCCACCTCCTGGGTTCAGGCAATTCTCCTGCCTCAGCCTGCCGGGTAGCTGGGATTACAGGCACGCACCACCATGCCCAGCTAATTTTTTGTATTTTTAGTAGAGACGGGGTTTCACCATGTTGACCAGGATGGTCTCAATCTCTTGACCTCGTGATCCACCCGCCTCGGCCTCCCAAAGTGCTGGGATTACAGGCTTGAGCCACCGCGCCCGGCCTAAGAAGTTCCACTTTTATGCCACCTTGCACGTCTCCGTGATAGCTAGGGAACACAAACATGTTGTTACTGCATTCTGACCTCACTGCCTCTACTTTTGGTTTTCTTTTTTATTTATTTTTTTTTTTGAGACGGAGTTTCGCTCTTGTTACCCAGGCTGGAGTGTAATGGCGTGATCTCGGCTCACCGCAACCTCCGCCTCCTGGGTTCAGGCAATTCTCCTGCCTCAGCCTCCCGAGTAGCTGGGATTACAGGCACGCGCCACCATGCCCAGCTAATTTTTTTTATCTTTAGTAGAGACGGGGTTTCACCATGTTGACCAGGAGATCTCTTGACCTCGTGATCCACCCGCCTCGGCCTCCCAATACTTTTGGTTTTCTAATCAACTCAATTAAGAAATGTCCTTATACTGTTGGGTAAGTCTTTGGAAACCAGGTAACTATTCAATCATCTGTTACTTAGAACTTTGGAACAGACATAGATGTACTGCATACACTACTCTGCTCCACCCTCTGAATACAAAATTCTTCAGTTTGTATTCTTCCAACACTTTCAATCAGTCTCTCAAAATATAATTGTTGAGCACTCACTATGTGTGAGGCATTGTGCTGGGCTTTGCCTTCACAGAACTTTGCCCACAGAACCCAGTAAGGAATGCATGCAGAAGCAGTGGTGTATGGGTTAAGAGAAATACAACTTGAAATTTGATAGTGTTTTCCTATTTCTGTGGTATAAATACACACACAGTGGCCAATTTCAAGCTACCAATATGAGGTAACTGAAAGTGGAGTTGAGAATAGATGTATACAATGGGGTCTCTGAGCAAACTCCCGAATGACACTGAACAGGCCAGTAAACAAACATTTACTTTATAGACTGGTATGTACCATAATAGATAAACAAAAGAGAAGTCCAACTACTGGTATCATTAAACATTTACTCTATATATGCATCAGTGCATATATATACATGGGCACTAATTGCTCTACATGCAAGATCTCATGAGTCCTCATCACAACCCTTCAAGTAAGCACTACTGATACCCAAGTTTTACAAAAAAGGTAATTATGCCCAAAATGTAATCAAGTAACTTGCTCAAATCCAATAGCTAGTCAATAATGGAGGTGGAATACAGAGTCATGTGCGTTCTAAAACCTGCATTTTTTTGCCTCTATGCTCTATTGCCTCTCTCAGAAAACATGCTAGTTTGAGAGTACCAAAAGGGTGACCCAAACAGACTTGGGAGCAGAGAATCAGTCATTCTCTAAAAGGCAGTCATAGCTGAGGTCTCAAAACCTATG
Source organism: Leontopithecus rosalia (assembly GCA_028533165.1). Lineage (NCBI taxonomy): Eukaryota > Metazoa > Chordata > Mammalia > Primates > Cebidae > Leontopithecus > Leontopithecus rosalia. The sequence continues at coordinate 6,719,495 of CM052657.1, read as the reverse complement.
AGTTCTGTAGCAGAGACTTCCATTTCTGTTTCCTATACATATACTGATGGACTATATTTTCTAGTCTCACCTATTATTTTGAGTAACTACGTGGTGGAAGTGTGTGTGTGTGTGTGTGTGTGTGCGCGCACGCATGCCTGTGTGTGTATAAGTGAAGCATGCTGCTTTCATGCTTGGTCATGAGGTTCTTCATTTTCTCTCTTTCCCCATGCTCCAATGAATGGAGGCATCTCCAAAGACCTACACAATGGGGGAGCCACGGAGACAGATGAACTATGAGCCCTTGAATGGCCACAAAAAAAGGCCTCCCAACTAGAAATACTATCATTGTACTCTGAAGCACATGAGAAATACATTCTTATCATCATTAGTCTCTGAGAATTTTGGATTTATTTTTTACATCTGCTAGCAACATATTGTCCATTACAAACAGTGAGCCAGACACACAGGCTGAATGAGGAAAGGTACAGTATTCTAAGCAGGGGTATTAGACTGATCCAGAGGTTAGGACCATGTTAAAGGAACCGACACAGAGTTCAGTATATTTGGAACACAAAGAAGGAGGAACAGAGGTAAGATATGATCTTGGAAAGGTAGACAGAGCTACAACATTAAAGCCTTAAAGCTATGTTGGGGACTTTATATTTTATTAAAAAGTATCAGACAACCGTTAAAGGGGTTCACTAAGTGCAATGCCAAGATCAAATGCATGCTTTAGAAATCTTACTCTTACTGCAGAATGGAGGATGGATCACAGAGAACTAAGACTGCACCGAGGGAGACAGATTCGGAAACCGTGGCAATACCCTTTTGAAGAGAATGATGATAGCTTGGCCTCAGGTGATGGCAATGGAGATGGAGGAAAGTCAAAAACGTGAGAGTTCTTTAAAAGGTAGAGACCACAGGATTGTGTGACACAGACACTAGCTACACTACAGACACGCAAGCATGGCAGGATTCCGTCTCTCACTATCCCATCTGCCATGACAATTACCAGGGACAGAATCAACAATATGAACTAGTCTTGGACATAATGTGGATTCTATATCCATGAAAATTATCATAGTTGAAAATAAGATCTATCTCTAGCTAGTTTAAACAGATATTTATTAAAGGATATTAGATCATTCATAAAATCTCCTAGAGTATTAGAGGAGCAGGGAAAAAAAAAAAGGTTCTACCATGAGGATTTATAGCAAATCGTACCAGAATGCTACTTCACTGCTAACTTCATTTCTCCCATTGCTGGTCTAAGGCCCCACAGCTGTACCACCAACACGGCCAAGGCAAGGTGTAACGTGTTTGCTCAAACACTCCTGCTTCAAAAATCAGATGTAACTGCCAGCACCTTGCCTTGATGGTGTTTTCCAATGCAACTTTTTCTTTGTGCACGAGTTTCCAGTGCAATATTTGGTCATAGTACTCTGCTAGCAAGCACCAAAGCTACATGCCACAAGAGAAGTTAGGAAAACAAATATTTTTTTTCTTCTATGGTAGCAAATTATTTATAAATAAAATAATAAATTCAATTCCTCAAACACAGAAGAATCTTCCTAGATGCTAGGTGACAAAAAGAGTAACAAATATTCACTGGGTAAACTTCCGGGGATAATTAAGGCTGCAGTCTTCAGGAGTCTGTATAAAAAGTGAGGAATTGACAAGGGCAGAAACCCAGAGTGGTCAAAGGCAAAATGAACTTATTTCAAAACAAATCAGGAAACGAAGAAAGGTTGACGAAAATAAAAATACAAATCCATTCATAATGTTCCAAAGACCCGGTTCTGCCTTTATTTAATGCATTTCTCCATTATTTTAAAAATGAAATAAAAAATAACAGGAATTGACTATGAAAAGCAATCCTACGCAGAATCCTTTCATAAAGCAAACAATTATCCCTTAAGTGTTTCGTCACCTCTGATTTACTTATATTGGGTTGGTCAAAGTAGGATACAAGTATTCAATAATACTTATACTTACTCAATAATAAACAAAGTAAACAAAGGGATAGTCGTTATTAATGAAGCAAGGAATATCTGGTGAAGGGTAATGTGCCTGTGGCTGAAACCTCTGACCTGGTTACGTAAGAACAGGTCATATGAGGCCCCTCTGGTGAAGTGCAAAAGTTCACAAGGGCCTTAGAAGATCTAATTGTTGAAAAAGGGAACAATCCTCTCTAAACTTCGCAGTCATGAATTAAATTCCAATTTACTAAAGTATTCAGCATCACAGTCCTGTCAGCACTTCTGAGCACCTTGTAACATACAAAATACTGGACCAAAAAGCCACTACTGGGAAGACAATCAACCCATTCACTGCCCTTAAGGAACTCACGTTCTAGTTAGAGAATCCAGTCTGTAGATTATGATTATTCATGACAGAAGGAAAACCAATCACCCTAATAATGATCAAGGAAATGATCTGGGTTCAGAAGGGAATAGCAATTCCCTTCTGGAATTAATTCTGGAGCTGACTGAATTGGCTAGAAGAGCTGGTGGCATTTGAGCTAGGCTGAAAAGAGTAGAGTAGGCAAAAAGCCACTGTGGTACAAAAGTACAAAGCTGCAGAAGTACAGGGCTAGGGTGAGGATGGTTAAGACAGCTATACCTTTAGCACTGGGTACCACAGCAAGGAGAGACTGGATTATGGGTCTGGAATGTAGGCTTGGACAAGATGGTTGAGGACCTAGGGTCATGTAACAACCAAACCGGGACATATTTGAAAGTGGAGGGGAGAGCAATGATGCTAGAACCATAGCTATAAAGCAAGAATGTCCTGGGCATACTAGATGCATGCCCACCCTAGCCTTCGAGATCAAATCATGATTCTTTTCTGTAAGTCAACGGGAGTCATCCAATATTTTTGAACCCAGCAGTCATAGTGATCATGGCTGTGGATTAGACTGGTCACTGCGCAGCAGTATAGGGCAGAGGCTAGAGAAGAAAGAAGGCCATTGTAATAGTTTAGGCAAAAAACGAGACCTCACAGGTAGAGAAGCAAGGGGTTTAGAGGAGGAAAGTTGCAGGAGATAGTGCATGAGGGTAGACTTGTAATAAAACAGCTGAGTTTACTCACATACATGATCAAGTACAGGCCAGGAACCAATCTATTTCAAAGTAGGGGCTGCAGAAGAATCTGCTTCCACAGTCTAAACTGTCTAATAATGGAGTTTTACTCTGCTCACTGGTGAACCTATCCTTATCCACTTGGATTTAAAACATAGGCCAAAAGGTCAGATTTCCTAACAGAAAACTCTATATTATGCAAACGGGGAGTTAGTCGGCCAGATTTCCTGAGGAAAAGTATTTCTTACCCTCCTTTCACCATCACCTGAAATGCCTCCATTTATGATTCCTTCCTTTGGATGGCAGAGAGTGCTTTTGGCCTCATCCGTTCTCAACTACAATTCAAATGCCGGGAGAAGGGAAGATTCCTTAAATTCTTATCAATCACCACTCAATTATACCTTTCCTAAGTACCTCTCTTATCATACTTAGTTTATTTTCTGCATTATCCATACAGAGGTAAGTCCGTGTTCATTTTTGCTCTCCTGTCGTGGTTCCTAATCTTCTTGAGGGCAGAGACAATGTCTTACTCATCTTTGGCATCTCAGCAACTAATCCTGTGCCTTGTGCACTCAGTGATAAATACTCAAGGCCAGATTTCCCATTCAAAACCAGTGAGACCTTAAGCAGTGATGTGACCTCCTGAGTTTCCCTGTCTCTAGCCTATCTAGAAGATGAAAGCATTCAAATCTACTTCCCACGTTGTTGAGAAGCCTGTATTGGAACATATCTGGCAAACCGTAAATCACTATATACATACAGATCAGTATTTGCAAGCAACCAGCACAATTGCTGGCAAGAAAGGGTGTTGATTGTATGAAGGAACAAGTGCACAGCTCTTTCATAAATGGACCCCCTAGAAAAGGGCCCGAGTTCAGCAAAGGGCCAGAGAGGGATCGGAGCTGAGCAGAGGATAATGATACTGGGATCACGCAGTAGTACTATATTTATCTTCCTTTGTTGTTGAGGCAAGGAGGAAACTTTCCCCTGCCCTGGCTCCAGAGCATTTCTCAAGCAGGGACACATGGACTTTGAGGCTGTTAGATCCCAGCATCTCAGATAAATTCTGAATCCTGGGGCTGCCTCGTTTGCAAATTTTCTGTCAAGATTTACTATTCATGTGTCAGCTGTGTGGCCCAATTGCGATCTGTTATTTTCATTTGCTGGGCTTAGTTGTTTATCCAGGTTTCTTCATCTGCTTCTCTTTGAATTTGTTATCTAAATATATATCTGCTGAGCTTGAATTATTTTTACTTCTTTTCCTTTTAGCTCCCTGGCCAATTTTGAAAGCTGCCTCTCTAAAGAGTCAATTTATAAGTGGGTTATTTGGAACATCTTTAAGCACATCTCAGTCTCATTATTTTTACAAACCCCCTCGGTCTTTTCTGCTCTCCTCCCCAAGAAACACCAACTCCATAAAAATCACGCACTGTGTAAGGGACGTGGAGACATAATGAAGCAAATCACGGAAAATGTGGTTGGTAGAATTATTTGTAGAAGCAGATGGGAGGTCTGAATAAAAGAAATGCTAGAACCAAGGATGTCTCCTGAGACAGGCAGGGCCCACTTCTGAAAAAGAAAAATGCAGTAAAATAGGGACTTAAGAGTAGCATCCTTTGGAGGAACTTTGAAATTTGGGGACCATGAGATCATGGAGGGCAACATATCAATAGTAGAGATGATGGTTTAATCATCACACCACTTACACTGGGGGCCCCTGGGAGGACCAACACCTCCTTCTCAGTGCCACAATCTTGAATGTCTGCAAACTCAGAGAGGGCTGCAAGGGCAGCCACGTCCTACCTCAAGTTAGCTGTCAACCCATTTATTACCACTTTTCTGAGTCAATGATAGTTAAGATTTTAATAAATCAGAAGGAAAATTGCCTACCTTGCTTTGGGACTTTTCCCCTCTTCCTATTAGCAAGTCATCTGTAATGCACCTACACTATGTGAGCCTAAATCCTGGATAAGGGTCTCTGGTGATCTATCCAAGCTTGAGAACTAGCTTCCCTAGGTAAATAAAAGTCTTTACATCTGATTGCCCATAAATCCACCTCCATTGCTACAGCATTGGTGAAACTAGACAACAGAGAAATATAATATTTTCCCAAAGAAAAAATATTTGATCTAAAATAGGGAATCAGGAAGAACAAATCAATGAGAAAAGGAGGAAGATCTGTTTCTGAAAAAGCCACCCACACAGTGAGTAGTTATTGGGTCATGGATGTAAATTTTGGGCTGACAACTAGTGGATTACACAAATGTGCATGAGGATACAGGCATCTTTCTGAAACGGTGAGGATAATCCAGCCTCTCAACTTCAGTGGGATTTTGAGGGGGGCTTAAGTGGGTGAAAACTACCCAAACCATGCATATGTATGCATATGTATTAACCAAAAAAAGAAATTTACTTCTAGAGTAAAATCCTGACTTTATTCAAGAAGGAAAAGAACAAGGTGGAGAAGGAGGATAAGGAGGAAACGGAAGGGAAGGGAAATGGAAGGGAAAGGGGGAGGGGGAGGGGAGGGAAGGGGAGGAGAGGGGAGGAGAGGGGAGGAGAGGGGAGAGAGAAAGAAAGAAGGAGACAGAAAGAATGGGGAGACACTCCAAGCATTAAATCCCTGCTCTCTCTGACATGGACAAGCTCCTAAACTTTTCTGAACACAAGGTTTTTAATCTTTAGAAAAGGGAAAATAAAACCTTTCCCAAAAAACACTGTGACAACTACGAGTGAGATAGTGTTTGTAAAGCATGTGGCACGGAGGGCAAGGGCAATGGAGGGTAATGATGACAGTGATGACTGATGACAGCAATGACACTGATGCAAAGGAAAGAAGAGAGAAGGTTAGGAAGGAAGGGGGGGAAATAAATCAACCAAGTCAAGCTTCTTAGAAAGAAAGGAAATAGCAGTCTCTATAAAAGCAAGTCAAAGCCATCTAAAGAGGGGAAAAAGCAAGACAGAATTCAGTGTAATGGAGAAGGGCTCCTTTTAAATTCAATTTACTTCTAGCTAACAGAAACATTTCAAATGCACAAAACAGACAGATGAATGCTTTGCCCATTGAGAGATGCTAGTCCTAGCTCTTGAGAAGGCCCCAAAATGTAGAATTTCTTTTAAAAAAAAAGTTTGCTCCATTTTATTGATTGTCAAATGCCTTGGGTCCAATTCAACTCCAAAAACATTGAATAAGGACACACTAAGTGCCAGGAATTAGATGCTAGGCATCTAAAAATAAACAGAAAAAAATGAATTTGTGACTTGAACGGAAACAACAGATTAATATACCACTAAATATAATGCAAGTGGAGATGCCACAAAATCAATGTGAAATACAATGGAAGTACAAATAAAATAGTAATTAACTGGCTCAGGAGGGACTCTTCACTGAAAAAGTAGTATTTGCTTTGGGCCTGGAACACCAATTATGGGTAGGCAAGGCAAAAAAGAGAGGGGTACCCATTCAGCAGAGGGTACAGAATGACAAGGCAAGAGTCTGCCTGTCGCCTTTTCAGGGGCTTGGAATCTCCATAACCACACAATCCAATGCTTTTGGCTTTTCTGCTCTCTAATGCTTGGCCAACAGTTCTTGAAAAACTTAACCTTCTGTGCACTCGGGGCCCTGCAGTCTCACCCTTCTATAGAAATTAACTGGTTCAAATATTTCATAATGAAACGTCCATGGACATTCGTGATATTTTAGCAGTTGCCTTCTGGAAAGATAATGCATTGGCCTAAAACAATGACTCCAATAGTGGAAATTTCTAGCATGTTAATAATTCAAAGTCAGGGCAGGAGTGGAGAAGATGGGCCATTGAGAGGAGAGAGCCACCTCAGCATTGGCATATAGATACACTTCCTATTACTTTCGTGATTCATATCTATGTGTAAGCGCAGCTATAAGAAAAAGAAAATCCAAGCCGGGCGCGGGGGCTCACTCCTATAATCCCAGCACTTTGGGAGGCTGAGGCAGCTGGATCACGAGGTCAAGAGATCGAGATCATCCTGGTCAACAAGGTGAAACCCCGTCTCTACTAAAAATACAAAAAATAGCTGGGCATGGTGGTGCACGCCTGTAGTCCCAGCTACTAGGGAGGCTGAGGCAGGAGAATTGCTTGAACCCAGGAGGCAGAGGTTGTGGTGAGCCGAGATCATGCCATTGCACTCCAGTTTGGGTAACAACAGCGAAACTCTGTCTCAAAAAACAAAAAAGAAAAGAAAAAGAAAATCCATCACTGATTCTAGACACCCACAAAAGGGATATAAAGGGTAGAAACTTTTTTTGTTCTGTTTAAATGTATGTTCACAAGTCCCATATGGGGCTGGGAAGATTGGGTGCATTTGATGTGTTGCATGAAGCTCAGTATTCAGATTTACAAATGTGTTTTACATTTGCCACTGCTGTGATGGCTAAGGTGTTATAAGCAGCATGCCTTGTTCTGAGTGGGGATACTTGGTGAAACCATGATAGTAAATGTAGTGTTCAGAAAAAGTCTGGCACTTTTACAAGTAAAAAGTCATTATGAGGGTAAGGATAATGATGCAAAGTAGAACGGCAAAACCTAGAGGCACAGTTAGAGCTCATCCCTCCATTCAGAATTTAAAATGCACCAGGTGGGAACTGGGCTGAATGGTCACCTGTCCTTAGAAGAATCTCTTCTCATACTGATTGTGAAAACACAAAGGGATGGAGGGAATATTTTAAGCATAAAAGAAAAAGAAGTCTGTTCAAACCACTTCAAACATATCATGACTAGCATACGAATTACAATTTAAATAATTAGTAAACATGTATTGAATACCTATGATGTGCAAGACAGGAGGTGTAAAAAGTGCATCCTCCTTACTTTGCTCCCTTAGAGAATTTCAAGCTAATTGAAGAGCCCAGAAAAGACAGGAATAGAAAGGTAGATCTACCTGATATTAGTAGATTTAAGGGAATAAAGGTCTTCAAAATCAAGTAAGTTTAAGGACATCTAAAAAATCTTAAATAGGAATCATTTCTGGAGGACCTTCCAGATCCTCTAACGTGTGAACGTCTGTATGACTATATAAGAAAGATGTGCAACATGGACTGTTTGCCAAAGTCAATTAACTGCAAAATGCTGTTTTCAGAGATCTCTTCATCAGGCAAATATCCCACAGAACTGAGTTTGGTAGCACAGAAGCAATGATCTGAAAGCACGTGTAGAATTAATTTAGAAAACATCTTCAAATTTAAGTAGACATCTATACTTATTCTTATCATCAGTTTCCTGCAAAGGTATCATTCCTTTTCAGAGTTTTAGAAGCAAAGAGATTGGATTTCAAAGGGTAATAAACCACGTGCAGAGAAAAAAAACTCAAGCAGAACGGCCCACAGAATTCAGTGAACAGAAGGAATGAGTTGCTAGGGAGGTGACTGAGACAAAGCACACAACCAGTGTGGTTGATAACACCTACAGAAAAGCTATTTCGAGAGAGAGAGAGAGAGAGAGAGAGAGGCCGGAGGAAAGTGGTAAGAGGAACAGGAAGCCAAGTGTGGGATGCACCAAAAACAATGAGGACGACTCTTCCTGTTCCTGAAAATTCCTATATAGGCATTCGAACATCAGATTTGCCTTTTTTTTTGTCATCAGTTATTTCTCAGTACTTAGACTCATTTTCATTAATATTCTCCAAATGCAAGCATCTTTGGGCTCTCCATGAGAATGGCCAGTTTGGGAGAAGAGCTTGGAACGGCTGTCTTCGAATTCAACTTCTCAGCAGTACTTGGAGCTCTGTGCTCAAAGCCAGAGGCAGCCCACAGAGAGCTCTGAGAGGATTAGAAACAGGCATCCCCCCAGGCAGACAATGGCTTGCTGAGGAACAGTGCCTTTGCAGAAATTAGCAAAAGGAAATTCTCCACGTGAATGAAACTCTGTGAAAGAGCACATGGCTTGCAGGCAGAGCACAAACCCTGTTTCAGTTGCCATCACCTTTGCAATCCAGCACTCCTGGGCAGGACACAGACTGACTAGTCATATAGAACAGCCCTATCTGTTTCCATCCTCCCATTTGCTTTCCATGGAAAATCCTCTCAAAAGGAATAAGCTTTTTCTTTTAGTTGAAGAGTCCCTAATCAGAGTATTATCTGGAGGCTGCAAAGCTGTAATCAGCAAAATGTACTAAACTAAGATATAGACCATTTCTCTCCAGCTCAGCTTTGCCACTGACTAAGTATATGGAATCTGGGCAAACTGTCTCTACTAAAAATACAAAATTAGCCAGGCATGGTGGAGCATCCCTGTAATCTCAGCTCCTCAGGAGGCTGAGACAGGAGAATAGCTTGAACCTAGGATGCGGAGGTTGTGGTGAGCTGGATTGCACCATTGCACTCCAGCCTGGGTGACTAGAGTGAAACTTGGTCTCAAAAAAACAAAAACAAAAAAACTAAACAAACAAAAAACTAAAAAACTATTTTATCTCATAGGATTTTTTAGGTTGCAAAAATGTCCAAAATTTCTTGTAGTGCCTCCCATTCAAGCTATTAAATCTCTCTCCACCTCTTGAATATATACTAGCCTTGTGACTTGTTTTGGCCAATAAAATGCTTTGCAAGCAATGTGATGCCAGGCTCAAAAGATCTTTGCATAGTTTCAGGCAATCTTTTGGAATCCTGCATAGCCACCATATGAACAAGCCCAGGCTAGCCTGCTGGAGGATGAAAGAGCATGAGGAGCAGAGGTGAACCATCTTAGTTGATGCCTTCCTAAACCAGCTGTCCCCAGGTAACCTGGCAGTTGCACATGCATGCGTGATCTACACGTGCGTGCGCGCGCGCGCACACACACACACACACACACACACGAACACAGTCCAGTCTAACGGAGCTAAAAAGCTAGAGTCAACCCACATTACCAATCAGCAGAATTTTGAGCCACATAAATAAATGCTCTTATACTACCAAGTTTTGGGTTTTGTTAAGTAGCAATAAAAAATTGATAGATAACTAGCCAGTTTTCCCAGCACCATGTATCAACTTTCTATTGCTAATTAACAAAACCCAAAACTTGGATAAAGAAAATGTGACATATATACACCATGGAATACTATGCTGCCAATAAAAAGAATGAGTTCATGTCCTTTGCAGGCACATGGATGAAGCTGGAAACCATCATTCTCAGCAAACTAACACAGAAACAGAAAACCAAACACCTCATGTTCTCATTCATAAGTGGGAGTTGAACAATGAGAACACATGGACACAGGGAGGGGAACATCACACACCAAACCTGTCAAGGGTTGGGAGGCAACGGGAGGGAGAGCATTAGACAAATACCTAATGCATGTGGGGCTTAAAACCTAGATGACGGGTTGATAGGTGCAGCAAAGGACCACGGTACATATATACCTATGTAACAAAACTAAATGTTCTGCACATGTATCTGAGAACTTACAATAAAATAAAAAGTTTACTTTAAAAATGAAAATTGATACATGGAGCCATAGCATTCTCATTTGCAAACTGATGGTTAATCCTTAAGATCCATTTTAGTTAGAAGATTCTATGGTAACAAAAGATTTTCTAATCTAGTTACCACTGGGCTATCTTCTCCATTTTTTGTTAAATTTCCAGGAAATGAGGGAATAAAGTTGGTAGTAGCACTCTTCTAGGTTCTCATTTTATTCTTGGCCAGGCACAGTGGCACATGCCTGTAACCGTCACACTTTGGGTGACCAAGACAGGACAATTGTTTGAGGCTAGGAGTTTGAGAGCAGCCTGGGCAACAAAGTGAGACCCCGCCTCTACAAAAAAATTAAAGAATTAGGCAGGCATGGTGTTATGTGCTTGTAGTCCTAGCTACTAGAGAGCTGATGTGAGAGGATCACCTGAGCCTAGGAGTTCAAGGCTGCACTGAGCTATGATTGCACAGCAACATGCAAACATAAAAAAGTTTCATTCTGTATACCATACTCAGAGAATAAGAAACAAATCCAAACTTAAGAAATGAGAGACTTTAATCAAAAGGATTATTGCAAGAAACATTGCTGCAAACTATTCCAATGTGGAGAACGCTCTGTCTATAAGACATACAGTCCTCTCAAGGGCCAAGCAGAAAAAGGGTGTTCTTTTATAGAAAGGAGTGAATAGGGCTAGACTAAAAAAACAACAAAAAAAAAAACAGACGTAAGTAAGTAGGAAGAAAGGGTGACTTTATGGGACAGTTGATCACGTAACACTTTTGCTGAGATCGGTCAGCATTCAAGACATTAAGGATTGGCTTGATGCTAAATCAGTCTGAAGGTGGGTCAAAGCTCAGGGTCCTGGGGGAAGGAGAGAAACGAAGGTTTAACTGAATGATAGTAGCAGGTATTTTGTCTGTATTACTCAGTAGGCACAAAGAGCTCAGCTAATCATTTCTGAAGCAAAGAATGGGGATTTTAGAAGGTACATGATTGACCTTATTACAGGCAAACAAGAGAGGCATCTGTGAGTCTTTTCTAAGTCATCATCAAGAACGAGAAATTCTCTGCAATAAACCATTTTATGAGACACAAAAGGTTGAGCAGGTGGAGTGGGATTTATTGGCTATTACTGATTTCCAGGAGCACAGGGCTTAGGTAAAAGACAACATTGTCATATTCTACTCACACAAGCCTGTTTATTAAACCCATTATATATCTACAGATAATCTCACAAATTGAAGGAAATGAGAATCTCCCCCTCAAAAGTTTGAAGACTCTTTTTGTCACTTGTTCACATATTGTTAAAGGTTCATTCTTTGGTGCCTTCCTCCTTGTGAATTCTCGCTTCTGTAAATTTTTGTTATGTGAATTCCTAGATATTAAGTGTGTAAAACCCGTCTGGGTGTAGATAAATAGAGAAAGAAAGAGGCATGCAAGATCCACACGACATAAGCCCAATAACTGTTCGCTGTAATCCCTTTTCATGTTTTCTGGTCCACTAGCAGTGTATTCTTAATTCACCAACTTTTCTGTGAATAAAAGCAACTATGGTGGGCACGGTGGGCACGCCTGTAATCCCAGCACTTTTGGAGGCCGAGACGGGCGGATGATAAAGTGAGGAGTTTGAGACCAGCCTGATCAACATGGTGAAACCCCATCTCTACCCAAAACACAAAAATTAGCCAGGCATGGTGGTGTGTGCCTGTAACACCAGCCACTTTTGAGGCTGAGGCAGGAGAAACACTTGAACCCAGGAGGTAGAGGTTACAGTGAGCCAAGAGTGTGCCACTGCACTCCAGGTCTGGTCAACGAGAATGAAACTCCATTTAAAAAAATTTTAAAAAAAGCAACTATGAACACAGTGTTTTGTTTCTGTTTGTAGGTGAGTAAATGATGTTTCTCAGTCCTGGAAATACCAGCAATGACCCTTAGCTGGAAAGTCCTCCAACAGTGTGATGTGGGTCATGTTTGCTCAGCTTAGCAACTCAGAACAGTGTCCAGAGAAGTTTGACCTTACTGCCTCACATGTCCACACCTGGCTCTTCTCCAGTATGGCCGGCACTTGGATGCAAGATTGATCTTCTCAATGCATGACTCTGGTTATGTTGCTTCCTTCAAAAATTTCAAACACTTTTCCTTGGCCTACCAGTGATTTTTAAACTTTTTAACTACAGGATCAAGACTTCTCTAAACTGATCTCAACCTGCATTTTCAGTCTTATCTCTTATTAACCTCTTATACCTATTCCTTGTATCCCTAAATCATCATTCATAATCTCCTTAGACTTTTTATGGTGGTATTAGTCATCTCAGGCTGCTATAACAAAGTATCATTAACTGGTTGGCTTATACAACAAACACTTATTTCTCACAGTTCTGGAGGAGAGGAAGTCCCAGATCAAAACAAACCAACCCATTTAAAAGTAGGCGAAGGATATGAACACTTTTCAAAAGAAGACATACATGAGGCCAACAAATACATGAAAAACTGCACTTTTACACTGTTCATGAGAATGTAAATTAGTTCAACTATTGTGGAAGACAGAGTGGCAATTCCTCAAGGACCTAGAAATAGAAATCCATTTGACCCAGGAATCCCATTACTGGGCATATACTCCCCAAATTATAAATCATTCTATTATAAAGACACAGGCACACGTATGTTCACTGCAGCACTGATTACAATAGCAAAGACCTGGAACCAACCCAAATGCCCATCAGTGATAGACTGGACAAGGAAAATGTGGCACATATACACCATGGAATACTATGCAGCCATAAAAAAGGAGGAGTTCATGTCCTTTGTAGGGACATGAATGAATCTGGAAACCATCGTTCTCATCCAACTGACATAAGAACAGAAAATCAAATTCTGAGTGTTCTCACTCATCGGTGGGTGTTGAACAAAGAGAACACATGGACATAAGGAGGGGAGCATCACACACTGGGATCTGTTGGGGGGCACTAGGGGAGGGACAGTGGGGAGGTGGGGAGGTTGGGGAGACATAACATGGGGAGAAATGCCAGATATAGGTGACGGGGGGGGATCGAGGCAGCAAACCAACTCACCATGTATGTACCTATGCAACCATCGTGCATGATCTGCACATGTACCCCAGAACCTAAAGTACAGTTAAAAAACAAAATTGTCCATTGATTTCAATTGCATTGAATTTAAATTAATTACCCAAAAAAATTAATTGCCTTCTTTGTCAATCCATGCCCAAGGTATAAAATTTAGAATAGCTCATCTTTAAATCATGTTGTACAGGAAAAAGACATATTCTATGATAGATAAAGCACAAATAGCATCTATCCTCAAAAATTCTTCAGGCCAGGTGCGATGGCTCACACCTGTAATCCTAGCACTTTGGGAGGCTGAGGCTGGTGGATCACCTGAGGTCAGGAATTGAAGACCAGCTTGACCAACATGGAGAAACTTCATCTATACTAAAAATAGTGGGCATGGTGGCACATGCCTCTAATCCCAGCTACTCAGGAGGCTGAGTCAGGAGACTTGCTTGAACCTGGGAGGCGGAGATTGCAGTGAGCTGAGATTGTGCCATTGTACTCCAGCCAGGGTAACAAGAGCAAAACTCTGTCTCAAAACAAAAACAAAAAATTCTCCAAACTACAATATAAAATACCAAACCAAATTAAAACAACACAAATAGTGAACCAGATCAACACTTGTTTAAAGAGATAATGCATTTTCTGAGTTGCATGGTAGAAATGTTTATGTTAAGGGCATTTTAGGGAAGAGTTACAGAAAGAAAGGTGATAGAGTCTCATAGTCATTGTTCAACAAACGCATTTGGAAGTCAATAACTATAAGTAGAGCCAGCAGCCTCCAAAGGAGCTTAATGCAATCTCTGTAAAGGCTGATCTTACTCAGACTGACACATGGGAAAAGATTTGCGTACTAAGACTTCAATTTTTCCTAGACACAAGGCAAATGCTCTAAAACAACTATTGAATTGAAATTCATTGATAAATGTGTGTAAGACATATGGGAAATATGGCTAAAACATGCCTCGAATTAATTCTAAACCCTGGAAAAGTCCACCGGGAGGGGAGAATGTGGAATTGGAGAATAGAACGCCTTTATTTGATTACTGACTGTAAACCTTCCTTCAAGCTCCTAATAAGACCTATGCTCGAGAGTAGATGCTTATAATGGTAGAAACAGTCTTGTAAGAAGGTTTCACTACAGAACCACAAATATGTATGCATAACTGCAGTCAGATTGACATGTCTGGAAGACAGAGTTGATCTTGCCTTCTAGAGCACAAAAGCTATTACTTGACAAAAATTTTTATTTTGGCATTCTTTACCACCAATAAAGCTTGCTAAACTTGCCCCAGCAACTTCAGAAGATCTGGTCTATCTGTCCATGCCTCAGCTTTCTACTAGGCTAAGGCAGCTTAAATAAAAGGAACGTGGAACACTGGCAATGGTACTACACACTTGGTCAAAACAGACTGTGGTGAATTCAGGCCTTGGGGTAGCTTGTATTCTTTTAAACTTGAATTAATCTGACTTTATTCTCTACATTAATCAAGCTAACCAATTCTCTGGGTTTATTGTAGGGATACACACATACACAAACACACACACACACTATCTTTATATAATGATATACATGTTATATATATATATATATATATATATATATATATATGGTTTGCAGTATAATCAATGTATAAAATTTCTTAAAGCATTGGCAACAAAAGCCAAAATAGACAAATGGGACCTAATCAAACTCCACAGCTTCTGCACGGCAAAACCAACAGTCACTAGAGTAAATCAGCAATCAACAGAATGGGAAAAAAATTTTGCAGTTTACCCTTCTGACAAAGGGCTGATATCCAGAATTTACAAAGAACTCAAACAGATTTACAAGAAAAAAAAAAACAAGCCCATTCAAAAATGGGCAAAGGATATGAACAGACACTTTACAAAAGAAGACATACATGAGGCCAACAAACATATGAAAAAATGCTCATCATCACTGGTCATTAGAGAAATGCAAATCAAAACTACATTGAGACACCATCTCACACCAGTTAGAATGGCGATCATTAAAAAATCTGGA
>CM052657.1:6690619-6703811 GCA_028533165.1 Leontopithecus rosalia | reverse complement strand
CATCCATGATAGACTGGACTGGAAAAATGTGGCACATACACACCATGGAATATTATGCAGCAATCAAAAACGATGAGTTTGTGTCCTTTGTAGGGACATGGATGAATCTGGAGAACATCATTCTCAGCAAACTGACACAAGAACAGAAAATGAAATACCACATGTTCTCACTCATAGGCGGGTGATGAACAATAAGAACACATGGACACAGGGAGGGGAGCACTACACACTGGGTTCTATTGGGGGGAACAGGGGAGGGACAGTGGCGGGGCGGAGCTGGGGAGGGATAGCATGGGGAGAAATACCAGATGTGGGTGAAGGGGAGGAAGGCAGCAAATCACACTGCCATGTGTGTACCTATGCAACTATCTTGCATGTTCTGCACATGTACCCCAAAACCTAAAATGCAATAAAAAAATTGAAGGTATTTTAATTTGTAAATTAAACAAGAGTTTATAGAACTTTATTGTTGATAGATTATAAATAAAGTTATCATTTTAGCTAGAAATGCAAGGGTAGACTACTCAGTCTCTCAAGATTGATATTATAGTAGGCAGCCACATCCAAGGTAAACCCATTGAAAGGACCCCATCCAGAAGTAATCTCCTTCCTCCATCATTCCTATGGTACTTTAAGCAAATGTAATAGTACATACACTAACACACACACACACACACACACACACACACACACACACACACATGCTATACCACTAAGATTCTTCATTAATAAATAAAAAAACTAATTCTTAGAGGGTCTAAGCAGAGTAACTATTTAAGAAGAATTAAGTAGTGCTAATAGCATGTCCAGGAAGGCTGAAGAATCAGGCCTGGGGATAAGCAACCAAAAATAATGCCAAGACTTAGGCTACAGAACTGTTCTGGGGAGTATATCCATCACTGCTACTTCTGCAAACATCCAGGGATTATGGCTAGACCCACAGACACTACTGGCACGTGTCACAGATGCTGACTTGCCAGCTGCACCATTTTCTGAGTAACTCGACCTTATAAGAACCACCACCAGAGAAAATTCATCTTAACCTTAAATCTTTCTGCTCAGAGTGGTTGCACCTGATTAGCAGGGACCAGAGTACAATGCCCTCAGGGCAATTTTGGCTAGGTAAGTATCTAGAATTTTCATACCCTATAGAGAGAGACAGGCCTTATCTCCCACAAAGACTAATGAGATGAAAAATTCCCTGAACAAAGGAAGAGTGTTTGGATTATAGAATGTCAAAGATAATGACAACCGTTCCTTATATTTGCACTGGTTTTATCATCCCTACTCCACTGATTATAAGACCCATGGAAGGAGGTCTCAAATCATATCTTTTTTGTATCATCAAAATTAGCTGTTACAGTGTTCAAACTTCTAAGGTGCTCAATAACAATTAGTTTGATGAACAGAACCATGGTATATCCATTTTCTAGACAAGAGACCTTAGGATATGATTAGCCTCACTAATGTAATATTCATTTCATTGTGTGCTTCTCTAATACACAACATTAGCTATGAGTTAAAATTTTCTGTCATAACTAAGAAATTCCAAGCACATAAATAATTGGGTGCCTGAAACTATTAATTCTTTTTAATTTGGTAATATTTGTTCTGACTAGTTTCTCTTATTACCTAAAAACAGTTCATAGCCAAAATGTGTACTAAAAAATCAGGAGCTCAATAATTTGCCTGCACTTATTCCTCGTTGTTATGAGACTGAATTCATATTATGTTCACTACATTTTGAACACAATTTCTCAGAAATCGAGCATTTCAACTAGGAAGTCTTTGCCTTAATGTTTATACTTCATTGGGCATTTTCTCCAGGAAAATAAAACATATTCAGAACAACTTACAAATTTTGCCAAAGCTTAATAATAATTTTTTTAAAAACCTCAATTTCTTCATCTCTAGTATCTGACCAACAAATAAGAAAATCTTATATGAATGAGGGGTGAATATCAGAGCCATTTTTTTTTCTAAATGAGGAACTGTGCTGATTTTCAACATTCTAGCATATACATATGAGCATTTAATTTAAGCAAAATGTATCACTGGAAATCATCACTAGAACTCAAGTTCTCTTTTGAGGATAACTTGCACCAATTCTGACATTAGGGGAATCTCAGAGATTTCTGAGTCCAATATTGGTATCCTCCAGTAACTATAGTCTACTCAGTGGAAAAACAACTGTCATAATCCTAATCCTCACAAAAAAATTGTACAAAATTCCTTAGTGTCCAAAGATATGAATTGACTTACATCCTCATAAATTCTGAACATCATTAAGACCTAACCAGGGCTTTTCAAAGAGCCTTCTGACTAACACATGTTCTTCTACTCCTCAACACTTTTCTAGAAAACATAAGAGAAAGCAAATGAGAAAGGATAAGGAAAAGCAAATGAATTACCCAGTTAGTAATAAATGCTATCCCTGTGCCCACACTCCGGTTAAACATTCAGAGGGAAAAGAAAAAGATTTAAAAAGTTAGAAAACAATATTTTCCACTCTCAGTCCTCATATATTTTCTTCAGGAAGACAAAAGTAACACAGAGGATACAGGTCGAACTCAATTAAATACGAAAAGGATGACACTAACCAAAAGAACACACACAATGCATCTATTCCTAAAGGATTAGAAGCAGAGGTCATGTGTTTTCTTCCTGTTGAAGGTCACATTTCAGGTTGGGGAAAGAAGATATGGAAAATGTTGTTGCTGGTTAAATAGGTGGTATCAAAGAACACGTTTTCAGACTGTGATTTATAATTCCAAAATCAAAGGATGATGGCAAGCAAGGGACACAGCACATGAAAAATGAGAAGAAGCAAATTACACCATGATTCTGAAGACTTAAAGCAAATGGCCAAGAGCGATGAAGATAAATGACTAAATTATACTGTAGACAGAAACAATGAAACTACAAGAAGAAAGATAGTGGAAAAGAGACCTCCCAACCCTTCCAAAAAAATCAAGAGACATTAGCAAGAAAAGAGCTTGGAGAGAAGACTGCATGAGCATTGGTTTCCTAGGACTGCCATAACAAATTACACAAAATGGATGGCTTCAAAACAAGAAAATGTATTCTCTCACCATTCTGGAGTCTGAAAGTCTCAAATCAAAGTGAAAGCACAGCTGGTTTCTACTGGGAATTCTGAGGGAGGGTCTGTTCTGTGCCTACCTACCAGCTTCTGGTGGCTGCCCCCAATCCTTGCATTCCTTGGTTTGCATATATGTCCCTCCTGTCTCTCCCCCGTCCTCACATGGCCTCCTCCTCTGTCATTCCTTACATGGGGTTATGCTGCTTTTGTATATGAACACATCTCCTTCTTTTCATAAGGGCACCAGTCATATTAGATTTAGAGTGCACCTTTATCCAGTATGACTTTATCTTAACTTCATTACATGTGCAAAGACCCTATATCCACCTAAGGCTACAGGTTTCAGATGGACATGAATATTAGAGGAACACTATTCAACTTAATGCAGTGGGCTATGTGAGGATGGGGAGACTAGAGTATGCACTCTATACTCTATATACTACTGTGAGCCTAGCACTTAGCCAACAGTAAGAGATTGGATGGATGGATGGATGGATGGATGGATAGATATGTTTATGTATATATACATATACGTGTGTATGTGTGTGTGTGTACATGTATTAAACAAATGAATTTTTCTAATATCACAGTATAAACTAATAAACTGCCTATATTAAATTTTATATTTTAATATAATATTAAAAATATTATGGGCTGGTGCACTGGCTCACTCCTGTAATCTCAGCACTTAGGCAGAGGCAGGAGGACAGCTTGAGCCCAAAAGTTCGAGACCTGCCTGGACAATGTAGAGAGATCCCATTCTCCACAAAAAGGAAAAAACAAAGACAAAAAGAATATTATAAGTACTCTTAAGATCTGATTGGATGAAACCCATGACAGGAATTCAGCAGTCCCAGGTAAACATTACCAACAAACCCCAGATTTTAAAGATGAGTTTAAAAAAACAAGTTTCTAAGTCAAGATGGCAAATTATTTCAACGAAATCAGGGACCTGATGTGGAAGCACAGAGTGGAAAAAGAATTTTGAGAACAAGATAAATAATAGAAAGACAGGGTTTGTGGCAACGTCTCACAAACTACTTGGACAGAGGAAAGGCATGCTGATTTTCTTACAAAGATCACATCCTGTCTACTCCACTGTTCTCTGGATTTAATGTTACAAGAACATGGAATATTGTGTTGATTAGCAGAAATGTAAAGTGGCTTAGAAGACTAGAACCAAACCTTCTTAAGGTCAGCAGGTACAAAGTTATGGTTAAATAAGAGAAGTTAGTTCTGATGTTTGACTGCAGAGCAAGTTGACTATAGTCAGTAAGATATTGTATATTTTAAAATACCTAAAGAGAGAATTTAAATATTCTCAATACAAAGAAATAATACATATTTGAAGTGATGGTTACCCTAATTACCTTGATTTGATCTTTCTAAATGTATACATGTGTGGAAACATTACATGGGACCACAATTATTATTTGACAACTAAAAACAGAATAATCATTGAGGGTGCTGAGTAGAAAAAATAAAAATACAGTAAAACTGTTAAAAAAAAGTAAAAAATAAAGACTTACTTTTTAAAAAAAGAGTTATAATAAGTGAGAAATGAAACAAGTATAGAAAATCTTGCATCCACCATGCAAGTTATTCAAAGTACAGATAAAACATGGCACATCCTTTTGGTCATATAGAGGAAAAAGAGAATTCAAGAAAGAATTATGATGATTCCTTTTAATTTTACGCCCACATTGCATTAATTTCATATAATGCCTATTTATAGTCCTTTAGGTTAGACAAAAGAATAGTCAGAAATGCACATCAGTGGCTCACTCTCCAAAGAGCGAATTAAATCCTTCAGGTCAAAAAGAGCCAAGTCTCTCTGCAATGGCAAGACAGAGACACAGAGAAAAAGATCAAGACTGATAAAGACAACATGGAGAACAGACAGACAGAGAGAGAGAGAGAGATGCAGATGCAGAGACGTAGATACAGAGTAAGACAGAAAAAGAGGAGAGAGAGAAAGAAGAGACAGAGAGACCCAAAGACGCATAGCAGGGAGATGTACAGAGCAGTAAAGACAGAGAAGGAGAGAAAGACAGTGTGATAAATTCCTGCAAAGGCAGAGGGCACAGGACTCGATTATTGTGTGTTGGGAAGGCCAATGCAGGGATTTTTCCTTTTCCCTGGAACTTGGGACTTCATGAAGACATGTTGCTAATATGAGTTCTAAAAAAAAGACTTAAACAGATTAAGTGGTTATTTGATGAGGATAATTATACCATATTCTACGTAAGTTCCCAAATTGGGTAGAAAGATACAGTGCTTAATAACATTATATGAAGAGGATCTAATGATTTTGATGACAAGTCACTATGAGTGTGTATCAGTTAAGGTGACTTGGCTATAATAGAAACTCAAACTTTAAGAGCTTTAAGAAAGATGAAATTTTATTTGTTAATATAACCAGAAGTCTAGGGGGAGTGCTTCAGATGTTAGGAGTAAGATTTAAGCTTTGTTTCCTATGATTCTCTCAGGAATGCCCTCTGCCCTGCATGAATCAGCTGCATTCTCAGGCTGGGCTTCTCATGATCATAAGAAAGGGGTTGTTAAAAAATTTTAGCATTCATCTTGAATCAAAATGTCAAGGACTTTGGGATTGCCATAAATAGGTTAAACCAATCAGAATTCAACCCTGGAATAAGAACATACCTCTAAAGCCATTCTACTGATTCATGACAGGGAATGAGTGGACTGAAGTTTGTACTATCAATCCCAATCCTCACTACAATAAAACAATATGACAAGACAGTGCAAAAGGGTGTGGTGACAAAGGAACCATGATTATTGAACACCTATAATATGCAGACATTTGATATACCTTGCTTTATTTTTTACAATACCACCATGAGATGGGGCTTGTTAATATTTTAGCAATAAGGATATAAATACCCAGAGGTTAACTGACTTATTCATAGAAAGAGAGAAGTAGGATCAGCCCACTTTACACTAGTGTGTGACCTGAGATGCTGATATCCTGCTGTAATTTAACAATGAGGCATGACCGTGATGTGACTTTGGAAAATAAAGATTTTGCTTTTATTATTATAAAGAACATCATCGTCATCATCACATGTCCTCAGCTGTTCTTCTCCACCAGTATCGATCACATTGTAGAAATTTTACCTGTGCCCCCATAGTCCTCATGATTTCTGTGGTTCACTCTTGCAATGCTGAAGAAGGCAAATTTCTCACAATACCTCTAGTACTAGAACTTTATTTGAAGTTCTTTATTTTTCAGGTTTCATAGCCAATTATTTTTGCTTTTCTAATTGAAATATAACACACATATAGCAAACTGCAGAAAGCATAAATGTTCACTTCAGTGAATTACCTCACACAACATTATCAGCACCTCAAATCCCTCCTCTCCATCACTCTCCCTCAAAGGCAACCATTAATTTGAGTGCTGAACATGTATACACACATGCCTTCTCAATGCACATCTATGAGCATGATTGCTGGGTTATGTGTGCACACAAGCAGATAATCCCAATCTGTTGTTTCAGTTTTCAAAGAGGTTATACCAATTTGTGCCTCCAGTAGCAGTATGTAAGAGTCTCCATTGCTCCATGTCTTCACCAATACTTCATATTAACAGTCTTTTTAATGTTAATCATTCTGATGAATGTGGAGTAGTATCTCTTTGGTTGTGTAAATTTTATTTCTCTTTGGTAACAAGGTTACACACCTTTTCTTCTGTTTATTAATCATTTTGAATATTCTCTTTTGTAAACAAACTTTTCAAATCTCCTGCCCACTTAAATGTTGGGTTCTTTCCTTTTCTTACCTTTTAGAAGTTATTCATTTAATTCTGTTTATGATTTCATCATCAGTTATATGAGCTAAAAATATTTTCTCTGGCTCTATAGCTTTTCCTTTTATTCTTTGTCACAAGCTGGGTTCCCCAGAAGACACACAGAGATAAAGTTTAGCAGGCTGAATATTTATTAAAGAATCCCCTATGGCTCAAATGAAAGGGAGAGGCTATAAACAGGATTGAGCGGATAGACAAGTCAATGTATGAAGCAGGAGAAACAATGGCTTCATCTGAGCACACAGAGTTTTGAAGTTAGACTGGCCCTTTAGAGTTGTGCCATGTTGGATGGAGACTGCCAGATTTTTGCACCCCTGCATCAATTACTCATTGACTATGTGCCACTGTGAAGAAATCGCGATCTTGGGCAGGGCAGCTCTCTGTAGCTGGGACAAGTCCTGAAGAAACTGAAAGCTGCTGGGTAGCTGCCAGTAGTGCTCCCAGCAGGTGAGGCACAAGTTCTTGAGTGAAGAATTTGAGTGACACACTGGAGTGTCCAACAGACTTTTTATTTCTTAAATAATTTCAACTTCTATTTTAGATGCACGGGGTACACGTGCAGGTTCGTTACATGGATATATTGTATAATACTGAGGTCTGAGGTATAAACGACCCCATTACCTGACTAGTGAGCATAGTTTTTCAACGCTTCTCTCTCTCTCTCCCTCACTACTCTAGTAGTTCCCAGTGTCTCTTCTTGCCATCTTTATGCCCATGAGCATCCAATGTTTAGCTCCCTCTTATGTGTAAGAACATATGGTATTTGGTTTCTGTTCTTGTGTTAAAAACACACGTGAACCTGTATGATCACCATAGCACTATTCACAATAATAAAGACATGGAATCAACCTAAGTGCCTATCAATGGTGGACTGAATAAAGACAATGGTAGATTCACCACGGAATACTATGCAGTCATAAAAAAGAATGAAATCATGTATTTTGCAGCAACATGGATGCAGCTGGAGTCTATTAAGCAAACTGAGTAACACTCTCTTCATGGTGCTTTTGAGGAGCAGAAACTCTTCATTTCAGTGTGATCCAACTTAATGTGTTTCCTATTTTAAAATGTTCCCTTATTCAAATTTATGAAGATACTCTCTCTTTTTTTTTACATTCAAATATGCAGTCTCTTTAAAAATAGACCTTTTGTGTACAGTCTAAGTTGAGGTTCATTTGGTCCACATTGTCTTCTAACTCTTCTCAGCATTGATATATCCAATAAATAAATAGAACTGGTATCATAGTACCAGCTGGAAGCCAGGAGGAAGACAGTTGACTCTTATAAATGCCTACGGAAATATGAGTTTGAGAGAAGTATGAGGGAAAATCCATAAATGCCTAAGGAAATATAGGAAATTACAGGGAAAAGAGAATTATGGGGAGAAGCATTACAGCAGATTCTACTTGAGACTCATTCTCATGTGTAAATAGGAGTCTCGACAGTCTCTTGCAAATCAATCGGAGACCCTTACTTGAAGGGACTAAACAAAGAGATAAACATAAAGTGATAGCACATTCTGGGACCTCAACAAATGGTAGCTATTCATATTATTCTGGGGCTAGGATCAGCCCCAACACATAGCTTGTTCAGAGTATTGTATATTTTCACATTTCACTCTAACTTTTTCTACAAAAAAAAAAAAGCTCATCGTTTTTGTTGTCTAGCTTACATTAACCATGCTCTATAGAATCAGATGATACTTGATCAGTAGCCAGAGCAACATTCCCTACAGGATGTTACAACACCTGTAGAGGATGTTTAAAAGCATATGAACTGTTTGCTGCCATTCCAGGAACAGACAAATGGCAATTCACTGAGCCCAGCATGGACTGCAGCCAGTATAGTCTCTACCATATCTTCCAGCCTTCACTTTTAGCAAAATAAATTCTAAGTGCTCAGTAATGCAAATAATTTATGAAGATTCAGTGCTCCAAAAACACATATGCACATGAGGAAAGAGCATTCTCAGCTCAATTGCATTTTCCTTCACTCGAGTAACATTTAATCAAGATATAGTATCTAAAGGGCACAAATCATAAATGATGACAACTTTGTGGTCCTGAAGATTTCTAATTATTCCCCTAATTCCAATAACAAGAGTTTCTCCCTCAGTCTCACAGCTGATGTCTTGTTCAGCAATTTAAAAACCAAAACCAAAACCAAAAAAACCTGTCTATCAGTGCGCATGTGTTCAGTGTCAAGTAACAACAACAACCAAACAGCACCCCTGTTGGCACCATTCTCAACCATTGTTATTTATCCATAAGGAGCTGGGATGGTTAGCAAGCTCCACAGCATCATCAAAGACTCCAGCTCCTTTCAACCTCCCACTCCATCATCCTCTGCATATTGATTTGCATCCCAAGGCATTGCAGCTTCATGGTTACAAGTGGCTGCTAATCTTCCAGACAGAGTATCTTTAAACATCAGCATTCAAAGCTATTTTTATTTGATTCTATTTTTAAATTAGAGATGTTAAAAATTTTCCCCAGCTCCCCATACCCCACCCCCTCTCCAAACTAGTAGACTTTCCATGCATCTCACTGTCCTGAGACACTTGCTTGCCCTTAGTTCAATCACTGGTGATGTGGAAATAATTATCCTGATTTGTTTAGACCTATTATGATTTATGATTCACCAACTAAATTAGGCACATTGTCTCTCAAACACTGTTGGGGTTCTGACTTCAAGAAAGGAAGGCTAATAGCTATTGAGTAGGCAACCAACTGCATCTGCCATGAACACCTGGTTTAAGTGGGGCAAGAAAAAAGCCTAGAAGGAAAAACTCCAAATTCAAATCATGACTGTCTTTGGATGACAGGAATTTTTGTGTGTGTTAGGGGGAGAGAAGGGTAGTTTTTTCTTTTAAGTGTTATATATTTATAAATTGTCTACAACAACCATGTATAGCTTT
Organism: Leontopithecus rosalia; assembly: GCA_028533165.1. Taxonomy (NCBI): domain Eukaryota; kingdom Metazoa; phylum Chordata; class Mammalia; order Primates; family Cebidae; genus Leontopithecus; species Leontopithecus rosalia. The sequence continues at coordinate 6,693,965 of CM052657.1, read as the reverse complement.
TATAATTAAGGAAAATACTTTCTTAAAATGCAACAAGCCTCCACAATTTCCATAACCTACCAGAGAAAAGGAAGGACAGACATCTCAGTCTCCAGCTCGGAACTTCCCTGAACACACACGGAAGGCACAGCTGAGGTGCTTCTAGAAACTTTTCCCCACCCAGGAAGTTTGGAGTCTGTCAATAACCTATGTTTAGGTTGTGGGCACATGCTCAGTAGCAGAATCTTTAGAGAATAATTCTGACTGTCATTTTTAATGAAAACAATCAATTACCATCTGTCTTCACAGCAGAGACCCAGATGGGTTTATTACTGGAATGACAATCTATTTGGATGGACGGTGCAAACTATTCAGAACTGAGTTCCAGCAGTCCCAGCCCTGAAATCCTGAATTCAGTCTTACTATGAGCTTCTGCTGTGTCAGTATAATCTGTGTTGTTGGACTGGAGATGGCAGAAAAAAGAGGAAGAAAGAATGACAACAGGTTTCTGCTGTCACTGTCACTATGGGTATTTTTTTTTCTGTGCCAAATGGTGACATGGGAATCTTCTGAACAGAAAATAACTGGAAATTTCTTGCCTTAAAAAGTAACTCTGAAACTAAATATACCTCATGGGCTCTAAGGTGAAGGACAGAACAAAAATAAACCAGCAACTATGACTAAAATACTTGATGTACTGTTATCTGGAATTCAGCAATACATCTTCATGACTAATATAATCATAATTTCAGTGTATTTAGTTTGCAATAAAATTCTAAACATTATTCTAAACATTATATAAATTATCCCATTTAATCCTTATAGCAGCTCTACAAAGAAGAAATTATTACCCTCATTTTACCAATGAAGAAACAGTCCCAGAAAGGATCTTTAAATTTTTCAAGATCACAGAATTAAAAAGTGATTGAACTAAGTTTTGAAATCTTCTCTAACTCCAAATTTCATGCCCTTAACCACAACCGTTTTCTGTATTCACCATGTCCAAAAAGGTAAACACTCGATCAAGGAGGCAGAGTGATCCTCAGGTGCTGAGGCCAAAGCTAATACTAAAATGTGAAAGATCTTTCTGAGTATATTAGCAGCAGAAAGGAAAGGAGACTTATAGGAATTCAACTCCAGGACTCTCCTATATAAACAACTTTTACTTCATGTAAATGATTTAAAAATGAAACAAACATATTTCTCAAAAGACCAGTATCTGTATCATCTTAGGGCTTTGTAACATCCACAGTAGTGCTTAAAATGCTGATACATACACGGTAAGAATCTAATGACATTATATTAGTTGAAGATAATGGCAATGGCAAACGCCAGATGCAGTCCAACCTTTTTTAAATTTTATACTTACAGTCTAGCTTCTGCAGGAAATAATTATGTCCTCTTTTCTGACATATTAACTATAGCAGCAGAGCCATAACTTTTCTAGATGACCCCAAGGAAATTTGAGAGCAAAAGCCTTAAAGGACGGCCAAGTAGAGAACAAATCACAATCCAGGAGCTACTATGATGGAGTTAGAAACAGAAGCAAGTTGACTACCATGCTGAGGTGACTCAAGATTTGGATTTGGACTCAAATTCGACTTTCCCTAAAATTATGTTCTGCATAAACATTTTCCCTGATTGCCTGGAGGATTTTTCGACAAACACATATCAACACCTAGTCTATATGAGTCTCAGTTTGGGGCATTGTAGATAGGGAAGATTGTCAAACTGGACTCTGCTTTTACCCCATAAACGTTTTTATTTCAGAAGTATTAAAATCTAAAAAAAATGTACATTTTCAATTGCATCATTTTAATTATGAGTCAGGGTGAGCATGGATTCAAAAGATTAAAAAGTGTTTTTCCACCTCCAGTCATAACCAATTAAATAGTACTGAAATTGCCTTTCTATTGTGTAGAACTAGCAAACAGGGCAATACAAATAAAGTGGCTCTTTTTGATATTGGACAACAGGCCATCAGTTCAGGAATGCAAACAGTGAAAGAAGGAGCAGAAATCTAATTGAGCCCTGAATTTTTATTTCAGGGTATTACCTGAACCATGGTTCAAGAAAGAGCCCATAATGGCATCACTGAGTTGAGGAGACAAACATCAGAGGTTAGGGATGTAGCTGGAACTTGCAGGGTAGAGTATTGGGAAAAATAGATTTACGTAAAGAAAAATTTCCGGAAGCCCGCATAGGATTCCCCTTGCATCTATCACTGAAAGCTAAGGTGAAAATACTTACAGTAAAACTCAAAAGATCAGGCAATATCTACCAGGGAATCATAAGCTGAACAATTTCCACAGCTCACACTAGGATAAGAAACACTACAGTTTTGCCCAGGTGGACGGGATAAAATTTTGGTTTTTGTTGCTGTTGTTTTTTGCCTGTTTAATCACACAGGGATTCAGTAGAGATCCTCAGAAGAATGACAACTCAAAAGTAGGGCCAAACAACCTGTCAAAATAAAGCTTGAACACAATTATCAAGGACAGTTATACAGACAAAAACTCCAAGCCTTCATTTGCCCAAGGAAACACACGCACACACACACACACACACACACACACACGAAAACAAAAAACTAAAAAGCTGAATTAAAAACATTGTAGAAGCTCTGAAAGACAGTCGAAGTTCTGTAAGAACTAAGCAAACATCCAATCGAGAAAATGTCACTTTCAAACCAGGAGGAAATTTCATAACATGTTTACTTGCCCCTGTCCCATCCACTTTCTGGTATGGTCTCAGTCCAGAGGGAGGCATTCCAGTTCCCAATTCCTCTCTCAAACCAAAGGGAGTGGAGTAGACTTTATCTGCAATATTCTAACTAACCTATCTTAGGGATGCCTGAAGGACTTGCCTCTGTCTCGCCTAAATCAGATCTCAGAAGTGACTACCACTTTTATTGACAACAGCAGAAAGATTAGAGACAGAAGATGCTTGGGTCAAGAAAGTATGGGTAACACCTACAACAATCAAAGGCAAAAATCAATGGAAAAAATCAGTGGAGGCTTAATAAGCCTCTGGAAGAAGAAACACTGAAAACCCACATCAAAAACATATCACAATCAAATTGTTGAAAACCAAAGATTAGTATATAATTTTAAAAGTACCCAAAGGAAAAAAGAAAAAAAAAAGCCAGAAGACAATGGAACAATATCTGTAATACTCTGAAAGAAGAAGACAACTTGTCAGCCTAAAGTTTTACATTAAGTGAAAAATATACTTCAAAAAGAAAGAGAGGAGCTAAGATCTTGTTTTCCAAATGCTCTTCCCTAAAAGAAAGAAGAACTCCCTAAAGATGTGGTTTGTTTCACATATGTAAGGAAAACACAAGATTATCCTTGGGTGTCCTGTGGTG
>CM052657.1:6641508-6690519 GCA_028533165.1 Leontopithecus rosalia | reverse complement strand
AGGAAGAGAAGAAAAAGGAAAAGGAGAAGGGAAGGAGGAAGGGGAAAATAAATGGGGAAGGGGAAGGGGGAAAGGGAAGGGGAAAGGAGAGGGAATTGGGAAAGGAAAGGGGAACAGGAAAGGGAAGGGAGAAGGGGGAAGGGAATGGGGAAAGAAAAGGGAGGGGGAAAGAGAAATGGTAAGGGAAGGGAAGGGATGGGGGAAGGGGAATGGAAAGGGGAAGGGAAGGGGGGAAAGGAAAGAGAAAGGAAAGAGGAAGGAAGGGAAAAGAAAAGGAAAAGGGGAAGGGAAGGGGGAAAGGAAAGTTAAAAGAGAAGGGAAGGATGGATGACTTGATTAGGGTGTTGTGTTCTGAAAAAGCATGGAAATTACCCTAAAAGAGCTCTCAATATCTAAAGCTGGAACCACATAAGTAATTATATTTTTTTTGTTTATAATCAAAAGAATAAAATATCTGAGTTAACACTAATATAAATAATTGAATGAATAAGGGAAATTCTTTCTCATAAAAGAATTCAAACTAATAAGTGTAGAAGGAGTACAGATATCACCAATGGAAAACTGCAGCGATAATTACTGAAAGCAAGACTCACAGATGAATGCTAAACTAATGGATAAATACTCATAGGCGGGTGATGAACAATGGGAACACATGGACACAGGGAAGGGAGCACCACACACTGAGGTCTATTGGGGGAAATAGGGGAGGGACAGCGCGGGGGGAGCGGGGGAGGGATGGCATGGGGAGAAATGCCAAATGTGGGTGAAGGGGCAGAAGGCAGCAAAACACACTGCCGTGTGTACCTATGCAACTATCTTGCATGTTCTGCACATGTACCCCAAAACCTAAAACGCAATAAAAATAAAAATTTTAAAATTTTAAAAAAATAAAGAAAAAAAAACTGAAAGAGAATCAAGATACTTGCATAGAATCAAGATATTGCCTCTAAAATATTTATTAATTCAAAAGGGGAAAATAACTTTTCACTGGAGAAACCTGGCAGGTGTCATCCTAATCAGGTGATAAAGATTAACTTCACCAGGAAAAAGACATATTAACATCATGCACCCCAGATATGAGTGCAGTAAAGATGTATATATTCATCTTTTATACTTTTGTCAAAGAGGCATAACCACAATCTAATCTTCAGAAAATACCAGATAAATCCAAATTGGGGAATATTTTACAAAATTCATGGCCAGTAAGGTTCAAAAGTGTCATCATAAGGGACAAGAAAAGATGAAGTGAATGTCACAGTTTGCAGGAGACAATGAAGACATCACAGCTCAATGTAATGTCAAATTTGAGATTAAATGGTAGAACAGAAAATGGATGCTATGAAAAGCTAAGGAAATCTGAATAACATTCATAGTTAGTCAATAGCATTAATAGCCAATATTAACTTCTTATGCAAAACGTCAACATTAGAAGAAGCTGAGTGACGGATATAGGTCACTGTACAATTTTTTCAACTTTCTGTACACCTAAAACTTTTCAAAAGCAAAACTTAAAAATACGGTGGCTCAAGCCTGCGGGTGGATCACGAGGTCAAGAGATCGAGACCATCCTGGTCAACAAGGTGAAACCCCGTCTCTACTAAAAATACAAAAAATTAGCTGGGCATGGTGGCGCATGCCTGTAATCCCAGCTACTTGGGAGGCTGAGGCAGGAGAACTGCCTGAACCCAGGAGGCAGAGGTTGCGGTGAGCCGAGATCGCACCATTGCACTCCAGCCTGGGTAACAAGCGAAACTCTGTCTCAAAAAAAACTTAAAAATAAAGGAAGGTTCTGAAAGCATACCACATGAGTGGAATTCTGACTCTACCACTTATAATTTTGCACTGTTATGAAATTTAGCTAATCTTTCGGGTCCTCTGTTGCCTTAAAATAGAATGAAAATAGCAAGAATATTAACCTCAAACATTTGTACAGAGGAACAAATGAAATAATAATTGAAAAATACTAACTCTACAGTATTCAAACCTTAAGCTAATATTAAACATTCTTATTTTTGTCCTATGGAAATTTTGTTTTAATCCACTGTTTTCATCTATGATTTCTGAGATTGCTTTACTTAGACACTCCCCACTCTAAAGCTATAAAAAGTTTGCCTATTTTTTTCCCCCTGAGACTTTTATAGCTCATTTTTCCTGTTTAAGTCTTTGGTCCATGTGGAATTCATTTAAATGTAAGAAGAGAGCTTAAAGCTCACTTTTTCCTTTTCTTGCTTTTTCTTCTCCTTCTGTTTAAAGACGGCCAGGCATTTGTTGCAACATCACTTATCAAATAATCCATCTTGTTTCATGGACCAAGTTCATGGGCAGTAGCATACTAGAAATCTTTCAGCTTCTTCTGCTTGGCCCCTACACCTACATCTACATAAACAGAGTTGAGAATCAGGTGTGAGCATAGGCACAGAACCCCATGAAGGGTGTCATAGATATCAACCAATCCATAAACACACAGAGTTTCTTGAGTAAATATAAACTATTCCCTTAGAGAATACCAGTGAATTTCCAATTATCACATCTGACAGTTCTCACCCCTCACAAAGATGCTTGCCAATCTTTTTGTAACAACTCTTCCCTTTGGCTTCTGAATCTAAAACAGGAGTCAGGCTGGGTGCAGTGGCTCATGTCTGTAACTGCAGCATTTTGGGAGGCCAACATGGGTGAATGGCTTGAGCCCAGGAGTTTGAGATCTGCCTGGGCAACAAAGCAAGACCCCATTTATACCAAGGGAAAAAAAAGGCTGGGTGTGGTGGCACATGCCTGTAATCCTAGCACTTTGGGAGGCCATGGTGGGAGAATTGCTTGAGGACAAGAATTCAAGACCAACCTGGCCAACATATCGAGATCCTGTCTATAGAAAAAACAAAATAGCCAGGTACAGCAGCATGCACCTATAGTCCCAGCTACTTGAGAGGCTGAGGTGGGAGGATCCTATAATCCCAGGTATTTGAGGTTCCAGTGAGCCACGATTGTACCACTACACTCCAGCCTGGATGACAAAGCAACACCCTGTCTCAGAAAAATAAATAAATAAGGTCAGTCATGGTGGCTCACACCTATAATCCCAGAACTTTGGGAGGCTGAACCAGGCAGATCACATGAGGCCAGAAGTTCAAGACCAGCCTGGCCAACATAGCGAAATACTGTCTCTACTAAAAATACAAAAATTAGCCAGGAGGGGTAGTGCATGCCTGTGATTCCAGCTACTTGGGAGACTGAGACACAAGAATTGCTTGAACCCAGGAGATGGAGGTTGCAGTGAGCCAATGTCACACCTCTGCACACCAGCCTCAGTAACAAAGCAACACTCAAAAACAAAAACAAAAAAAAAGAAAAGAAAAATAAATAGATAAGACATGAGTTAGACACCTGTGTTGATGAGACCTGAAATATACTCTCACCCTTTTCCACTGCTTGTTAACTGTTTCCTTCTTCCTTTCACTGTCTTCTATTTTAATTTATTTTCTTAACTACTATCCAAAGCAAGTTCTCTTAAAGCTTGTCTTTATTACTCTTATTTCACTTGCCCTCCCTGAGCTTTCTCCTTCATTCACATTATCTGTTATTACTTATAGACTTCTTATTCCACATTCATCCCTCATGCCAGGTCTTCTGACTCAAGCCAGGTTCCTATGAGTCAGGGACTGAGATTAGGGTTCTTGTTCAAGTGATTTATCAGTAGGCAGCTTTCACAAGAAAGGAAGTGAGAAAAGCCAGATAGGAGAAAATCCTAAGCAAGAATGTATTCCTTCCTCGAAACTAATGGTAGCGCCTTGAGTCAAGGTGACCAGCCTCTTATATTTCCACATGAATCAGTCATTGGTTGCTGGCTCCTTCTGGAGAGGAACTGGAGAGAGATCTCCTGGGCAACATGGCTTCTGTCCAGCAGGTGACAATTCTCTTGAGAAAGGGCAATTGTGAGCTTTTAGCAACCAGAACTTACAGCAACTGTGGGACTGATGTACCAGAGAAAGGGATCAAGGCAGGGTAAGGTATCTAATCCAATATTTGTACACTCAGATCTACTTGCTTCTCACATTAAATTCACACTATCTAGGCATAACTTCTCTAGAACTCTAGTTGCTCACAAATTCTAGAAAGCTTCTGAAAGAAGAATTAGTGGCAGGAACTACTACCCCCACTGCTACAGTTGGTCTTAAGAACTGAAACTCATCATCTCCCTCCTTCACTACCCGTGTAAAATTCCCTGCCACTTCACTGGCATTTCTGCTGGTCTAGATGGTTTTCCTGGTGGGATAATCCAGAGCCTCTTCCCTGAGGACTCTGAGCCCTCTGGAGATCTGTTCTTGATCAGACCATAGTTACTGTGCTTTCCATAATGTTAAAAGACACCCAGTGGGACACTTAAGTCCTAAACATATTCTTCTATGCTCTCATTATGCAGCAGTAGCCCAACCTCTTCATGATGATCAGATTAAGTTACCCTAGTTTAATGGTTTTCTAACACCAGGATCCCAAGGTGACCAAGTGGCAGCTGTGTCTTTAAATTTTGTGGGACTCTCACTCTATGTTCTAGAGGATGTGCACCTCCTCTGAAATATAGGACCTCTAAGCACACCAACTTAAAAGTCAGACTTAAAAATCACACAAATGTAAAATGTTAAGAAACACCAAATGCTCAAATAGGTTGCTGGAAATGATAATGAGTGGAAACACTCCCACTTTCATTCCTTGATTCCTGGATCCATGTACTGTAGACACACCACCAAAAAAATGGCCTCATATTTAAAATGTAAAGCACATTCAAAAGGATAACAGCCATCCTCAAAAGTTATGGCCCTAAGATGATGTGTGAGCTATGCCTTCCACTTGGCACACTGGAAAGTTTTGGGTAGTCTGCCGAGTGGAAGGACAAGCAGATTTTCCTGGCCATCTGTCTACTGCTATAACCCTTTGCTGTGAAACTCTCTTGGTCCTGGACAATGTTATGTGACATCCAATACAAGTAAATCTGACATTTTGTGAGACCTCAGATAGTGGCACTGGGCTGAGGCACTGTAGGCAGGAAGGTAAATTCATTCCTAAAATGTGTGTCAGTCCCAGTCAGGATGAAATGATTTTTTCCCTAAGGTAGAAAGGGTTAAATTAATCAAAGCTGCCTCCAAATGACGAGTTTATACCCTCAAGGCATTATATTATCTCAGGCGATCAAGCATTGGTCTCTGTTGCTGGCAGGTGAGATACTCAACAGCCACAGTAGTTAAATCATCCTTAGTGAGAAGAACCGGTGCTGTTAGGTCTATACGGGGCTTTCTTCTCTAGAACTTTATCTACTTTATTTAGGAACCTGTAGTGCTAATACAAGGATGGCCATGAACAGGGTCTCATTGACCTCTTCTCTGTATCATCTTGTCTCTGTTGTTTTGTAGTCTTCCACAGGAGATGTCTTCTGCACATATGATACAAAGGTCGTCGTACTTTGTATACACTCCTATAAGTCACTCTGCATTTACCTTCCCCAGACTTTCTTGTCTCCAATCTTTCTTTCTTTCTTTTTTTTTTTTTTTGAGACGGAGTTTTGCTTGTTACCCAGGCTGGAGTTCAATGGTGCGATCTCGGCTCACTGCAACCTCCGCCTCCTGGGTTCAGGCAATTCTCCTGCCTCAGCCTCCTGAGTAGCTGGGATTACAGGCACGCGCCACCATGCCCAGCTAATTTTTTGTATTTTTATGCTCTTACAATGACAGTTACATTTCAACATGAGTTTTGGAGGGAATAAACATTCCAACCATAGCACTCCTCAATTAAAGTAATGCCATAATTCCCCATTACCTATGAAGTCTAAACTTGCTAGCACAACATACAAGGTCTTTTGTGTTCTGTATAATATTCTCCTTTCTTATGTCAACTTTCACCATTATTCTCATGCACATGGTATCACAGCTACAACCAGATAGTTTGCTCTTACTCCATCAGACCATTTCCTTTGATACATTTATGCTTGGGCATTTGTCAAGCATTTCCTTTTTTGCCTGCCTCTTGGAAAACATCTACTCTTACTTCAAGACACAATTCAAAACATATATGCTTTATTAAAGGCTTTCCTCTTGGGCCGGGCGCGGTGGCTCATGCCTATAATCCCAGCACTTTGGGAGACCGAGGTGGGTGGATCACAAAGTCAAGAGATCGAGACCATCCTGGTCAACATGGTGAAACCCCATCTCTACTAAAAATACAAAAAAAATAGCTAGGCATGGTGGCGCGCGCCTGTAATCCCAGCTACTCAGGAGGCTGAGGCAGGAGAATTGCCTGAACCCAGGAGGCGGAGGTTGCAGTGAGCCGAGATCGCACCATTGCACTCCAGCCTGGGTAACAAGAGTGAAACTCCGTCTCAAAAAAAAAAAAGGCTTTACTCTTTGCCTGTGGATACCTGTTGAGTAACGTAGCTGTTTACCTGTATGCACCTCATGTGTTGTATCATATATTTTGTATATCACCTCCCTCACTGCACTGTTAGTTTCAGGGGGGTAAGAACTATACTATAGATATTACTATAGATTTAGATGTAAATAACTCTATCTATAGATATAGATATAACTCTATCCCCTGCCTATAGCAAAAGTAATCAGTTGGATGGCTAGACCATCCTCTAAGGAGACAAATTCTGGCATTGTCAGGCAATGAAATCACTGGGTCCCAAGGAAAAATCATAACAGATTCTGAAGACTTTAATAATAAATTTAGAGATCATGGAGGTCACAAAATTGTATAAAGTGGCCATAAGAAATGAAGAGGGAGTGAGAAGAGCAGGAACAAACTTACAGGAAAATCTTCCCTACTTAAGAGTGATCTCAAAACTATCTAAAACAAAGAGAAAGAAGTTTAGTTAGACTTACAGTTACACATGGCAGGGAGGCCTCACAATCATGGCAGAAAGCAAGGAGGAGCAAGCAAGTCACATCTTACATGGATGGCAGCTTGTGTGCAGGAAAACTCGCCCTTTTAATACCCATCAGATCTTGTGAGACTTACTATCATGAGAACAGCACGGGAAAGACCTGCCCCATGATTCATTTACATCCCACCGGTTCTCTCCTATAACACGTGTAAATTCAAGATGAGATTTGGTTGAGGAAACAGCCAAACCATTGTCAGTACTGATCAATCAAACTCAACAACAGCCCTTCATGTGTCTTGAGGTCCTCAAATGTTAGAGCCCTGGTCTACAATTGGCCAGGACTATTTATCGTGTCAAGTTATGTGCAAGTATGTGACTTCACATACTCTGATAATTGTTAAATCTAATCCCACGATGAGGTGTCCTGTCAGTTTGGGTGACCTGAAATTCTTTGGCTTATACCCCACTTAGTTCATGTATAAGAAACAGAGAAACATAGAAGAGCGTACTAACTTTACCTGAAGTGGTTGTTAGTTTTAAGCTAGAAAGAACCTCCAGCTTCATAGAATTTGGCACTATTTTTTTAGAGACAGGATCTTACTCTATTTCCCAGGCTGGAGTACAGTGGCCTGATCTTAGCTCACTACAGCTTCAAACTGCTAAGCTCAAGCAATCTTCCCTCCTCAGCTTCCTAAGTAACTAGGACTACAGGCACATACCACCATACCTGGCTTTTTTTTTTTTTTTTTTTTTAAGAGTTGAGGTCTTGCTATGTTGCTCAGACTGGTCTCAAAATCTTGGCCTCAAGCAATCCTCTTGCCTTGTCCTCCCAAAGTGCTTGGATTGAGCCACTGCAACTGGCCAGGATTTGGCACATTTACAAGATTTTGTCCAGGGCAGGAAGGAACAAATATGAAACTTGGATTCAGAGAACATGAATTTAAAGCCAGAACCTGATTCTTAAGAGATGTATTTGACAAGATGCATAACTTTTCTGAGCCTCAATTCTCTTATCTGTAAAATGGGAATTATAATATCTACCACACACAGTTGCTGAGGAAACTGAAACAAAGCTGCAACTGCAAAACCAGCGCAGTGTCCGGCACATGGTAGGTACTAGATAAATGTTATTTAAGTCTAAATATGAAACTTGTGCATTTACATCCAAAATCTAGAAAAGAGCCCACCATAGGTATTTATTTTGCCAAAAAAAAAATCCAGTAAATAGCATGATACTTGTAAAATTATTTGAGTTCCTAATGTTTTAGAGTGAGTATTAAGCATGATCCTTGCAAAACCCACCTCTAGGGGAGAGTGTTAAAACTTAAAGCCTTCTCTGCTTCCAGCCATTCTCCAGGATATCTTTATTTTCCTAGCCATTATCAGAGTAATCAGGACATTCAATTTCACTTCTGACATCCAGTATTGATTGATGAGCTCGAATGGATAACTGGTATCTCACCGGCAGAAACTGCAGTTTCCCCTCAGCCTTCTCCTCTGAGAGCCAGCGCAACCCTTCCTGAATTCGATGCTGAATCACTTCCAAGGTAATTTGCTTAGCAAAAGTAGGCTGTTTTCATACACTGTACTCAGCTTAAGTTCACCTTTCTCACCTTCAAATATTAAAACTCACCCCACAGAAAATGAATCTGGGAGCCTGATCAGAATCTTCGCCTTCTGTTCTGAGACAGGCTCATTCTCCTGAGCGCTCCTATTTGTTCAGAAGACATTGACCCCGAGAGTAATTGGCTTCCAATGACACTTTGGTATCTTATTTATCTTTCATAAGGAAAAAAATGGATTCCAAAAGCAAGTTCGAGAGAACATAACCTTTGCAACAAGAGAGTAAATTTTTTTAAATAAAGGCGTTTAAATCTTCACTGCAGCAAGATTAGAAAACAACAACCCATCATTGCAAGAAGGTGAAAGAAGGACATAGGTTTTCATGTTCATAAAAGAAGCTTGCGTTTTGTTTTCTTTTCTTTGAATTCAAAATAAAACAATGAGCTTTAAGCTACAAAAGAAGTCTGGGAAAGAGCGAGAAAGAATTTCCTGGGAAAAAATTAACTGAAAAAAACTCTACGTCTTATTTAGAAGGCTTTTGAAAACTAGCAATATTTATGAAAACATTTATTTTTATTTATTTATTTATTTTTTTGACACGGAGTTTCGCTCTTGTTACCCAGGCTGGAGTGCAATGGTGCGATCTCGGCTCACCGCAACCTCCACCTCAGGTTCAGGCAATTCTCCTGCCTCAGCCTCCTGAATAGCTGGGATTACAGGCACGAGCCACCGCGCCCGGTGAAAACACTTATTAAACATGTACTATGTGCTGGTCATTCTGATCAATGAAATGGGAAATGCAGATGACATGTAAGATGAGAACCTTGCTTCCAATAAACTTGCAATCAAGTTGGAAGTAGAAAAACCTAGGGTGCCAGAAATTTTTTAAAAAGTAGGCAATTGAGAACCAATTTGGTATAGATTAAAAGTTTAAATGGGAGATTAACGAGGAAAGAGTACTCTGCAGGATAGCTTAGCTGATGAAAGATTTATTGAGCTTGCCTCAGAAACATGGACTGCAGTAGGTGGAAGAGAAGATAGAGTTGCAGATGGAGAGAAAAATGGGCAAATATCCAGATAAGACACTGGTGAACAAATGTGTATGTCAGTAGCAGAGAAGCTACATGGATGGGCCTAGTAATAGGTACTGATAGGGAGATGTCATATTAGAAAGAACCATAAAATTCAAGCTGACGAACCTCAACAAAGAAAACCAGAATCAACGCTTTGGTTACTGAGTAGAGGAATGAATAAGAGCATGGAACTTTGAAATAATGGAGAGAATTTCAACAAGATATCTCTGGGTTTATAGCTGTATTAGAAGGGGAAGGGAGAGACTGGAGCCAGGGAAAGTAGTGAGAAGGCTGTTGGTATCATTTGGGAGTTTTTTTAAGGAGAAAAATCATAAAACTTGCACAGAGCAGTTAGAGGGGAACATTGAAAGGCAAGAGCCAGGGGTTTTTGAACTTCTAATGATTTCTAAAGATTTCAAGCTTGGAAGGAAAGAATGGTGATGACATTACAAAAATAAGATCATTTGGAGAAAGTTAAAAGAGGAGAGGAGGGAAGTGAATAAATTCAAGAGAGATATTTAGCAGACTAAATGGACTGGACTCAATAGATATTGGGATGGTGAGGAACAGGAAGATGCGAAGCCTAACTTTTAGTTTTCTGTCCTAAAACATTAGACGAAGAGATTCTCAAAAAGGACAAGGATTCATGGATAAATTTGAGGTGTATTTGAAACATCCAAGTGAAAGTGTTGACTGGGTCACTGAAAATAAAGAAGTCAAGGAAGCACTATTACTCTCCATTGGGAAGACTTTGCCCCCCAGAGGGCAACTGACAATGTTTGGAGACATTTTGTTAGTCTTAACTGGAGGAGGGAGCAGTTGTCACTTGTGTCTAGTAGGGACAAGTGATGTTGTCTCTCTAGTAGAGACCAGAGATGTTGCTAAAACACCTACAATGCAACAGAGAGCCCCCAGCAGCAAAGAGTCATCTAGCTCCAAGTGCCAAGGTCGAGAAACTCTGGGGCAGGTGATGTCCACTTGAGAGATAACAGCAGGTGCATGAAAATTAAAGCTGAGGGATAGGGCTAGTAAGTGATTTTACAAAACCTAGATTTGAGTCTTGAGAAATTTTGAATGGCCAGATGAAGGAAGACGAGCCCAAAATGAACTCGTAAAAGGGAGAGAACATAGAAGTAAAAGGAAAACCAGTAGATAAGAATCAATGTCACTGTTTTAACAATAGTTTCTGAAGAAGGGAGATACCCAGCAAGAGAATGACTCTATCCACTGGATTTAGAAATATGGAGGGAGCTCATATGCTGTGAGCTTAGCAAAAGCAGTTTCTTTGGCATCTCAGTGATGAAAGCTAAATTTAAGTGAATGAAGAAAAAGAAAATAGATCCTCTGGGCTACGATGAGAAGGCTAGAGATTAAGATAGAGTGTGTTGAAGAAAGGTTGGTTTGTTACCGATACTGTTGCTTTTAATATAGAGGAGTCATTCATCAATAAAAGGACCCAGTCTGAAGTAACAGTTTGAACATATATAAGAGATTAGAGTTTTTTTAAGTATAGGTAACAGAACACTAGTGGATCATGAAATTAATTTATGGATTAGAAGCAGCATTTTTAAAAACAAAATATCTTAGGACAGAAAATAGAGACCATGACAGAGGGTAAAATAATGTTTCAAGAAGCTGTTGTTTCAAGTGTGGTTTCCATGTACACACATGTACACGCTTGCAACTTTGGCAACTAAATAAACATAGAAGGCAAAATAATTATCCTCCAGGCATGGGTCTGGGTGGCTTGGAGAAAAATGAAGCCATAATGGAAACATGAAAACAAGGAAATGAACAAATGGAGCCAAGGCAGAAAGTTAAGACAAATTTGAGATGACAGCAGAACATCCATGCAAAGACATACTGTATATTGTTATCCAACCTGCTCAAGGCTGGGTTTCATGGTCCCCCTAGATCCTCTAGCTGCTGTCCTTTTATAACGAGTATATTGCAACTGTCCATTTCCTTGTCCATCTCCTTTCTCAAACGGTGAGCACCATGAAACAAGGAACCATCTCCACTCTATCCCTATTGTCTGGCACATAGTAGGTACACATTAAATATGAATTTAGTCAGAGATTTGTAGATGTGATGTTGAAATCATGGAATCTAAAAGTCAATGATGATAATCTATTTATAAAATGGTTTTAGACCCTTTCAGAGACACATCATGACAAACCACAGGTCACACACTTGATTCCAGAAAGCAACTAGCATCCGAAACATGCATATGCATCTTTTATCAGTCAGCTTTATTGGCTGCAGCAGAAACCAGCTCTGGCTGATGTAAGCAGAAAGCAAATTTATGAAAAGAATATTAGGTAATTTATAAGTGCCAGGAAATTCAGACTTGGGAAACAGTCAAGAGCAAGGGAAGCTAGTGCATTAACCTGAACCACAGCCAAAATTCTCATACCATAAAACAAGACCACTGAAAGCACTGTCACCTCTAAACTCTAGGTATCTCAGTTGCAACCATCACCAATGTAGGCACTAGTCAGTAAATACAGCCACTGCACTGCTACTCCTACCTATTGTGTCTGAAAACTCATGTTACAAATCCTCATGTTCCTCCATCCCAGCCTTTTTGCACTTCTAATCTCTGATTCAAAATTCAAGGCTGCTGCATCTGATTGTTGGAGCCTAAGTTATATACAAGAGAGTTTGGGAAACACAATAGCTAAACAATTGACATTTTTAGCTTATATAGAAGGACACATTCCCAAGCAAAAGAAGATGTTGGGCTACCAAAGTAGGTAATAAATACCATTACATAATGAATGATATATAATCTCATAGGTTCCACAGTTGCTGCCAGTTGCCAGCCCCTGGTGCCCCCTTGAAACTGAGCTGAGTGAAACAGAATTCTGTAGCTGTAAACATATAAGGAACTCAACACTGCACTATCAAGTACTACTCCTGATCAGCTTTACTCTTGAATGACGCACAGATGCTAGATCACCCTGAAATGACAGGCAGATGTCACGCTTTAATAGAAATCACTGATCTTGAGATTTGTGTCTTCTTGCCACAAAAATGGTGCTAACATCGTTTCAGCTTCTTGGTAGATGATTCTGGCCCATGATTTTAAATGGTGCCAGTTGCTTCAGTCATTACTTTGAATTTAGTGTCAAACGTGTAGTGACCCCCATGAAAATGTTCTGCCTCTCTGGCTTTCATCTGAGACGATCCCGCCCCAGGTCAGCCTACCCTTCATCTCTGCTGGTTTTCAGGCAACATACTTGTAACCACACACCGCCCTGTACACTCCACTGAGCATGCCTATTTATTTCATTCCAGATAAAAGTGAATTGTTATCGCATAAACACATACTCATTTACTTCACCTAATCCATCCTTAGGAAATCTATGTGGAGGACAGCATCCAACTTGAATGAGCTCATCACAGCTCACCTTTATTTTGTCCCTGTATCTTCATCAGCCTTCAACAATCCTCCATGAAAAATGAGTCATATGATAAAATATTTGAGAGGACATGAAGAGTTTCATCGAAAGAACGGTAATTCCCTCTGTCATGCAGGAAATGCCAATGTGTTTTGTACTAATAAATTCTAGATACAAAACAAATTAAGAAACATGGTAATTGGCTGGGCGTGGTGGCTCACGCCTGTAATCCCAGCACTTTGGGAGGCCAAGGCGGGTGGATCACGAGGTCAAGAGATCATCCTGGTCAACATGGTGAAACCCCATCTCTACTAAAAATACAAAAAAAATTAGCTGGGCGTGGTGGCGCATGCCTGTAATCCCAGCTACTCAGGAGGCTGAGGCAGGAGAATTGCTTTAACCATAGTAATTATTAATACAATAATTTTCTGCTGTATTAAAAAATAGGCTTCTCCCATATACTTAAACTTTTAATGCATTTAGATTTTTAGGAACATTAATAGCTTTTACACATTAAAAACACATCTGATAAAAGAAGCTATGCATCTATTAAGAAAAGTTTGTGTAGTATTTCCATATGTATTTTTAGAAATTAAACTTCAAAAGCTGGATATGCCAAGAAATTACAGACCACATCCCCATGTGCTTCCTTAAGAAATGTTTTTTTCTTATTAAATCATACACTTTTGTCTTTACTTTACCTAAATATTACTGCATGCCTCATTCCTTTGACCTTTTTTACTTGGTATCTCAGTGTTAAGGTTTATCTATGATGAGGTGTGTGCTTCTTGCTCCCAACTATTGCAGGATAGTCCACAGAAAGTGTCCAACACAAGTTCATAGCCCAAACTCCCCGCTACTACAAATGTTGAATCTTCTCAGTCATGCCCCCTTGTACATTTGCATGAAGATTTTTCTGGTACATTATCTTGAGAATAGGATTATTGGGTAGAGGCCGACTTGACTTTGCCAAAGACTGCAGATGGCTTCACACAATTCCTCTAGCATTTCACAGTCCTACCGGTCACGAATAAGGGTCCTGCTTCCCCACCTCTTTGCTAACACTTGATGCTATCCAATTTACACCCAGATTTACAAAAAAGTAAAGTGGTTGCTTTAATTTTTACATCTCTGATTATTCATGAGTTTAAGTCATTGCAAGTATTTTTAAAACATTCTAGTTCCTTTGGTTTTTTGTTGTTGTTGTTTTGCCCACTTGCTATTGTGGCTCCTGTCTTTTCCCAGTGGTATAAAGAAGCTCTTTATTTTAGATATTAATTGCTTTTTGATTCTAGATATCACAAACATCTTTCCCAGTCTATTATCTCTCTGTTAACTCTGTCTATGGTGCATGTCCTTGAACAGAAACTCTTAGCGTTGATGTAATCAAACATACTCATTTTGCCAAGAAAGCATGTTCGCATACAAGGTATATTCTCATATGCACACTTTCCAGGTAAAGATTATTCATCCGTACCTTTCTCTCTCACTCAAGAAAGCTCATCAGAAGTCACACAAGTTAGAATGATGTTCCAAATGTGATTTCAAATGTTGGTTCTTTAACCATTAGTAGAGAAAAACTGGCTTTCAGTCATACTGAAATCAGCATGCCAACAGATTACCACAACCAGTTACAGAATTACTGGTTGAAAACTACTAACCTAGCTCATGCTCTCTTAGACTACCAGCCATTAGACACGTCTAGCTCACCCTTTCCCTGATCTATAATAGAGGTGGCTATTTGCTGCTCTCATACTGTGAGACAGACATTTCCACTAAATATTGCCTATCAGTACAAAAGTCTAAAAGACAAGCATTGCTATCCCTATTTTACAGGTGAGAAACCTGAGGCTCAGAAAGGCTATTTGCCTAAATTGACACAGTACCTGGTAAAGCCAAGATTTATAATTAGAACTGTCATGTTCCAGAATCAAGAATCCCCGCCTTCTCTCTTCTAGGCTGAATCATCTTTCAGCAAGGAAAGTGAGATAAATGAGGTGTCCCAGTCGAGTCCAGCCTTCATCAACACATGCTAAGCATCTGCTGATTTGGGAGATGCCCACATTCTCAACCCAAAACATTAGGAAATTCCCAACATTTATTTCCAAAAACTCCCTGGTAAAACAAAACTGTTGCCTTGAAGAGTGATACTATCTATGATCCAATCAGCACAGAATCGGCTCATCATGTAAGGCTATTTCCATTAAGGCTCTAGAGAAATGGAAGAAGTTATCAAAGAATGGGGAAAGAGAAGAGGGAGAGAGTAGGCCCTTCATCTAGAACTTAGAGCATAGCCCAGGACCACAGAGATGATACAACCTGTGCAACTGCCGTGTACAGGAGGTTGAAAGAAGGAAGGAGAGGATAACTATCATTTACAGAGCACTTTTGCTCCAGATGCACCCAGAAAGAAAACTTTGCAGTATCTTTTCTCATCTTTACCAAGGCCATTGTCTTCATTTTCTCTAGAAGAGGAATACATGAGAGGTTGAGGATTTTTTTGCAGACTCCCACTGCTGGAAAATAGCAAAGCAAGGATTTGTTCCCATGCTGTCTGATATCCACAGCCCACCTTCTTCCACTGCAATCACCTCACCACCATGCAGTGAGGACTAACTATCCCTCACTGTTCTTCTCAAGCCTGAGGCTAACCAGCTCTCTGGGTCCCAGAATTCTGAAAAAGTCTTTTGTTTTCCTGTTGAATACAACTTGAAATTCTTGTCATTTTTTTTAAAAAAGTCCCTAAATAGTCTAGTGTTTGGGAGCAGAGATTAATTGCAACAGTAAATACTTGTAGAAAATGAATTGGCATTCCCTTGACAAAATATAATGGATTCAAGCATTGGCCAGTGTTAGCTTTTATCCTGGTACAAAGCAGTGATGTGTTTACAATGACCACACTGCTGCTGAGTCTTAAGTCTGCAGGCCAAGGGGGTTACAATTTAGTTCCTCCTCGCCTATGTCTCAGGAGACCATTTAGTAAGAAGTTAAAGCATACAGCATTCCCAAGTCTTCCAAAACATAAAAGGCTGGAGTGACTGGTACAAAGCATGGCTTTCCTCCTCCTCCTCTTTCTTAGGGCTCCCCCCATATCTGGTTCCTGCAGTTCCAGTGAGATGTGAAAATGGAAAGGCCCCCAGAGCATCAGGTTGGACAGAGTCTCCAGAAAACTGCCTAGGCTGATCAGCCCATCACTACCCATACTCTGGCAGCTCCACCTCACTCCTCCTCGAGGCCTTGTGTGCATCAGGGCCTACCAACAGGTGCTTCTGAACTCGCATCAGCAGCTCTTCAGGGCTGGGAGCAGTGGCTCACACCTGTCATCCAAGCACTGTGGAAGGCCGAGGCGGGCAGATAGCTTGAGGTCAGGAGTTCAAGACCACCCTGGCCAACATGGCAAACCCCCATCTCTACTAAAAATACAAAAATTATCCAGGCATGGTGGCAGGTGCCTGTAATCCCAGCTATTCAGGAAGCTGAGGCAGGGGAATCGCTTGAACCTGACCTGAGGTTGCAGTGAGCCAAGATCACTCCACTGCATTCCAGCCTGGCTGACAAAGCGAGACTTTGTCTCAAAAAAAAAAAAAAGAAAGAAAGAAAAGAAAAGAAAAAAATAGGGCTGTGGCTTGGGACTCTACATTTTTACTAATACATAATATTTGCACGTGTGATGTTTTGCTTCATGCATACAAGATGTAATAATCCAATCGAGGCAGTCAGGCCATACATCACTTTGAACATTTGTCATTTCCTTGTGTTGGGAACAGTTTAAATCTTCTCTGCATTTTAATAGACTCCTCAGTGATTCTTAAGGAGGAAGAACAGTTTGGGAGCCACTGGGCTAAGGATTAGGAGTCTTTAGAGACAAGACAGAGCGAACTTAAATGGGAAGATTCTCTTACAAACAAATGCAATGGATTCTGATGATTGGGGCCAGTTATGTTCGACCAAGTCACCATGGACAATGAATGAGCAAACTAAGCCACGGCTCCCCGGTGAAATACAGGGTTAGGTTACTGCAAGCCTCTGCTCACAACATTTTCTTTTTTTTTTTTGAGACGGAGTTTCGTTCTTGTTACCCAGGCTGGAGTGCAATGGCGCGATCTCAGCTCACCGCAACCTCCGCCTCCTGGGTTCAGGCAATTCTCCTGCCTCAGCCTCCTGAGTAGCTGGGATTACAGGCACGCACCACCATGCCCAGCTAATTTTTGTATTTTTAGTAGAGACGGGGTTTCACCATGTTGACCAGGATGGTCTCGATCTCTTGACCTCGTGATCCACCTGCCTCAGCCTCCCAAAGTGCTGGGATTACAGGCGTGAGCCACCACGCCCGGCCATTTATTTTTCATCAACCAATAAATAAATAACATTGTTTTAGGTGTGTTTCTTTTTTGAGGACACCTTATGTAAGAAATACAACTGATTCATTAACATTGAGCTTATGGCCCACGGTGCCACAGTGCTATGACTAAGGCGCGAATGAAGCTTCTCTAACATATGTGTTTTCTCTGTAAGGTGCACTGCAACCTTCTTATGCTCAGAACACTAGAAAGCACTTCAAAAGTAAGCTTGGGGCCATTTTAAACAGTAAAATCAGCAATAGAAAGCACAAAAATGCAACAAAATGTAGCAAAACCAAAAAAGAGGACTCTTAATAGCATGAGAGCTAAACCAAGAAGGCAGAATGTCACCTTTTTCTCCCTCAGCTGGGAACATTCATGTTGAGGAGACTCAAATTTTTCACAGCCCCGTGCACATCTCACAATGACTGCAGAAAGATCATCCGTGTTGATTTGGGGGTTACACATAAATTTTAGGCAGTGGGCAAATTTGAAAACACAGAATTAACAAATAACGAAGATTGATTATATAGAAAGGATGGATTACAAAAATAGTTCTCATATGCATTATCTCATTACCTTACTTGATCACACAATAACTCTGGAACTTAAACAGAACAGTACTATTTTGATTCTTAACACTGAAATAAGAGACTGTGGGTCTAGAAAGCTGGAACACAAATCTAGGTCTTTCAACTCCGAGTCCCTTGCTTTTTCCACCACACAGTAGAAGGAAGTCAACTCTGCTTAAGCTCCTTCAGATGCTAGAACTATCCAGCCAAGTGAGGATGCCTTAGAAAAATGGGGTATAGTGGAAAGTTGGCAAAGCATGCTTACACTGGGGGAAACTGGGGAGAGCCAACACAGACCCAGCCCTAGACACGGTGGGGCTTAATCACTATGTGCACAAGCTGTACAAGCATGCTTTATTTTCATGTGTACTGAGGTTTGCTTTGAAGTATTTCAGTCAGAAGGCAAGCATTGACTGAGTCCCACTGGGTGCATTTTATTAGATAATGAGTCAGAGAAGAAAGAAACAGCAGCACTTCCTGATCTGAAGATTATAAGCAAGTGAGGAAAACACTATATAAAATAATCTAGAAAATAGAGTTTGATTAGTGGGAGAAGATAGATGAAGACGGTAGATCCAAGACGCTATTTGAAAACAGAGGTCAGGAACTTGTCCTAAGGCATCGACAGTCACGAGGTTTAATGCCTGCTCTGTCATTTTCTAGCCACAAAACCTACAGACGTTGACTGAAACTTTTTCAGACTCACTTTACTGATCTATATTTTGGGGTTTCAGTGCAGATCAATGTACTTCAATTAGCAGAATGCTGCAGCGCTAAGACCTAGAATTCAAACGCTCCAAAGGTGTATCTGATACAGCTCATGCATTCCAGAAATAGTAGGAGACAAGGCACATAACAAATAGATCATTTTAATGCAAAATAAACGTTAAGATATGGATGGGCGCATTTAGACTACATAATCTTGCAGCAGGGGAAGGGACAGGGAAACTGCCTGGAGAAGCTGGTCCAGACTTCTAAAGGACAGTAGGAATTAGATGAGCAATAAAAGGGGAGGGCACCTCCTGCTCAAGAAGGAGCAAGAGCAAAGCCACAGCAGTGTGAGATATTGCAGTGGGCTCTGGGAACTGTGTTTGGTTTGGTATTGCTGAGTCATATGATGAGGAGAGAGAGGAGAAAAGAGCTGGAAAGGTAGAAAACAGCAAGAGCCTGTCAGCATAAGAACCCACTGAAATATTTTAAACCAGATAGTGATATGGACAGATTTGTCCTTCCTGAAAGATTCCTCAGGCATCGAGGAGAAAGAATGTGGGAGGAGGAAGAATATAAGAATGGAGGTAGAAAGTCTCATGTCTGGCTGTGATAACCCAGGTAGATGCCTCATATATTTGTTGTGGGAGCCAATGGAATAATGAACATGAAATAGACTGTAAGCTCTAAAGCAAACAAGCACGAACCAGTACTTTTCTTATGTAAACAGTAAATGTTGAAGGACAAAGCGAAGTGGGAAGAGAGCAACAAAAGAATGCAAGTTTTCCTAAAAGGAAGAATAGGCTAGAAAACAATGAGATCATGCGTGCAACATAAGAGCATTTAGCTGAAAAGCTTTGAAGGTAGCAGACGTTTTGACATTGGATCTGAAAAGTCAATGGATGCTTCTGAAAGTGGTGGAGGGAGTGGCATTGGTATAGAAAGTGGGCAGTTCTGGGCATCTGAGAGTAGAGAAAAAGTTGAAAGCTAGCAACCAGAGTCCTAAGAATCCAGCTGTGACTTGTTACATTTCTACCAGGATGAAAAATGCAAAATTAGTCAGAGTCCTCATCTCTAATACTGGCGTCCACCACCATGAAAAGAAAAGGCTAGGCTCCTGAAAAAATTAGGGAATCTTAAAACCGGAAGGAACTCTGCAGAGGCAGTATAACGTGACGGAGAAAAGTACAAACTCCTGAGCCCAGCTGTCTAGAATTGAATCCTACCAGTTCTAGCTGCATGATACAGTTATATAAACACTATGCTTCAACTTTCTCATCCATAAAATGGGGATAATAATAATACCTACCCCTCAGAGCTGTTGTGGGGTTTAAATAAGTTACTAAACATGAAAAACATGAAATGTTTACAGAAGTGCCTACTGAGTGTTCAGTAAATTTTAGTATTTACGAATTCTCTCTCCCATTTTAAAAATGATAACACTAAGGTCTAGAGAAGTTGACTCATCAAACATTTAAAAATTTTTATCTAATACTCTAGAATTTTCTAGCCTCCCGCATAATAATAGCAAATTCATGGTTAACTCTATATCTAGGAGGCCTATACATGTACAGCATTAGCCTCTGTACTGGAATTGAGAAGGATCCAAGAAAGAGGAGAACTGATTTGAATTGACAAGAGCTCAGGAAACCAGAGGGTCAAACGTTGATGTAGTCTGGGCTTGGAAGGCAGGGCCAAATGATCTGCTGCCTCCATAAAGCACTCTCAAAAAGCGGGAGTAAAGAGTGGGCATTGCTCACCATCAGGAAATAGCAGAGTTAGAGAAGGCAGAATGGCAGATGGTGAGGTGGGGAGCATTACCTTAGGAAAGGTAAACAAGAAACCACCTATTAGCTCTGCCATGCTCTGGATTCTAAGCTGGAGCTGCTGGCTCATTTCAAGTGTGTCCTCTTTTTCCCCTCTCCTTTTCCCCAGAACTGTTCTTGGCAACATATTTCATCTTCTAGCAGATGGCTGCAGCTGCTATGGTGGCATCTGCTGCTGCTCTTTCACCTTCCAGCTTTGGCAGGAACAGTTGGCAAGACGAACTTGCAAGGTCTGTCAGCACCCAGTAGTATCACTATCAGTCTAACTTGCAAGAAGAAAAAAAAAAAGCAGAGGCAGAGGAGGTGCTGGTACGACCAGCTGCAATCCCTGGGCCTGCTCAATAACCTGCTTCAGACTGGCTTCTCCTCTCATGGGATCAGAAGCTGGGAGGAGCTTAGATGAGCTCATTTTACCCATCACCCATCTTTAGGAATGAAGACCCTTCTGACTGCCAAATAAAGCAAGAGCAATAGGTCTTGAAAACCTAGAGGAGCAATTGGAAGGAACAAAGATAACATACTAATTCCTGCCTTCCCCACCCTCATTTCACAGACTGGTTTCCAGCGTGGCCTAAGACAGTCCTCACAAAGCTTAGAGGTATATTCAGAGCCTTATTTACATTGATGAATGGAGTCTGTATGAATCCTGGCCAGCCTGGATTGGGGGTCACAGTCTGTATTTTTCTATACGTCTGTTTTCCTTAACTTGGGAAAAGATGGTTTCTGCGGTTTTCTGTTTTGCACTTTCATCCCCCGTGGAAGCAAGGTTAGTGTTTCAAACCCCAACTGATTTGGCCTGAGCTCTAGGCGGCTGGTTAGCACTTGTCAAATCCTTCTCAGCAGCCAGTCATCCAAATCAGAGAAACCAACCAGAAGGAAGGTATATCCATTCCCTTGATACCATCCTCCCTCGATAGAGGCTTTTACTGTTATGGCCCCCATCAAATGTCAGAAATAGTGGACACTGAATCGAAACTGAATTGAACCTGAGTTCACTATGCCCTCTGGGAAGCTGTGATTTAAATGAAGCTTCCTCCCCACCCCTTCATCACCTCCATTGAATTACTACAGGAGGGATCTGTGAGCCAGTAAATTATTCTCGCCATCACTGGAAGTTGGAAGAGACTCAGCAGTTGCAGGTTGGAAGTCAAGGCTGAACAAGAGGCGAATATATTCCCAGTGACGAAACATTTGTATCAACTGACAGTTCACAGGAAAAATGTGACAAATTTTGAAGAAAATCACTCTGATGAAAATACATAAAGGAAGTAAAGGAAGGTAGCATATTTGATTTAAATTATTCAAACATCTATTGGGTGTCCAACTGGGCATCATTCTAGGATTTAGGTTGTGTAGTACCCAGGAAAAAAGGGGGAAAGCTAGTTAGAAAAGTGGAGGGAAAGCTAACACAAATTAAACTAAACTCGAGAACAGAAGATGCAACATCACAGGGAAACTGACAGTCAAACACCACATGTAAATAACAAGAATGAAATGCAGTCTATTTCTGACAAATAGCAAGACTGAACAAGAGTACTGTGTATTTAAAGGAGCAACATGAGCACATATACCTACCTTCTCTCTTGACAAAGTCTCTGTTTAAATGACAAAAACATTGATATATTTTTTTATTTTTATTTTATTTTATTTATTTATTTTTTTGAGACGGAGTTTTGCTCTTGTTACCCAGGCTGGAGTGCAATGGCGCGATCTCGGCTCACCGCAACCTCCGCCTCCTGGGTTCAGGCAATTCTCCTGCCTCAGCCTCCCGAGTAGCTGGGATTACAGGCACGCGCCACCGTGCCCAGCCAATTTTCTGTATTTCTAGTAGAGACGGGGTTTCACCATGTTGACCTGGATGGTCTCGATCGTTTGACCTCGTGATCCACCTGCCTTGGCCTCCCAAAGTGCTGGGATTACAGGCTTGAGCCACCGCGCCCAGCCAAAAAGAGACATATTTTAAAAGAACATATCCATAATAGTGCTAGAAAACAGTACAGAATGCCATCAATAGACTAAAGTGTTAACAGATTTATACTATCTGAAAGCCCCCATGATTAGACAGAGAAGCAAGCCATCACAGAGAAAACATCTGTCCAACATACAAGAGGGGAGTACAGTTCTTCTCAAGGAGCACCTGGAGGAGCCCCAAGATCAAAGCAAGTAAGTACATGAGTCAGAGAGGCTAATAGGGAAATCATCAGGATAATTAATTGAAGAACTACATTGGAACAGCTGGGCCTCTTAGGCCCCTCCCCATCACCCTCACGTACAGAGCATCTGGCAGAACAGATTTTACCCTCAGGCTGCTGCTCTGATAAAGGTTCTGTAGAGAAAAAGCGTGTTCTCCCTATGAAGACTTCCTAGTACATATGGGTTTGAAGATGTAAGAGAGGGGAAAGGCTATTCTTTATTACTTTATAAAACAGTTTAGAGCCTCTGCATTAACAGTAGCCTGAGAAAATAATGATGAAGAGGACGAGGAGGAAGACAGAAAAAGGAGAATCATGGATAATGTATACCAAGATCGTACTGTGTGCTGAGCAGCGTTCTGAGCACATTTAATACAGGCATACCTTATTTTATTGCACTTAACAGACGCTGCATTTTTTTCACAAATTGAAGGTTTGTGGCAACCCTGCAACAAGCAAGACTATTGACACCATTTTCCCAACAGCCTATGCTCACATCATGTCTCTGTATCACATTTTGGTAATTCTCACATTTTAACTTGCATTAATATTATATCCATTACGGTAATCTGTGATCACTGATCTTTGATGTTACAATTGAAACGCTTTTGGGGTGTCTTAATCAACAAATGTTGTATGTGTTCTGACTGCCCGCCCAGCCAGCCATTTCCCCACCTCTCCCTCTCTCTCCCTCTCTCTCTCTCTCTCTGCTGAGGCCTTCCTATTCCCTTAGACTGAACAATATTGAAATTAGATCAATGAACAGCCTTAAGATGGCCTCTAAGTGTTCAAATAAAAGGAAAGGTTACAGGTTTCTCATTTTAAATCAAAAGCTAAAAATCAGTAAGCTTAGTGAGGAATGGATGTTGAAAGCCAAGACAGACCAACAGCTAGGGCTCCTGCACCAGTTAGCCAAGTTGTCAATGTGAAGGAAAAATTCTTAAGAAAATTAAAAGTGTTACTCCAGCCTTATTGCTGTTGTGGAGGAAGTTTTATTGGTGTGGATAGAAGACCAATCTAGCCACAACATTCTCTTAAGTCAAAACCTAATCCAGAGCAAGGTCTTAATTTCGCTCAGTTCCATGAAGTCTGAGAAAGGTGACAAATCTGCAGAATGAAAGTTCAAAGCTAGCAGAGGTGGCTCTATGAGGTTTAAGGAAAGAAACTATCTCCATCACATAAAAGTGCAACATGAAGCAGAAAGTGTAGAAGCTGGAGGAAGTTTGTTTTGTTTTGTCTGTTTTTGACATACGGTCTCACTCTGCCACCAGTGGCGTGATCTCAGTTCACAGCTACCTCTGTCTCCCGGGTTCAAGAGATTCTCATGTCTCAGCCTCCAGAGTAGCTGGGACTACAGGTGCATGCCACCACGCCTGGCTAATTTTTGTATTTTTTCATAGAGATGGGGTTTTACCCTGTTGGCCAGGCTGGTCTCAAATTCCTGACCTCAAGTGATCTCCCCACCTCTTCCTTTAAAATGCTGAAATTGTAGGCATGAGCCACTGCGCCCAGCCTGGAGCAAGTTATTCAGAAGAGCTAACTAAGGTAATTGAGGAAACTGGATTTAATCAGGACATTTTCAATGTAGATGAAACAGCCTCCTACTGGAAGAAGATACTACCCAGGACTTATATAGCTAGAGGAGAAATCAGTGCCTGGCTTCAAAGCTTCCAAGGACAGGCTGACTCTCTTATTAGGGGCTAATGCAGCTGGTGTCTTTAAATTGAAGCCAATGCTCATTGGCCATTCTGAAAATCCTAAGGCCCTTAAGAATTGCTAAGTCTACTCTACCCGTGCTCTACAAATGGAACAACAAGGCCTGGATGACAACTTGTCTGTTTAAACCATGGTTTACTGAGCATTTTAAGCTCACTGTTTTTATTAACTACTCAGAAAAACACATTCCTTTCAAAATATTACTGCTCACTGACAATTCACCTAATCATCCAAATGTTTTGATGGACATGTCTAAGGAGATGGTTATTTCACACGTGCTAACACAACACCCGTTTTGCAGCTCAGGGGTCAAATAGTAATTTTGAATTTTATGTCTTGTTTCAGAAATACATTTTCTAAGGCTATAGCTGTAATAGACAGTGGTTCCTCAGATGAATCTGGGTAAAGTAAATTGAAAACCTTCTGGAAAGAATTTACCATTTTAGATACCACTAAGAACACTCATGATTCATAAGGGGAGGTCAAAATACATTATCAGGAGTTTGGAAGAAGTTGATTCCAAGCCTCATGGTTGACTAGGAGGGTTTTATGACTTCCATGGGAGAATTAACTGTATATAGGGTAGAAATAGCAAGATAACTGGAGTTAGAAGTGAAGCCTGAAGATATCACTGAACTGTTGCAATATCATCATACTGGAACAGAAAAAATTGCTTTTTATAAATGAGGAAAGAAAATTGTTTCTTGAGATAAAATCTGCCCCTAGCAAAGATCCTGTGAACATTGTTGAAATGGCAACAAAGGATTCAGAATATTACATAAACTGAGTTGACCGAACAGCAGTAGGGTTTGAGAAGATTGATTACAATTTTAAAAAATGTTCTACTGTTCATAAAATGGTTAACAGCATTTCAAGCTACAGAGAAATTTTTCATAAAAAGAAGAATTAACTAAGTGGCAAACTTCACGGTTATCTTATTTTAAGAAATTATTACAATCACTCCAACCTTCAGCAACTACCATCCTGATCAGCCAACAGCCATCAACATTGAGGCAAGACCTTACATCAGCCAAATATTATGACTCACAGAAAGCTCAGATGACTGTTAACATTTTTTAGCAATGAAAAAATTTTCAATTAAGATAGGTGCATTTTTAGAAATAACATTATTGCACACTTAATAGACTACAGTATAGTGCAAACATAATTTTTCTATGCAGTGGGAAAGCAAAATATTTGTGTGACTCACTTTATTGCAGTGGTCTGGCCTGAACCCACAATATCTCTGAGGTATGCCTGTGTACTAACTCATTCGATACTCACAACACTATGAGGCAGTTACTATTATTGTTTTCATTACAGAAATAAGGAAACTGAGCCACAAAAAAAAGATAACTAGCCCTCTAAGACCACAAAGTTCAAAAACAAAGAAGCCAGGATACAAATGAAGGTACACTGACTCCAGAGCAATACGATTCATCATTCCAAGGGAATTCTCCCTCCCTCTTCTAAAAATGTGGGTATGCCCAGATATGAAAACAAAACATCTCTTATAAATATGTTGTTTTTACATTTTTTGAGCGGGAGAAACATACATGTATAAAGTGGATAAAAATACATCATATAAAGCAAATTCCCATGTAATTACTACTGAGCAGGTTAAAACAGAGGAACATTGAAAGCCTAGAAGTTCCCCACCTTCCCTACGGCCCCTCTTAACCATTACTTCAGTCACTTTCATGCCCCCGGAAGGTAACCTGTCCCCTGATTGCTACCACACTATGCTTTAGTTTTGTTTGATTTTTGTACATTATACACATGGAACTCTAGAGTATGTATTTTTGTGTCAGGCTTATTTTACCCAACATTACATTTAAAAGCTTCATGTTGTTGCATGTAGATTCGATTTATTCATGTTCATGGCTCTATACATTCCATTTTATGAAGATGCCACAATTTATTAAACATTCTACGGTGATAGACGTGTGGTTGTCTGAACAATGCCAATAGGAACTTTCTTTTTTAGCCTGACCTTCTATTTATTTTTAACTGATATATAATATCTGTGCATGTTTATGGGGTACATGTGATATTTTGTTACATGCATAGAATGTGTAACGATCCCATCAGATTTACTATATCCCACTTCTTGAGCATTTATCATGTCTATGTATGGGGTATTTTTAAAGTCCTCTCTTCCAGCTATTTTGAAAAACACAAGGTATTATTGTTAACTATAGTCACCCTGCTCTGCTACAGAACATTAGAACTTATTCCCTTTATCTGACTGTATGCTTCTATGTATGAATCCACCTTTCCTCATCCCCCTCCGGCGTATACC
Source organism: Leontopithecus rosalia (assembly GCA_028533165.1). Classification (NCBI taxonomy): domain Eukaryota; kingdom Metazoa; phylum Chordata; class Mammalia; order Primates; family Cebidae; genus Leontopithecus; species Leontopithecus rosalia. Next base: position 6,663,952 of record CM052657.1, on the reverse strand, counting down.
CACACCCTTCCCAGCCTCTAGTAACTACCAATCTACTCCCTACCTCCTTGAGATTAACCTTTTTTAGCTCCCACGAGTAAGAAAATGCAGTCTTTGTCCTTTCGTTGTCTGGCTTATATTACCTAATGTAATGACTTCCAATTCTATCCACGTGCTGCAAATGACATTACTGTAGTTTCTGTATGGCTGAATAGTATTCAGTTGTGCACATGCACCACATTTACCTTATCTATTCTTCTGCTGATGGACACTTAGCTTGATTCCGTATCTTTGCTATTGTGAATGGTGCTGCACCCTACACATGGACACCTGCCTTTGATATACTGATTTTCCTCTTCTTTGGATAAAAACCCAATAGTGTCATTGCTGGATCGTATAATAGTTCTGTTTCTTTAGTTTTTTGGGATCGCCAAGCAGTTTTGCATAATGGCTATACTAATCTACATTCCCACCAACAGTGTACATGACTTTGATTTTTTCCCACATCCTCACTACCATGTTATCTTTCAAAATCTTGATACTAGTCATTCTAACTGACGCAGGATGACGGTTCATTGTGGTTTGGATTTGAATTACCCTGACGTTTAGTGATATTGAGCATGCTGAGAAAAACCAAAGATGACAAATGGACAACAGGTATATAAAAAGTTACAGATGTTTTGCCGGCTTTTTAAATGGGATTTGTTTTTCTTTGTTGTTGTTGGGTGTTTGAGTTCCTTGCATATTTAGATATTAGTCCCTCATCAGATGAATAGTTTACGAGTGTTTTCCTGCCACTCTACAGACTTTCCTTCACTCTGTTGTTTTCCTTTGCTTTGCAGATACGTTTTAGTGTCATATAATCCCATGTCTTTTGTTTTTGTTGTCTGCGCTTTTGAAGATTTTGCCATAAAATTGTTGCCTACACCAATGTCCAGAAGTGTTTCCCTATATTTTCTTCTAGTAGCTTTATAGGTTCAGGTCTTACATTTAAGTCTCAATTCATTTTATTTTTGTATATGGTGAGAAGCCGGGGTCTAGTCATTCTCCTACATATGGATTTTTCCCTGCATATGAAGTATCTAGTTCTCCCAATACTGTTTATTGAAGAGGGTGTCCTTTCACCAGTGTATGTTCTTGGTACCTTTGTCAAAAATCAGTTGACTGTATATATAATATGGATTTATTTCTGTGTCCTCTATTCTGTTCCATTCTATTCTGATTTTATATCAATACCATGCCATTTTGGCTAGAGCTTTATAACATATTTTAACATTACAACATATTATAACATATTTTGAAGTCAGAGTGTGATGCCTGTGGCTTTATTTGTTTTGCTTAGGATCGCTTTGTTTATTTAGACACGTTTTCGGTTCCACACACATTTTAGAACTGACTTTTCTAAATCTGTGAAAACTGTTGGCATTTTCATAAGCATTGTATTAAATAGGTAGATACCTTTTGACACTAGTCATTCTTACTGACGTAGGATGATGCCTCATTGTGGTTCTGATTTGATGTTTAGTGATGCTGAGCATGCTGAGAAATATCAAAAAATGACATACAAATGGACAAAAGGTATATGAAAAACAAGTATATAAAAATGTAAGATATTTTGCCCACTTTTAAAATATTTTAATTTTAATATTGTTAATGCTTCCAATTAATGAATATAGAATACATTTTCACTTTTGTCTTCTACTTATTTCAACAATGTTTTGTGGTTTTTCTTGTAGAAATTATGTATTCAGGTAAAATTTAATTCTAGGGATTTTATTTTGGGGCTATAATAAATGGAATTTTTTTCTTGATTTCTTTTTAGGCTAGTTCATTTTTAGCGTATAAAACACTACTGAACTTTGTGTGTTGATGTTGCATCATGCAAACTTACTTAATCTGTTTATGAGATCTAAGAGTTTTGGTTGACTCTTCAGGTTTTTACCAAACATAAGATTATGTCATCTGCAGAGGAGGACATTTTGACTTCTCTTTTCCTATTTGGAGGCCTTCTATTTAAATATTCCAGTGACTGATTGTTCTGGCCAGGACTTTCAGAACTCTGTTGAATCGGACTGGTGAAAGTGTGTATCCTTGTCCACTTGCAGTTCTTAGAAAAAAGCCTTACAGATTTTCACATTCAGTATAATGCTAGCTGTGGGTTTGTCATACATGGCCTTTATTATGTTGAGGTATGTCTCCAATGCCAAGTTTGTTTAGAACTTTATCATAAAAGGATGTTGGATTTTATCAAATGCTTTTTCATATAGTTTTTATCCTTCATTCTATGTGATGTATCACTTTTTTTTTCCATTCCCCTCCCCACCCCGCCTACATCAGGCATTTCTCCCGGTGTTATCTCTCCCCATCCTCCCCACCCCCTCCACTCTCCCCTCCTCCCCTCCCCTCCAAGCCTCCCACCACCTAACCCTGTGAGTGTTGTTCCCTTCCCTGTGCCCAAGTGTTCTCATTGTTCATCACCTGCCTATGAGTTAAAACATGCGGTGTTTGGTTTTCTGTTCTTGTTTGCTGAGAATGTTAGTTTCTAGTTTCAACCATGTCTCTACAAAGGACATGAACTTATCATTTTTTATGGCTACATAGTATTCCACGGTGTATATGTGCCACTTTTTTTGTGTGCAGTCCATCATCAATGGGCATTTGGGTTGGTTCCAGGTATTTGCTAACGTAAACAGCACCACAATGAACATATGTGTGCATGTGTCTTTATGACAGAATGATTTATAATTCTTTGGGTATATACAGTAATGGGATTGCTGGGTCAAATGGAATTTCTATTTCTAGATCCTTGAGGAATCGCCACACTGTCTTCCACAATGGTTGAACTCATTTACATTCTCACAAACACTGTAAAAGCATTCCTTTTTCTCCACATCCTCTCTAGCATCTGTTGTCTCCATATTTTTTAATGATCACCATTCTAACTGGTGTGAGATGGTACCTCAATGTGGCTTTGATTTGCATTTCTCTAATGACCAAGGAAGATGAGCATTTTTTCCTATGTTTATTGGCTGCATATTTGTCTTCTTTTGAAAAGTGTCTGTTCATATCCTTCACCCATTTTTGAACAAGTTTGTTTTTTTCTTGTAAATCTGCTTTAGTTCTTTGTAGATTCTGGATATTAGCCCTTTGTCTGATGGGCAAATTGTGAAAAGTATTTCCCATTCTGTTGGTTGCCACTTTACTCTAATGATTGTTTCTTTGCTGTGCAGAAGCTCTTAATTAGGTCCCATTTGTCTATTTTGGCTTTTCTTACCATTGCTTTTGGTGTTTTAGTCATGAAATCCTTGCCTATGCCTATGTCCTGAATGATTTTGCCTAGGTTTTCTTCTAGGGTTTTTATGGTGTCAGTTCTCATGTCTAAATCTTTAATCCATCTGGAGTTAATTTTTGTATAAAGTGTAAGGAAGGGGTCCAGTTTTCCCAACACCATTTATTAAACAGGGAATACTTTTCCCAATGCTTGTGTTTTTTTTTACCATTTATGCATAGTTTTACTTAAGTTTAAGAATTTTCAGATGTTATTCTTTTACATGGCTTCCAGCTCATTTTATACAGTAAGTTTGAGTCCATAGCAAAGGTAATAAAACTGCCAACTGACCTTGATAGAAACAATGGACATTTATAATAAAATTTCAAGTCATTTAAAAAAGAATATGAAGCCTTGTTTGTTACTACAATGCAACAAAATCTAGATTTTTTTCTTGATAAAAATCTCTATTCTGAAGATCCGCTGAAAGAGATTTATGTATAAAAGGATTTGTAGTAACTGTTTTACATGTGTGGTGCCTTTAAAATAATGTATCTGAACACTAAATACGTCATTAATAAAAAATACAAACAAAAGCAACAGCTAGAAAAGACTGAAAATGCCAGGGACAAAAGTCATTTGATCACAGATACCTCTATGTTCCTACATAGCTCTAATAAGTTGTTATGAATATGAACAACATGTATCTTAATCTGTAGAGACAAAAATATAGTTAGGGAGATGGGTGTTATAAGGTGTCAACAGATTCATCATCTGAATAAAAATAAAACGATCTGAACATCATCACTGCTTGTACTATTATCACTATAGCATGACAGCACCATTGCTTGTTTTTATCCAGTTTGTCAAAGATCAGATGATTGTAGATGTGTGGCCTTGCTTCTGAGGCCTCTATTCTGTTCCATTGGTTTATAACTCTGTTTTGGTATCAGTACCATGCTGTTTTAATTACTGTAGCCCTGTAGTATAGTTTGAAGTCAGGTAGCGTAACCCCTCCAGCTTTATTTTTCTTGCTTAGGATCGTCTTGGCTATGTGGGCTCTTTTGGTTCTATATGAAATTTAAAGTGGCTTTTCCCAGTTCTGTGAAGAAGGTCAATGGTAGCTTGATGGGGTTAGCATTGAATCTATAAATTACTTTAGGCAGTATGGCCATTTTCACAATATTGATTCTTCCTAACCATGAGCATGGAATGCTTTTCCAACTGTTTGTGTCCTCTCTTGCTTCCTTGATCAGTGGTTTGTAGTTCTCCTTGAAAAGATCCTTTGCCTCCTATGTTAGTTGTATTCCTAGGTATTTTATTCTCTTTGTAGCAATTGTAAATGGGAGTTCACTCATGATTTGGCTGTTTGTCTGTTATTTGTGTATAGGAATGCTTGCAATTTCTGCACATTGATTTTGTATCCTGAGACTTTGCTGAAATTGCTTATCAGCTTAAGGAGGTTTTGGGCTAAGACTATAGGGTCTTCTAAATATACAGTCATGTCATCTGTAAATAGGGACAATTTGGCTTCTTTTTCTAATTGAATGCCCTTTATTTCTTTTTCTTGCCTAATTGCTCTGGCTAGAACTTCCAATACTATATTGAATAGGAATGATGAGAGCTGGCATCATTGTCTAGTGCCAGTTTTTAAAGGGAATGCTTCTATTTTTGCCCATTCAGTATGATATTGGCTGTGGGTTTGTCATAAATAGCTTTTACTATTTTGAGATACATTCCATCAATACCTAGTTTATTGAGAGTTTTTAGCATAAAGGGCTACTGAATTTTGTTGAAGGCCTTCTCTGCATCTGTTGAGATAATGATGTGGTTTTTGTCATTGGTTCTGTTTATGTGGTGAATTACATTTATAGACTTGCATATGTTGAACCAGCCTTGCATCCCCAGGATGAAGCCTACTTGATCACGGTGGGTAAGCTTTTTGATGTGCTGTTGGATTCAGTTTGCCAATATTTTATTGAAGATTTTTACATCAATGTTCATCATGGATATTGGCCTGTAGTTTTCTTTTTTAGTTGTATCTCTGCCAGATTTTGGTATCAGGATGATGTTGGTCTCATAGAAAGAGTTAGGGAGGATTCCCTTTTTTTTGTATTGTTTGGAATAATTTCAACAGGAATGGTATCAGCTCCTCATTGCATGCCTGGCAGAATTCAGCTGTGAACTTATCTGGACCTGGACTCTTTTGGTTGGTAGGCTATTAATTGCCCCCTCGAATTCAGACCTTGTTATTGGTCTATTCAGGGTTTCAACTTCTTGACTTTGTCTTGGGAGTGTGCAAGTGTCCAGAAATTTATCCATTTCTTCCATATTTACTGGTTTATGTGCATAGAGTTGTTTGTAGTAATCTCTGATGATAGTCTGTATTTCTGAGGAATTGATGGTGATCTCCCCTTTATCATTTTTTATTGCATCTATTTCATTCTTCTTTTTTTTTTCATTAGTCTAGCTAGTGGTCTATTTTGTTGAACTTTTCAAAAAATCAGCTCCTGGATTTACTGATTTCTTGAAGGTTTGTGTCTCTATCTCCTTCAGTTCTGCTCTGATCTGAGGTATTTCTTGTCTTCCGCTTGCTTTTGAGTTTCTTTTTATCTTGTTCCTCTAGTTCTTTCAAATTTGATGATAGTGTGTTGATTTTAGATCTTTCCTTGCTTCTCATGTGAGCATTTATTACTATAAATTTCCCTCTAAACACTGCTTTAAATGTGTCCCGTAGGTTCTGGTATGTTATGTCTTCATTCTCATTGGTTTCACAGAACATTTTTATTTCTGCCTTCATTTCATTGTTTATCCATTTATCATTCAGGAGCAAGTTGTTCAGTTTCCATGTGATTGTGTGGTTTTAAGTGCTTTTCTTAATCCTGAGTTCTAATTTGATTGTGCTGTGGTCTAAGAGACTGTTTGTTATGATTTCCGTTTTATTGCATTTGCTGAGGAGTGATTTACTTCAAATTATGTGGTCAATTTTGGAGTAAGTGCAATGTGGTGCTGAGAAGAATGTGTATTCTGTGGATTTGGGGTGGAGTGTCCTGTAAATGTCTATTAGGTCTGCTTGGTCCAAATCTGAGTTCAAGTCCTGGATATCCTTGTTGACTTTCTGTCTCACTGATCTGTCCAATATTGTGAATGGAATGTTAAAGTCTCCCATTATCATTATGCAGGAGTCTAAGTCTCTTTGTAGGTCTTTAAGAACTTGCTTTATGTATCTGAGTGCTCCTGTACTGGTTGTATATATATTCAGGATAGTTAGCTCTTCTGGTTGCATTGATCCTTCTATCATTTAGTAATGCCCTTCTTTGTCTCTTTTGATCTTTGTTGGTTTAAAGTCTGTTTTATCAGAGACTAGGATTGCTACCCCTGTTTTTTTTTTTCTCTCCATTTGCTTGGTAAATCTTTTTCCATCCCTTTGAGTCTATGTGAGTCTTTGCATGTGAGATGGGTCTCCTGAATACAGTACACCAATGGATTTTGACTTTTTATCCAGTTTGCCAGTCTGTGTCTTTTGATTGGGGTGTTTAGGCCATTTACAATCAATGTTAATATTGTTATGTTTGAATTTGATTCTGTCATTTTGTTACTGGCTGGTTGTTTTGCCCATTAATTCATGTGGCTCCTTCATTGCATCATTATTATTTACCATTTGGTATGTTTTTGCAGTGGTTGGTACTGGTTGTTCCTTTCCCTGTTTAGCACTTCCTTCAGTAGGTCCTGTAAGGCAGGTAGTGATGAAATCTCTCAGCAATTGCTTGTCCATAAAGGATTTTATTTCTCCTTCACTTATGAAGCTTAGTTTGTCAGGATGTGAAATTCTGGGTTGAAAGTTCTTTTCTTTAATGATGTTGAATATTGGCCCCCACTCCCTTCTAACTTGCAGGTTTCCTGCCAAAAGATTCACTGTGAGTCTGATGGTCTTTCATTTGTGAGTGACTCAACCTTTCTCTCTGGCTGCTCTTGGGATTTTTTCCTTCATTTCAACCCTGGCGAATCTGACAACTATGTGCCTCGGGGTTGCTCTTCTTGAGGAATATCTTTGCGTTTTCTCTGTATTTCCTGGATTTGAATGTTGGCCTGCTTTGTTAGGTTGGTAAAATTCTCCTGGATAGAATCTTGAACAGTGTTTTCCAACTTGGATTCATTCTCCCCATCACATTCAGGTACACTGACCAAGTGTAGGTTAGGTTTGTTCATATAATCCCATAGTTCTTGGAGGCTTTGTTCATTTTCTTCACTCTTTTTTCTCTAATCTTGCCTTCTCATTTTATTTCATTGATTTGATCTTCTATCTCTGATATCCTCTCTTCTACTTGGTCGATTTGGCTGTTGAATTTGTGTACACCTCGCGAAGTTCTCGTACTGTGTTTTTCAGCTCCATCAAGTTGTTTATGTTCTACCCTAAACTGGTTATTCTAGTTAGCATTTCATCTAACCTTTTTTCAAGGTTCTTAGTTTCTTTGCATTGCATTAGAATATGGCCTTTTAACTCAAAGAAGTTTGTTATTACCCACCTTCTGAAGCCTGCTTCTGTCAACTCATTAGATTCATTCCCTTTTTTTGTTCCCTTGATGGTGAGGAATTGTGATCCCTGGGAGAAGAGGTGTCCTGATCTTTGATGGCTTCATCCTTTTTGTGCTTTTTTTCCCCATCTTTGTGGATTTATCTCCCTTTAATCTTTGAAGTTGGTGATTTCAGGAGTCTCTGAGTGACATTTTTTCTGTTGAGGTTGGAGCTGTATCTATTTTTGGCCTGTAGAGGGCGTTGCTGGCCTCTCTCGGGTTCAGCCAAGTTGTTGGGTGGGTGGTCCTTCCCTGGAGTTTGTCTGCAGGTGAGACTGGCCCTGCCTTCCCAATGGCATCTCTCCTTCCTCAGCTGGATCTTCCTGGTTAGGGTCAAGCTGGTATATTTGCTGCCAAGCTCTCTAGCGAGGGTTTCAGTTTGAATTCTGTGGAGGTGGGGCCTCCCAGGCCTTATGGTCTGTTTCCCTGCTTTCAATTCTGTCTCCCTCTTTGAAATGGTCTGTCCCGCTAGCATTAGTCCAAACTCCCACCCAGGTCCTTACAACAGCTTGCCACATCTGGCGGTAGTTGCTACTCAGATTTGCATCGACTACCCATGGCACCTCACCATCTGGCAGGGCTCTTGTGCACTGTGGGCTGCAGGAGGAATGATGTAAGCACAGGATCTGAAACAGAGCACTGAGGGGGTTAAGTCCCCTGACCATCTGAGCTGGCTGCAAGTTTCAGGTAGGGATGTGCCCCTCCCCCAGTCTTGATTTGCCCCCTTGCTCTCCCTGCAGCTCATTCCCTAGTCCTAATTTCAGTCGGTGTATCACATTTAGTAATTTGTGTATGTTGAACCTCCTTGTACCCCTGAACTAAATCCCACTTGATCGTCGTATATGAGCATTATTGTATTAGTCCATTCTCATGCTATTCACAAAGACATACTTAGACTGGGTAATTTATAAAGGAAAGAAGTTTAATATATTCACAGTTTAGCATGTCTGGGGAATGTCTAAGAAAACTTAGAATCATGGCAGAAGGGGAAGCAAATACGTCCTTCTTCATGGTGGCAGGGAGGAGAGGTGCTAGCAAAAGGTGGGGAAAGCCCCGTATAAAACCATCAGATCTCGTGAGAACTATCGTGAGGACAGCATGAGAGTAACTATCCCCATGATTCAATTATCTCCCACTGGGTCCCTCCCATGGCATGTAAGGATTATAGGAACTATAATTCAAGATGAGATTTGGATGGGTACATAGCCAAACCATATCAATTATGATGTATTGATAGTTTCAGATTGCTGGTACTTTGTTGAGGATTTTTGCATCTATGTTTGATATGCTTTGGCTCTGTGTACCCATCTAAATCTCATGTAAAATTGTAACCTCCATGCATGGAAGGAGGAACCTGGTGGAAGGGTGACTGGACCATAGGGTCAAACTTCACCCTTTCTGTTCTATGATAGAGTTCTCATGAGATCTGGGTGTTTAAAAGTGTACAGCACTTAACTATTTGCTCTCTTCCTCCTGCTCTAGCCATGTGAACACATGCCTTGTTTCCCCTTTAACTTCCATCATGATTGTAAGTTTCCTGAGGCCCTCTGAGTCATATGGGACTGTGAGTCAATTAAACCTGTTCTTTATAAACTACCCAGTCCCAGGTAATTTATAGCAGTGTGAGAATGAACTAATACAGGACATTTATTTATAGCAGTGTGAGAATGGACTAATACAGTAAATTGGTACCAGAAAAGTGGGGCATTGCAATAAAGATGCTAGAAAATGTAGAAGCAACTTTGGAACTGTGTAACAGGCTGAGGTTTGAAGAGTGTGAAGGGCTCAAAAGATAACAGAAAGATATGGGAAAGTTTGAAACTTCCTAGAGACTTGTCGAATGATTTTGACTCAAATGCTGATAGTGATATGGACAATTAAGTCCAAGTTGTGGTGGTCTCAGAGGGAAATGAGAAACACACTGGAAACTGAAACAAAGGTCACTCTTGCTATGATTTGGAAAGATACTAGCAGCATTGTGTCCCTGCTCTAGAAATCTATGAAACTTTGAACTTCAGAAAGATTATTTAGGGCATCAGATAGAAGAAATTTCTAGGAAGTATAACATTCAAGATGTGATCTGGGTGCTTCTAAAAGCCTATACTCATTTGCATAAGCAAAGATAACTTATATTTAAAAGGGAAGCAAAGCACAAAACTTCGGAAAATTTGCAGCCTGACCATGTGGTAGAAAACTCCATTTTTCTGGGGAGAAATTAAAGCCTGCTGCAGAAATTTGCGTAAGTAAAAAGGAGCTAAATGTTAACAGCCAAGACAATGGAGAAAATGTCACAAGGACATTTCAGAGAACTTCAAGGCAGCCCCTCCCATCACAGGCCTGGAGGCCTAGGAGGGAAAAACTGTATCCTTGGCCAGGACCAGGACCCGGACCCCATTGCTCTGTACAGCCTTGGGACCTGGTAGCCCATATCCTAGCCACTCCAGCTCCAGCTGTGGCTAAAAGGGGCCAAAGGTCAGCTCAGGCTGTGCTTCAGAGGGTGCTAGTCCCAGGCCTTGGCAGCTTCCATACGGCACTGGGCTTTCAGGTATGCAGAAGGAAAGAGTTTGGTCTTGAAAACGTCTTGAAAGGATGTATGACAATGCCTAGTTGTCCAGGCAGAAGTCTGCTGCACAGGTAGAGCCCTTGTGGAGAGCATCTATTAGGGCAGTGCAGAGGTGAAATGTGAGATTTGAGTCCCAACCCCCTGACAGAGTCCCCACTGAAAAACTGCCTAGTGGAGCTGTGAGAAGACCATCACCATCCTTCAGATCCCAGAATGGTAGATCCACCAACAGCACACACCATGCACCCATAAAGGCCACAGGCACTCAATGCCAGCTTGTGAAAGCAGTTGCAGAGGCTGTACCCTGCAGAGTCACAGGGGTGGAGCTGCCCACATTTATGGAAGCTCACCTCTTGCATCAACTTGCCCTGAATATGAGACACAAAGTCAAAGGAAATTATTTTGGAGCTTGAAGGCTTAGTGACTGCCCTGCTGGGTTTCTGATTTGCATGGGGCCTGTAGCCCCTTTGTGTTGACTAATTTCTTCCTTTTGGAACTGAATCATTTACCCAATGCCTGTACCCACATCGTATCCTGGAAATAATTATCTTGCTTTTAGTTTTACACGCTCATAGGCAAAAAGGACTTGCATTGTCTCAAGAGTCTTTGGACTTGGACTTTTGAATTAATGCTGGAATGAGTTAAGACTCTGAAGGACTGCTGGGAAGGCAGGAATGGTTTTGAAATGTGAGAAAAACATGACACTTATGAGGGGCCAGGGGTACAATAATATGGTTTGACTGTGTCCCCAACCAAATCTCATGTTAAATTGTAACTCCCACATGTGGAATAAGAAGCCTGACAGGAGGCAACTGAATCATAAGCAAAGACTTTCCTTTTGCTGTTCTCATGATAGAGTATTCACAAGATCTAGTTGTTTAACATTGTGTAGCAATTCACTGTTTGCTCTCTTTCTCCTGCTCTGGCCATGTGAAGATGTGCCTTGCTTTCCCTTCATCTTCTGTCACGATTTTAAGTTTCCTGAGGCCTCCCCAGTCATATGGAACTGTGAGTCAATTAACCTCTGTTATTTATAAATTACTCAGTCTCAGGAAGTTCTTTATAGCAGTATGAGAATGGACTAAAACAATATGCATCAGTGATACTGATTTGTAGTTTTGTTGTTGTGGTGGTGTTCTTGTCTACTTTTGAAATCAAGGTGATGTGGCCTCATAGAATGAGTTAAAAAGAATTCTTTATTTTTCAGAAGAGCTTGAGGAGACTTGATGTCAGTTCTTTATAAGCCTGGTAGAATTCAGCAGTAAAGCCATACAGTCCTTGACTCTTTGGGAGAGATTTTTACTATTAATTTAATCTTGATACACATTATTGGTCTATTTCGGGTTTTTTTTCCTAATTGTGATATTTAGTATGTATCCAGAAATTTGTCTATTTCCTCTAGATTTTCCAGTTTGTTAGCATATAGTTGTTCATAATAGTGTCTGATAATATTTTGTATTCCTGAGACATCAGTTGTAATGTCTCCTTTTTGGGTTCTAATTTCATTTATTTTGGCCTTTTCTCTTCTTTCCTTAGTTAGTCTAGCTAGGGATTTATCAGAGATTTTGTCTTTCAAAAATCTAGCCGTTCATTTCATTGTTTATCATTCATTTTGTTTGTTGTTTTTTTTAAATTTCTGTTTTGTTTAGTTCTGCTCTGATCGTTATTATTTCTTTCCTTCTACCTATTTCAAGTTTGGTTTGTTCCTTTTCTAGTTCCTTGAATTCATTATTAGTTCACTGGAATATTTATACTTTTTTGATGTGGGTGTTTATTTCTATAAACTTCCCTCTTAGCACTGTTTGTGTTGTATCCCAGAGGTTTTGGTATGTTGTATTTCCATTTTCATTGGTTTCAATATTTTTTTATTTCCTTCTTAACTGTTCTAACCATCATTCAGAGTATATCAGTCAGTGTTTTCTAGAGGGGGATATCTAATAGGATATATATACATATATATATGTATATATACATACATATATATATATATATATATATGTATATATGAAAGGGAATTTATTATGGAGAACTGACACATGCAATCACAAGGTGAAGTCCCACAATAGGCTTTCTGCAAGCTGAGAAGCAAGGAAACCAGTCTAAGTCCCAAAACCTCAAAAGTAGGGAAACTGACAGTGCAGCCTTCAGTCTGTGGCCAGAGGCCTGAGAGCTCCTTGCAAATCACTGGTGTAAGTTTAAGAGGCCAAAAGCTAAAGAACTTAGTGTCTAATCTTTGTGGGCAGGAACCATCCAGCACAGGAGAAAGATGAAGACCAGAGGACTCACCAAGTCTAGTCCTTCCAACTTCTTCTGCCTGCTTTATGCTAGCCCTGATGGTAACTGATTAAATGACGCTCGACCAGTCCACTAACTCAAATATTAATCTCCTTTGGCAACACCCTTACAGACACAGCCAAGAACAAAACTTTGAATCCCTAAATCAATCAAGTTCACACTCACTATTAATCATCACAAGTCCACCCCTTGTCAACTCGAACCCATACACATCTACTGAAATTATGCATAATCTTCAAATAAAGCAAATAATAAGGTCATAATTACACCTAACATAATATAGCTATCTTTCATATAACCAGAAGTGCACTAATCTTCAACCTAAATGCTATTACGTAAACAACTAAATGTTGATATAAAGTCAATAAATCATATGTGACTTAGAGGTAGGAAGAGCCCAAAATAGCCAGGTGGTAATCTTAATTTCCAGTGTAATGCAATCGATGTTATGTCTCCTTGTGGCAGCATTTCTCTCTCTGAAACTAAGACCTCTAGGCCAGAACATAATGTCATGTCATAATGTCACAGGAACAGGAAGCAACAGATGTGCTAGTGGGTCACTAGAGGTGATGGTGCCACTTAGACTTACGGATAGGACATTATCTCACCTGACTCTTCAAAACACTGTGCTTATCCTTAGACCTTTACAATTTTATATAAGTCTTAGAATCAGCTTTTTAATTATTGCCCAAAATTCTACTAGGATTTTTACTGGCATTATCATTATTATTTCTACTTCTTTTGTGTTTAATTTGCTGTTTTTTTCTTTTAAATTTTCTTGACATGGAGTTTTTTAGTTATTGGGGTTTCTAGCTATTGAGTTATTTTATTTTATTATTATTTTATTTTATTTTATTTTATTTTATTTTGAGACAGAGTTTTTGCTCTTGTTACCCAGGCTGTAGTGCAATCTCGGTTCACTGCAACCTCCGCCTCCTGGGTTCAGGCAATTCTCCTGCCTCAGCCTCCTGAGTAGCTGGGATTACAGGCACGCACCCCCATGCCCAGCTAATTTTTTGTATTTTTAGTAGAGACGGGGTTTCACTATGTTGACCAGGATGGTTTCGATCTCTTGACCTCGTGATCCACCCACCTCGGCCTCCCAAAGTGCTGGGATTACAGGCTTGAGCCACCGCGCCCGGCCCAATATGGAGTTTTTTAGTTATTGGGATTTCTAGCTATTATTTTAATTAATCATTTATTTTCTTAGTAGTTATATTCTCTATTTTAGGAATTGTTTTACATATTATGATATGTCAATTTATCAGTGCTTCATATTTAATATTAACTGGCATTTTTACCTTCTTCCTGGACAATGCAGTGATGTTACAAAAATGTTCACATCCTTTCAACTTACATACTTCAGTTTTTGGTACTTTAACTCTACTCATTGTAAATTACATGATACTGTTATTACTGTACTATACGTTTTTCATTTTTATTCATCTCACTCTCACCCTTTTTGTTATCTTCAATACTGCCTGCACCTCTTCAATCTAAAATTATAAACAACTACTTTATTATTTCCTTTAACGAGAGATTGAAAGTAATGAATTCACATGGTTTTACTTTGCCTTGAATTTTTTTTACCTTTACTCTTGAAGGAAAAGTTTGTTGAGTACAGATACCTTTTCTTGTTAGTAGAGATATCTTGATTGTCAGTAATTATTTTTCACAACGCTGAAAATATATTTCAATTGTCTTCTGGTTGCCTTTTTGTTCTTGGATGCCAGCTCTCAATCTGTTACTCAAGTGAAGGAAATGGCTCATTTTTCTCTAAATGTCATTAAATTTTTGTCTTTGTGTGATGCTCACTAATCTCATTTGTGCTAGATGAACATTCTTTAATGTTTTCTCTTGATTTTATGGTGTGCCATGAGTTTGTGAGTTGATGCTATTTATTAGTTTTGAAAAAAATATAGTATCTTTTAAAATATTGCTTCTTCTCCATTCACCTCTCCTGTCTTTCTGAAATTCCAATTATGTATTAGAATGTCTAGCTGTATCCACTGTTGCTTACCTTCTCTTCTGTGTTTTCCATGCTTTTGTCTCTCAATGAGTCATTCTGGATATTCACAGTGATATATCCTACATACTATTATCTTTTTCAGATGTATCCAATAGACTGGTAAACCCATCCCTTGAGTTCTTTATTTCAGCTTATGTATATTTCAGCTCTAGACTTTCTATTTGGCTTTCTTTTTCAAATCTGTTATTTCTTTTTATACTTTCTATATATTTGCTAGGATTTTTAGTTTTGTCTTCTATTTCTTGGAATATGGTGAGCATGTTTATCTTAATGTTTGCCTACATGTAAACTCAGACATCTGGAGTCCCTGTGTGGTTTCTTTTGCCTCCGGTTTCTCCCCAGTTTTGTTCACCTTGCCTTACCTCATGCTCCTACTTATTTTTAGTTATGAACTGCAAATCATGTCTTTGTTAAAAAAGTAGAAATAAGGTCTAGGATATTTTCTTCTCTCAAAGAAGATTTTTATTTGTTTCTAGTAGTTTCATGCATTGAGATGATTAAAATCTGAGCAGCAGTCTCTGAAAAGCTATGCACTTCTAGTTAGTCTATTTAGGAATAGATTTAGTCTACCTTTATGAATAGTTAGTCTACCTTTATGAATAGATTTTAGCCTTTCCAAGTTTAATGCCAAATAAGAGGTGTTCACTAGGCCCTTATATGGTAGCAGTCTGTGCACTCCAATGTCTGAGCCTCCAGGCTCACAAGGCTTCCAAATATTATAACCAGCTTTTCAGCCCATTAGCAAGCACCTCAGGAATTAGTAGATGCCTCCACGGGGAAAAAATAGCTCCGAATAGATTTGACATTTTCCAGTTCCTGGCACAGTAATTCCTCACTCCCTTGTTAGTTCACTCCTTAGTTGAGGTAGACTTTAAGAATTTTTTTTCTCAGCTTTTCTATTTATCTTCAGTAGGATATTTAGTTCAAAATGCTGATTACATAAGAAAGGGGCTCCTAAACTGTTTTTAAGCTTTATATTTTAATTATTGTTAGACTGTAGTCAGGAAAGAGAGAATACAACTTAACACTTATAATTACTATCCGTAAAATTTAACCATCGTTGAGACAAAGAATTATCATGAGGTCAGGGAACATGAAAGAGGCATATGTTAGAATTCCCCTGCCAGGAATGGATGGTGAGAAATGATGATGTCTCTAGAGAAACAGTGCCCTGAACAAGGAGGAATAAATGCTTAACGCTGTTTATTTGGAAGATTGATTTTCAGTTTACAGTTGCTTGAAATGCAGCAGAAAAAATAAAGGATAAAAGCTTATTACTGTTCCTATGAAGCACCTATAAGTGAATTATTTTCACCAGAAAAAGGCTTCAAAAACAAACATTTTAAGTAATATTTTGAGACTACAGGAGAGCACTTACAGGACTTAATTTTATGGCCATTTCCTATACCCTATAACCACCAACTTTTCCCTCCATAGGACAAAAGTTAGACCATCTTTGATACAAGAGAAGCATGGTAACACACAGACATACAAATCCCATATTTCACAATATGACACAAAACAAAAATAGGAGGTATCCGATTATTATGAAACAGGAAAGTATATTAATTACAAATGTCAGGACGTAAAATAAACATACAATTTTAACAGTTTCATGTATATCACCAGTAATTTGTTAAAATAAATGTTCATTTGTAACAACAAATAAAGAAGTAAGATATATGAAAATAAGCCCAACAAGAAATGTGAAAACCTGTATTGCTAGGGATGTCATTTCTATATCTGGCCGCAGATTAGAAACAAAATATCTTTATTCAAGAAAATATCTTCATGAGCAACATCAGAAAAAGGAAAACCCACGAGGGTAAGGGAAGTTACCTTGATAGTTCTGCATAATAAATAGATACTTGCGGATAAAAATACCTGACAAACCATGCAGGATAGCCACAGGGTTTTGTTTTGTTTTTTAATAACCTAGATATTTAAGATTCAATTTCATATTCCTTCAACTTTTTTAGCCAAGTCTCTTGAATTTACAGATTTGTGTGAGCTTCTGAGAGCAGCTCTGTGTGAATAAGCACATGGATTTGTGTGTGTGTGTGTATATGTATGTGCAAATAGGAAATTGGACCAAAGTCCATATCCAGGTCACTGTGAAATAGAATAGGAGTAGACAGAGTAAGATGGTAAAATGATCCACAGACTGATCCTTTTCAGTGAGATTTGTCATGCATTCAGAGCCAGAGATGGCTATAAAAACACATGTGGTGCCAAATCAAAGTATTTTAGAGAGGGCATCAACATTTCATAAATTATAGAGCTGGCATCTGAGAGACAATATATTTAGACTTCTAAGGAAAAGGGAGATACGAGGTAAAGTCAGGGTCAAATTCATGTGGGAGAAAATCTACCCAACTACTGACAGATATACAAGAAGCTTAAATAAGTAGACAAGCCAGGTTGCTGAATAAAAAGACTACTATGGAATGTCAATTCTTTCCAAGTTAATGATCAAATTTAATGTGTTCCAATCAAATTCCCAACTGTGTTTTTAAATATTTTGATAACTGTTTCCAAAGTTCATCTGGAATAGCTTAAGAAAATAAAAAAAAGAAGAGTAATAACCTCACTAGATGTTCAAACAGTATAATCAGTATAAAACTAATTTGAAAACCAATGGAAAATCAATGAAATAATGTATATAACCAGGACACAGAAACTATAATCACAAATCAGGGAGAAAAGGCAGATACACTCAATAAACATAGTTAAGACCATTTTTTAGCTATTTGAGAAATAATCTATTCAGTTTTCATGTCATTTTATCCAGATAAATTTAAGATGGGTTAAGAAGTTAGATGTTAAAATGAAACCATAGAAAGCAGAAAGAAATGTAGTTGAGTATTTGTCTGTTGTTTAAGTAGGGAAGACATTCTAGGTATAAAAGAAATCCAAAAATTTTTAAAATACTGGCAGGTTTAACAACAGAAAAATATTAAAATGTGTATTTATTTATGTTTTATGGTTACTTAGTCATACATTTATTTATAGCAGTTCCTCCTTATCCACAAGTTATGTTCTGAGACCCCACCATGAATACTTGAAACCATGGATCGTACCAAACCCTACATATACTATGTTTTTTCTTATACATATGTACCTATGACAAAGTTTAATTTATAAATTAGGCACAGAAAAAGATTTAAAATGACTAGTAATAATAAGCAGAACAATTACAACAATATACTGTAATAAGAGTTATGTGAACATGGTCTCTCATTCTCTCTCAAAATACCTTATTGTACTGTACTTACTCTCATGCTGAAGAAGGAATGCGTGGCACAGGGTGAAATTTCATCATGTTACTCAGAATGGTGTATAATTTACAACTTATAAATTGTTATTTCTGGAATTTTCCATTTAATGTATTTGGACTATGGTTGACCACAGAAGGTAAAACTGTAGATAAAGAGGACTATCATATTAATTCATTTCTTAGACCTTTACTCAGTGGCACATTTGTGACAGATTTTTAGTTCACGGAAGACTTTGAAGTAAATAAGAAGTTTACATCTGTTTGGAAAGACACACAGGACACACAATTTCAAATATGATAAGCTATTTAGGAGTGGTTATACAGGAAGAAATTTTAAGTGAATGCACAGAAAAGAGAGACTAAGAATTTACAAGACAGATTTACTTCTATCCTTACAAAGTTTTCCCTTAGGTGTTGGCCCTCTCCTTTTGTCAGGATTCACAGTAGTCTGCCTCCAAGTAAGCTACTAAACCTAAACAATTGCATTTTTAAACTCAGTACAAATATAAGAGGCTTTTATCATGTGTTCTATTATGGTAATTTTTTTTAAAGTAAAGACTATTGTTTTGAAGATTTGAGCGTTTGTGATCCAAATGTCTGTAGGGTAGATAAGTTTACTTGAAAGGTAATCAAAAAACAATATATAAGTGTTTATATTAAATATAACCAAGTGGTGATATCTCTAAAACCCATGTAATTTGTTAAGAAAATATTTAAATTACCCCGTCTTCCCCTTACCTTCCAACAGAAAAAGATTAAAGGCATAAACATACAAGTCACAAAATGCCAATAAATATTTAAAAGTCATTGAACACCAGCATTCCTGAGAGGACCCACAGACCCTTCGAAGGAAGTAGACTGCTCCTGCAGGACCTAGGAGACACCCCAAATACTGAGTGCCCCAACAATGGAAGTGGGAAAAGAAGTTCCTCTACTTCCGAACACACACCCCAACTGGAGAAACTGAAGTTCTGTTGGCAGGAAAATTTCTGACCTTAACTGGAGCTGAGATGATTTAGAGAATCAAGCAAAATAAAAGGGTAGAGGAAACAACAGAAAGGCCCTGGAAGCTCACTGGGTCCCCTAGCAGGCCATTCCTGCCTGGCACCACAAGGATCCATCAGGAGGGGGCCAGAAGAGGGAGAAAGAAGGCACCACAGAAAGAAGGAAATCTCCAGCTGAACTTTGCGACAATTTGGATGGGGTGAGAAGCCTCCTGGCCAGAACTCAGGAGAGGGCACAAATCTGATGTGCAAACTCTACAGGCAGGAGAAGAACCAAGCCCTTTTCTTCCCCAGTTTAGAGGCAGGGAGCCTGAAGCAAATTATCAAGCCCAACTAGCCCACTGCCTGGAAACAGACTCAGGGCTGTTAAGCAGGGCACAGTGGGAATGAGACTAGCCCTACAGTTTGTGTGGGAGCTAGGTGAGGCCTGCAACGGCTAGATTTCTCTCACTTTCCTGACAACCTACATGACTTAGCAGAGGCAGCCATAATTCTCCTAGGAACACAACTCCAATGACCTGGGAACATCACCCCCACTCCCCACAGCAGCCACAGGAAGCAATGCCCAAGGAGAGTCTGAAATCAGACATGCTGAGCCCTGCCCCCACATATGGTCCTTCTCTCCTACACTGGTAGCTGAAAACAAAGGGCATATAATCTTGGGAGTTCCAGGGCCCCACCCACCACCAGTTTCTCACCATACTACCACAGCTGATTCTCTCTGGAAAGCACCTCCCAGCAGAAGGCCAACCAGCACAAAAATAGAGCATTAAACTACCAAGGCTAAGAACCCACATGGAGTCCAGGGCACCCCCCTGTCACCTCCACAAAAAAGGCACTGGTATGCATGGCTGAGAGACCCACAGGTGGTTCATATCACTGGACTCTGTGCAGACAACCCCCAACTCAGTGCTGAGTAGACTTGCCGGGTAGCTTGACCAAGAAGAGAGATGGCAATCACTGCAGTTCAGCCTATAGAAAGTCACATCCATAGGAAAAGAGAGGGAGTACTACATAAAGGAAACAGCCTGTGGGACAAAAAAGAATCTGAACAACAGCCTTCAGCCTTACACCTTCCCCCTGACAGAGCAACCCAAATGACAAGAAACTGGAAAACCAACTCTGGTAACTTTAAAAAACAAGGCTCTCTAACAGCCCCCCAGAATAACTGTAGTCTAGCAGCAATGGATTGAAACCAAGAAGAAATCCCTGATTTACCTGAAAAAGAATTAAAGACATTAATTACTAAGCTAATCAGGGATGCACCAGAGAAAGGTGAAACCCAGCGCAAGGAAATCCAAAAAACGATGCAATAAGCAAATGGAGAAATATTCAAGGAAATAGATAGCATAAAGAAAAAACAACTGAAATGTCAGGAAATGTTGAGCATACTAATAGAAATGCAAAGTGCTCCGGAAAGCCTCAGCAATGGAATTAACAAGTAGAAGAAAGAAATTCAGAGCTTGAAGACAAGGTCTTAGAATTAAAACAATCTAACAAAGACAAAGAAAAAATAATAAGAAACTATGAACAAAGACTACAAGAAGTCTGGGATTATGTTAAACAACCAAACCTAAGAATAGTCAGTGTTCTTTAGAAAGAAGAGAAATGTAACAGTTAAAAAATATATATTTGGGAAATAATCCAGAAAACTTCCTCATCCTTGCTAGAGACCTATATTTCCAAATAGAAAAAGTACAAAGAACACCTGGGAAATTCATCACAAAAAAAGTAATCACCTAACCACATTGTTATCAGGTTATCCAAAGTTCAGACAAAGGAAAGAATCTTAAGAGCTGTGAGACAGAAGCACCATGTAACCTATAAAGGAAAACCTATCATATTAACAGCAGATTTATCAGCAGAAACCCTACAAGCTAGAAGCGATTGCAGCCCTATCTTCAGCTTCCTCAAACAAAACAACTATCAGCAACAAATTTTGTATCCAGTGAAACTAAGCATCATATATGAAGAAAAGATAGTCTTTTTCAGACAAACAAATGCTGAGAAAATACACCATTACCAAGCTACCACTACAAGAAATACTAAAATGAGACTAAATCTTTAAACAAATCCTGGAAACACATCAGAAACTCTTTAAATCATAAATCACACAGGACCTAAGAAACAAAAATACAAGTTAAAAAGCAAAACAAATAAAAAGTACACAGGAAGCAAATAGCATGATGAATGCAACTGTACCTGACATCTCAATACTACCATTGAGATGTATTTGTGAGTTCATGTAAATGGCCTAAATGCTCCACTTAAAAGATACAGAACCATCATTCTCAGCAAACTAACAAAAGAACAGAAAACCAAACACTGCATTCTATAACTCATAGGCAGCTGTTGAACAGTTAGAACACATGGACAGGGAGGGGAGCATCACACACTGCGGACAGCTGGGTGGGGGAAGAGGAGGGACAACAGGGGGTGGGAAGGGCAGGGAGGGATAACAAGGGGAGAAATACCAGATGTGGGGGATGGGGGTATGAAGGCAGCAAACCACCTTGCCATGTGTGTACCTATGCAACAATACTGCATGATCTGCACATGTACCCCAGAACCTAAAGTATAATTTAAAAAAAGAACCACAGAATGGATAAGAACTCACCAATCAACTATCTGCTGCCTTCAGGAGACTCACCCAACACATAAAGACTCAAAGTAAGGGGTGTGAAAAGCCATTTCATGCAAATGGACATCAAAAGTGAGCAGGGGTAGCTATTCTTCTATCAGACAAAACAAACTTTAAAGCAGCATCAGTTAAAAGAGACCAACTGGGACATTATATAATGGTTAAAGGCCTTGTCCAACAGGAAATTATCACAACCCTAGACATATAAGCAATGAACATTGGAGCTCGCAAACTTATAAAACAATTACTAATAGACCTAAGAAATGAGATAGACAGCAACACAGTAATAGTGGGGGACTTCAATACTCCACTGACAAGTCAGAAAGTTGAAGACTATCTGTGAAAGTCATGAAACTGTTACAAAAGGAGATTTACACAAGAAATGTTGTCAAATTTAAGAGTAATTAGGCCTTCCAAACATAAAACTATTGAAGAAATAGTTTATGTGCAAGGTGTGTAAGGAAAGTAAAATATATTATTGGTAAAAGAATTATAAGAAGGCATGAGAATGTGGATTTTTACCTATATAAAAAAATTAAAACAAAATATATTTGTTTTGAAGGTTTAAGCAAGATTTAAAATGTTAATTAAAAAGGAAATTTTGTGTGTAAACATCTTTTAGGCTGACTGACTGCACCATGGACTATGCTGTGATAACCTCTGTGACCTACACATACACTGCAGATTCCTGGAACTAGAAAGTCTGAAGTAACTAGAAAACCATAAAAAAGAGAATGACCAACACCTGTGGTGCCTAATTAACTTTGAGACATGCTTCTATTTTTCCTTATTCCTGCCTCAACTGATAAGGCAA
>CM052657.1:6609572-6641408 GCA_028533165.1 Leontopithecus rosalia | reverse complement strand
CCCTCTTTCTCTCTTTTCCTATAGAGAAAAGGAGACAAGCCTCTCCTTTTTTTTCTCTTTTCCTTTAGAAAAAAAGGAGACAAGTCTCTTTCTTTGTCTTCCTTTAGAGAAAAAGAAGACAAGTCTCTCCCTCTTGCTCTTTTTCTTTAGAGAAAAGGAGACAAGTCTCCCTCTCTCTCTTTTCCTTTAAATCCCAAGGAGACAAGTCTCAAAGACAAGTCTCCCTCTCTAAGTAGAGGCAAAGGAGACACTTTTTATCCATGTGCTCAAAAATTCCATTGTTGGTCATGGACTCAACTAGGGAAGATGGTCTTCTCTTGGTGTCTGGTCAATCATGGGGACACCTGCCTTGATCACTCACCATGTTACAGCCCAAGATACAATCAGGGACACCTCCTGAAACTCTGGTAGTTGTTACTCCTTCTCCTCACCTCTATTTCTTTCCTTAAAATGTATCTCCTTCATTATGGACAGTATTCCACTCTCTATTCCTCTGTCTTCATCTCTATACTGTGTCCTATAAAACCTAAAACCTCTACCTGATCTGAAACCTCAATGTCTCAATTTTTTTCTGTAACACAGCCTAGCCTCAATGCAAATTAGACAATGGTTCCAAATGGCCAGGATACATCATTTTCCATTTTTCTATTCTGCAAAACCTAAACAATTTTTGTCAACAAATATGCAAATGGTCTAACGTGCCCAATGTCCAGGCATTTTTTTACACTCCAATCCATCTCTAATCCCTGATCTCAATGTAACTTATCCCAAATTTTCCTTTTCTCCCTTCTGTCCACCCCTCCTGCCTCTGCTGGCAACCCAGAATCTTCCTTTTCCATCAACCCTTCTGATCTCTCTCCTCTCCACCTGTCCTAACCAGACCCTAATCCAAACCCTAACCCCACCCCCAAAGCCTCCCTCCTCTTCTTCTGCCCACAACCTATCTCCTTATGTCCCCCCATCAGCTCCCACCTCACACCCAATCTGGCTTACAGTATAGTCCCACAGGTAACTCCTCTACTCCTGCCCAACAATTCCCACTACAGGAGGTGGCTGGAGCCAAAGGCATAGTTAGGGTGCATGTTTCTTTCTCTTTATCTGACCTTTTCCAAATGGGTCAATGGTTAGGCTCCTTTTCATCAGATCCTACTAAATATATCCTATACTTAACCCAGTCCTGTAATTTCACCTTGAGTGACTTAAATGTCATCCTTAATTCTACTTTTATCCTTGAAGAATGCTTAATATGCATTTTATCACCCAATCAGCCCCTGACATTACAAAAAGCTACAGAAATCAAAATCTGGCCCACAAACCCCACAACAGGAATTAATCAACCTCACCTTCAAGGTGTTCAATAATAGGGAAAAAGCTGCCCAAAAGCAGCACATCTCAGAATTACAGATGCTGCCTCTGCTGTAAGACAAACCCCAGCCACACCACAGGCTCACAAAGACTTCAAAGCACCCAGACTACAGCATCCAGTCCCACCCCAACCCTGCTTCAAGTGTTGAAAACCTGGCCACTGGGCCAAGGAATACCTGCAGCCAGGAATTCCTTCTAAGCTCTGCCCCATCTGTGTAGTCACCCACTGGAAGACCGAATGACTGACCCACGTCAATGCTTCTTGGCTTGGCGGCTGAAGACTAATGTTGCCTTAACATCTAGGAGGCCCCCTGGACCATCATAAACATCGAGTTTCAGGTAACTCATGATGGAGGGTAAGTCCATCCCCTTCTTAATCAATACAGGCCACCCACTCCATGCTGCCTTCTTTATAAGAACATGTGTCCTTGGCCTCCATAACTGTTGTGGGGATTGACAGCAAGTCTTCCAGGCCTCTCCAAACTCCCCAAGTGTGGTGTCAATTAGGCCAGCACTCCTTTCCACACCCTTTGCTAATCATCTCCAATCGTCCAATTCCCCTGTTAGGCCAAAATATCCTAACAAAATTGTCTGCCTCCTTAACTATTCCTGGGTTACAGACACACCTCATTGCTGCCCTCCTCCCTGAACCTGTACCTCCCTCAATAGCTCCCTTATGTCACCCCGTACGGTGTGGGACACCATCTCCTCATTCCTTGCTACAAGTCACTCACCCCTCATCATCTCCTTAAAACCTAACCACGCTTACCCCATCCCAGCACAAGCCTTAAAGGGCCTAACGCCTGTTACTACTCACTCACTACAACACAGCCTTTTAGTTCCCACTAACTCTCCCTATAACACCCCCATCCTACCCATCCACATCCAGACAAGTTCCACAGGCTAGTCCAAGACCTTCACCTTATTAATCAGACAGTGCTCCTCCTCCATCCCGTAGTGCCTCCATACCCCCTACCACACCCATTATTCCACCCTGGACCTCAAAAATTCCTTACTATCCCTTTGCACCCCTTTCCCCAACTCCTTTTTGCCTTTACTTGGACTGACCCTGACACCCACCAGTCCCAGTAGTTAACCTGGACTGTTCTTGCCCAAGGTTTCTGAGACAGACCTCGTTACTTTAACCAAGCTCTCACCTGCAACTTGTTCCCCTGCTCACCCCTCCACTTCCTACCTCATACAATATATCAACAATCTCCTCCTTTGCGGCCCCTCTAGTAAACCCTCTCAACAGGACACCCTCCTACTCCTTCAACCTCTAGGTTCTAAAGGATACCAAGTATCTCCTTCTGAAGTGCACATTTCCACCCCCTCCATTACCTATCTCAGCATAATCCTCCATCAGCACAGAGACGCTCTTCCTTCTGATTGTTTCTGGTTCATCTCCCAAACCTCAATCCCCTCCACTAACCAACAGCTTCTTTCCTTCCTAGGCATTGTAGGATACTTTTCCTTCTGGATATCAGGGTTTTGCCCTCCTAACCAAACCACTTTGTAAACTGACAAAAGGAAATTTAGCTAACCCCAAAAACCCTAAATCCTTCCCTTATTCTTCCTTTCATTCTCTACAACAGG
The DNA here is from genome assembly GCA_028533165.1 of Leontopithecus rosalia. NCBI lineage: Eukaryota > Metazoa > Chordata > Mammalia > Primates > Cebidae > Leontopithecus > Leontopithecus rosalia. The sequence continues at coordinate 6,638,447 of CM052657.1, read as the reverse complement.
CTTTAGAAATGGCCTCTCGGAGGTTGCGGTGAGCCGAGATCGTGCCATTGCACTCCAGTCTGGGTAACAACAGCTAAACTCCATCTCAAAAAAAAAAAAAAAAAGAAAGAAATGGCCTCTACACTAGCATTCCTCAACTCCCTTCACATGGCAGAAGTAAAAGACTGTGCAGTCAGGTTGCTATACAAGAGCCAGGCCCACAACCAGCTGTCTGCTTGTCTAAACAACTCAACCTCACAGTCCTAGGCTGGCCTCCATGCTTACGTGCCGTAGCCGCCATGCTCGGATCCCTTACAATTACAGGCTATGCTCCACGCACCCTATACAGCTCTCACAGCCTCCCAAGTTTAGTTTTCTCTTCACACCTCACATACTTACTTTCAGCCCCTCACCCTCTCCAGCTTTATGCTCTTTATTAAACCCCCCACGGTAACCATTGCTCTCGGTCCTGACTTTAACCAGCCTCTTACTTAACACCTAACACAAACCCTGAACCCCATGACTGTGTCTCCCTCATCCATAGAGCATCCTCCCCGTTTCCCCATATTTCTCTTTTTCCTATTCCAGACCCAGACCCACACATGGTTTATTGATGGCAGTTCTTCAAAGCCCAGGCAGTTGGCACCGGCCAAAGCTGATTATGCTGTTGTATCTCACTCATCTATAATTGAGGCTCCCACACTCCTCCCCTCCACCACTTCTCCACAAGCTAAACTAATTGCCTTAATCCATGCTCTTACTCTTGCCAAGGGACTACATGTTAATATCTAATACTGACTCTAAATATGCCTTCCACATCCTATACCACCATGCTGCCATATGGGCAGAAAGAGGTTTTCTCACCCACACAGGAGTCCTCTATTATCAATGCCCCATAATAAAGACCCTCCTTAAGACCACTCTCCTCCCAGCCAAGGCTGGAGTTATCCACTGCAGAGGACACCTAAAACCATCAGATTCTACTGCCCAAGGAAATATGTTAGGTGGCAATACAGCCAGGGAAGCAGCAGACATCCCTCCCACATAAGGCCAGTATTTCTTCTTCTCATCTATCTTCCCTACCTAGTCTTCCTCTGAAAACTCACTTCAACTGAAAACTACCAGTCACTTCCTACACAAAGCAGTGGTTCTTACTCAGTGATAAGTTTCTCCTCCCTGCCTCACAAGCTCACTCTATCCTATCCTCCTTTCATAGCCACTGCCACACAGAACACAAGCCCCTGGCTCGTCATGTAGAAACCCTTATTTTTTCCATCATGGAAGTCCACTCTGAAAACAATCACCTCTCAGTTTTCTATCTGTCACTTTACCACTCCTCATGGCCTTCTCAGATCTCCTCCTTTTCCTACATGAGGCCCGCAGATTTTCCCCTACACAAGATTGGTAAATAAACTTCAAGTTTTGCCTGGGCAGGCATGTACCCTGTCTCTCACTCTACCTTTGTCTTCCCTACCCTTGCTCCTCCGACTCTTCCCCAGACCCCTCTTCCTGTCTGCTCATACCCAATCTTGTTGACGAAAGTGAGCGCTGACTTACAGATACTACACACCCCCTCATACACCGTAAAAACAAAAGTGTTCCCTCTGCAAATCACCCTAGCGAACCCCGCTGCAATCTTTAACAGCTACAGCCCTTGCTGGTTCTCCTGGCATTTGGGTCCAAAGCCCCAGCCCCCTCAGAACACTTTCTTACCTTTTCAGTTTACACCTCCAGTTCTGTCTAAGCCAAGTTTTTCCTCTGTGGTTCTTCTCCTTACATCTGCCTTCCTACCAACTGGACAGGCACTTGTACCCTAGTTTTCCCTACTCCCCAAATTCAGCTTGGCAATGGAACCAAAGCTCCCTGTTTCCCCTGTGGTCCTAACATAACAGAAGTGGGTCATTCCATTCATCCCCTTACTTGCAGGTTAGGAATTACAACTGCACTTGGCACAGGCAGAGCAGGATTTACCACTTCAACTGTCACCTTCAGTAGCCTCTGCAATAATTTCTCTGCCAGCATTGCAGAATTAACTCAATCACTATACCTTTTCAAGCTCAAGTAAATTCCAAAACAACAGAGGTCTTGATTTACTGACTGCTGAAAAAGGAGGTCTTTGCCTATTTCTAAATGAAGAATGTTGTTTTTATGTAAACCAGTCTGGCCTAGTATATGACGCCATCAGAAGATTAAAAGAACCTAAAAATTTGATAATCAGGCAAATAGTTATTCCGGACCTGGCTGAACTGCCTGGTACTCTAACTGGGTGTCATGTCTTCTTCCAAACCTAAGTCCTCTGATACCTATCTTTCTCCTTCCCTTATTTGGAATCTGTGTTTCCAATTAATTTCTCAATTCCTACAAAATTTTACAAAAGCTATAAACAATTAGTCAATATGACAAATGCTCCTTCTAACAGCCCCACAATATCACCCCTTGCGCCAAGATCTCCCAGCCGTCTAAATTCTTTCCCATATTTTGGTTTCTGAACCACCTCCAATACTGCTGCAAAAAGGCCTGAGAAACATCGCCCCAATGCCCCTCTATGCCGGCCTTCCTAATATTCCATGGTGCTCTACTCTGCATTTCTTTTTCTTTAATGTTACTAATATAAAGAGACAGGAATGTAAGGTCTTTTAGGCTGACTGCACCGGGGACTATGCCATGATAACTTCTGTGATGTGCACACACACTCCAGATGAGTTCCCCAACTAGAAAGGCCAAAGTAACTGGAAAACCACAAAAGGGAGAAGAATGACCAACACTTGCAGTGCCTAATTAACTTTGAGACATTCTTCAATTTTTCCTTATTCCCACCTCAACTAATACGGCAACTGGACTTTGTAACTGACCTTGCTCAACTTGATAGGTCAACCTTGTAACTCCAGACTGTACAACCCCTCCCAGCTTGAAGTGTAACTTGTGTAACTTTCTACTGCCTCCACCAAACCTACAAAACCAACTCCTATTCCACTGCCCTCCACTGATTCTCTTTTCAGACTCAGCCTGCCCACACCAGGGTGAATCAACAGCCATCTTGGTCACACAACGCCTGTTTAAGGGGTCTCTTCATGCAGAGCACACTTAAACATACTAAGTAATATTCAGGGGTATCATCCAGTTTTTCTGTGAACTGGACATTAAAATAAAAGCACAACAGTTTTTTATTTTTTGTTTTTTCTTTTTTTTTTTTAAAAGGCACTAGCCTGCTCTTTAACAAAAACTATACAGAGTTAAAAAGAGTCCATAAAAATCTTACCTTATGGTCAGACATTAAAATTAGATAAATATGTCTACAAGGTGTTATTAAAATTGAGTTTAATGTTAATAGCACACTAATATAAAGGTGAAATTTACCTTCTCTGGTATAAAATCATATAGGAAGCATTGCCAAATTTAAAATGATATTTGGCTTTCTTTGGCCTAAAAACTAATAAAAATACATGCTAAAGAGAATTCAGAAGGAAAGTGGATATTGCTAGAGCAGAGAGAAATGTTATCTAAACCCTTATGAGGGGATCTGCTTCCAACTGCATCTAGGGACCCAGTGGGGGCCCCAAGCCACGTGTGATGCCGTCTTCAGAGTTTATGGGTACATAGGAATTTATGCCCTGGCCAAACAGGTTACAGACAGTTGCTCAATATGTAGGAAAACTAGGCGGGGCACGGTGGCTCAGGCCTGTAATCCCAGCACTTTGGGAGGCCAAGACGGGTGGATCATGAGGTCAAGAGATCGAGACCATCCTGGTCAACATGGTGAAACCCTGTCTCTACTAAAAATATAAAAATTAGCTGGGCACGGTAGCACATGCCTGTAATCCCAGCTACTCAGGAGGCTGAGGCAGGAGAATTGCTTGAACCCAGGAGGCGGAGGTTGCAGTGAGCCAAGATCGTGCCATTGCACTCCAGCCTGGGTAACAAGAGCAAAACTCCATCTCAAAAAAAAAAAAACTAATAAACAAGCTGCAAAATTATTACCACTTGGGGGAAGGAATCCAGGCTTAAGGCTATTCCAAAGTATCCACATTAGTTCCACAAAGATGTCTCCAATTGGTCGTCTGAAGTATTTATTGATTTAGATGATAGGCCTCATTTTATTGAGCATGTCATTGGGAAATTAGCCCAGGTCCTCGATATAACAGGGAAATATCATACTCCCTGGCACCCATCTTCATCAGGGAAAGTAGGAAGGCCTATTATGCTGTTAAGAGTTTGAACTGCTCCCTGAAAAGGCATTCTAGTACTGATCTCCCTACATTTGAAACCAAAAAACATCAGTTCATATACTTGATTTGTCCTCCACATTCCCTTCCCTCAGAACTGAAGGTGCCACCCTGGAGTTTCCAACACACCAGCATCAGCCTGGGGACCACGACCTTGTCAAAAGCTGGAGAGAACGAAAAGCTGAAAGTGGCCTGGGAAGGAGCTCACCCGGCGTTCCTAACTACTGAAACCACAGTCTGGACAGCAGAAAAAGTATAAACTTATACCCATGACAAAAAGGCCCTGCCCTTCTCTGGAACTCTGGGCCACAGTCCCAGGGAAAACCTTACCAAACTAAAGCTAAAAGAAATTTAACTCTCTTTATTCTATTACTCTTTCTTCTTTCCTCATTCTATTGCTTATCATCTAGTTATTAATGTGACCAAGTCAATTTTGTTTCAAGCTATTACATTTGATGCTTGCCTTGTTATACCATGTGGGGACTTGCCAGGTCAAAGACAGCTCTTCGCTTCAGAAAAACACCTCTGTCCTTCCTGGCGCTCCTCAAACTGGACATTAGTGAACTGGGACCATTTAGTCTGGGAAGATTTCAATGAAGACCCAGTGTCAACCACAAGTCTTGCTCACTCAATACAGAGCTTTTATGCTCTATTTGGTTCAACACATTTTGGAACACTAAAGAGCAAGAACGGACCACCCCAACTAGTACTTGCAGTTTCTTAAAACCATGTATTCATTTTACTAAAGGAGTTACCCGTCCCCATTGTCAGACACATTACCACCTCCATTCCCCAGAGTTCTTCCCATTCATTAAGCCATTTCTATGGTATAGATGCAGAAGTCTCAGATAAGGACCCCATAGAATTCTTTAAAATGCACTTTACTGCCTCCTCACCTCCTTCACCCCCTTCTCCCTCTCCCAACTTCTTCACAAACCAAACCTTCTCTCACTATCTATCCAAAGATAAAACCAATGTAGTTGTAGAGGTTAAAGATTTAAAACAAACTAGCAATTGAAAAAGTTATCAGGATGCAAATGCTTGGCTGGAATTGATCAGATATTCTGCCCGCATGATAAGTGAGCAACTGCTACACCTGTGCATCGGGCAGGCCAGAAACCCAGACCGTCCACTTTCCACTTGGGTGGTTCTCTCATGGACTGGGCAAAAGCTGTATGGCAGCTCTCTTTCAGAACTCAACAGCCTGGGTGATCAGTCATGACTGTTTCACTGCTGTTCCCTGAGTTTAAGAGCCCTGTGAGTCAGCCCTTGAGGGCCATCTAGCCTCCAGCTAGATCTTTACATCATGCCTTCCATGGCAGAGGGAAGAGTTGGCATTCTGTGAAGACTTTACAGGATACAGTAAAACCAAGTCTTTTCAAGAGCTTACCAATCAGTCTGCCTTTGTTCATCCCCAAGCAAATCTGTTGTGAATTGCAGGGGACTATTGCTAGGTACTCTGCTAACTAATTAGAGCAATACCTGTGCTCTAGTCTAATTGGCCATCCCTTTCACCCTAGAATTTCTACCTGACTTTAAACTATACTACAAGGCTACAGTAATAAAAACAGCATGGTAGTGGTAGGAAAACAGATATAGACCAATGGAACAGAATAGAGGCCTAAAGTAACACCACACACCTACAACCATCTGATCTTTGACAAACTTGACAAAAACAAGCGATGGGGAAAGGATTCCCTGTTTAATAAATGGTGTTGGGAAAACTGGCTAGCTATGTGCAGGAAGCAGAAACTGGACCCCTTCCTGACACCTTACACTAAAATTAACTCCAGATGGATTAAAGACTTAAACATAAGACCTAATACCATAAAAACCCTAGAAGAAACCCTAGTCAAAACCATTCAGGACATAGGCATAGGCAAGAACGTCATGACTAAAACACAAAAAGCATTGGCAATAAAAGCCAAAATAGACAAATGGGATCTAATTAAACTCCAGAGCTTCCACACAGCAAAAGAAACAATCATTAGAGTGAACCAGCAACCAACAGAAAGGGCAAAAATTTTTGCAATCTACCCATCTGACAAAGGGCTAATATTCAGAATCTACAAAGAACTAAAACAGATTTACCAGAGAAAAAAAACTTTCAAAAGTGAGCGAAGGATATGAACAAACACTTTTAAAAAGAAGACATATATGACTCTAACAAGCGTGAAAAAAATGCTCATAATCACAGGTCATTAGAGAAATGCAAATCAAAACCATATTGAGATACCATCTCATGCCAGTTAGAATGGCAATCATTAAAAAATCTGGAGACAACAGATGCAGGAGAGGATGTGGAGAAATAGGAACACTTTTACACTGTTGGTGGGAGTGTAAATTAGTTCAACCATTGTGGAAGACAGTGTGGCAATTCCTCAAGGATCTAGAACTAGAAATGCCATTTCATACAGCAATCCCATTACTGGGTATATAGCCAAAGGATTATAAATTGCTCTATTATAAATACACATGCACACATCTGTTCATTGCAACACTGTTTACAATAGCAAAGACCTGGAACCAACCCAAATGCCCATCAGTGATAGACTGGACAAAGAAAATGTGGCACATATACATAATGGAATACTATGCAGACATAAAAAATGATGAGTTTATGTCCTTTGTAGGGACATGGATGAAGCTGGAAACCATCATTCTCAGCAAACTGACACAAGAACAGAAAAATCAAACCCAGCATGTTTTCACTCTTAGGCAGGTGTTGAACAATGGGAGCAAATGGACACAGGGAGGGGAGCATCACACAGTAGGGTCTTTTGTGGGAGGGATCTGCGGAGGGACAGTAAGGGGTAGGGAGGTTAGGGAGAGAGAACATGGGAAGAAATGTCAGATATAGGTGATGAGCGGATGGAGGCAGCAAACCACTTTGCTATGTAAGTACTATGCAGCAACCCTGCATGATCTGCACATGTACCCCAGTACCTAAAGTACAATAAAAATAAGAGAAAGAAAATTGTTTTAAAAAGTGCCTTACAGGGGTCCTTTAACCCCCATGTTTATATAAGCACTATTGGAGTTACCAAATAAATTTAAAACCAGAGATCAAATAGCTAAAGAATTTAAGTCAATATTTTCATAGATGACAATAAAAATGTAAATTAAATAAATTACATCCATTATGATCAGCAGTAGTTTATTAATTACACCAGGGATGCTGTCAAAGGGACAGCAGAACAACTAAGCCAAGACATGTTAAGGACGTTTGAAGAGAAAAAAAAAATTCAAGATGGGGTATTATTAGATATAGTGAACTCCAAGTTTCTCTTCAAAGAATCAGTAGGTCTGTATGTTCAGCTTTCTTATTCTTTAATTCTCCATTTTAAAGTTTAACTTCCTTGTAGTTTCAGTAAACAACATTTTCCACAAGTTCTAATCAGTAGTTCACATCTCTACTTCCAGTCCCCTGCTCCGTCCTGACCCATCCAAGTCACCTGCTCCCATCACCTGCTTTGACCCCTGCCTACCTGATCTGACATGCCTATAACATCCTTCCCACCAAACTACCCACCCCTCCACTCCAACTTGTACCGCTACTCCCTTTAAAACAGCCAATCAGAATTAGACTAGAATGTGTGATCTAACCCTAACCAACAGGATAATTACACAGCCGCAGGGGCAACCTCCATCATGAATAAGTCCCCCTTCCCCTCCCTTGTCCAGGTGTGCACTCACCATTGTTCCAATTGTGAGCCACACCCTTCTATAGAAGTAAATTGCCTTGCTGAGGAAATTTATATTCAAGTGCTATTTCTTTTGTGGCACTCAAAATTTTTACTTATAACATCTAAAAAGAAACAATGGATTAAACTATACCTTGGAGCAAATGGACTTAACAGATGTATACAGAATATTCCATCCAACAACCACAGAATACAAATTCTATTTAACAGTGCATGGGACTTTCTCCAAGATAGACCATAAGATATAACATAAAAATTAAAATTATATCAAGCACTGTCTCAGACTATGGTGGAATAGAACTGGAAATCAACTCCAAAACAAACCTTCAAAACCATGCAAACACATGGAAATTAAATAACCTGCTCCTGAATGAGCACTGGGTCAAAAACAAAATCAAGATGGAAATTTAAAAATTATTCAAACTGGATGACAATAATGGCACAACCTATCAAAACCTCTGGGATACAGCAAAGGCAGTGCTAAGAGGAATGCTGATAGCCCTAAATGTCTACATCAAAAAGACTGAATGAGCACAAACTGTTATTCTAGGGTTACACTTAAAGGAAATAGAGAAACAAGAACAAACCAAATCCAAACTCAGCAGAAGAAAGGAAATAACCAGGATCAGAGTAAAACTAAGTGAAATTGAAACGACAAAAAAATACAAAAGAGAAATGAAACAAAAAGTGGTTCTTGGAAAAAGTAAGTAAAATTGATAGACTATTAGCAAGATTAATCAAGAAAAGAAGAGAGGAAATCCAAATAACCTCACTAAGAAATGAAACAGGAGATATTACAACTGAAACCACTGAAATACAAAAGATCATTTCAGGCTACTATGAACGTCTTTATGCACACAAACTAGAAAATTTAGAAGAGATAAATAAGTTCCTGGAAAAATGCAACCTCCTAGCTTAAATAAAGAGGAATTAGATACCCTTAACAGACCAATTACAAGCAGTGACATTGAAATGGTAATTTAAAAATTACCAACAACAACAACAAAACAGTCCAGGACCACATGGATTCACAGCAGAATTCTACGGGACATTCAAAGAAGAATTGTTACCAGTCCTTTTGACACTATTCCACAAGATGGAGAATGAAGGAGCCCTCCCTAATTTATTCAGTGTAGCCAGCATCACCCTAATACCAAAACTAGGAAAGGACATAACCAAAAAGAAAACTACAGACTGATATCCTTGATGAACATAGATGCTAAAATCATCAACAAAAAACTAGCTAACCAAATCCAACAGCATATCAAAAAGATCATACACCATGATCAAGTGGGTTTCATACCAGGAATGCCAGGGATGATTTAACACCACATAAACAGATTTAAAAACAAAAATAACTTGACAGATGCAGAAAATAATACCTTTATTCAATATAGTATGGGAAGTCCTACCTAGAGCAATCAGCCAGGAGAAAGAAATAAAGGGCATCCAAATTGGGGGGGGGTGGGGAAATTATCCTTATTTGCAGATGTTATAATCTTATATCTACAAAACCTGAAGACTCCTCCAAAAAATCTATTAGAACAAGAAAATTCAGTAAAGCTGCAGGATACAAAATCAGCATATAAAAATCAGTAGTGTTTCTATATGCCAACACCCAAGTATATGAAAAATAAATCAAAAAAGTAATCTCATTTACAATAGCCACGAATAAAATTAAATACCTAGGGATTAGCTTAACCAAAGAAGTCAAAGATTTCTAACAAAAACTGTAAAACACTGTTGAAAAAATTGAAAGAGAACACCAAAAACTGGAAAGAGATTCCATGTTTACGAATCCAAAGAATCAATATTGTCCAAAATGTCCATATTGCCCAAAGCAACCTACAGACTCAATGAAATTCCTATAAAAATACCAATAACATTCTTCAAAGAATTAGAAAAAAAAATTGTAAAGAACCACAAAATAAAGAGAATAGTTAAAATTATCCTAAGAAAAAAGAACAAAATTGGAGGAATCACATTTACACTGTAGATTTTATTCTGCAGAACTGTAGTAATCAAAACAGCATGGTACTGGTAATGAAAAAGACACGCAGACCAAATACACAGAATGGAGAACCCAGAATAAATCTACCCACCTACAGTGAACTCATTTTTAACAAAGGTACCAAGAACATACATTGGGGAAAAGATGGTTTCTTCAATTAATGGTACTGGAAAACTGGATATTCATATGCACAAGGATGCAACTAGATCCTCTATCTCTTACCATAGACAAAAAAAAAATCAAAATAGATAAAAACTTAAATCTAAGACCTCAAACTATAAAACTACTATAAGAAAGCATTCAGAAAAGTCTCCAAGACATTTGTCTGGGCACAAATTTACTGAATGATATCCCACAAGCACAGGTAACCAAAACAAAAATGAAAAAATTGGATCATATCAAGTGAAAAAGCTTCAGTACAGAAAAGGAAACAATCAACAAAGTACAGTGACAATCCACAGAATGAGAGAAAATATTTGCAAACTACCCATCTGACAAGGGAATAACCAGCCTAAGGAGCTCAAACAACTCCATAGAGAAAACGGCAATAATCTTATTTAAAAATGGACCAAAGATTTAAATAGATATTTTTTAAAGAATATATACAAATGGCAAACCGGCATATGAAAAGGTGCTCGACATCATTATTGATGATCAGAGAAATGGAAATCAAAACTACAATGAGATACCATTTCACTCCAGTTAAAATGGCTTATATTCAAAAGAAAGGCAATAGCAAATGCTGATAAGGATGTGGAGAAAGGGAAACCTTGTACATTGTTGGTGAGAATGCAAGTTACTCCAACTGCTAAATAGTTCAGTATGGAGGCTCCTCATCAAACTAAAAATACTATATACTCCATCAATCCCACTGCTAGGTATATAACTGAAAGACAGGAAATTACTATATCAAAGTGATATTTGCACTCCTAGGTTTGTTGCACAACTGTTCACAATAGCCAAGATTCGGAAGTACTCTAACTGTCCATCAAGAGGTGAACGGATAAAGAAAATGTGGGTTAGAGGAACAAATGGCAGGAAGAGGCAAGATCAACTTGAAGCTCCCACTCAGACAGAGCAGCATATGGATACTCACATCATGAACTTTTGCTCCAAGAACTACCACAGGAACATATCAGGAAAGCCAAGATAATCCAGAGACCCCTTGGAGGAAGCAGCTTGCCACTGCAGGCTCCGTGATTCAGCTGAAAAACTGAGTGCCCAGGGTGTAAGGGGAAAAATCTGCCGGAGAACATACATCCTAACTGAGGATCCTGGGGGAAGGATTTAACCTTACCTGTAGCTGAGACCAATGTAGAGAGCTAAGGGAAATACAGGAGTGAAGGAGGCAGTGGGAAAAGCCCCGTGGGCACTCTCAGTCTCCAAGGAAGCCATCTATGGATTTGTCTTGCAGGGGTCCTCAGGAAGGGTTGCTAGTGGACCTGAGAAAATGCCATGGGGAGAAGAAAACTTCCAGCTAAACTTTGTAACAATTCTAACCAAACACAAAATGTCCTGGACAGAATCTGGATGAGGGGCAAACAGGGAGTACAGATACAAGCACAAAGCCATGGCAGGCAGGGAGGTGTGAAATCTGAAAACCCTGCTGGCTTTCTGGGGGGAAAGGCTTGTAGCTTATGGCAAATTCCGAGCCCTGCTCACCAGCTTCCTGGAAAAAAACTCAGTATTGTTGGGGGGCATGGTGGATGTGAGACTGGTCTTTTTGGCTGCAGGAAAGCTGGCTGAGGCCTGTCACTGCTGGCTTTTCCCTGGTGACCTTGTGCAACACAGAAGACACAGCAATAATTTCCCTGGGAACATAATTCTACTGGCCTGAGAACCACACTCTCATCCCCCACAGTGACTACAGCAAGCCCCACCCAAGGACAGACTGAGTTCAGACACATCTATGCCTGCCCCTGAGGGACTGGGTTAAGAATAACCGAGTCCACAAGGGGTGTGGTTTCAAAGACAGAAACTTCCAAGTGCCATGCCTCCATCCACATCCACATCCGGGTACCTAGAGTTCTTTTTCTGACTTCCCAGTGCGTGACCTAGGTAGAAATTCCAGGTGAGATCCTTTGTTTAAAAAGCCTGTGAAAAGCTCTGGGAGGTGGGGGCTCTAGTTGCAGACCTAGCAGCCAATCCGGTAACAGAGTGAAAGATCAATCACTCCAGCAGAAGTTTGAAAGAACCCCTCTCATTGAATGAGAACATGAATGGGGAAGGAGTAACTCCTGTGTTAAAATCCCCCTGCCCCTTACCTGTGAGGATATCCCCTCCGGATTCCTCTCCCATGGCAGCGTCAGACCTCTCTCCTTCACTCTTTCTCTCTCTCTCTGCCTAATAAATTGCTCTCTGATAAACTCTTTGGGTCCATAATATTTATACAAACAGTAAGTTCACTGCACCTCCAAGAGCCCTTCCCCATTTTGGGGCAAAGAGAGGCCAAGAACCTGGGTACATAGGGTTGGGGAAACTGAGATCATCTTTGGGACACCCCCCCAGTTCTGCTCCCAACCCTCAGTTACATCTTTGGTGATCAACAGTGAGGGACCTGAGCCCCTGCATCCTGTCCCCTGGTTACATCTTTGGCAATTAATGGGGAGGGAGCTGAGGCCCCTCTGTCCTGTCCCCAGTATTCACCCCCACTTTATGGTCTTTCTCTACTCTCCCTTGTAGCTGAAGACAAAGGACATAATCACTTGGGGGGTACATGGCCATGACCACTGCCTGAGAAACCAGAATACTCGTCCAGGTGACCCTAGGGCAAGCTTGTATCCTCCCTCTACTACTACAGCTGATGCTCTCTTGAAAGCCCCACCTCCTGGCTGGAGGCCAACCAACATAAAACCAGTGGACTAAACAAAAGTACAACCAAGGGCCATCACAGAGTGCATTCCGTTTTCCTGCTACCTCCACTGAAGCAGGTGCTGGTATCCAGGACTAAGAGACCTAAAGGCAAATCACATCGGCAGACTCTGTACAGACATCCCCCAGTACCAGTCTGCAGCCCAGTAGCTTTGTGGGTAGCTAGACCCAGAAAACAACTAAAAATCACTGCAATTAAGCCACTAAGGGAAGAAGGAGAATGCCGTATCAAGGGAGCACCCTATGGGACAAAGGAATTTTAACAGTATCCCTTGAGCCTTGGATCGTTCCCCTGACATCATCTACCCTAATGAGAAAGAACCAGACAAACAAATCTGATAATATGACAAAGTTATTTAACACCCCCAGAAGATCACACTGGCTCACCACCAGTGGATCCAAACCAAGGAATCTCTGAATTTCCAGAAAATAAATTCAGAAGGGCAACTATTAAGTTACTCAAGGAGACTCCAGAGAAAGGTGAATATCCACCTACAGAAATTTTTTTTAATTATAGAAGATATGGATGGGAAAATATCCAGTAATATAGATAGCATTAATAAAACACAGTCACAACTGCTGAATATCAAGGACACACTTCAAGAAGTGCAAAATACACTGGAAAGTCTCAACAATATAATCAGGCACGTAAACAGAAGAACTTCAGAGCTCAGAGACAAGGCTTTTGAATTAACCCTACTGACAAAAACAAATAAAAAATGTTTTAAAATGAACAAAACCTCCAAGAAGTTTGGGATTATGTTAAATGAACAAACATAAGAATAATTTATATTTCTAAGAAGAGAAATCTAAAAGTTTAAAAAGTATATTTGAGGGAATAATTGTAGAAAACATGCCTGGCCTTGCTAGAGATTTAGACATCCAAGTACAAGAAACTCGAAGAACACCCAGGAAATTCCATCACAAAAGATCATTGCTTAGGTCCAGAGTCATCAGGTTATCTAAAGACAAGATGATAGAAAGAATCTTAAGAGCTGTGAAGCAAAAACATCAGATATCCTCTAAAGGGAAACCTATCAGATTAAGAGCAGATTTCTCAGCAGAAACCCTAAAAACTAGAAGGGATCAGGATATTATCTTTAGCCTCCTTAACGAAACAGTTATTGGCCAATAATTTTGTATCCAGAGAAACTAAGCTTTATAAATGAAGGAAAGATACAGTTTTTTCCAGACAAAGGCTGAGAGAATTTGCCACTACCAAGCCAGCAAGCACTAAAAGAACTACTAAAGTGAGCTCTAAGTATTGAAACAAATCCTTTAAATCTTGAAACAAATCCACCAAAATGAAACCTGCTTAAATAAATCCTGCCTATAAAACAATAACACAATGAAAAGAAAAACAAAGTATTCTGGCAACAACTAGCATAGTGAATAGAATAGTATCTCACGTATCAAGACTAGCATTGAATGCAAATAACGTAAATGCTTCACTTAAGAGATACAGGGGCAGGATGGATAAGTAACCACCAACCAAGTATCTGCTGTCTTCCCTAAAACAAAGAGACTCACAGAAACTTAAGGTAAAGGGGTAGAAAAAGACATTCCAAGCAAATGGACACCAAAAGCAACCAGGAGTGGCTCTGCTTATAGTAGACAAAAGAGACTTTAAAGCAGCAACACTTAAAAAAGACAAAGAGGGATATTATATAATGATAAAATGACTAGTCCAACCAGAAAATGTTGCAATCCTAAATATATTTGCATGTAACACTAGAGCTCTCAAATTTATAACAGTTACTACTAGACCTAAGTAATGAGATCAATGGCAACACAGTAATAGTGGGGTATCTCAATACTCCACTGACAGCACTAGACAGGTTAGCAGGATAGAAAGTCAATAAAGAAAGAGTGGACTTAAACTATGCCCTAGCACAAATGGCCTTAACAGATATGTACAGAACATTCTGTGCAGCAACGGCAGAATATACATTCTATTTACCAGCACATGAAACATTCTCCAAGATAGACCATATGATGAGCTAGAAAACAATAGATATAAGAAAATTAAAATTGTATCAAGTACTTTCTCAGATTACAGTGGAATAGAATAAGAAATCAACTCCCAAAGGAATTCTGAAAACCATGCAAGTATCTGAAAATGAAATTACCTGCTCCTGAATCATCACTGGTTCAACAATGAAATGAAGATGGAAATTTAAAAATTCTTTGAACTGAATAGTAGTGACACAACCTATCAAAACCTCTGGAATACAGCAAAAGTGGTGCTAAGAGGAAAGTCTATAGCATTTAATGCTCACATCATAAAGCCTGAAAGAGCACAAATGGACAATTTAAGATCACACCTCAAGGAACTAGAGAAACAAGAACAAACCAAACCCAAAATTAGCAGAAGAAAAGAAAAAACCAAGGTCAGAGTGGAAGTAAATGAGACTGAAACACACACGCATGTCAAAAAAAAAAAAAACAAAAAGAAAAGAAACAAAGAGCTTGCTCTATGAAAATATAAACAAAACTAATGAGCTATTAGTGAGATTGACCAAGAAAATAAGAGAGAAGATCCGAATAAGCTCAATAAGAAATGAAATGAAAGATATTACAGCTGATACCACAGAAATGCCAAAGATTATACAAGGCTGCCATGAACACCTGTACATGCACAAACTAGAAAACTTAGAGGAGATGGATAAATTCCTAAAAATATACAACCCTCCTAAATTACATCAGGAAGAAACAGAAATTCTGAACAGATCAATAATAAGCAGTGAGACTCAAAGGGTAACTTTAAAATTTTCCAACAACAAAAAGTCCAGGACCAGATGGAGTCATAGACAAATGCTACCAGACATTCAAAGAATAACTGATACCAATCCTATTACCACTATTCCAAAATGCAGAGTAAAAGAGAATCTTCCCTAAATCATTATACGGAGCCAGTTGCCACCTTGATACCAAAACAGGAAAGGAAATAACAACAAAAAACTATAGACCAATATCACTGATGGGTATACATGCAGAAATTCTCAACAAAACACAAGCTAACCAAATCTAACAGCATATCAGAAAGATCATATGCCATGATACAGTGGCTTTCATACCAGGGATGCAAGGATGGTTTAACATATGTAAGTTTATAAATGTGATACACCACATAAACAGATTTAAAAACAAAAAATTACATGACCTCAATAGACACAGATAAAACATTTGATAAAATCCAGCATCGCTTTATTATTAAAACCGTCAGCAAAATTGGCATAGAAGGGACATACCTCAATGTAATAAAAGTCATTGATGACAAACCCACAGTCAACATTATGAACAGGGAAAAGTTGTAAGCATTCCCCCCTGAGAACTGGAACAGGACAAGAATTTCCACTTTCATCACTGCTATTTAACATAGGACCAGAAGTCCTAGCCAGGGCAATCAAACAAGATAAAGAAATAAAGGGCATCCAAATCAGTAAAGAGGAAGTAAAACTTTTGCTATTTGTGGTGATAAGATTATATAAATAGAAAATCATAAATACTCATCCAAAAAGCTCCTAGAACTGATAAATAAATTCAGGAAAATTTCAGGGTATAAAATCAATGTACACAAATTAGTAGCACTGCTGTACACCAACAGCATCAATCAAATCAAGAACTGCAAATCAAATCAAGAACTCAACCCCCTTCACGATAGCTGCAAAAAATAAAATAAAATACTTAGAAATAAACCTAACCAAGGAAATGAAAGCCTCTACATAAATAACTACAAAACAATTCTGAAATAAGTCACAGAAGACACAAACATATGGAAAAACATTTATGCTCATGGATGGGTAGAATCAATGTTGTTAAAATGACTTTACTTCCAAAAGCCATCTAAAAAATTCAATGCGATTCTTATAAATCTAGCATCATCATTCTTCACATAACTAGAAAAAGCAATACTAAAATTAAATGGAACCAAAAAAGAGCCTTCATAGCCAAAATGAGCCTAAGCAAAAAGACAAACAAAAAACAAACTAACCGAACACACATGAACACACACACACAGATGGATCACATCACCTTACTTCAAACTATACTATAAGGCTATAGCCACCAAAACAGCATGGTACCAGTATAAAAATACGCACATAGACTAATAGAACAGAATAGAATCTGGCAATGAAGTCAAACACTTACAGCCAACTGATCTTCGACAAAGCATACAAAAACATAAATTGGGAAAAGGGCACCTTAATAAATGGTGCTGGGAAAATGAGCAAGCCAGATGTAGAAAGTGAAACTGGATTGTCACCTCTCACCTTATACAAAAATCAACTAAAGATGGATTAAATCTAAAATCTGAAATCATAAAACTCCTAGAAGATAATGTTAGAAAAGCTTTTCTGGACATTGGCTTAGGGAAAGAATTACAAAACCACCAAAAGCAAATGCAATAAAAACAAAAATAAATAAATGGGACCTAATTAAACTAAAAAGCTTCTGCACAGCAAAAGAACAATCAACAGAGTACACAGACGACCCAAAGAGTGGTAGAAAAATCTTTCAACAAAGAACTGATATCCAGAATCTACCAGAAACTCAAATCAGCAAGAACAACAACAACAACAACCACAACAACAACAAACCATCAAAAAGTGAGCTAAGAAAATGAATTGACAATTCTCAAAAGAAGATACATACATGGCCAACAGTTTTATATTCTACCCATATAAAACATGCTCAATATCACTACTGATCAGGGAAATGCAAATGAAAGCCACAATGCAATACCACCTTATTCCTGTAAGAATGGCCATAATCAAAATACCAAAAAATAATAGATATTCACAGGAATGTGCTGAAAAGGAAACTTTTACACTGTTGGTGGGAATTGACAGTAGTAAAACCACTATGGAAAACAGTGCAAAGATTTCTTAAAACACTAAAAGTAGATCTACCATTTGATCAAGCAATCTCACTACAGGGTACCTACCCAGATGAAAAGAAGTCATTATACAAAAAAGATACTTCACACATACGTTTACAGAAGCACAATTTGCAGTTGCAATATTATGGAGCCCATCTAAATGACCAGTCAACAACTGGATAAAGAAAATGTGGTGGGGGAGATCCAAGATGATGGGTTAAGAACAGCTCTAGAGTGCGGTTCCCACTGAGAACATCACAGAGGGTGAGTGATCACCGCATTTCCAAATGAGTTTTTATTGCCCACAGACTAGGAAATTAAGTGCCATGAGTTTTCAGGACAGCTGTTTCATCCAGCACTGCACATCTCTGCACAAAAACTCATACAAAAAAAAAAAAAATCTGGGTGGCCATTTCAACTGGTGCCTGGAACACCTGGGAGACAGAGACACCCATTCAACTTAAAAAAAAAAAAAAAACAGGGCTGAAACAGGGAGCCAGGTGATCTGGCTTAGAGGGTCCCACCCTCACAAAGACCAATAATCTGAAATGCCCTCAATTCAGTGTTTCGCAGCAAGCACAGCTGGATCCAGGACAGTCAAGCTTGGTGGGGGGAAGGGCATCCACCATTACCAAGGCAGTCCACAACTACTAAGGCAGTCTGCCATTACTGAGGCAGTCCACCATTACTGAGACAATCCGCCTTTACTGAGGCAGTCTGCCATTTCCAAGGCAGTATGCCATTACTGAGGCAGACCGCCATTACTAAGGCAGACTGCCATTACCGAGGCAGTTCTAACTGTATTTCTGTAAACAAAACCATAATAAAGTTCATGCAGCAGCTGGGCAGAGCCCATGCCAGCTCAGCAATGCCTCTGCTGGTAGACTGTGACTCAACTAACTCTTTGCTGGGCAGGGCATCTCTGAAAAAAGACAGCAGCACATCAGGAACTTATAAATAAAGCCCCGCCTTCCCAGGACAGAGCACCTGGGAAAAGAGGCAGTTATGAGTTCCCCTGCAGCAGACTTAAACGTAACTGCCCAGCAGCTCTGAATGGAACAAAAAGCTCACCCCTCAGCACTTAAGCTCCTATAAGGGACCAACTATCTCCTCAAGTAGCTCCCTGATCCCAGTATATCCAAAGAGACACCTCATAAAGGAGAGCTCAGGCTGACATCTGGTGGGTACCATTCCGGGATGAAGATAACAGAAGAAAACAGTAGCAACCCTTCCTGTTCTGCAGCCACTGCAGGTGATCCCCACGTAAGCAGGGTGTGGAGTGGACCTCCAGCAGTCCTAGAGCAGAGGGCCCTGTTAGAAGAAAAACTGAAAAACAGAAAGAAGTAACTTCAACATCAACAAAAAGGACATCTACTCAGAGACCCCATCCAAAAGTCACCAACTACAAAGACCACAGGTAGATAAATCCACAAAGATGGGAAGAAAACAGCACAAAAATGATGAAAACACTAAAAACCAGAAGCCTCTCCTCCTCCAAGGGATCACAACTCCTCACCAGCAAGGGAACAAAGCTGGATATAGAATGAGTTTGATGAATTGACAGAAACAGGCTTCAAAAGGTTGGTAATAACAAACCTCTCTGAGCTAAAAGAACATGTTTTAACATGGTATAAAGAAACTAAGAACATTGAAAAAATGTTTGATGAAATGCTAACAAGAATAAACAGCTTAGAGAAGAATATAAATGACTTGATGGACCTGTAAAACACAACATGAAAACTTCATGAAGCACACACAAGTTTCAATAGCCAAATCAACCAAGCAGAAGAAAGGATATCAGAGATAGAAGATCAACTCAATGAAATAAAATGAGAAGGCAAGATTTTTTTAAAAAGTAAAAATAAATGAATGAAGCTTCCAAGAAATATGGGATTATGTGAAAAGACCAATTCTAAGTTTGATAGGTGTACCTGAATGTGACAAAGAGAATGAATCCAAGCTGGAAAATACTCTTCAGGATATTATCCAGGGAAACTTCCCCAACCTAGCAAAGGAGGCCAACAATCAAGTCCAGGAAATACAGAATACACCACAAAGATATTCCTCAAGAAGAGCAACCCCAAGGCACATAATCATCAGATTCACCAGGGTTGAAATGAAGGAAAAAATGCTAAGAGGAGCCAGAGAGAAAGGTCAGGTTACCCACAAAGAGAAGCCCATCAGACTCACACTGGATCTCTCAGAAGAAACCCTACAATCCAGGAGAGAGTGGGGGCCAATATTCAACATCCTTAAAGAAAAGAGCTTTCAACCTAGACTCTCATATCCAGCCAAACTAAGCTTCATAAGTGAAGGAGAAATAAAATCCTTTATGAACAAGCAATTGCTGAGAGATTTCATCACCACCAGGCCTGCCTTACAAGAGCTCCTGAATAAAGCACTAAACATGGAAAGGAACAACCAGTACCAGACACTCCAAATGGTAAATATCATCAACCCAATGAAGAAACTGCATCAACTAATGGGAAAAACAACAAGCTAGCATCAAAATGGCAGGATCAAATTCACACGTAACAATATTAACCTTAAATGTAAAGGGGCTAAATGCCCCAATCAAAAGACACAGACTGGCAAATTGGATAAAATGTCAAAAACCAATAAATGTGCTGTATTCAGGAAACCCATCTGATGTGCAAGGACACACATAGGCTCAAAATAAAAGGATGGAGCAGGATTTATCAAGCTAACAGAGAGCCAAAAAAAAAAAGCAGGAGTTACAATTCTAGTCTCATAAAATAAATTTTAAACCAACAAAGATCAAAAGAGACAAAGAAGGGCATTACATAATGGAAAAGGATCAATGCAACCAGAATAAATAACTATCCTAAATATATACTCACCCAATACAGGAGCACCCAGATACACAAAGCAAGTTTTCAGTGACCTACAAAGAGATTTAGACTCCCACAAAATAATAGTTGGGGACATTAACACTCCACTGTCAATATTAGATCAACAGAAAATTAACAAGGATATCCAGGACATGAACTCAGATCTGGACCAAGCAAATCCAATAGACATTTACAGAACTCTCTCCTCCAAATCCACAGAAAATACATTCTTCTCAGCACCACATGCACCTACTCTAAAACTGACCACATAATTGGAAGTAAATCTCTCCTCAGCAAATGCAGAAGAATGGAAATCATAACAAACAGTCTCTCAAACACAGTGCAATCAAATTAGAACTCAGGATTAAGAAACTAACTCAGAACCACACAACTTCATGGAAAATGAACAACTGGCTCTTGAATGTTGACTGGATAAACAATGAAATGAAGGCAGAAATAAAGATGTTCTTTGAAACCAACAAGAACAAAGACACAACATACCAGAAATTATGGGACACATTTAAAGCAGTGTCTAGAGGGAAATTTATACCAATAAATGCCCACATGAGAATCAAGGAAAGATCTAAAATTGACACTCTATCATCAAAATTTCAAAGAGCTAGAGGAGCAAGATAAAAAAAAACTCAAAAGCAAGGAGAAGACAAGAAATAACAAAGATCAGAGCAGAACTGAAGGAGATAGAGACACAAAAAATACCCTTCAAAATAATCAACAAATCCAAGAGATGATTTTTTGAAAAGATCAATGAAACAGACAGATTGCTAGCCAGATTAATAAAAAAGGAAAGAAAGAAGAATCAAATAGATGCACTTGAAAATGATAAAGGGGTATCAACTCTGATTCCATAGAAATACAAACTACCATCAGAGATTACTACAAACAACTAACTCTATGCACATAAACCAGTAAACCTAGAAGAAATAAATAAATCTTGGACATTTACATCCTCCTAAGCCTAAACCAGTAAGTAGTCAAAACCCTGAATAGAGCAATAACAAGGGCTGAATTTGAGGCAGCAGTTAATAGCCTACCAACCAAAAAAAAGCCCAATTCTAGATGGGTTCACAGCTGAATTCTACCAGTCATACAAAGAGAAGCCGGTACCACTCATTCTAAAACTATTCCAAACAATACAAAACAAGGAAATCCTCCCTAGCTCCTTCTTTTAGATCAACAGTAACCTGATATGAAAACCCAGCAGAGACTCAACAAAAAAAGAAAACTTCAGGCCAATATCCATGATGAACATTGATGCAAAAATCTTCAATAAAATACTGGCAAACTGATTGCAACAGCACATCAAAAAGCTTATCCACCATGATCAAGTAGGCTTCATCCCAGGGATGCAAGGCTGATTCAATATACACAAGTCTATAAATGTAATCCACCACATAAACAGAACCAAAGTCAAAAACCACATGATTATTTCAATAGATGCAGAGAATGCTTTGACAAAATTCAACAGCCCTTTATGCTAAAAACTTTCCAAAACTAGGTATCGATGGAACATATCTCAAAATAATGCAAGCTGTTTATGTTAAACCCACAGCCAATATCATACTGAATGGGCAAAAACTTAAAGCATTCCCTTTGAAATCTGGCACTAGCCAAGGATGCCCTCTCTCACCACTCCTATGCAATACAGTATTGGAAGTTCCAGCCAGAGCAATCAGAAAAAGAAATCAAGCATATTCAATTAGGAAAGGAGGAAGTCAAACTGTCTCTATTTGCAGATGACATGATTGTATATCTAGAAAACCGCATCATCTCAGCCCCAAATCTTCTCAAACTGATAAGCAACTTAAGCAAAGTCTCAGTATATAAAATCAACATGCAGAAATCACAAGCATTCCTATACACCAATAACAGACTAAAAGCCAAATCAAGAGTGAACTCCCATTCACAAAGAGAATAAAATACCTAGGAATACAACTAACAAAGGATGTAAAGGACCTCTTCAATTACAGCTACAAACCACTGCTCAAGGAAATAAGAGAGGACACAAACAGAGGGAGAAACATTCCATGCTCATGGTTAAGAAGAATCAATATTGTGAAAATGGCCATATTGCCCAAAGTAATTTATAGATCCAACACTATCCCCACCAAGCTACCTATGACCCTCTTCACAGAACTGGGAAAATAAACACCTTAAACTTTGTATAGAACAAACAGAGAGCCCACATACCCAAAACAATCCTAAGCAAAAAGAACAAAGCTGGAAGCATCACACTACCTGACCTCAAACTATACTACAAGGCTACAGTAATCAAAACAGCATGGTACTGGTACCAAAACCTAGACATAGACCAATGAAACAGAACACAGGCCTTGGAGGTAACACCACACATCTAGAATCATCTGATCTTTGACAAACCTGTCAAAAATATGCAATGGGGAAAGGATTCCCTGTATAATAAATGGTGTTGGGAAAACTGGAAACTGGACCCTTTCCTGACACCATACACTAAAATTAACTCCAGATGAGTTAATGACTTAAACATAAGGTCTAATATCATAAAAACCCTAGACAAAAACCTAGGGTTTTTGGACATAGGCATAGGCAAGGACTTTATGACTAAAACACCAAAAGCATTGGCAACAAAAGCCAAAATAGACAAATGAGATCTAATTAAACTCCAGAGCTTCTGTACAGCAAAATAAACAACCATTAGAATAAACCAGCAACCAACAGAATGGGGAAAAAATTTTGCAATCTCTCATCTGACAAAGGACTAATATCTGGAATCTACAAATGACTAAAACAGATTCACAAGAAAAAAAAACGCATTCAAAGTGGGCGAAGGATATGAACAGACAGTTTTCAAAAGAAGACACTTATGCGGCCAAGAAACATGAAAAAATGTTCATCATCACTGGTCATTAAAGAAATGCAAATCAAAACCATATTGAGATACCATCTCAATACCAGTTAGAATGGCAATCATTAAAACATGTGGAGACAACAGATGCTGGAGAGGATGTGGGAAAATAGCAACACTTTTACACTGTTGGTGGGAGTGTAAATTAGTTCAACTATTGTGGAAGACAGTGTGGCGATTCCTCCAGAACCTTGAAATAGAAATGCCATTTGACCCAGTAATCCAATTACTGGGTATATAGCCAAAGGATTATAAATCATTCTATTATAAAGACACATGCATGCATATGTTCACTGTGGCACTGTTTACAGCAGCAGAGACCTGGAACCAACCCAGATGCCCATCAATGATTGACTGGACAAGGAAAATGTAGCACATATATGCCATGGAATACTATACAGCCATAAAAAACAATGAGTTTGTGTCCTTGGTAGGGATATGGATGAATCTGAAAACCATCATTCTCTGCAAACTGACACAAGAATAGAAAATCAAACACCATATGTTCTCACTCATGGGTGAGTGTTGAAGAATGAGAACACACAGACACAGGGAGGGGAGCATCACACCTGGGGATCTGTTGGGAGGGACCAGGGGAGGGACGGCAGTGGGTAGGGAGGTTGGGGAGGGATAACATGGGGAGAAATGCCAGATATAGGTGATGGGGATAGAGGCAGCAAACCACATTGCCATGTATGTACCTATGCAACAAATCTGCATGATCTGCACATGAATCTCAGAACCTAAAGTACAATAAAAAATATATACATAAAAATTAAAAACTGTGGGACACACACACACACACACACACACACACTCATTCCACATATGTGGAATGCTATTCAGCCATAAACTGAAACAAAAACCTAGATGGAATTGGTGACTATCATTCAAAGTGAAGTAACTCAGGAATGGAAAAACCAAATATTATATGTTCTCACTTATAAGTGGGAGTTAAGCTATGAAGATGCAAAAACATAAGAATGGTGCAATGTACTTTGTAGACTTGGGAGAATCGGTGGGAGGAGGATGAAGGGCAAAAGACTACACATTGGTTAGAGTGTACACTGCTCAGGGGATGGATGCCACAAAATCTCAGAAATCATCATGAAAGAATCTATCCATGTAACCAAACACCACCTGCTCTCCAAAAACCTTCTGAAATTAAAAGATAAATAGACTGTAAAGTTATAAAAATCTACTGAATTCGAACTGTTAGAAGCATAAATACACATTTCTTTAAAAATTTGGTCAAGCTGTTAATTTATACCAAGAAGACAGTTTAAGAGTCTTCTATGTTTCAGTGGTGAACTATGTACATTCACGGTTAAGGTGGTAATCGATCTTATATATTACTGAATAACATATTTGTAATAAACACTAAATTTGAAAAAAAAGAAAATATGGCACATGTATATAATGAAGTTCTATTCAACCAAAAAAAGAATGAGATTCTTTAATTCACAACATGTATGGAACTGGAGATCATTATGGTTAAATAAAACTAATTTTATTAGTTTTATTTGCTAGCACAACGTGGCAACTCTGGTCAATAATAATTTAATCATATATTTAAAAATAACTACAGAGTATAAATGGATTATCTGTAACAAAAAGGATAAATGCTTGAGGGGATGGATACCTCATTTTACATTATGTGATTATTACACATCAAAATATCTCATGCACACCATAAATATACATTTATGTTTCCAGAAGAGTTAAAAGTAAAAATAAAAAATAGAATTTCCTTTCCAATGTATATATTGCATATTTTATGCATATTATTTTGCTCAGCTGTGACCAGACTAATATTAGTCTTTATTTTCTGAACAAAACGTTTAAGGGCAGAGACGTGAAAACATGTTATTATCACAGCTTGGTAAAATAATATGCCTAGAAGAAGGAAAATATAAAATGTTACGAAGGATTACCCCTGAATGACGGTATTGTGGGTGATTATTTTATTCTCTTAATAGGTAGTCTATTTTTTCCTAGATTTACATAATTAACCGGTATTATTTTTGTAATATCCCTTTAACAAAAAGAGAGACTATGTTTTCTCAATGCAATGATATGCTGCTGCTTCAGGCATCCTCGTCAGAGATGTCTCCCTGTGCAATCATGTAAAATCTCAGGTAGGACCAGCTAAAGGAACCACTTCAGAATCCACCCAAGCAAGAATGGCTGGGGATGTCTCAGATTTATGATCTGGCCAAACCATTTCCTCTTTCTGGACTGCCTCATGAGCCTCCTCATCTTTCTCGCAATCTCACAGAGCATGCTTCAACACTTGGCTAAAATATCTGCTTCCTGAGCTTTGGCGCACTCTTCCAGGAAGAGTTCGGTGCTTTCTCCTCTGCATTCCCACAGTGTGGCTCAGCCTTGCTATCATATGTGCCATATTTTCCCCAGTCATTAAGCTTTCTCCAAACAGGAGCAGAGTTTTCTTTGCCATTCGACTATATCCCACTGTAGGAGATTGAAGAATATTTTCCAAGTGTTTGGGAATTTAAAGAGTGCTACAAGGTTTAACAGACAAACCTACCATTTGAGCAATGTTTCTGTGAAGGTATTTATTAATTTCCCAATTTCTTAAACCACTACTAATCTGCTATTATGTAATGATTCAAAGATCAATAGAGCTTGATCTTTCTCGTAAAGGGGCCAGTAGTTTGAGAAAGCCCATATTTGTAAAGAATTAATTCTATCAGGCATTTACAAGATTCTTCTAATCTGCAAAATGCTTCCTTTTGGGGTTTCTGAGCTCTTTTGCTGATCAAGATTCCAGGAATTGTATCTGAATAAAAAAACCTGAAATAGTCTAAAACCACCTTCCTTTTCTGAACAGAAGTTTAAAGGCAGAGACATGATAACAAAGGGTAGGGGGGTGGTGTTTTTTTTTAAATTCCTTCTGGTTAATCAAAAAAGATAAAGGCTGAAAAGGGATCTAAATTCAGTAAAGTTTTGGAATGTCTGGAGATTCTTACTTGTTTTAAACACCCATCATTTGACCTTTCCAGTGAAGTTCTGCTTTTGCTGCTACTTCTTCAGCAAGGGCTTTTCCTTAAGAAAGACAGAATATATTAAAGTAAGTTCATTCCTTAATGGAGCCAAAGAGTAGGAAGTCTTGTAACAATAAAAAAGTACTTTACCAAACTCTAGTTGATCCTCCCACATCCTGTAAGGAAAGTCTATAGACAGTGCAGACTCCATTCTCTTTGCAGATACAGAAAGAAAAGGGTTAAGTGATTTGCCCAGGGTCACACCTGAGCGACAAATTGTGGAGAGCCAGGATGAAACAGGCCTTTGACTCTAAGCCCAGCCTTTTTTCCACCACAAAATGCTGCTATCATCCCTTGAGGATGCTGCTGGAGTAAGGCAGTAACAAGTACAAGTGGCGACAGCAACACTACAAGGGTAACAGGGTGGCCCTCAGTGACATGACATTATCTCAGCCAAGATTTTTTTTAATGCTCAGAAGCCTACAAGAGAACCTAAGCATCGTGAAAAGTGAAGAAATGGTGATAGCAACCACTAGGCAGTCAGGTGGTCAATAAAACACTAACAATGTTTACTCCAGTAGGAGTCAGCCACATTGTCAGTTTAATGATCAGTGTTTCTATGCTCCATTCTTCTTCCCTGATTCTCTATTTGGTCTCCAAATTCTCAGCAAGCAGCATTCACCCTGTTCAATGAAGACAGTAATAGAGATTGTAATTGAACACAAGTGAATTCCAGTGCATTCTACACATTTATTTAGAGTTTACACCCTCAGGCTGTGGGTACACAGATAGCTCATTCTTGCAGGAGGACCAGGCAGCAACGAGGACGGGATGGGGCTCAGCTCCCTCCCTGATTGGATGTGCCCGAGGTTCTTGGCCTCCCCTGCCCCAGGAACAGAGGTAGAGGCCCTGGAGGTATGGTGAACTTACAAATATCATGAACCTAAAGAGTTTAGCAGAGAGAGATTTATTAGGCAGAGAAAGGGAAAGGGAGAGAAGTGTAGAGAGCTCCCACACTGCCATGGTAGGAAAATATGGAGGGCATATTCATATAGGGACATAGGAAAAGACAGCTCCCACGTTGCCATGGGAGGGGATCCAGAGAAGGAGTCTGCACAGGTAAGTGGCAGTAGGGTTTTAACTTTGAAGTTACTCCCGCCCCATTCATGTTCTTGTCCAATGAGAAGAGTTCTTTCAAACTTCCGCTAGGCTGATTGATCCTTGACTCTGATCCCAGACTGCTTGCTTGGGCCCACAAAGGAGCCCCTCCTCCCAGGGCTTTTGGCAGGCTTTCTGAACAAAGAAGGTCACCTGGAATTTCTACCTAGCCTGCACACAGGAAAGTTAAACAAAGAACTCTAGGTTCCGGAATGGGGGCATGGATGGAGGCATGGCACTGGGAAACTCTTGCCTTTTAAAGTAATGCCCCTTGTGGACTCGGTTTTCTTTAACGCAGTCCCTTAAGAGCACCTCCTGTACTAGCAGGACCCTTCCTTGAGGAGCCACCCTTGGGAGGATCTTCTATGGCTTTGCACTCTGAACCGCATGAGTTTAGGTTTTCACAGAAGGGCTACACGATGCTTTGTCTTAAATAGAAACAGAGGGGATATGAATTAGGTCAAGATATCTGCTTTTAACTTTCACCTATGTCTTCATGGGATTGAAATGGAGAGGGTTAGAAGTGAACATTTCTCTAAGAACTTTTGGCCATTATTGGATAATATAAATTTCTGGTGAATTGCTTCAGGCATTTTTCACTAAGATGAGGAACATATTTTACCTACTTATCGATTTCACACACATACACTTGTGTGCACACATACACACACACGAGCACACACAAAAAACAGATATATACCCACAAGTTTCAAACTGGTATTTACAACTACTTTGGCAACAGATAATGATAAAGGGGTGTACAACAGTCCACTCTGGCAGAACTCCCTGGAGCAGACACTGTGTCAGAAATTTAAGGTCACATAACTATTATACTGAAATGTCAGCTCTTATAATCATCTAGCAACGTTCATGAAAGCTCTGGAATCCACAGATTCATTCACTCTTTAGCATCATTCTTCCTGAAAACCTGCCAACTATCACATACCATGACAGGTGCTGAGCAGAGAGAGATGAAGGACAATCTCTGATTTCAATGAGATCTCTCTTTGGAAGTAGGAGATATGAGGCTCTCATAAAAGTTAGCCAATGATCTGCCAGGACAATCAGGCAAGACAAAGAAATAAATCAATGGGGAAAGGATTCCCTGTTTAATAAACGGTGCTGGGAAAACTGGCTAGCCACGTGCAGAAAGCAGAAACTGGACCCCTTCCTGACACCGTACACTAAAATTAACTCCAGATGGATTAAAGACTTAAACATAAGACCTGGAACCATAAAAACCCTGGAAGAAAATCTAGGCAAAACCATTCAGGACATAGGAGTAGGC
>CM052657.1:6597849-6609072 GCA_028533165.1 Leontopithecus rosalia | reverse complement strand
ACAGGGAAGGGAGTACTACACACTGGGGTCTACTGGGGGGAATAGGGAAGGGACAGCAGTGGGGGGAGAGCGGGGAAGGGATAGCCTGGGGACAAATGCCAAATGTGGGAGAAGGGGAAGAAGGCAGCAAAACACACTGCCATGTGTGTACCTATACAACTATCTTGCATGTTCTACACATGTACCCCAAAAACTAAAATGCAATTAAAAAAAAAGAAAAAAAAAAGAAAGAAAGTGTATTCAAACAGATAAAGAGGAAGTCACACTGTCTCCATTTGCAGATGACGTAAGTGGATATTTAGAAGACCCCATTGTCTCAACCCAAAATCTCCTTAAGCTGATAAGCAACTTCAGCCAAGTCTCAGGATACAAAATCAATGTGTAAAATCACAAGCATTCCTATATACCAATAATAGACAAACAGATAGCCAAATCATGAGTGAAATCCCATTCACAATTGCTACAAAGAGAGTTAAATATCTAGGAATGCAAGGGATATGAAGGACCTCTTCAAGGAGAACTACAAACCACTGCTCAAGGAAATAAGAGAGGATACAGATAGAAAAAACAGTCCAGGCTCATGATTAGGAAGAATCAATATTGCAAAAATGGCCATACTGCCCAAAGTAATTTTTAGATTCAATGCTATCCCCACCAAGTTACCACTGACTTTCTTCATAGAATTGGAAAAAAAACACCTTAAATTTCATATGGAACCAAAGGAGAGCCCGCATAGCCAAGACAATTCTAAGGAAAAAAAAAAAAAAAAATGCTGGAAGCATCATGCTACCTGACTTCAAACTATACTACAAGGCTACAGTAACCAAAACAGCATGGTACTGGTTCCAAAACAGATATATAGACCAATAGAATAGAAAAGAGGCCTCAGAAATAATGCTGCACACCTACAACTATCTGATCTTTGACAAAAAAAATCAAGCAATAGGGACAGGATTTCCTATTTAATAAATGGTGTTTGGAAAACTGGCTAGCCATACGCAAAAAGCTAAAAACTGGATCCCTTCCTTACATCTTACACAAAAATTAACTCAAAGTGGATTAAATATTTAAACTTAAGACCTAAACCCATAAAAATCCTAGAAGAAAATCTAGGCAGTACTATTCAGGACATAGGCATGGGCAAAGACTTTATGACCCAAACATTAAACCCAATGGCAACAAAAGCCAAAATAGACAAATGGGACCTAATTAAACTAAATGCAGAGCAAAAGAAACTATCATCAGAGTGAACAGGCAACCTACACAATGGGAGAAAAATTTTGCAGTCTACCCATCTGACAAATAATCTACAAAGAAGTTAAACAAATTTACCGAAAATAAAACAATTCCATCAATAAGTGGGCGAAGGATATGAACAGACACTTCTTAAAAGGAGACATTTATGCAGCCAGCAAACATACAAAAAAAGTTCATCATCAATGGTCATTGGAGAAATGCAAATAAAAACCACATTGAGATACCATCTCACACCACTTAGAATGGCGATCATTAAAAAGTCAGGAGACAACAGATGCTGGAAAAATATGAATGCTTTTACACTGTTGGTGAGAGTATAAATTAGTTCAACCACTGCAGAAGACAGTGTGTCGATCCCTCAAGAATCTAGAACCAGAAATAACATTTGACCCAGCATTCCATCACTAGATATATACCCAAAGAATTATAAATCATTCTATTATAAAGATACATGCACATGTATGTTTATTGTGGCATTATTCACAATAGCAAAGACTTCAAACCAACCCAAATGCCCATCAATGGATAAAGACTGGATAAAGAAAATGTGGTACATATACACCATGGAATACTACACAGCCATAAAAAATGAGTTCATGTCCATTGCAGGGACATAGATCAACCTGGAAACCATCATTGTCAGCAAACTAACAGAAGAACAGAAACCCAACCACCACCTGTTCTCACTCAGAAGTGGGAGCTGAACAATGAAAACACATGGATACAGGGAGGGGAACATCACACACTGGGGCCTGTTGTGGGTCAGGGGCTAGGGGAGGGATAGTATTAGGAGGAATACCTAATGTAGATGAATGGGTTAATAGATGTAGCCAACCACCATGGCATGTGTATACCTATGCAACAACCTGCATGTTCTGCACGTGTACCCCCTAACTTAAAGTACAATTTTAAAAAAAAAGGAGATAGAAAAAAAAAAGGTAGCCAGTGGTCTAAGGCAATGTTGTAACAGCTTCAAAAGATCACAGCATGCATCTGCTCATTTCCTATTATGTCCAAACTGTATTGTTTTCTATGTATACCATTATCATCTAATAGAATCTTCACCCAATCTTTGGAGGAAGTTACTAGCCTGTCTTTAGAAAAGGATACTGAGACATGAAGACATTAAAGAATTTGTTTGTAGTCACACAGCTTGCCACTAGTGGATCCTAGATTTGAGCCCAAGTGACACAGCCCTGAGTTTCACGCCAGTTAGCTACATCATGGTAGAACATGTGACAGCTGAAAAGGAGAAACAAGTTGCACAAGCTTCTCCAGATTAGAAAGTCAAGCAAGCCTTCCTAGAGAGGTTGTGAAGGATAAGGAAAAGACTGGCCAGACAGAAAAAGGAGAGAGAGAAGGATGGCTAAAGATCCAGAGGTATAAACCAACGGAGCTTTCAGAAACTAACTGTCTGTACAATACTGTCTGATTTGAAAGTAGTTCCAAATTTAAGTGTATGTACTCACAGAAATATTATTTTGTCTCTGGATAGTAAGTGGATAGAAACAAAAATAAAATTTAGCCTCAAGTAATTGAAAAATTTATTAGTACTTTTTGTCAAGAGGCAGAATCAAAATAAGAGGTTCTATTAGGAGGGGCTTCAGAAACCAACCTAAGAAGTCTCTTTGGATGTATAATACTGTAATACTAATGGGTATACATTTATTTCTTCATTAAGAATAGTATCCATAGGTCAACTTCATTTCAAAGAGCACTATCCTTCATAACAAAGCAAATATTTGCTATTACTTATTAGACATATGAATGTGTACATGTAAAATGGCAAGATAGTGAACACCGGGCAGAAAACAGATTTAAAATCCCAAGCCAGAATCACTGTATTCCTAGTGACAGAGACAACAGTCAGGAACAGACTGCCCATAGCCCCAGGGCTGAGCACAGCAAAGCACAGGTCCAAGGCCCTGAAAACACAGGTTCAGCCTATGACTGAGAAAGTTCCTCGGCTGCCTTTCTGTCAATATTCACTTGTAAGCATGTCTAACTGGGCTCATTTTCATTCTAATTCCTTTCATGAGTTACATTTGGGAAATATGTTTTATGTAGTACATATATGACCTCAATTATATTACCCAGAGGTATGTAACCTGGTGTGGCATAAGGGTCACAAACATAAAAGGAAATTTTAAGGTCCCCATCTATTTTGCTAAAAAGACACGAAAGAGTGAATTGACACTCAGATAGAGCTCTGCACATTGTCACAAGGTGGTCACTTGTGCTTTTAAACAACCGTATTTGTAGAAAGTATTTGTAAAGCTCTCTATTCAGTAAAAGAGTTTTTTTAAAGTGGATACTTTCTCTTTAGGCAATACAGAAGAAAGTTTAAAAAAAGAACTTCTAGCTACAAAGCAACAAAAATCAGTTAAAACATTAAAAGCATATTTTAAATGTATTTTGTTTGAGTAGTATTAGGTTTGTGTATTAATGCTTCTACTGAACACAATGTGTGTGCATATGTATATTTTATATAAATAACACTTTTAATGATATATATATACACACACATATATATAGAATTAAAAGTGTTGAATTGGTGGCATCTGCTAGACAGTGTATTAGGAGGCTCAAGTTCTCATCTCTGCACAGAAACACCAATTTAACAACCATCCACTGACTAAAACACCTTTACACAAACTCCATAATCTGATAAAGAGGTTATTACACTGTACAGTGCAGTGCTGATAGTAATTCTCTTGGCTTGTGAGTGCTCTCATGGGGAAAACAAACAAATAAGTGAGTTTCTGATACCTCCATGGAACCTGGCATGAGGACTTTTGTCACAGACCATGGCAACAAGCCTAATGCACAGTCCTCTGGCATCAGGCCTGTCTCTGCCAACTCAAGCACCAGGCCCACTTCTATAGACCCTGGCACCAAGTCAGTTCACCTATGTACCTCGACAATGGTCCACCACCCACAGACTCCAGCAGAAAGCCTACTCAGACCATTCTAGCCAGCCCACTCAGAAATGCTGGTTGGGCTGACTGACAAAGTACTTTCCTTGAAGCCAGGGTGTAAAACTCAAAGAGGTGATTACTTCTTCAAATGCACAGATACTAAAGCAAGGCTACAAAATTTACAAAGAATCAGGAAAATAAGATACTACCCAAAGGATCAAAATGAAGTTCCAGTTACCAACTTTAAACAAATAGAGAACCACGAATTGCCTGAGAAATTATTCAAATTATCTCAAGAACACTCCATGAGCTAAAAGAGAACAATTATAAACAACTAAACAAAAGCAGGTAATAATACATGCAGGGGAAAGAGATGCTCAACAGATATACAAACCATAAAAAAGAACCAAAGAGAAATCCTAGAGCTGAACACCACAATGGCTCAGCTGTAAAACTTAATAGAGAACTTCTACATCAGACACAATCAGCAGAAGAATCAGCTAGCTCAAAGACAAGAAATTACCCATTCCAAGGAACCAAAGAAAATGTTTTTAAGAATGAAGAAAACCTTTTAGTATTTATGAGCCACCACTTAGCAAAACAATATATGCATTAATGGAAGTTCTAGAAGGAGAAGGGAAAAAGAAAGTGATAGAAAGCTCATTTAAAGAAATAATGCATGTATGATGATTCACTGGTAATGCTGCAGACTTGGGGATGCCAGCCAACCTTGGAGATCTGAGTGTGAGATAAAAGAATGTGAATAAGAAAAAGAGGTAGAAGAGGAGAAGGAGTAAGAAGAGCAGCAGGGAAAGAGGAGGAGGAGAAGGAGAAAGAAGATAAAGAGAAGGAAGACAGAAAGAAGAAATAATGGCTAAAACTTCCAAAATCTCAGGAGGGAACTGGATATTTAATTCACAGAACTCAAAGGATCCAAATAGGTGGTACCTAAAGAGTTCTATACTGAGAAATGTTAAAATTAAATTATCAAAAGGCAAACACAAAGAGATAATTATGAAAGCAGCAAGAGAAAAGCTGATCACATACAAGAAAATCTCCATAAAACTATCAGATTTCTTAGCAGAAATCTTGTAGGCCTGCAAGATTCAAAGTGCAGAAAGGAAAGAGAAAAAACTAAAAACCTGCTAACCAAGAATAGTATATCTGACAAAACAGTCCTTTTAAAATGAGGGAAAGATAAAGTGTTTCTTAGATAAACAAAAACTGATAACTTGTCACCACTAGACCATCGTGACAAGAATTTTCAGAAGGAGCATATAGAGTTCAAAAACAAAAGAATGCTAAAATGTAACACGAACCAATATAACAGTATGAATCTCACTGATTAAGGCAAACATATAAACAAATACTAAATAATGTAACACTGTAATGATGGTGCATAACTCACTTTTACCACAGTATAAAAGTTGAAAGACAATGGTGGCTGAATGCAGTGGCTCACACTTGTAATCCCAGCACTTTGGGAGGCCAAGGTGGGTGGATCACTGAGGTCAGGAATTCAAGACCAGTCTAATCAATATGGTGAAACCCTGTCTCTACTAAAAATAAAAAAAAAATTAGCTGGGTGTGGTGGCAAACACCTGTAGTCCCAGGTACTTGGGAGGCTGAGACAGGAGAATTGTTTGAATCTGGGAGGTCGAGGATGCAGTGAGCTGAGATCATGCCACTGCATTCCAGCCTGGGTGACAGAACAAGACTCCACTGGAAAAAAAAAAAGACAATGGTATTACAACTATAACCACAAAATTGTTTAATTGATACACAATATAAAAGGATAAAATTCTGCTATCAATAACATAAAGTCTTGAGGGGGAATAAAGTGTAGAGTTTTCCTATACAATTGAAGTTGCTATCAATTCAAAATAGACTATTACAAGAACAAGAAGTTGTATGCAAGCTTCATGGTAACCACAAAGAAAGAAACTATAGACAATTCAAAAAACATTTTAAAAAATCAAAATGCATCACTACAAAAAAGTTAAATTACAAAGAAGCTAGCAATAAAGAAAGAGACAAACTGAAGAACTACAAATCAGACAGAAAGAAATGAACAAAATGGCAGTAGTAAGTCCTTACCTGTTAATAACTATTTTAAATGTAAATGAATTGAACTCACCAATCAAAAAATGGAGTATGTAAGTTTTTAAAGCAGGATCAAAATCTATGCCATCTACAAGAGATTCACTTTAGATGTAGGGACACACAATTAGCTTCAAGTGAAGGAACAAAAAAAGATATTTCTTCCAAATGGTTATCAATAGAGATCAGAGATGGTGATACTTATATTAAAAAAAAAATAAACTTTAAGTTAAAAACTGTCACAAGAGACAAATAATGTCATTACCTAATTTTTTTAAAAAAGGGTAAATTCCATAGGAAGATATTGCAAGTATAAATATGTATGCATCCAACATTGAAGCATCTCAATAAAATAAAGCAAACACTGACAGATTTAAAGAGAGAAAAAGACAGCAATCAAGTAATCATAGATCTCAATACCACATTTGCAATAATAGATATAAAACTCAAACGCAAAATTAACAAGAAACAGCAGACTTTAAAATACTGTAGTTAAAATCAAACAGACATGTACAGAATATTCCACCCAAGTGCAGCAGAATACCCATTTTTCCCAAGCACTCACAAATATTCTCCTAAATAAATCACATGCTAGTTTTTTTTAAAAAAAAAGTCTTATCAAATTTAAGAAGAAAGTATCTTTTCTGACTATAAGGG
Source organism: Leontopithecus rosalia (assembly GCA_028533165.1). Lineage (NCBI taxonomy): Eukaryota > Metazoa > Chordata > Mammalia > Primates > Cebidae > Leontopithecus > Leontopithecus rosalia. The sequence continues at coordinate 6,602,140 of CM052657.1, read as the reverse complement.
AATGAAACTAAAAATCAATAACAAAAGGAATAGACAAATTCACAAATACTTGAATTAAACAAATATTCTTGAAAAATCAATGGGTTTAAAAAGGAAACAAACAAATAAAATATCTGATATCTTTAAAAACACAAGTACAACATACCAGAACTTACAGGATTCAATAAAAGCAGTACTAACAGAGAAGTTTGTAGTGAGAAAGTTTATAGCTATTGTAAAAGAAAAATCTCCAACAATCTGACATTACTTCTTGACACTAGGAAAAGCAAAACAAGCTATGCCCAAAGTTAGCAGAAGAAAGAAATTAATAAATTTTAGACCAGAAATCAATGAAATGGAGAATAGAAAGACAACAGAAAAAAAAAGAAATTGAATCAGTCCTTTGAAAAGATTTTTTAAATGCAAAATCCTTAGGCTAAGAAAAAAGGAAAGAAGACTCAAATAAATCAGAAATCAAAGAGGAGGTATTACAACTGATACAACAGAAATTTTTTAAATCATAAGAGAATATTATGAACAATTATTAATCACAAGGGACTATTAAGTTAACAAACTGGGTAACCTAGAAGAGATGGATAAACTCCTAGAAATATACAACTTTCCAAGACTGGAGCAAAAAAGAAATGAAAAGCTTCTAAGACCAAAAACAAATAAGAAAACTGAATCAGTAGTATAAACCTTTCAAAAAGAAAAACTCATGGCTTGACTGGTGACTTCTAACAAATATTTAAAGAAAAATGGATACCAATTCTCAAATTCTTCCAAAAATTGAGATTAAAAGAATACTTTCAAACTCATTTTATGAGGTTATCATCACCCTAATACCAAAGCCAAAGATGCCACAAGAAAAAAAATTAGCAAACCAAATTTAAAAGCACATTAAAGGAGTCATACACCATAAGCAAGTCGGATTTCTTCTTGGGCTGCAAGAATGTTTAATATACACAAATCAATCAATGTTGTATTCCACATTAACATAAAAAAGAATTATAAAACCACATGATCATCTCCACAGATGCAGAAAAAAATATTTTACAAAAATCAACACCATTTTATGTTTTAAATTCTCAATAAATTAAGTATAGAAGAAATTTACTTCAAGAGAATAAAAGCCCTGTATGAAAATCCCATGACTATAGCATATATGAAAAACCAAAACATTTCCCTCTAAGATTAGAAATAAAGCCAGTATTCCCACAAAATCAACATAGAAAAATCAGTAGTGTTTCTATACATTAACAATGAATTGTCCAAAAAAAAGTTAAAGAAATCCCATTTAGATTAGCACTGAAAATAAAATACTTATGCATAAATTTAACAAAGGAGCTGAAAGACTTGTACACTGAAGACTATACAATATTGATGAAAGAAATTAAAGCAATACAATTAATAAAATTATCCTTCATGGTCATGCATTGGAATAATTAGGATTGCTAATATGTACATACCACCCAAAGCAATTGATGCATTTAATGGAATCCCTTTCAAAATCCCAATGGCACATTTAACATAAATAGACAAAAATTCTAAAATATATATGGAACCATAAGAGATGCCAAATAGCCAAAGTGATCTCGAGTAAGAACAAAGCTGGAATCAACATTTTACCTGCATTTCAAAATACATTACAAAGCTACTGCAATTAAAACAATATGGTACTGGCATAAAAACAGATATATAGAATGATGAAACATAATAGAAAGTTCAGAAATAAACTCACATATACACGGTTAAATGATGTTCAACAAGGGTGACAAAAATAAAAAAATGGAGAGAAGAAAGTCTCTTTAATAAATGATATTTGGAAAACTAGATATCTACAAGCAAAAAATAATGTAATTGCATTCTTAATTTACACCATACACAAAAATCAACTCAAAATAGATTAAAGACTTAAATATAAGACCTGAAACCATAGGACAAAACATACAAAAAGAGTTTCAAGATATTAGGTTTTGTAATAAATTCTTGGACATGACACCAAAAGCATAGACAACAAAAACAAAAATACACAAGGGCAACTACATCAAACTAAAAATCCTCTATGCAATGAAATAACTAATTAACAGAACAAAAGAGAAAGTTATGGAATGGGAGAAAATATTTTTACACCATTACCTGACACAGAGCTAATATTGTAAGTATATAAGAAACTCCCACAACTCAACAGTAAAAATAATCGAATAGCACAAAGGGACTAAGTTGGGTGCAGGGGCTCACGCTTGAAATCCCAGTACTTTGGAAGGCCAAAGCAGGAGGTTCATGAGTTCAGAAGTTTGAGACCAGCCTAGACAACATGGTGAAGCCCCATCTCCACTAAAAATACAAAATTATCTCCGTGCAGTGGCACACACCTATAGTCCCAGCTACTTGGGAGGCTGAGGCAGGAGAACTGTTTGTACCCAGGAGGCAGAGGTTGCAGTCAGCTGAGATAATGTCACTGCACTCCAGCCTGAATGATGGAGCGAGACTCTGTCTCAAAAAAAAAAAAAAAAGGCAAAGAGACTAAATGGGCATTTTTTCAAAGGCATACAAATAGCCAATAGCCAACAAATACATGAAAAACTACTCAAAATCACTAATTACTAGAAAATACAAATCAAAACTGTAACGAGATATCACCTTTAATATAGTTCAAATATTTGTCACTACCCACTTCTCATGTTGAAATATAATCTCCAATGTTGGAAGTGAGGCTTAAAGAGAATGTATTAGGTTCATGGGGTTGAATCCCTCATGAATGGTTTGAGCCATCCCCTTGCTGATGCATGAGTTCTCACTCTCAGTTCACACAAAATCTAGTGGCTCCAAAGTCTGTGGCACCCTCCCCAATGCTCTCTTGCTTGCTCCTGCTTTTGATATGTAAAATGCCTGCCCCTTCTTTGCCCTGCACTGTGAGTGAAAACTCCCTGAGACTTCAGCAGAAGCCAAGCAGATGCCAGCACCATGTATCCTATAAAGCCTGCCAGAGTCATTAGCCAATTAAACCTTTTTTCTTTCTAAGTTACCTAGTCTTAGGTATTTTTTATATACTTTACATTCTGGGGTACATGTGCAGAATGCACAGGTTACATAGGTATGTGTATGATGCTGCACTTAGGTATATGCATGATACTGCACCCATCAACCTGCCATCTACATTAAGTATTTTTTCTAATTCTATCCTTCCCCCAGCTTCCCCATCTCCCAATAGGCCCCAGTGTGTGATGTTCCATTCTCTGTATCCATGTGTTCTCATTATTCACCCCCCACTTATAACTGAAAACATGTGGTGTTTGGTTTTCTGTTCTTGTGTTAGTTTGCTGAGAATGATGTTTTCCAGCTTCATCCATGTCCCTGCAAAGGACATGAACTCATCCTTTTTATATGGCTGCATAGTATTCCATGGAGTATAAGTTCCACATTTTCTTTATCCAGTCTTATGTATTTCTTTATAGCAATTCAAGAATGGCCTGACAACCTCTTATCTCTTGGGATCGCTATTCTCAAAAAGTCAGAAGGTAAGTATTGGAGAGAATATGGAGAAGTTGGAACACTTGCACATTGTCAGTGTGAATTTAAGTTGATACAGCCATTATGGAAAACAGTATGGAGGTTCCTAAAAAAATTAAAAATAGAACTACCAAATGACGGCAGTCTCACTTCTGGATATATTCTCAAAAAATGGAAATAATGTTCTCAAAAAGGTATCTATCCCCACGTTGATTGAAACATTACCCACAGTAGCCAAGTCATGGAGGCAACCTAAATATTGATTGACAGATGAATGAACCAATAAAGAAAATATCACGCATACATACAGAGGAATATTATTTAGACTTAAAAAGAAGAAAATCCTACCATTTGCAACAACTTAACCAACCTGAAGGACTTATGCTAAGTAAAATAACTAGGATACAGAAGGTCAAATATTACAAGTTATCACTTACATGAATAGTTAAACTCCTAGAACAGAAGAAGACAATGGTGATTGCCTGTTTCCCGGGAAACAGGAAATGGAGAGAGATTATATGTCAAAGGGTCCAAGTTTCAGTCATTCAAGATGAGTAAGTCCAGAGATCTAGCGTACAACGTAGTGCCTATAGTTAACAATACTGTATTGTATACTTAAATATGTCCTAAAAGAGTAGACTTTATGTTGTGTTCTTATCACAAAACAGCAACAATAATAAATAAGGGAGCAAAAGCATGTATTTGGAGATGATGAGTAGGTTTATGGCATAGATTCTGGTGATGGTTTTACAGCTTTATAGTTACATCCAAATTCATCAAGTTGCATATATTAAACATG
>CM052657.1:6571035-6597749 GCA_028533165.1 Leontopithecus rosalia | reverse complement strand
CCCGTCTCTACTAAAGATACAAAAAATTAGCTGGGCCCGGTGGCGCGTGCCTGTAATCCCAGCTACTCGGGAGGCTGAGGCAGGAGAATTGCCTGAACCCAGGAGGCGGAGGTTGCGGTGAGCCGAGATCGCGCCATTGCACTCCAGCCTGGGTAACAAGAGCGAAACTCCGTCTCAAAAAAAAAAAAAAAAAAAAAAACCACGTACAGCTGTTTGTATTTCCACGAAAGGAGACTGATGAATTGCTGAACGGCAGTAAAGACTGCCAGGCCCTATCTCCTGATGGGAAGAAAGTCGGAGCTCTAAGATGAAAGATGAATACCTAAGGAGTACCTAAACTGCTTTCATCCTGAGGACATGTTCCAATACCAAAAAAACAGTTGGAACCTAGCTCAACAAAGGTGACAGAATCAAGAGCAGGTCAGCCAGAGATGAGAAATCTTTTGAGAGACCTTCCCACTTTAAGTTGAGATCCCTGGATGACTACAGAAGAGAAAGGAAGAGGAGGGGAAGAGAAGGAAAAGGGAAGAAAGGAAAGAAAAAATAGATGAAAAGAATGAATCAAAGGAAAAAAGAGGGATAAGAGGATACCTAAGAAATTGTGCACACATCTGGGCAAAAATCCTAAGTGAAATATTAAGAAACTAAATCCCAAAAGATACATAAGTGATAACATATCATGATTAAGTTGGATTTAACAAAGAAATCTTAGAAATTAATCAACACAAGTCATAATATTAGCAAATAAAAGAAATTTTATGCTTATCTCAGTTAGTGCAAAAAAAACATCCAAAAAATTACTCATTTATCATAGAAATTCTTAACAAATATGAAAAAGTCTCCAATCTAATAATATTTATGTGCAACAGATGTGCAACAGGCATCATAAAAGGGAAAACCTTGAGAATTTGCCATTGAGATTAGAAACTAGTAAAGAATGTTCTATTCAATATTGCACAGGGAGTTCTCAGCAACATGGTAATAAAAAAGAAATAAAAAAACAAGGATTAGAAAGGAAGCAAGATAACATTTCAGAAGATACGACTGTGTATGCAGGAAACCTAAATAAATCCATAAATGAGTTATTAAAGTAAGAGAGCTTAGCAAGTATCCTGAATGCAAAATCAATATATAAAATCAATTCTATTTCTATGTTCCAGCAACAAAAATTTAGAAAATAAAAATTTTAATATACTAATTATAAGAGGATAAAAAATCTGTTATAAAGAAATACATTTTTAAAGAAGGTGAAATATCTCTTTAAGAAGAATTCTGAACACTACTATTGAGTTATCTTAAAAGTAAAATAAAATAAAAAATCTTATTTATTAATCTGAAAAACTTAAAATTTCAAATATGTCAGTTCTCTCCAAATCAAATAATAAATTTCCTGTAATCACAAAATCCCACCCTTTCAATTAAATTCATTAACAACACTGCTACTGGCACACACACACAAACATATATACACACACATACAAACACAGAGAGAGAATAAGAGTTTCTGGTCACCTTCAGAGGCCAAAGCAAACAGAGAAAATACATAATTTGAACAAAACAGAGACTGTGTTGAGAAAAGAAATGTTTTTTTAAAATAGTATCATGAAATCCTCACAATGAAAAAATGTGGCATCTATGAAATAAAAATAGGATAATATAAAAAAATCAAGAACAGGAAAATATCATTGGCTATTAAAGTTATAATAGCGTAAATTAAAAACTTAATAGAGAAGATGAAAGATAAAGTTTTAACAAGTCTTCCAGCATCTAGAGCATAAAGAGAAATTGAAAATAGGAAAATGATATAAGAAAATTAGGGGACAAGTCCAGTAGGTCTCACATCTTATCAACAGGTGCTTCAAAAAAAGAATCACAGAATAATACAAGAAAAAAATCTAAAAACAGTAAACGTGATATCCCAAATCAAAAGTGTCCCTGTAAATGTTCAAAAATATGAGCAAAAATAAACCCAAACTAAGACATATTATTATGATATATCAGAAAACTGAAAACAAAAAGATGACTCTGAAGCCTTCTACATGGGGGAGAATGTATTGTTCACATACAGGATAAGGGATCAAATGCCTTCACCATTTTCAACATGGGAAATGAAATATTCATATGAAAATAATCCAGGTTAGTTATTTATAGACAGAAATTAAGTAAACTCACTATAAAAGACTTAAAACTTTTAAGAAAAAAAACATACAATGTTTTAACTTTATATCTTGTTAAATATTGAAGATTTCTTCAACAAGACACAAAATGTATCAAATATAAACAAAACATTTAAGTCCAGGCCAGGCACAGAGGCTCACAGCTGCAATCCTAGTACTTTGGAAGACCGAGGTGGGTAACTCACCTGAGGTCAGGAGTTTGAGACCAGCCTGCCCAACATGGTGAAAACTCATCTCTGCTAAAAATACAAAAAATGAGCCTGGCATGGTGGCAGGCACCTGTAATCTCAGCTACTTGGGAGGCTAAGGCAGGAGAGCTGCTTGAACCCAGGAGGAAGAGGTTGCAGTGAGCCGAGATTGTGCCACTGTACTCCAACCTGGGTAACAAGAACAAACTCTGTCACAAAAATATCTAAAGTCTGTCCACATTAAAATCATATACATGTGTTTACCCAATGATGTGTTAAACATCAAGGCGAACCTTAGATTCGAGGAATGTATTTGTACATGTATGACCAACAAAAGATTAGTGTCCAGGGTGTTCCAAGTTTATGGATTGGAAGAATTAATATTGTTAAAATGTCCATACTACCCAAAGCAATATACAGATTCAATTCAGTCTCTATCAAAATACCAATGATATTCTTCACAGAAATGGAAAAAAATATTCTAAGATTTGTACAAAACAACAAAAGAACATGAATAGCCAATGCAACACTGAGCAAAAAGAACACAGCAGGAGGCCTCATACTACCTGACTTCAAAATATACTGTATTGGTTTGGTAACTAAAATGGCATGGTACTCTCATAGAAATAGACACACAAACCAACAGAACATAATAGAAAATCCAGAAATAAATCCACATACCTACAGTCAACTAATTTTTGGCAAAGGCACCAAGAACACACATTAAGAAAAGGACAGTCTTTTCGATAACTCGTGCTGGGAAAACTATATAATCACATGCACAATAATGAAACTAGACCCCTATCTCTCAACATATACAAAAATCGAGTCAAGAGGGATTAAAGACTTAAATGTAAGAGGCAAAACTATTGAACTACTAGAAGAAAACATACAGAAATTCTTCACAAAACTAGTCTAAGTAAGAATTTTTTGGATAACACCTTAAAAGCACAGCAACAAAAGCAAAAATAGAAAATAGGATGATATCAAACGAAAAAGCTTCTGCAGAGCAAGGTAACAGTCATCAGAGCAAAGACATCACCGACAGAATGAGAGGAAATATTTGCAAACTATGCATCTACCAAGGGGTTAACACCCACAATATATAAAGAACTCAAATAACTCAAAAACAATCCGATTTTTAAAATGAGCAAAATAACCACATAGACATTTATCACAGGAAGACATACAAATGACCACAGGAATATAAGAAAATTGTTCAACATAACTAATTAATTAAAAAATGCAGGCCAGGCACAGTTGCTCATGTCTGTAATCTCCACACTTTGGGAGGCCAAGGTGAGTGGATCACCTGAGGTCAGGAGTTCAAGATCAGTCTGACCAACATGGTGAAACCCCATCTCTACTAAAAAGGAAAAAAAAATACAAAATTAGTCAGGCATGGTGGCAGGTGCCTGCAATTGCAGCTGCTTGGGAGGCTAAGGCAAGAGAATTGCTTCATCCTGGGAGGGGGAGACCACAATGAGCTGAGATCATGTACTGCACTCCAGCCTGGGCAACAGAGGAAGACTCCATCTCAAAAAAAAAGAGAGAGAGAGAAAGAGAGAGAGAACAAAAAATGCAATCCAAAACCACAGGGAGACCTCACCCCAGTTACTAACAAAAAGATATTGGTGGGGGTGGTTGGCAAGACAGTTGAACAGGAACAGCTTCAGTTTGTAGCTCCAAGTGAGATCAATACAAAAGACAGATGCTTTGTGCATTTCCAACAGAAGTACCTGGCTCATTTTACTGGGACTGGTTAGCCAGTGGGTGTAGCCCACAGAGGGTGAGTTGAAGCAGGGTGGGGTGTTGCCTCACCCAGGAAGCACAAGGGGTTGGGGAACTCCCTCCCCTAGCAAAGGGAAGCTGTAAGGGACTATGCTGAGAGGAACAGTGCATTCTGGCACAGACACTACACTTCTCCCATGGTCTTCACAATCTGCAGACCAGGAGATACCCTCAGGTGAATACGCCACAAGGGCCCTGAGTCTCGAGCACAAAACTGAGCAGGCATTCAGGCAACACTGAGCTAGCTGCAGGAGTTTTTTTCATACCCCAGTAGCATTTGGCATACTAGTGAGACAGAACCATTCACTCCTCTAGAAAGGGGGCTGAAGCCAGGGAGTCAAGTGGTCTAGCTTAATGGATCCCACTCCTGCAGAGCCCAGCAAGCTAAAATGCATTGGCTTAAAATTCTTGTTGCCAGAACAGCAGTCTGAAGTCGACCTGGGATGCTCAAGCTTTGTGGGGGAAGGGGCGTCCACCATTACTGAGTCTTGAGTAGGTGGTTTCCCCTGTCAGTGTAAACAAAACCTCTGGGAAATTTGGACTGTGTGGAGCCCACTGCAGCTTGGCAAAGCCACTGTATCCTGATAGTCTCTCTAGATTCCTCCTCTCTGGACAGGTCATCTGTGAAAAAGAGACAGTAACCCCCATCAGGGGATTATAGATAAAACTACAATTTCCCTGAGACAGCGAACCTGGGAAATGGTGCAGCTGTGGGCACAGCTTCAGCAGACTTAAACATTCCTGTCTGCCAGCTCTGAAGAGAGCAGTGAATCTCCCAGCACAGTGCTTGAGCTCTGCCAAGGGACAGACTAACTCCTCAAGTGGGTCTCTGACCCCCATGCCTCCTGATTGGCAGACATATCCCAGCAGGGGTCTATAGACACCTCATACAGGAGAGTTCTGGCTGGCATCTGGGCAGGTGTGTCTCTGGAACAAATCTTCCAGAGGAAGGAGCAGGCAGCAATCTTTGCTGTTCTGCAGCCTCTGTTGGTGATACCCAGGCAAACAGGGTCTGGAGTGGACCTCCAGCAAACTCCAGAAGACCTGCAGCAGAGGGTTCTAACTGAAGGAAAACTAACAAACAGAAAATAGCATCAACATCAACACAAAGGACGGCCACAAAGAAACCCCATCCGAAAGTCACTGATATCAAAGACAAAAGGTCGATAAATCCATGAGGATGAGGAGCACAAAAATGCTGAAAATTCCAAAGCCAGGACACCTCTTCTACAAAGGATCAAAACTCACCAGCAAAGAAACAAAACTAGATGGAGAATGAGTTTGATGAATTGACGGAGGTTTTAGAAGGTGGGTAATAACAAAATCTTCCAAGCTAAAGGACGATGTTCTAACCCAATGCAAGGAAACTAAGAAACTTGAAGAAAGATTAGAGGAATTGGTAACTAGAATAACCAGGTTAGAGTAGAACATAAATGATCTGATGGAGCAGAAAAACAGCACAATATCTTCAAGAAGCATACACAAATATTAATAGCTGAATCAATCAACTGAAAGGAAGGATATCAGATTGAAGTCAACTTAATGAAACAAAGTTGGAAGACAAGATTAGAGAAAAAAGAATGAAAAGGAATAAACAAAGCCTCCAAGAAATATGGGACTATTTGAAAAGACCAAATCTATGTTTGATTGGTGTACTTGAAAGTGACAAGGAGAAAGGAACCAAGCTGGAAAACACTCTTTAAGATATTAGCCAGGAAAACTTCCCCAACCTAGCAAGACAAGCCAAAATTCAAATTCAGGAAATACAGAGAACACCACAGAGATACTCAAGAAGACAACCCCAAGACAATGATCAGATTCACTGAAGTTGAAATGAAGGAAAAATGTTAAAGGCATCCAGAGACAAAGGTTGGGTTACCCACAAAGGGAAGCCCATAAGACTAACAGTGATCTCACTGCACAAACCCTACAAGCCGGAAGAGGTAGGGGCCAATATTCCACATTTGTAAAGAAAAGAATTTTCAACCCAGAATTTCATATCCAACCAAACTAAGTTTCATAAGCAAAGGAAAAATAAAATTCTTTACAGACAAGCAAATCCTGAGACCTTTTGTCACCACCAGGCCTGCCTTAAAAGAGCTCCTGAAGGAAACACTAAATATGGAAATGAAAAACTGGTACCAGCCACTGCAAACACATACCAAATTGTAAAGACCACTGACACTATGAAGAAACTGCATCCACTAATGGGCAAAATAACCAGCTGGCATCATAATGACTGGAACATATTCACACATAACACTATTACCTTAAATATAAATGGGCTGAATGCCCCAATTAAAGGACACAGACTGGCAAGTTGGATAGAGTCATCCACAGATGTACTACATTCAGGAGACCCATCTTACATGCAAAAAAACACAGAGACTCAAAATAAAGGAATGGAAAAATATTTACCAACCAAATGGAAAGAAAGAAAAAAAAGCAGGGGTTGCAATCCTAGTCTCTGATAAAATAGACTTTAAACCAACAAAGATAAAAAAAGACAAAGAAGGGCATCACATAATGGTAAAAGGATCAATGCGACAAGAAGAGCTAACTATTCTAAATATATATGTGCCCAATACAGGAGCATCCAGATTAACAAAGCAAATTCTTGGAGATCTACAGAGAGACTTATACTCCCACAAAGAATAGTGGAAGAATTTAATACCCCACTGTCAATATTAGGTCAATGAAACAGAACATTTAACAAGAATATTCAGGACTGGAACTCAGCTCTGGACCAAGCAAACCTAACAGACAACTACAGAACTCTCCACTCCAAATCAATAGAATATATGTTTTTCTCACCACCACATCACACTTACTCTAAAATTGACCACATAATTGGAAGTAAATGTATTTTTACCTCAGCAAATGTAAAAGAATGGAAATCATAACAGTATCTCAGACCACAGTGCAATCAAACTAGAACTTAGGATTTAAAAAACTCACTCAAAACTGCACAACTACATGGAAACTTAACAACCTGCTCTTGAATGACTACTGAGCAAATAATGAAATTAAGGCAGAAATAAATAAGTTTTTTGAAACCAATAAGAACAAAGACACAATATACCAGAATCTCTGGGACACAGCTAAAGCAGTGTTTAGAGGGAAATTTATAGCACTAAGTGCCCATAGGAGAAGACAGAAAAGATCTAAAATCAACACTCTTAACATGACTATTAAAAACACTAGAGAAGCAAGAATAAACAAATTCAAAAGCTAGCAGAAGACAAGAAGTAACTAAGATCAGAGAAGAACTGAAGGAGATAGAGACATAAAAAAACTCTTCAAAAAAAGTCAGTAAATCCAGGAGGTGATTTTTTGAAAAGATTAACAAAATAGATAGAACATTAGCCAGGCTAATAAAGAGGAGAATCAAATAGACACAATAAAAAAATGATAAAGGTGATATCATCACTAATCCCACAGAAATACAAATTACTATCAGAGAATACTATACACACCTCTATGAAAATAAGTGAGAAAATCTAGAAGAAATATACAAATTCTTGGATACACACACCCTCCCAAGACTACATTATGAAGTAAAATCCCCAATAACAAGTTCTGAAATTGAGGCACTAATAGTCTCCCAAGCAAAAAAAAAGCCCAGGACCAGACAGCCAAATTCTACCAGAGGTACAAAGAGGAGCTGGTACAATTCCTTATGGAACTTTTCAGAAAAAGAGGGACTCTTCCCTAACTCATTTTAGGAGGCCAGCATCATCCTGATAGCAAAAGCTGGCAGGGATACAACAAAAAAGAAAATTTCAGGCCAATATCCCTGATGAACATCAATGCAAATATCCTCAATAAAATATTGGCAAACCTAATCCAGTAGCACATCAAAAAGCTTATCCACAATGATCAAGGTGGCTTTATCCCTTGGATGCAAGGCTGGTTCAACATATACAAATCTATAAATGTAATCAATCACATAACCAAAACCAATGACAAAAAAAAACATAATTATCTCAATACAGGTAGAAAAAGCCTTTGATAAAATTCAACTCCCCTGCAAGCTAAAAATGCTCAATAAACTATATATTGATGGAACATATCTCAAAATAATTAGAGCTATTTGTGACAAACCCACAGTCAATATCATACTGAATAGACAAAAGCTGGAAGCATTCCCTTTGAAAACTGGCACAAGACAAGGATGCCCTCTCTCACCACTCCTATTCAACATAGTATTGGAAGTTCTGGCCAGGGCAATCAGGCAAGAGAAAGAAATAAAGGGTATTCAAATCAGAAGAGAGGAAGTCAAATTGTCTCTGTTTGCAGACGACATGACTGTATATTCAGAAAACCTAATCATCTCAGCCCAAAATCTTAAGCTGATAAGCAACGTCAACGAAGTCTCAGGATACAAAATCCATGTGTAAAAATCACCAGCATTGCTATACATCAATAACAGACAGAGAGCCAAATCATGAGTGAACTCCCATTCACAATTGCTACAAAAAAATAAAATATTTAGGAATACAACTTACAAGGGATGTGAAGGACCTCTTCAAGGAGAACTACAAAGCACTGCTCAAGGAAATAAGAGGACACAAAAGGAAAAACCTTCCATGCTCATGAATAGAAAGAATTAATATTGTGAAATGGCCATACTGCCCAAATAATTTATAGATTCAACACTATCCCTACCAAAGTACCATTTACTTTCTTTACAGAATTAGAAAAAACTACTTTAAATTTAATATGCAACCAAAAAAGATCCCATATAGCCAAGACAATCCTAAGCAAAAAGAACAAAGGTGGAGGCATTATACTACCTTACTTCAAACTATACTACAAGACTACAATAATCAAAATAACATAGCACTGGTACCAAAACTGCTATGTAGACCAATGGAACAGAACAGAAGCCTCAGAAATAATGCCACACATCTACAACCATCTGATCTTTGACAAACTTGACAAAAATAAGCAATGGGGAAAGGATTCCCTATTTAATAAATGGTGTTGGGAAAACTAGCTAGCCATATGCAGACAGCTGAATCTAGATCCCTTCCTTACACATTATACAAAATGAACTCAAGATGGATTAAAGATTTAAACATAAGACCTAACACCATAAAAGTCCTAGAAGAAAATCTAGGTAATACCATTCAAGACAAAAACATGGACAAATACTTCATGACTAAAACATTAAAAGCAATGGCAAATAGGATCTAATTAAACTAAAGAGTTTTTGCACAGCAAAAGCAACTATCATCAGAATGAAACGACATCATACAGAATGGGAGAAAATTTTTGCAATCTATCCATCTGACAAAGGGCTAATATCCAGAGTCTACAAAGAACTTAAACAAACTTACAAGAAAAAAAAAACATCAAAAAGTGGGCAAAGGATATGAACAGACATTTCTCAAAAGAAGACATTTATGCAGCGAGGAAACATATAAAAAAAAAAGCTCATCATCACTGATCATTAGAAAAATGCAAATCAAAATCACAATGAGACACCATCTCAAGCCTATTACAATGCAATCATTAAAAAGTCAGAAAACAACAGATGCTGGAGAGGATGCAGAGAAATAGGAATGCTTTTACATTATTGGCAGTATAAATCAGTTCAACTATTGTGGAAAAGAGTGTAGTAATTCCTCAAGGATCTAGAACTAGAAATACCATTTGACCCAGCAATCCCATCACTGGGTAAACACCAAAGCATTATAAATCATTCTACTATAAAGACACATGCACACATATGTTTATTGCAGCACTATTCACAATAGCAAAGTCTTGGAACCAACCAAAATGCCCATCAATGATAGACTAAAGAAAATGTGGCACATATACACCATGGAATACTATACAGCTATAAAAAAGAATGAGTTCCTGTCCTTTGCAGGGACACAGACGAAGGTGAAAACCATCACTCTCATAAAACAACACAGGAAAAGAAAACCAAACACTGCATGTTCTCACTCATAAGTGGGAGTTGAACAATGAGAACACATGGACACAGGGAGGGGAACATCACACACTGGGACCTGTTGGGGAATGGGGGAGGAAATACCATTAGGAGAAATACCTAATGTAGATGACAGCAAATCACCATGGCATGTGTATTCCTATGTAACAAACCTGCATATTCTGCACACGTATCTTAGAACTTAATGTATAATAATAATAATAATAATAATAATGAAGATATTGGTTAATGTGTACAATGTATTTTATTCAGGTGATAAATACCCTAAAAACACTGACTTGGCCACTACAGTCCATGCATGTTACAAAATTGCAATGTATACCTCACGAATTTGTGCAAATCAAAAGAAGATTAAAAATAATAAATTCTGGTGAGGATGTGGAGAAAGAGGAATTCTTTTTTTTTTTTTTGAGATGGAGTTTCGCTCATGTTACCCAGGCTGGAGTGCAATGGCACGATCTCGGCTCACCACAACCTCCGCCTCCTGGGTTCAGGCAATTCTCCTGCCTCAGCCTCCCGAGTAGCTGGGATTACAGGCACGTGCCACCGGGCCCAGCTAATTTTTTGTATTTTTAGTAGAGACGGGGTTTCACATGTTGACCTGGATGGTCTCGATCTTTTGACCTCGTCAGGAATTCTTATATAGTGTTGGTACAGATGTAATTTATACAGTCATTATTATAAACAGTATGGAGGTTCCCTCCAAAATTAAAAATAGAACTTCCATATGACCCTGAAATCTCACTGCTGAGTATATATTCAAAGTAACGAAATCAGTATGTGGAAGAGCAAGCTTCCACGTTTATAGCAACATTGTCCCCCAAAGTCAGGATATGAAATCAACCTAATATATGAAATCAACCTGAAGATATGAAAAATTCATCAACAAAAGAATGAATTTTTTAAATGTAGTATTTATACACGATGGAATACTATTCAACCATAAAAAAAAAAACAAAACTCTGTTATTTGGGACAACATAGTTGAACCTGGCGTACATTATGTTTAATGAAACAAGCCAAGCCAATAAGGACAAATACATAACCTCACTCATGTGTAGAATCTGACAAAGTTGATCTCATCGAAGTAGAGGGTACAACAGTGGCCACCAGAGCCCAGGGAAGGTAGAGGAGAGGAGAGACAGTAAGAGGTTGGCCAATTGGTATTGTTAGAGTGCAACGAAGAAATTAGTTCTGAATGACATTGCACACGGTGATGTGGTTAACAATAATGTATTGTACATGTCAAAATAGTTAAAAGTTTTGAAGGTTTTCATTACAAAAAAAATGATAAATGTTTCAGATGATAAACATGCCAATTACCCTGATTTAATCATTATACAATGTATACATGTATTAAAACATTACAATTATGCAGCCATCAAAAACGATGAGTTTGTGTCCTTTGTAGGGACATGGATGAACCTGGAAACCATCATTCTCAGCAAACTGACACAAGAGCAGAAAATCAAACACTGCTTGTTCTCACTCATAGGCGGTGTTGAACAATGAGAACACATGGACACAGGGAGGGGAGCACTACACACTGGGGTCTGTTGGGGGGAAATAGGGGAGGGACAGTGATGGGTGGGGAACTGGGGAGAGATAGCATGGGGAGAAATGCCAGATATAGGTGATGGGGAGGAAGGCAGCAAATCACACTGCCACGTGTGTACCTATGCAACTATCTTGCAAGTTCTTCACATGTACCCCAAAACCTAAAATGCAATAAAAAAATAAAAGTAAAATAAAATAACTGGAAAAAAAATCACATTGTACTTGACAAATGTATATGATTATGTCAATTAAAAACAAAACAAAAAATAGGCTTCTGAAAAAAAAATTCAAGAATAAGGAAAAAAGGCAACCTAATAAAAGAATGGGAAAAAGATACAAGGAACTTAACAAAACCAATATGAATAAAAAGTAAGTAAGTAAGTAAGTAGGTAGGTAGGTAGGTAGGTAGGTAGATAGATAGATATGAAAAGGTTTTCTATTTCATTAGCCATCAGAAAATAGAAATATAAACTATAATAATATTGACAAGTCAAACTGATACATATCTGATGGGAATGCTGAGAAAGGGATTCTTATATCCTGTTTATGGGCATATGTACTGAAATAACCACTTGAATAAATTAGAAATTTTCAGTAAACTTGAACATTTACATGATCTATAAAACTGTATTTCTGTTGCTATATAAAAATGGACTTTGAAACATGTAAATAATGTTCATAACAATATTATTCATAGCAGCCTCAAACAGAAAAAAACTCACATGTACATCAATGTTGGAATGGATAAATAAATGGTTTATTCATACAATGTTATTTTACACAACTGTGAAAAAGGATGAATTACATCCACATGTACTAATGCAGAAGAAACCCAAAAGCAATACTGCGAGCTGAAAGCAAGTACAAACAACAGAATTCATAGTGTACTACTGACTTCATGTTCAGAAACACTCAAAATTGGAAATTATACTGTGTAGGAATTCCTATCTATGAAAACATAAAGCCACAGAGAAAACAGTAACTAAAAATTCAAGTTAATGGATCCCTGTTGAGAGGAATGCTGAAGTTGCGATTGCAGAAGGAAATCCAAGGGCCTTAAAAATAGGAAATATTCTATGTCTGAAACAAAAGTGGGTAATATTCTGTGTCTCAAAAGAAAGGTGGACATGTCACTTTTACTTTATATATATATATTTTTTGATGTGTGAATTTTATAGTTTTTAATTTTAAAAATATAGAAAAAGGAAAACAATTGAGATATCAAAGTTTTTTAAAGAACCCAGAATTTTCAGAAACTGCTTTTGGAAGCTTGCTCATTCACTATAAGGAGAATTCTAACCCAACAAATACTGGGAAAGTTCTGCCTTGACCATTCTGATACATGCGAACTATACAAGTTTCCCTTATGTGATAAGCATTGGATTTGAAAGAACAGTTCCATTTGCAGATTCTGAAACTGAGTAAGTCCCAGTTTGCACATTTTTGCAGTTAGGATTGACAGCAAGGATTGTTTAAAGAAGAAATGGGATTGTTAGACATAAATACCTGGTATACTTCTAGCACCAACAAATGGCAGTTCCCTTCCCTTCACCCTCTGTGCCACCCTTGCTGATTAAGCTCCCCAGTTATTTGTACCAACTCAGAGTTTGCTGAACTTTCCATTTCCATGCCATGTTACTTATTCGAAAGTACTTTTACAAATATTGCATTTGATCTTCAAATTTAGAAATCAGAAGAAATTGCTACGCAAATTTGAACACTGACACTGATAGGGGAAAGACAATAGCAATAGCAACAATGTTCAACATTCTGGAAAAATCCTGGTTGCAACAATTACATCTGTTATTCCCAAAACATATCTTTTAAGTCAAGAGAAAAGCCCTAATACTGGACACCTGAATGACATCTCTTAGGCTATGACTTGACCCTAAAAGCATATCCTTTCAAATGCTCTAGTTTGAGTATAAGAATTATATGATCACTAAACTGTTAAAACCCTAAAATTACAGAATCAAAGGGAGAATAACTCCAAGATTTACCCCTTTCAAAAAACAGAAAGATATTTAAGAATGTTTCAGATACATTCAAATCGTTACGGGAAAAAAATTCTCAACTGGAAATAGTGTAATTGCAACTCCGTGGCCTATTTTAGACACATTCCCTTGGGAAGAGCTGCCACTTAATTATCGGTCCTATGAATTTAAAAGAATGTTTTATTCAGGCATCATCACCAGAGCTCAAGACTCCATAGAGCTTAGAAGAAAACACTAACGTGACAAGGAGTGCTCATCTGACAGCGTCCTTCCCCAGTAGACTGCCTGACCCTTGACCTAATTAATTCTGATTTTTTATTTTGTGACGTATCTACATTGACAGTAAATCACCTATAGCCTCACATGCTAATTATGCAACCCACAAGATGTCCAGGAACAGTCAAGTGTACTTTACTGAGAAGATATTATCTTCTTTTATCTTTCATCTTGAACAGTGTTTTGAGAGCAAATCCTATAAAGAAAAGCTATGTGTCTCTATTGGCAACACTGTGACAGCTCTGTTCCTGCAAGACTCAGAGGATTATCTCAGAGAATTTTATATAACCAGGATGACCCATCGGGGGAAAGTCCCTTTCCTAATCAGCAACAAAAAGTGAGTGCCACCAAAGCCCTGTACTGAGACCGAAGTGGCGGTGAGGAAGAGCTGTGCAATGAGCCATAAAACCTGAGAAACTGTGGTGACCTGGAGTGACTTTAATGGCCACTCACAATCCATCCACATCCACTCACATATTTCATTTATTCAGGCTACTGCAAATAGTGACAAAAAGGAAGTTGCCTATTTCCATTCTTCTCATTTCTATTTTTGCCCCTCTTTGAGCCCTGGGTTGTTCCAAGAAAATCTTTTCCCTGGAGGTCAGACAAGACGTTCTGGGTTTTCATCAGCAGAAGGCAGCTTTTAATAGCAGGACTTCCTAATCAATTTACAAATGAGAAAAATCACTCTTGTTGAACTTCGAGTTTCACATGCTGAGCAAGGCACTTCACAAGTTCTCATTGAATTTTTCCAAGAACCAATGAAAGATTATATACACCAAAATTATATACCACTCCTCATCTGTACAGAAAAAAACCCTAAGTAACCTCTTTGTGTTATTTTGCTGCTCTCCATTTGTTCTTAAGTCCAAGTTCCACTGAGGGCAGAAATTGCTGGGAAAAACTTTATCTTGACAATCCAAGGTAGCTATGTTCTGAGTAATTACTCAGTCTTTCAGGATTACATGCCATTCTCAAATGTTCTTCTTTTCCACTTCTCCTCCCCAGGATGATAGAGAGTAAGATTCAGAGAAAAGCCTGTCTAGTCCATAGACCTTCAGAAGAACCTACAGTGAATCACACATCAAGGTTTTCCAGAAGAAACAAAACGGTTTAACAATAAAGACAGGGAGAAAATTCCTGTCTTAAGAAGTTTAAGAGCAGAGCAACATTTGTACACCTTAAAGATGAGAGAGGAGAAGGGGCAGTTGAGAGCAAATATTTCTCCTGAGTGAAACAGAGAGCTATTCTCCTTGAGATGAGGATAAAGAGAACTACAGGTTCAAAGGTTGCCCTGATCAGAAAAGAGTTATAAAGTCCACATGAGTTAAACCAAATAGTTAGCATTAGTACAAGCTGGGAGAAAGGTGAAGGATATTGTTAAAGTGAAATATAAGCTAAGTGGCAGCGGATGTGACCAGGCATTACATTCCAGCAATTGTGCTAACCAACAAAAGGATGCAGTTCTGGGCATTTCACAAGCCAAAATTTGAGGAGAAACATTTGCTGGACATAGACAGGAATGATCAGAGGAGGAACATGAGTAGGATGAATGAGAAAACGATGCCTGCCAGGAGTAACCAAGGTTGACTGGAGAAAATCTGGGGAAGTCAAGTTTAGACCGTGATACCATATTCTCTTTCACAGATTCAGTTCAGTCTGAGAGAGGACTGACAGCTGGAACTTTTTCCTCAAAGACTGTGAAAAAAACAGGGATACCAACTGATAGAAGCTAGCTTTAGGTTAGTTACCAGATACAGAAGAAAAAAAAAACAAAGTCTTTTTTTCTGGTGAGAAATTCAGATACATTTAGATTTGAATGTATCTGAAACATGTTTAAATATATTTCTAGTTTTCAAAGAGTTCATTAAGAGCATGCCACACCTCGAGGGAGGAGAGCAAGCAACTTTTGAAGCTTCTCCTCTAGGAATGGTAAGTCATGCTAAGTTTGAAACTAGAAGAGAAAAATTGAGCAATAAATTAATGAGAAGTGAGCCTTATGTTGAGAAAAGAAACTTACCTGTCCTTATCTGTAAACAACCATCTCTCCCTTATCTGCAGAGGCTACATTTCAAGACTTCCAGTGGATCCCGGAAACTCCAGATAATATTGAACCTTTTTATACGTTTTGTTTGTTTCTTCATTTGTTTTTTGAGACGATGTCTCACTCTGTTGCCCAGGCTGGAGTGCAGTGGTGTGATCTCAGCTCACTGCAACCTCTGCCGCCCAGGTTCAAGCAATTATCCTGCCTCAGTCTCCTGAGTAGCTACGATTACAGGCATGCACCACCACACCCAGCTAATTTTTTATTTTTAATAGAGATGGATTTTCAGCATACTGCTCAGGCTAGTCTCAAACTCCTGACGTCAAATGACCCACCTGCCTCAGCTTTCTAAAGTGCTGGGATTACAGGTGTGAGCCACCACACCCAGCCTACGTTGCTTTTTTCTATACATATGTATCTATGATCAAGTTTAATTTATAAATTAGACACAGTAAGAGATTAACAATAATAAAATAGAATGATGATGTAACAATATACTCTAATAAAGGTTATGTGAATGTCATCCCTCTCTATCCTATTGTACTCTACCCCTCCTTCTTGTGACAATGTGAGATGATAAAATGCCTATGGGATGACATTAAGTGAGGTGAATGACATAGCCGTGTGAGGTAACGTTAGGCTACTTCAGACCTTCTGACCAGATATGATAAGGAGGATCGTATGCGTCTAGTGATCCCATATCATGGAGCCATGGCTATGTTGATGGCTGGATGTCAGGAGCAAACGCCTTGAGTGACTTATGAATGTGCAGCATGCGCAATGTGGACACACTGTACAAAGGGCGATTCACATCCCAGTGGACAGAACTGGATGATGAGGCTTCATTGCACTACTCAGAATGGTGGACAATGTAAATATATTGTTTATTTCCGGAATTTTCCATTTAATATATTTGTACTGCAGCTGACCTACAGGTAACTGATACCATGGAAAGCAAAACCACAGATGACAGGGGACTATTATGTTTCTTCTAACGAGTTCTCTTAGCTATGATTAAGAGATTATTATTGACAGAAATGTGTCTGTCATTGTCTATATTTAAAGACAGCTCTACTCTCAGTTTGGCAAACTTTTATTGTGTTTCTAAGGAATTTAATTTTTCAGGAAAAACAATACAGACTAGTGATCAAGGGTGTGGTCTCTGGTGTTTGTGTTTCAACCCTGGCTCTCCATCTAGTGCCTGTGACGTAGCTCACTCAAACTACCAAAACTTCAGTATCAGCACCTAGAAGGTAGGATAATTTCCACACAGTAGCCTATTACCAGTAACAAATGTGAATTTTCCCAATTTTCTGAGTCTACTGATTTTCTGTCACTATTTTAATATGTGCTTTGTAGTTTTTAGCACAGCTTACATTCAGCAAGTTATTTCCTGTGAGTATTCCATGCAATCTAGGCTGCAGAGGAGACACCATGGGACCGTTTTTTTTTTTTTCTTTTCACTAAACCAATTTTTATAAGAAAATCCTTATCAGGAGTAAGTGGGTTAGACCCTCTTTAAAAGACAATACGGCCTTTCCCAACTTCTAGATTAGGCAGACGACTCACTTCCAGACAGATAAGACACTTGGCCTTGACTTCTAAGTACCCCCTCCCATTATTTGTGAAACTATAGACTCTTAGACCTATAGCACCTTTTCTTCTTCTTCAGCTTTTAAGTTCAAGGGTACTCGTGCAGGATGTTCCAGTTTGTTGCATAGGTAAACGTATGCAATAGTGGTTTGCTGCCAGATCAACCCATCACCTAAGTATTAAGTCCAGCATCCATTAGCTATTCTTCCTGATGCTCTCCCTCCCCTCATCCCCTCAGACAGGCCCCAGTGCACATTCCCCTCCATGTGTCCCTGTGTTCTCATCATTCAGCCCCTGCTTATAAGTAAGAACATTTGACGTTTGGTTTTCTGTTCCTGCATTAGCTTGCAGAGGATAATAACTTCGAGCTCCAACCATGTCCCTGTAAAGGACATGATCTTAACCCTTCTTATGGCTGAACAGCATCCCATGTTGTGTATGTACTGTATTTTCTTTATCCAGTCTATCATTGACAGGCATTTGGGTGGATTCCATGTCTTTGCTATTGTGAATAGTGCTGCAATGAACATATTCATGCGTGTACCTTTATTTTTTATTTTTATTTATTTTTTTATTTATTTTTTTTTTTTGAGACGGAGTTTCGCTCTTGTTACTCAGACTGGAGTGCAATGGTGCTATCTCGGCTCACCGCAACCTCCGCCTCCTGGGTTCAGGCAATTCTCCTGCCTCAGCCTCCGGAGTAGCTGGGATTACAGGCACGCGCCACCATGCCCAGCTAATTTTTGCATTTTTAGTAGAGACGGGGTTTCACCTTGTTGACCAGGATGGTCTCGATCTCTTGACCTTGTGATCCACCCACCTCGGCCTCCCAAAGTGCTGGGATTACAGGCGTGAGCCAGCGCGCCTGGCCCGCATGTACCTTTATAATAGAATGAGTTATATCCCTTTGGGCATATACCCAGCAATGGGATTGCTGGGTCAAATGGTATTTCTGCTTCTACATCTTTAAGGAATCACCACACCGCCTTCCACAATGGTTGAATTAATTTCACATCTTCCAACAGTGTAAAAGTGTTTCTTTTTTCTCTGCAACCTCACCAGCATCTTTTGTTTCTTGACTTTTTAGTAACTGCCATTCTGATGGTGTCAGATGGTATCTCATCATGCTTTTCATTTTCCTTTCTCTAATCATCAGTGATATTGAGCTTTTTTCATATTTTTTTTTTTGGCCATGTGAATGTCTTCTTTTGAGAAGCCAGTTCTCGTCCATTTTTTTTAATCAAGTTTTTTTTTTCTTGTAAAATTTGTTTAAGTTCCTTTTAGACTCTGGATATTAGAGCTTTGTCAGATGACAGTTTGCAAAACTTTTCTCCCATTTTGTAGGTTGTCTGTTCACTCTGATGATTGTTTTGCTGTGCAGAAGCTCGTTAGTTTATTCAGATGCCATTTGTCAAGTTTTGCTTTTGTTGCAATTACTTTTGGCATTTTTGTCATAAAATCTTTGCCCATGCCTTTATCTTAAATATTATTGCCTAGATTTTCTTCTGGGGTTTTATGGTTTTGGATTTTATACTTAACTCTTTAACTCATCTTGAGTTAATTGAGTACAAGGTGTAAAGGAGTCCAATTTCAGTTTTCTGCCCATGGCTAGCCAGTTTTCCCAGCATCATTTATCAAATAGGAAATCCATTCCCTATTCCATGTGTTTGTCAGGTTTGTCAAAGATCAGATGGTTTTAGGTGTGCAGTGTTATTTCTGAGTTCTCTAATCTGTTCCATTGGTCTATGTGTCTATTTTTGTACCAGTACCATGCTGTTTTGGTTTCTGTAGCCTTGTTGTACAGTTTCAAGTCGGTTAATCTGACACCTCCAGCTTTGTTCTTTTTGCTTAGAGTTGTCTTGGCTATTTGGGCCCTTTTTTGGTTCCATGTGAATTTTAAAATGGTTTTTCCTAATTTTATGAAGAGTGTTAATGGTAGTTTAATGGGAATAGCATTGAATCTATAAATTACTTTTGGCAGGATGGCCATTTTCACGATATTGATAATTCCTATCTATGAGCATAGAATATTTTTCCATTTGTTTGTTTCCTCTCTCATTTCCCTGAGCAGTGGTTTGTAGTTCTACTTGAGAGGTCCTTCAAATCCCTTGTTAGTTGTATTCCTAGGTATTTTATGCTCTTTTTAACAATTATGAATGGGAGTTCATTAATTATTTGGCCCTCTGCTTAGGCCTGTGGCAAATTTCAATAGCTCATGGGCTTTTCAGATTTAACCTACTCTCACCCTCTCTGACTTTGTTTCTAACTTCTCAAAATTGTTATTTTTTTTTTTGCTTTTGAGTTGGACTTTGTTACATTGTAATAACTCCACAAGTTGGGAATGTGCTACTACACTTCCTACATCAGTTCAGTCTACTACATGGATTGGAAGTCACCTGCTTTGCATACATAACCGTCCACATCAATGGTAAAACTACAGTAAGATGCACCACAGAGATAGCTCCCAAACCATAAAATACCCAAAATCCTTGGTGAGCAATAATTTTTAACATTCACACATAAATTGTTGTTTTAACAATTATTAGTATTAAGTTATTTCATGCAATAATATCTGATCATGTTTCTATTATTATCTGAAAACCAATATTTATTCACCCTTCTAATGCACTTCCAGTGTTAGTTTAAAAATTATGGTATAATTGTTCACTCTTGAGAATAAAATCACATTTCTTTTTAGTTGTTTTCTAGGTTCCCAAAATTATCTCCATACAGTTTTCTTAAATTAGACTATTAGCTTCTTCATTAAGATTTCATGCTGATCTAAGTTAATACCTAATAAGCATTTTCAAAATACTGTCTGCAAAAGCTCATTCACTCAATCTATTTTTATCAATCTGCAGTAACCAGGGATCACACTTTAAACTGGTTTAATAATTCTAATAAGCATTAATATTAACTGAAAAAGTTTTAAATAAACATACCAGGCAGAATTCTTATTTTAATTATTTAGCACATTAAAGAAAATTGAATTGATTCTGACTAAATGAGTCACCTCAAACTCCAACCAAATCCACAGTTCTACAGGAAGAGACAATATTGAAGAAACAAATTATTCACCCAGTATTTTATTTCTACTCCTAGAAATTATCATGTAGAGAAGAATACTCCAAAACTCTTGACCAGAGCATGCTGGGTAATCTGTACTTTGTCGAAAGAGAGCCACAGTATGAATTTAATGAGTATCAAACTCTATTAGAAAAAAATACTTTTCCAGCCGGAATGTCTCAACAGTGGTCACTTAATTAAATACATTATGGAACTTGCATATGACAAAAGATAATACCCCATAAAAATAATATTATAGACTATTCAACACCATGGAAAGACATTGATAATATTTTGAGACATATAATTATATTTGTTGTAAAATAAAATTTCCCTGCAAATAAAGTATCTGAAAATTAGGGTGACTCCCAGGTTTTATAAAATCTAAAGTTTAAAAAATCAGGAGAGAAGCTCTTTCAGGAAACATTACAGAATGATTAATGTGAAATTACCTAAGTCCCAATAAGGGCCTGTAAAGGGATTATAGGCAAGCTTTGTTAGTTCCATATAAATCTGTCTTTGTCTCAAAGTTTCCACCACAAAATTTTAATAGCTATTCATCTAGAAACTAGGATTGCCAGTGATCTTTTTAATATTCTCTCTGCACATCATTATTTTTTAAATTTTCTACAATAAAATAA
This sequence comes from Leontopithecus rosalia, assembly GCA_028533165.1. NCBI lineage: Eukaryota > Metazoa > Chordata > Mammalia > Primates > Cebidae > Leontopithecus > Leontopithecus rosalia. The sequence continues at coordinate 6,576,461 of CM052657.1, read as the reverse complement.
ATAATTATTTAATAGGAATTAAAGTATTCTTAAATAAGCTTTCACAGAAGAAGTTACGGGTTATCTATTTTGCCCAGCCAAAGCAAAAGAATATTGATTTCAAATATCAAATCGAACCCATTTGGACCAAGTATTTGCTTATGACAATATCTGGAAAGAGTGCCTGAAAAACATATTAAGACAACAGTGAAGAATGACTGAATCCACATTGTGCAATGATAACTCCATCAATTTTACTTTATGGTAACCAAACTAAATAGAAAATGATCAACAGATACACTGTTTTCCGATATAAAGTGGTCATATATCCCTTATGTCACTTCGTCACACACCATATGGAATCACAAAGTCTTATTAATTCTGTGTCTCATAAAAAATTAAAGTCCAAACTATTTCTCCCTCCCCCACTATTATGGTTCAATCTGTCATCAGCTCTGGCACAGACTACTGTTACAGCCCCGTCAGCAGTTCCTGCTTCCATTCGGCCCACACACACCATCACGGTCCATTCTGCGCATAGCAGCCAGAGTACTCTTTCAGAAGCACAAAGAAGATCACGCTGCTCCTGCCTTAAAACCTTTCAGTGGCTTCCCTACACACTAGGAATGAAATGCAAACATGATGCACGGGCCTGCAGGCCTCTCCATGTTTGCGCTCCTGCCTACTCCCCAGGCTAACTCCGTATCATTCTCCCTTGGATCATACTTTTCAACCATACTCATGTCCTGCTTACACCTTAAATAACAAGTTTTCCTGCTTCAGTGTGTTTGCATTTTCTGTTCTCTCCCCCTGAGCTATTTAACCCCCAGTTCTTCAATTGTCTGACCACTCCTTACTCTAAGGATTTCTGCTCATTTCTTGTTGCCTCACACTTTTAAAGCTATGATTCTACACACCACGCCTCCCTACTTTCCAATGTCAGCACCCAAAATACTAATGAAAGTTATCCCTCAGGAGTGGAATTACAGATTATTTTCTTTTTTTTCTTTTTATTTATTTATTTGATGCAAATCAAAACCACATTGAGATACCCTCTGACGCTAGTTAGAATAGCGATCATTAAAAAATCTGGAGACCACAGATACAGATTATTTTCTTTTCATCTTTATAAATTTGATTTACTGCATTTTCTAAAATCAACATTTATTTCTTTTATAAGAAATTATTAATTAAAAAAGAAAAATCTCTAGACCAGAAAAGACAATTCATTTATTTATCCCTGTATATATTCAACTAAGTCTACTGAGAATAATTTACCACATGATCCAGAATTTATAAATCTTCCATGCTCCAAGGGTGTTCCAGTTCATTGAAAGGCCTGTTCAAATGTCAATCCATTATGAAGATTTCACCCAGAAAATAATATATGACCCTTGATATATTCCCATAACAACTCACGACTTCACTTTAGCTCTTATCACACTATGTTATAATTATTAGTTCATATTTATTTCCTCTACCAGTCAAGATTACTTCATCATTGTAATCCCAGTATCTGACACAGAACAGCATTAAGGACATTTAAAATCTCTGATACATGTTTGAATAAATGAATGTGGAAGGAATTTACCCCTCATTTCACAACAAATAAGAAAATGTAAGAAACTCTAGAATTTAAGGACTGTATGGTATAAAGGGCTTTAGAAACTACTCAGCTGCATTACTCAGCTTTGGCGTGGACTTTTCCAGGGACTGGACACTCACTTTCTGGAGGAAGTAAATTCCTCCTGGGATACCTCTGGCCAACAAAATGTTCTTTCCTTTTCTGATTCTCCAAGGCTTCCTATAATTTCTACCCTTTCTTTAATAAACAAGGTATAACAACTGAGAGGCAGCTATCACAACCCCCCTTCATTCATGCAGAATATCTCTAATGACTCATATAGGCATGACTGAACGGTTTCCAGATCCTTCAAAATCCTAGTCCTTCTTTGAACGCCGCATTGTTTCTTAGAGTGCAGACAGTTCAGCCTAAGGTGAAGGAGAATTATTACCACCTTCATTCCGGAGTCTACTTCTAGCAATATGTCCAATATCTAAGATCAAAAGTGCTTCAGCATATTGGCAGCCACGGCACTCTGCCTATACTCAACCAATTATCAGCCAAGACTAAGTTTTTTACTAATATGCATGCTTCCCATACTATACTTCTATAGCTGATTTGAAGGCTTTTGTCCTTAAAATCAGCTGTAGAAGTATAGTATGGGAAGCATGCATATTAGTAAAAAGCTTTCACTAATAAAGTAAAGCACATTTCTTTTTCATCTTGTTAGACTGAGTACACTTTTCCTGCCACTAGGCATTCTTAAATATCAAAATATCAAAGCACTGGCTACTCTTCTAGTTTCACACCATCTATAAATGTAATAAATATACTTTTTATTCCTTTGTCTAAATCACTGAGAAAATGAGGCCAAAGAGAGTCAGTACAAAACGTCTACTGCTAGTCGGAGCATATGCTAATATCCAATATATTATGTATTGTATATATGTGTATATATATAATATCCAATATATGATGTTATTATATGTTAAGTGACATAAAGGAGCTTCAGAGCAACCAGCAGGAGGAAGAGAAGAACACATTCAGCTGGGAAAGAAGAGAACAGAAGCACAGATAAGATGAGAGAGGAAACAGTTTAGGTAACAATTAACAGAAGGGGTTCTATTTAGATAGATATTGAAGGATAAATAGTATTGCAATTAACAGAGTCATACTAATGGGTATTCCAAGCATGAAAAGTACATTCACCAAGTTCTGTGGCAGCAAATCACTTAATATATTCATTCAGTTGTTTAAAACCTATGTACTATGTTATGTGGCAGGTACTATACTAGGTAGGAGGATATGGTAATGATCAAAAGCAGATGCAATGCCTACCCCTGGTACTTACAGTCTAATGAATGAGACAGATATAGAAACAAAAGAATGAAAAATTGCTACTTTGACACAATAATATAGTTAAATACAAGCTAATTTTCTAATTGAGTAAATGCTTTGGGTTTACTAGAGTAAACACCAAGGAATAAAGCTGGGAGATGTAACGAATCTAAGAATGATGCATCATGGAGGTTTGGATATTAATAAAAAGCAGTGGGGGGCCAGGTGCGGTGGCTCAAGCCTGTAATCCCAGCACTTTGGGAGGCCGAGGCAAGTGGATCACGAGGTCAAGAGATCGAGACCATCCTGGTCAATATGGTGAAACCCCGTCTCTACTAAAAATACAATAATTAGCTGGGCATGGTGGTCTGTGCCTGTAATCCCAGCTACTCAGGAGGCTGAGGCAGGAGAATTGCTTGAACCAGAAGGCGGAGGTTGCAGTGAGCTGAGATTGTGCCATTGTGCTCCAGCCTGGGTAACAAGAGCGAAACTCCGTCTCAAAAAAATAAATAAAAATAAAAAGCAGTGGGAAGCCATTAAGCATTCTTGAATAAGGAGGTGGCCTAATCAGTGTTAAGAGACACAATTTGTCAGCAACTTGCAGGACGGGCTGGGTAAAAAAGAGCCTGATACTTGGGAAGTTTGATTGATAAACTAGGGCAAATGTCTGAATGAGAGATAATGACACTAATAACACTATCGTTATATAATTTGGGATGGAATATAAGAATTATTAAGGAATAAGGTATCAATAATTTATGAACTATAGGTTGGATAAAGTAAAAGGAAAAGTAGTCACAAATGAGGCCCATGTGTAAATCTAACTGACTGAGAAAATGATAATTTCCTTCAACTCTAAAGAACCTAGGGAGTTAGAGCAGGGAGTTGACTTGGTTTATGAAGAAAGATTCAAAGACAGAACTAGGAGGTCACATTCTTCAAGAAGCTGAAAGTGAGGTGACAGAGCTTAGGAGAGAAGTGAAGGCTAGAGAGGGATGGGAGTTGAAGCCTTGACAATGGATCCTATTACAGAGAAAGAAAATGGAAAGAAAGAAATGATAACTTTCTGACTTTGGACTTGAAGAGAGCCCTCTAGAAATAGGCCAGAGCAGGGAAAGAAGTCAACAAAGAGACTGAAGGATGTATTTCTGAGGATTTTCCAGAGAAACAGAACCTATAGGATGAAAACAGATGGAGATATGAAAAGATGAAAAGAGAGAGAGAAGGAGAAAGTACAAGAAATTGGTTCATGTAACTATGGAAGCCAAGAAGTCCCATAGTCTTCAATTGGCAAGGCAGAGATAAGGGAAAATCAATCATGTTAAGTTCCATTCTGAGTCTGATGGCCTGAGAACCAAGGAAAGTCAGTGGCCTAAGTCCCAGGCCAAGGGCAAGAGAAGACCAATATCCCAGCTTATGCAATCAGGCAGAAAGAGAGCAACTTCTCCTTCTTGTGCCTTTTTATTCCATTCAGGCCCTCAGTGGATTGGGTAATGCCCACCTGCACTGGGGAGGGCAATCTGCTTGACTCAGTTTATAGACTGAAATGCTAATCTCTTCCACAAACACCCCTAGAGACACACCCAAAAATAACGTTTAACCAAGTATCTGGGCATCCTGTGGCCCAATCAAGTTTACACATAAAATTAACCTTCACAAAGGGAAGCTTATACAAAGTCACATCCACCTCTTCTTTCAGAAGGACAAACTGCTAACAAAGGAGAAAATAAAGTTCAACATGAGATTCTTTCACTATTCTCTCCATGCTGTATTTATGAGGAATCCCTCATTGCAGCACAGCCTCACATACCTGGTTGTCATCATCTTGCAGTAGAAATAGTCACCTACTTCAGCCAAGATGGCTGAATAGGAACAGCTCCAGGGTGCAGTTCCCAATGAGAACAATGGAGAAGGTTAGTGATCTCTGCATTTCCAACTGAGCTCTGAAGGGAGCAATGGAGCTCCAGGAAAAGCACTTGAGCTCTGAAAAGGGACAGATTGCCTCCTCAAGTGGATCCCTGACCCTCTCATATCCTAAGAGACACATCATACAGGAGAGCTCTGGATGGCATCTGGCAGGCATCCTTCTGGGATAGCTACCAGAGAAAGGAACAGGCAACAATCCTTGCTGTTCTGCATCCCCCGTGGGTGATTCCTAGGCAAGTAGGGTCTGGAGTGGACCTCCAGCAGTCCTGCAGCAGAGGGGAGTGTTTGAAAGAAAACTAAAAAACATAAAGAAATAGCTTTAACATCAACAGAAAGGATGTACACTCAGAAATTCCATCCAAAAGTCACCAACTTCAAAGACCAAAGGTAGATAAAGCCACTAAGATGGGAAGAAACCAATGCAAAAAGGCTGAAATCACCAAAACTGGAACTCTTCTTCACCTCCAAGGGATAACAACTCCTCACCAGCAAAGGGAACAACACTGGATAGAGAATGACTTTGACAAACTGACAGAAGCGGTCTTCAGAAGGTGGGTAATAACAAATTTCTCTGAGCTAAAGGAACATGTTTTTTTTGTTTGTTTGTTTTTTTGTTTTG
>CM052657.1:6530444-6570935 GCA_028533165.1 Leontopithecus rosalia | reverse complement strand
GCAACCTCCGCCTCCTGGGTTCAGGCAATTCTCCCGCCTCAGCCTCCTGAGTAGCTGGGATTACAGGCACGCGCCACCGGGCCCAGCTAATTTTTTGTATCTTTAGTAGAGACGGGGTTTCACTATGTTGACCAGGATGGTCTCGATCTGTTGACCTCGTGATCCACCCGCCTCGGCCTCCCAAAGTGCTGGGATTACAAGGGAACATGTTTTAACCCAATGCAAAAAAACTGAGAACCTTGAAAAAAGATTAGATGAAATGCTAACTAGAATAACCAGCTTAGAGAAGAACATAAACAACTTGATGAGCTGAAAAACACAGCACAAGAACTTTGCAAAGCATACACAAGTTTCAATAGCTGAATCAATCAAGCAGAAGAAAGGATATCAGAGATTGAAGATCAACTCAATGAAATAAAACAAGAAGGCAAGATTAGAAGAAAAAAAAAAGAGTGAAAAGAAATGAACAAAGCCTCCAAGAAATATGGGATTACGTGAAAAGACCTAATCTGTGTTCGATCGGCCTACCTGAATGTGACAGGGCGAATGAAATTAAGTTGAAAAACATTCTTCAGGATATTATCCAGGAGAACTTTCCCAACCTAGCAAGGCAGGACAACATTCAAATCCAGGAACTACAGAGAACACCACAGAGATATTCCTCAAGAATAGAAATCCCAAGGCACATAATTGTCAGATTCACCAGGCTTGAAATGAAGGAAAAAATGCTAAGGGCAGCCAGAGAGAAAGGTTGAGTTATCCACAAAGGGAAGCCCATCAGACTCACAGCAGATCTCTCAGCAGAAACCCTACAAGCCAGAAGAGAGTGGGGGCCAATATTCAATATCCTTAAAGAAAAAAACTTTCCACCTCGAATTTCATGTCCCACCAAACTAAGCTTCATAAGTGAAGGAGAAATAAAATCCTTTATGGATAAGTAACTGCTGAGAGATTTCATCACCACCAGGCCTGCCTTACAAGAACTCCTGAAGGAAGCAGTAAACATGGAAAGGAACAACCAGTACCAGCCACTGCAAAAACACACCAAACGGTAAAGACCATCAACACAATAAAGAAATTGAATTAACTAATGAGCAAAATGATTAGCTAGTATCAAAATGGGAGGATCAAATTTACACATAACAATATTTACCTTATATGTAAATGGGCTAAATGCCCCAGTCAAAAGACACAGACTGGCAAACTGGATGAAGAGTCAAGACCCATTGGTGTGCTGTATTCAGGAGACCCATCTCATGTGCAAAGAGACACATAGGCTCAAAATAAAGGGATGGAGGAAGATTTACCAAGCAAATGGAGAGCAAAAAAAGGCAGGGATTGCAATCCTAGCCTCTGATAAAACAGACTTTAAACCAACAAAGATCAAAAGAGACAAAGAAAGTCATTACATAATGGTAAAGGGATCAACACAACAAGAAGACCTAACTATTCTAAATATATATGCATCCAATACAGAAGCACCCAGATACATAAAGCAAGTTCTTAATGACCTACAAAAAGACTTAGACTCCCACACAATAATAGTGGAGGACTTTAACACTCCACTGTCAATATTAGACAGACAAACAATACAGAAAACTAGCAAGGATATCCAGGACTTGAACTCAGATCTGGACTAAGTAGACCTAATAGACATCTGCAGAACTCTTCACCCCAAATCCATAGAATATATATTTTTCTCAGCACCACACTGCACTTACTCTAAAACTGACCATGTAATTGGAAGTAAATCACTCCTCAGCAAATGCAAAAGAATGGAAATCATAACATCCAGTCTCTCAGACCACAGTGCAATTAAATTAGAACTCAGGATTAAGAAACCCACTCAAAACTGCCCAGCTACATGGAAACTGAACAACCTGCTCCTGAGTGACTACTGGATAAATAATGAAATGAAGATAGAAATAAAGATGTTCTTCAAAACCAATGAGAATGAAGACACAACATACCAGAATCTCTGGGACCCATTTAAAGCAATGTCTAGAGAGAAATTTATGACATTAAATGCCCACATGAAAAGTGAGGAAAGATCTAAAATCAACACCCTAATGTTGCAATTAATGTTTCTCTGCTAGGCTGCAACTAGCAGAGAAAGATTAAACCAATTCAAAAGCTAGCAAAAGACAAGAAATAACTAAGATCAGAGCAGAACTCAAGGAGATAGAGACACAAAAAACCCTTCAAAAAATCAACAAATCCCGGATTTGGTTTTTTGAAAAGATCAACAAAATAGACCATTAGCAAGACAAATAGAAAAGAGATAAGAATTGAATAGATGCATTAAAAAACGATAAAGGATCTATCCCCACCGATTCCACAGAAATATAAACTATCATCAGAGATTACTACAAACACCTGTATGCACATCAACCAGTAAATCTAGAAGAAATGGATAAATTCACAGACACACGCTCCCAAGTCTAAACCAAGAAGAAGTTAAATTCTTGATTAGACCAATAACAAGGTCTGAAGTTGAGGCAGCAATTAATAGCCTACCAACCAAAAAAAAAGTCCAGGACCAGACGGGTTCACAGTCAAATTCTACCAAAGGTACAAAGAGGAGCTGGTACCATTCCTTCTGAAACTATTCCAGATAATACAAAAAGAGGGAGTCCTCCCTAACTCATTTTATGAGACCAACATCATCCTGATACCAAAACCTGACAGAGATGCAACCAAAAAAGAAAACAGGCCAATATCCATGATGAACACTGATGCAAAAATCTTCAGTATAATATTGGCAAACTGAATCCAACAACATATCAAAAAGTTTATCCATCATGATCAAGTTGGCTTCATCCCAAGGATGCAAGGCTGGTTCAACATATGCAAATCTATAAACATAATCCATCACATAAAGAGAACCAAAGACAAAAACCACATGATTATCTCAATAGATGCAGAGAAGGCCTTTGACAAAATTCAACAGCTCTTTACACTGAAAACTCTCAATAAACTAGGTATTGATGGCACATATCTCAAAATAATGAAAGCTATTTATGAAAAACCCACAGATAATATCATACTGAATGGGCAAAACCTGGAAGCATTCCATTTGAAAACTGGCACTAAACAAGGATGCCCACTCTCACCACTCTCATTCAACATACTATTGGAAGTTCTGGCCAGAGCAATCAAGCAAGAAAAAGAGAAAGGATATTCGATTGGAAAAAAAAAAAAGAAGTCAAATTGTCTCTGTTTGCAGACAAGATGACTGTATTTTTAGAAGACTCCACTGTCTCAGTCCAAAAATCTCCTTAAAATGATAAGCAACTACAGCAAAGTCTCAGGATACAAAACGAATATGCAAAAATCACAAGCATTCCTATACACCAATAACAGACAAACACGGAGCCAAATTATGACCTAACTCCCATTCACAATTGAGAGAATAAAATACCTAGGAATACAACTAACGAAGGATGTAAAGGACCTCTTCAAGGAGAACTACAAACCACTGCTCAAGGAAATAAAAGAGGACACAAACAGATGGAAAAATATTCCATGCTCATGGTTAGGAAGAATCAGTATCATGAAAATGGCCATACTGCCCTAAGTAATTTATAGATTCAACATTATACCCATCAAGCTACCACTAACATTCTTCACAGAACTGGAAAAAACCACCTTAAATTTAATATGGAACCAAAAGAGAGTCTGCATAGCCAAGACAATCCTAAGCAAAAAGAACAAAGTTGGAGGCATCAAACTACCTAACTTCAAAATATACTACAAGGCTACGGTAATCAAAACAGCATGGTACTGGTACCAAAACAGAAATATAGACCAATGGAACAGAACAGAGGCCTCAGATGTAATTCCACACATCTTCAATCATCTGATCTTTGACAAACCTGACATAAACAAGCAATGGGGAAAGGATTTCCTGTTTAATAAATAGTGGTGGGAAGACTGGCTATCCATACACACATAGCTGAAACTGGACCCCTTCCTTACACCTTAAACAAAAATTAACTCCAGATAAATTAAAGATTTAAACATAAGACCTAACACCATAAAAACCCCAGAAGAAAACTTAGGCAATACTATTCAGGACATAGGCATAGGCAAGGACTTCATAACTAAAACACCAAAAGCAATAGCAACAGAAGCCAAAATAGACAAATGGGATCTAATTAAATTTCAGTGCTTCTGCACAGTAAAAGAAACTATCATTAGAGTGAACCAGCAACAAACAGAATGGAACAAAATTTTTGTAATCTACCCGTCTGACAAAGGGCTAATATCCAGAATCTACAAAGAACTTAAATTTACAAGAAAAAAACAAACAACCCCACCAAAAAGTGGGCAAAGAATATGAACAGACACTTTGCAAAAGACATTTACAAGGCCAAGAAACATATGAAAAAATGCTCATCATCACTGGTCATTAGAGAAATGCAAATCAAAACCACATTGAGATACCATCTCACACCAGTTAGAATGGCAATCATTAAAAAATCTGAAGACAACAGATTCTGGAGAGCATGTGGAGAAATAGGAACACTTTTACACTGTTGGTGAGAATGTAAACTAGTTCAACCATTATGGAAGACAGTGTGGCAATTCCTCAAGGACCCAGAACTAGAGATAGCATTTGACCCAGCAATCCCATTACTGGGTGTATACCCGAAGGATTATAAATTGTTCTATTATAAAGACACATGTACATGTATGTTCACTGCTGCACTGTTTACAATAGCAAAGACTTGGAACCAACCCAAATGCTCATCAATGATAGACTGGATAAAGAAATGTGGCACAAAAACACCATGAAATAAATACTCTGCAGCCATAAAAAGGGATGAGTTCATGTCCTTTACAGGGACATGGATGAAGCTGGAAACCATCATTCTCAGCAAACTGACACAAAAACAGAGAAGCAAACACGGCATGTTCTCACTCATAAACGGGTGTTGAACAATGAGAATACATGGACACAGGGAGAGGAACATCATACACCAGGGCCTGTTGGGAGGTGAGGGTGCTAGGGGAGGGATAGCAGGGGGTAGGGGTATTGGGTAGGGATAACTTTAGGAGAAATACCTAATGTAGGTGTCAGGGGGATGGATACAGCAAACCACCATGGCATGTATATACCTACGTAACAATCCTACACAATCTGCACATGTACCCCATAATTTAAAGTATAATAAAAACAAAACAAAACCAGAAAAATAAATAGCCATCATCCTGTAATCAATTAACAGGGAGTCACTGGCAATGGGCTCCATGTGCAGTAGCTCAGTCAGTTCACAGGACAAAAGGGACACATTAGGTTTGATGTGGAGCATGCTGGAAATTCTCTACACCACATTATGTTAGATGTTGCTTCTACGAACTCACGGGCAGTACAGCCTATCACTTTGTTTTCTGTGTATTTCCCACTTATATCTAGCTTCATTGGAAGTTTAAGTTCTCACATCTGATTTGGTAATGCTGGGGCACTATAAACATGATTGGCATCTTAGGATTTTGTGAAATTTAAATGAATCCATAATGCATTTCTTCTATTAAACAGAGAAGATAAAAGAATAACTGTAATGTTCACTTCAGCAAAGAACTAATTACTTCATATAACTTGAGTCACATGAATTATCAGTGGACACAAAGAGTCCAATATCTACAGACACCTCCCTGCATGGACCTACTCATGCCCTTGTACAGGCAAGGACACACTGTCAGGGTAAGTTACAGGAAGAACACAGCAGCCTTTCTAAGGAAAATGCCCAAATCTGAAATTTTATCTCAGAAGAAAATAATAGCAGTTTCCACCCATGTTACTTCCTCAGTAGTCGTCATACTTGCACACAAATTCGAGCAGGCAGCATGACCACAGGGGCCCGGCCTGCTTGGAACTAATCCATTTAGTATTTTCAGAAACAGATTCAGACCAAACTACCTACTAATTCAAGTGAAGAGCCACACAAAACACACACACACACACACACACACACACACACACACACACACACACAGGTGCTAATGGAAAGAGATCATAAGGGATTTCACTATCTGGCAAAATGCCTCACCAAGAAACCCACACACCAGTAAATATTCTAAAGCAGCCGAGTTAGCCTACATTTGGTTTCCATGGCAATAAATACTGAATGGAGGTCTGCTACCACCTATCCTAAAAAGAAGATTCAGAAATCAGCAAAATACTTCATTTAGTAATAAAATATAATTATCAAAACCAATCACAATTACACTCGCCACTGTCAAAAATAACTGTTATCTGCAATTATAGATTTTTACCCTGATTAAAAACAGAACGAAAAGAGGAATTTACAAAGTCTCCAAATAGCACGATAATTTTATGTTGAACCCCAACAGACCTATAAAAATAACAAACAGATGAGTTAGGGCTGACCCCAAGCCATGATGCCTGAGTTTTGCCGCCATGAACAGTGCTTAGCAAGCATCAGAAGGGGCTCTAACAATGCGGTCATCTATAGCCATGGTCTTCAGAATGTCAATTTCCCTGTAAAGAATCACTTAAGGGTAGCAAGGCTGTTGCCAACAAATGCTTTGAGCATGAAGCACTTCTATTTCTTTGCTAGAACTAAAATTTAACTGTCATGAGGATCAAACAACAAAGGCATCATGCACTCATAGCTAGGAGATATTTTCCCAATGACCTATCAGTCGACTTTAACTTCTTGTACTTTTCCCTCAGCGATGTACTGGAGAAGACTATATCCTAAGAACAGAGTTCTAGAACATCTCAGATATTTATCTGGCCTCCTGTACAGAAATCACTTAAATCTAATATAACAATATGTACAAAGTAAGCATGCATTCTTTCAGGGGCGGGAACCAGGGAGAGTGGTGAAAATTATTTACAATTAACTGTATCACTTATTCAGCTTTCAATGATTCACTACATACTTGGTCTGTGTCTGGCATGCTGTGGACACTCGGCACACAAAGATGGAAAAAGGAAGCCTTTCCCTCAACAGTTTACAGTCTAGCAGAGACTTAGGATGAAATCAAAACTTCTTCCTGTGGCCTTCAAGGCCCTCTGGAATCTGGGATTGAGGTCCTCTGCCAGTTCTTCAGTGTCATCTCCCTTAACTCCCCTGACCATGTTCCAGCCATTACTGTTCTTTCTGGGCTCTCTTCTTCCGGTTTTCCCACACTGTTCTCTGTGCCTACAGTGGTTTTTTCCTGTCTCTTCATCCAAATGACTCCTAGTTATCTTTCCGGTCTCAATTTATGCATCACTTTCCAGAGCTGTTAGGTTCATCCTGTCATCTGGTTTCCTATTCTTCCTCTACAATAACTTTTCCCTTTAATAGTTTTCATTTTCAGTTGTCTACCAAGCTCAGAAAGGGTTGTAATTTACTCTTCCAAGTTATCTCGTATCCCCAGTTGTAAACACTGGGTCTGGCACAAATCTCAAGTATCTTGAATGAATGAAATTGCTGTGCGATAGCTCAGCAAAGAACCGCTAATTACAATAACATGGCATGACATTCAGCGCAGAGATGCTGCTGCTTCTAATACCAATGTTTATTGTGATGTAGTAATGTAGCTAAACAGATTATGAATTAATCTGAATGCCTTTTATGGAATGCGGACATTTCTATAGTGCAGGACCTATATCTAGTTCATTCACTTTCTACCCAGCAAGACTGGCTAAAACTTCTGATGGCTTAGTAATAACTACAGTAAAAACACAAAACTGAGACTTCAGATACTTGGAATTCATGGTACTTCTCAGAGTGGGCTGAAGTTTCTATGCTTCCTTAGTTATAAATGTTTACTAAGCAAATGGTGAGGTGAGTGACTTTAATAAGCAGAACAGTTAGCTATGTTCTCAGGTATAATATACAGAACATTCAACCAAGAGTCAAAAAGTTGATACTTTTACTAACTGCCATTAGCTAGTTCTCATGGACCTCTCTGCATCTGAATCTCCTCACCTGTAAGGTGAACAGGTCTGACTCCATGATCTCCATATAGCCCAAGCCTTCCCAGAGTCTATGAAAAAACATATCTAATTAAAAATAAATGGTTAATAGGCTAATTATTTTAGCTAACCAAGTCTCCAAGGGTTTTTAACACAACAAACACATCCTGAAAAGCAGTTACAATAATGATTATTTTGTTTTTAGATGGAGCCTCACACTATCGGCTGGGCTGGAGCGCAGTGCCACCTTTTCTTATGTGTTTTGGCTGCCTTCATATTTTCTTTTGTAATTTGCCTGCTCATGTCTTTCGCTCACTTCTCTTTTGGGATGACTCTCTTTTCCTTATTGATTCCTATGCTTTGGCTATATATGCAAATAACTTCTTTATTGAATACATGTATTACAAGTATCTTCTCTTAGTCTGTGTTTTATTAACTCTGTTAGCAGTGTCTTTTTATAATTAAAAATTCATAATTTTATTGAAATCTAATTTGTCAGTCTTTCCTTAGTGTTTAATGCTTTCTGATGTTAAGAAATATTTGTATATCAAAAGGTCCTAAAGATATATCACTTTCTTTTAGAAGCTTTATTGCTATGCCCTTTAGTTTAGTAAAAATAGGGGGTCAAGATTTGATTTTTTCTATATGACTTTCTAACTGATCCAGTTGGAAGGAGGAATCTCGGTAAGGCATCCCTTCCACAGAGCATCACCTTTATCATAAGTCAAGCGATAGCATAAGTGTAAGTATGTTTCTGTACTGCTGTTCTACTTCAGTGGTTTATTACCCTATCCATATGGGAAAATCACATTGTGTTAATTACTATACTGTTAAAAAGAAAGTCTTGATAATCAACAGTTTTTCAACTTTGCTCAACTTGTCCAAGATTGTTCTGCTTTTCTTGGCCCTTTGCATCTCCATATAAACTTGAGAATTTGCTTCTCAGTTTCCAATAATAAATAAATAACTTATTGGAATTTTGATAGTAATTAAGTTGAATCTATAGTTCAGTTTAGGAGAGTTACAACATCATTACAATATGGAGCATTCCGATCTATGAACAATCTACATATCATTCCACGTATTTATTTTCTTTCAATGCTATACATTTTTTCTGTACAGAAGTTTTAGAAATATTTTGATAGACTTATTCCTAGGTATTTGCTGTTATTTATACTATCTTAAATTTTATTATTCCTATATTTTATTTTTACATGTTGCAGGTATATATAATAAAATTTATTTTGCACACTTTATATAAAATGATCATGATAAATTTACTTATTAATTCTCTAAGTTTGCTAGTGGGTTTTCAATCACGTCATCTATGAATAGTAAGAACTTAATTCTTTTTTACTCAGGCCTTTACACCTTGTACTTTTAAGTTTCATTCTATCCTGCATTTCCATGTATCCATTAGGGAGCATTTTATTCTCCATGAAAAATCCATTTCAGGATTTCTTTTACCTCAGGTCTGCTGGAACAACTGTCTCGGGTTTTGTATTTTCTGGGGATAGATTTATTTCATCTTATTTTTCACTTTTCATTCAAGTATGATATGCATATTAAAAAAGTGTACATATCATAATTTTACAGCTGGATGAATTTTCACAAGCTGAACCAATGAGACTGCTCCAACTCCCTCAAGAGTAATTGTGATTCTGACGTCTAACAGCTTAGATTTCCCTGTTTGAACTTTGCATGAAAAAATGCAAATATGCATTTTTTTGCATTGGCTTCTTTCACTCAACATTATGGTTGTGAGATTCATCCGAGTGTTGCTTGTCATGTCCTTTATCCCCATTTCTGTTTAGTTTTCTTTTGTGATTGTATTTGGATAGTTTCCAGGTTTTGACTCTTTGAATGGCACAGCTCTAACCAATTATGTCCATGTCTTTCGGTGGCTAAGGGCAGTCATCTCTGTTGGCTTTATGCTTTGGAATGGAATTTCTGGGTTACAGAGTATGCATCATTTCATTTTTCAAAACACATCTCCAAAGGAAAAATACTAATTTATACCCCCAGCCCCAGAAATGCGAGTACTAATTTTTGTCATTCTCATCAACTTGGAGTGCTTACCCTTGTTTTTGTCTTAGTCATTCTGGTGTAGTAGAAGACAGCAGTTTCCATTTGTATTTCCTCGATGACAAATCCAGATGAACATCTTTCCATGTATGTCTTAACCACTGGGAAGTTTCTGCTTGAATTGTTTTGTTATTACCTATTTTTTAAATTGGGTTCTGTCTTTTTCATCTTGATTTACACAAGCTCTTTACATGTTCCAGATATGGGTCTTTTATCAAATATGTATGTGGTAAACATATTTCTTGTGAAAATGTGCTATTAAGGGAGTATAAACACAATCCATAGAGTACATATACTTTCTGTATGTATATCCTTATTCTGTAAGTTTTTTTCTAGTTAAAAATTTTTCCTTTTTTTACTTTTTAATATATTTTTATAAAAATGAAGACACAGACATTAATCTAACCCTACACAGGGTCGAGTGTCTATATTCCATGGATTGTGTCTATACTCTCTGAATACCACATTTTCACAAACAAAATCTTAATTTCAGTAGAGTTCAATTTACAGATTTTTTCTTTAGGATTAACATGTACTATAGCTCATTGTTAGCACATTGAAATATACTCACGTGCTGCATATTTCAGTTAACGATGGAGCACATATATGACGGCAGTCTCAGAAGAGTAGAATGGAGCTAAAAAATCCTCTCACCTAATGACATCACAGCAGTAACATTGTAGCACTACCTATTACTCACGTGTCTGTGGTGACGCCGATGTAGACAAACACACTGCACTGCTGCTTGTACAGAGGTCTAGCACATACAATTATGTAGAGTATATAATACTCGATGATAAATGACACTAACTGGTTTACATTTTTACTATACTTTTGATCATTATTTTAGTGTATACTTCTTCTAATTACATATATAAAAAAGTTAACTCTAAAACAGCCTCATCAAGTCCTTCAGGAATTATTCTAGAAGAAGGCATTGTTATCACAGGAGATGGCAATCCCATACATGAAGACCTAGTGGGATAAGATATGAAATGAAAGAGTGAAGTTGATTATCTTGACCCTGTGTCGGGTTGGACTAATGTCTGTGTCTTCATTTTTATCAAAATATTTTAAAAAGTAAAAAGTAAATGAAAATTTTTAAACTAGAAAAAACTTATAGAATAAGGATATACACACAGAAAATATTTTTTACAGTCATACAGTGTGTTTCTGTTTCAAGCTGAGGGCTGTAACAAAAGAGACAAAAAGTTTCCAACCATTGTGGAAGACAGTGTGGCGGACCTAGAAATAGAAATTCCATTTGACCCAGGAATCCCATTACTGGGTATATACCTAAAGGATTAGAAATCGTTCTATTATAAAGACACATGCACAAGTATGTTCATAGCGGCACTGTTTACAATAGCAAAGACCTGGAACCGACCCAAATGCCCATCGACGATAGACTGGACAAGGAAAATGTGGCACATAAACACCATGGAATACTATGCAGCCATAAAAAATGATGAGTTTATGTCCTTTGTAGGGACATGGATGAATCTGGAAAGCATCATTCTCAGCAAACTGACATAAGAACAGAAAATCAAACACTGCATGTTCTCACTCATAGGCAGGTGATGAACAATAAGAACACATGGACACAGGGAGGGGGGCATCACACACTGGGGTCTGTTGTCAGCTGGGAGGTGGGGAGGTTGGGGAAGGATAACATGAGGAGAAATGCCAGATGTAGGCAACGGGGGAATGGAGGCAGCAAACCACATCGTCATGCGTGTACCTACACAACAATCCTGCATGATCTGCACACGTACCCCAGAACCTAAAGTGCAATAAAAAATTTTAACAAGATCTAAAAGTTTCTAAAGTAAAATCATTACAGTAAGTTAAGATTTGTTATTGAAGAAAGAAAATTATTTTTTATAAATTCAGTATAGCTTAAGTGTAGTGTTTATAATAGTGTACAGTAATGTCCTCAGCCTTCACATTCACCCACCACTCACTCACTGATTCACTTAGAGCAACTTCAAGTCTTGCAAGTTCCATTCATGGCAAGTGTCTTATGTAGGTGTACCGTTTTATAATATTTTATGCCATATTTTTGCTGGACCTTTTCTGGGTTTAATACACAAGTATTTGCCATTGCAGTACAATTGCCTGCAGCATTCAGTACAATAACATGCTGTCTACATCTGTAGCCAAGGAACAATAGTCTCTACCATATAACCTAGATGTGCGTAGGCCATACCATCGAGGTTTGCGTAAGTACACTCTATGATGCTTACACAACGACAAAATCACCTCAGGACACGTTTCTCAGAATGTATCCCCATGACTATCCACTTCATTGATCTCCTATCCTACAACCTCTCTGACCTTTCTATTTCTAGAATCTTTCTGGTACATTTTATTGCATTTTCTACATATACAATCATGTCATCTGCAAATAAGGGCAGTTTTACTTGTTCTTTTCCGATACGGTGCCTCTTCCATCATATTCTTGCCTGCTACACTGCTTGGGACATCTGGAACAATGTCCCATGAAAGTGCTGAGCGTGACTATGTTTCTTCCTGATCTTAGGGACAAAGTATGCGGTCTATCTCCATTACCTTACATGTCATGCTAGGTGTATGTCGTTAGTATTGAGGCTTTCCCGGAAGAACTGGGGTTGGGGAGAAGGGAATGGAGTTGTCAGAAAAACCGAGATGCTGCATTCAAGGACAGGGACACTTAGAGATACTGTAACTCCCCTGTTAATGCTTGATTCTTTTTACTTCCAAAGTGATGAAGATATTCTGAGAACATAGGAACAGCTTACTAGGTAACTAAAATCCATGCTTTGAGTTGAGAGAGAGAATCTAGAAGTATTTCACAGCCACTGAGTGTTGACTGGCTAGCTTCAACTGGAACAAATAATTACCAATAAAAAAAAAGACTCTGTGAACTCAACAGAATCTGTCATCCTCTAGAAATATATCCAAGTAATAGAAGGGATTGTGAGAGATTCATCTGCAGCCTAGACATCATCCTTCACTGAGTTTCTTGAGCAGAACACTCTGATGTAGACTGTGCTTCAGGAATAACCCTTGGGTACCAATCACCTGTCTAAGTCTTACATGCGGGGTGTCATTATCACATGAATTGTACTTTTAATTCCACGAAAGCATATCCAGTTTGAGGTTCTTTTAGGTTGATGTCTCCTACCTCGCCTCTCAATGGACACTATCATTTTATTCTTCCTTACCTTACTATAGAACACTACAATTTAATAAAAGCTTTAATTCACATTGTACTTTAACCTTGAGCTATTCAACAATGCTTTGACGTCTCAGTAAGGCAGTATGATTAGCATTTCTTCATGTGGGAATGGGCCAGGAAGCTTGAGTGTTCTGTTAAGGTCACAGGCTGATAAATGAAATACCTAGGATTAAAACCCAGATCATCTGATTCTAAATGCAGTTATCTTTTCAATACATTATACTCCTTCATACCTGTTCAAAAAAGAGACAGATTTAGAAACACATTTTATCCAAAGACTTTTCAAAAAGGTTTAAATCTATTTCACAAAAATGAAATCTGGTAGCTTCTACTATACACCTTACTAAGGGTCAGGAAATACGTTAAGCGTTTGAGATACATTATATCCTTTATTTTCTTGAACAATGCTCTTAGGTAGGTATTATCCTTATTTAACAGGTGAAGACAATTTAGCTTATGATGGCAAAGAACTTTCCCATGGTCACAAATCAGTAGCGAAAGCAGCAGTTCCCCTTCACCAGACTTCCTAGATAAATAAACACATTGACTTATGCTCTGACACCATGTTGGAACGTGTGATTCTTACTGTACTCTGAAGGGTTTATATTGTCATAGTAGATGCTCAAATATTTGAAGGGCATCAGGCTGAATATGCATGGCTCCAGAGAAGAACAACAGGACTAGCACAAAGAAACTGCAGTCAGATTATGCTTCAACATAAGAAATAATCTTTTTAATAATAACATCTGTTTGAGAAATGAAGAGAGAAATGTTCTTTGTCTTGTTCTCAGGGATGGCTACATAGGCAGATACACTTGTCGAAACTAATTGTAACTTCAGATCCGTGCATTTCATTATATTTAAATTTAACATCAATTTCTTTAAAAAAATAAAGAAACTGCTTCGTGTGATAATGAGCTTCACTCAGAGATGTAATGCTAACCTGCCAGAGACAGAATAAGGAAGATTTCTGAATTAATTGTGGAGGTGATACCGGACAGTGTCTTCCCACTCTTCCAAACCTAAGACCTTATAATATTTTCATTGGCATATACAAAAGGGGATTTCAGGTCACTTGCAGATCTAAAAGTCTTCATTTCTTTTTACTGATCACTTTTTATACCATATTGTCTGTTCAAACATATAATGAGTTTCCAGGTAAGTTGCCTTGTGAGGATGTTTCAAGTAGTAAGAGAAGAGCCAGTGATGAGCTTGTGATTCACTCGCTAAGCTAGCCTTTCACCTTCCCAGAGACCTCCCAGAGCGGATTTCCCAAATGAATTTCATTAGTTAACAGCTTCAGCCTTAAAGACCCAGAAAAGTAGTTTTGTCTGTATATCAGAGCATATCACAATAACAAAGTTTACAAGGCTAAGAACATTGTCTTCACTATTTTTAAATGAGAAGTAAAATTTTCAGAGATATCACACCCATTGGATCCTCCACCAGTGTTTCTTATAGCATGTCATAGGAGAAAATGGATTATAATCAGAGTGTTTATAAATAATCATGAGGCCAAAACAAAGGGTGTTGTAGGACTCCAAACTGTTGTGGCCTATTTGGGCAGCTTAGCTTTCAATCCTAGGGAAAATTCTGACTCTAAACCAGATTTGCATATGTTTGTTGTCCTGGTTTGTTATGGATTCGTATTTTAGTTTATCTAACAGGAACTCATTTTCTTTTTTCCCCAAGTTCCTACTGAGCACTGTAGTCCTCACACACTACAAAAGATGAAATCTAGTTAAAACATTACCACACCTATAAAATATCCAGAGAGTACTCTGTATGGTCTAGAAAACATAAAACCATAGAAATGACATAGCCCTTGTATTAAGGATACTTGAAATCTGATAATAAAAACTGAATGGATGACATGTAATCAGCAGACAGAGATGGTGCTGAAATCAGTCCCGACTTGAAATAGAATGATAGAAAATGGAAATAAGGCTTACTGTGGCTGCCTTTGAATTCCATCTATTCTCCTACAGGAACATGTGCCTACATTTAGTTGACTCTCTTCATTTCCTTTGCATGTGCACTCTCTCAGAGTAGTCAAATATTCATTAATTGTTGTCCATGCCAGATTCCCTGTGTCTCACAATATGTTTGACTATGAGCGATGCCAAATTAGAACATGGACACAGGAGGTAAATGCTTTTGGAGAGGAGAGAGTTCTTCATTTTCTTATGTCAAAATAGCATAAGAATGAAATACTTGTTGAGTGCCTAATTTAAGACAGGCCCCATTCTAGACATTTTAATCTTATTCAATCCTTATATAGTCTATCATATATTATCCTGAATTTATAGAGGCAAAATTTGAAGTAAGGGAGATCATCTGAGTAATTGATAACCTCATAACCAGTGACAAGGAAAACTAGTATTTGAACCTAGTCTATCTGCTTTGAATGTTATCCTGACTCTTGCCATCTTCTAACAGTAAAATATTTTGCTTCTTAAGTAGGGAAAACCCATTGCTCCTTCAGCTGCCTGAAAGCTTTCTCTGGCACTCACTGAGGAGTTATGCACATATAAAAGTGACCAGAATCATCATCCACAACCATTCACTCCCAACCACTAACATTGCTGTATAATGAGATGGCAAAGCTCTAAAGTAAAATTACATGGTATTGAGTAAAATTCTAAATTGTAATTAGACAACATTGGGTAGAATCCTATGAATATTCCCAGCTGTGCCATAAAAACTTTACAAAGCAAAGGAAGACATAGATCTCAAGTGCCAGCTGCTGCCTTTTGGGGAAGCCGCCTGCCATGGCCACTTCTCCAGAGAGCTTCCCAAGAAGGAATGCCAAGCTTGCAAAGGCCAAATCAACACTGGGCCGTCTCAACAACCAACACGCCTGACAGACCTCCCAGTGTCTAGGAAAGAATTATCCAGGAAAGGCATCTTTTCATTCCACAGACATTAGTAAACACCTACCCAAAGCTAGTGTTTTTTCTAGGCGCCGGGTCTGAGATAGGTTAGAGACATTCCCTTTCAGAAAGATGGACTTATTTCTCTTTTACTATACTCAAGTGCACTGCATCCATCCTACTCCCTGCTGATTGATATAGAAGTAAATAAAATTAACACAAATCCCTGCCCTTATAGAGCTAACATTCTAGAACAGATGAACAAATAAACAAAATGTTTATTATGTCAGACATTATTAGTACTAAGGGGGGATACTGATGTGATTACATCACTCTCCACGACATGAATGGGCAAAAGAGTCCTGAGGATGAAGAAATCCAAAAATTTTGGACTTCACTAAGTAATCGATGTAAACAGAGATGGGGGGAGGTGGTTAAGTAATCCTGAGGGTCCCAGTGCTGTTAGTGGAACAAGGCCTTGAGTTTTGAAGGGTCAAGTGGTCTTGTTGGGTACATGCGGAGATTTGGGACCCTCTCTTTACGTCTGATGATGGAATTAAAGATGAGAAAAGCAGTTGTTTTACATGGGAAAAATGAACTTCCACTTGAGAAGAAAAAAGTATTTGAGAATATAGGCACATATTATCAGCTAATACCTTCTATTAGTCCATTATAAATCTTGTATCAGTTTCAAAATTATATCACACTAACCCAAGTATCAATACATCAGTGGAACAAATTTGACAGCCCCATAATGCATTCAGAATACATGAGAACTTTTAATTTTACTGAAGTAGAACCTACATACAACAAAGTGTCCAAATGTTAAATATGCAAATATTTGTATCTGTTTACCAACACACACATGAAGATATGGGACATTTTCAGCACTGGCAGTTTCCATCATGCCCATCCTCAGTCAATACACTGCCTCTACAAAGACAATCACTGTTCTGGCCTCTATCACCATTGGCTTTGCTTACTCTTGAACCTCAAGTATGTGGCTTTAAATGGTACATACTCTTCTGTGTTAGTTCTCTTCCACTAATCATCAGGTCTGTAAGTTCATTCCGTTGGTGCATAAAGCAGTAGTTTGCTTATTTTTCACTGTGGTACGTAACACTACATAAATATCCCACAATTATTAAACCTACTATTTCTGTTGTTTCTAGTTTAGAGCCATTATATAAAGCATTGCTATAAACAGTTTTTCACATGTCCATTAGCAGATATTGGCATTCATTTGTTGTTGTTAGTACGTAACCAGGAACAAAATTGTTGGGACACAGAGTACTCACGTTTTGCTTTGGTAGAGAGTGCCGAAGGTTGTCCAAAGTCATTATACAAATTTAAACACTCACCAGTGAATTATTTAACTTCCAGTTGCTCCACATTATCACCAACACTTGCTATTTTCATGTGTCACTTTCAGCCGTACCAGCAGGTGTTCTACATAAGGAGGAAATTGAAGGCTAATCAGTCATTTCCAGTGCTTTCCATCATGTCGTAAACTATACATTTTCACTGTTTGTTTACCTGTTTTCCCCCCCTCACCCTATGCATATTACAGCATATGCAGCAGGATCTGTTTTGTTTACTGCTGTATCACCCACTAGAGTTATGCATGGTATAAAGTGGATGCTTAACAAGTGAATTTATAAATAAATGATGCCGGCAATATGGATAATTAAGTAACTCCAAATCAGAGATTTACCAAAAAAAAAATCAAATATTTGAATAAAATTTACATACAGAGATAATCACCTGAGTATTTTTTACAATAGTACCAAATTGGAAACAGCCAAAACATTCAATGATTAATGAATGATTAAATGCATTGAGGTACATAATATACAAAAATAATAAGTGACTCTTCAAAAATAACCTTTCAAAGACTATGCAATCCATTGGTGTGCATTCCCCAATTATATTATCATAAGAATATGTTTTAAATGCTCGTGTAAGACAGCATATGTTTAAGGAAGGAGAGAAAGAGACATTAATAACGTTTAGAAAATAGTTCTTTCTGGGTGACCAAATCACAAAAAGATTTTTTTTCTTATCTTTTTCTGTATTTTCCTGAATCTCTAAAATAAGTATGTAATTCCACTAGGGGAAAATATAATTGTTTAAAAAATGGTATACTGGCAAAGTTGGAGAAAGCTCATTCCTCCCAGATCTCTCTTACAACTAAAAGTCAGCAGCTGTATCACAACAAATAAAGAGGAAAACTCTGAAAGGCAGAGAAGGCAGACTGCTGGGGCCCTTGAGCCTTACGGAAAGATGTAATGGCAAGTCTCCAGGGTTTCCTTATGACTTTCCATATATCCACAGCAGAGAGTTCTACAAGCTTCCAACTTAGATCTGCCAATGAGCACAGATCCCCCCCCTCAAAAAAAAAAAAAAAAACCTCCAAGAAAAGCTGATTCTTCCTAACTAAAAAGAAAAGAAAAATGGGGGCTTAACAACAGAAAAGCATTATGGTAAAACCTGCCCTATTCCAGCCAAATACCACACACTTATCCCTGCCCCACTACAGATTTAGAAGAACCAACCAGACAGCTAAGTTTCTGCCTTACCCTCCTGTCATGTAGTATCAAGCAGTGGTGCTCTGATCCCCCTTCTCGATGGCATTAATGGGACCAAGCAGTGAGCTAAACTCTCATCTCATGCCAAGCAACAGGGAACGTTCTAACTCCCTGCTGGGTGGCATCAACAGAGATGAGCACAGCTGGTCTTCTACATCCCATTTTGCAGAGGTTGACAATGTTACAACTCCCATGTTAGCACAGTTTCAGCCGAATCTGCCGAGCTTCCACCCCCAGCCAGGCACCATCAAAACCCACCCCGCTGGTTTTAGGTGGAGCTATTTTAGCACTACATCATCTATTTCAAGGGTCAACTACAAATTCTTCTGCAGTAATAAAAATTAGAAAACCTCAGGAAGAAAGAAGGTATAAAAAAGCAGCAAATGAGAAGGAGTGGTGAGCAGAAGCTCCCATCAAAATAAAACTATAACAGCATGCGAATCTTGCACCAGCAATCAGAGCTGACGAGGAAGCTGGAGTGACCTACACAGAGGAAGGAAGAGCAGTGTGGTGTGGCAGCTCACCTCAGAGCCATCCAGGGCAGGGGAGCCCCGCTCTCCAGCCAAGGGAGACCGTGAGTGAGCATGCTACCCAGCCTGGGAAACCTTGCTTTTCCCATGAAACTGTGCAATCCACAGATTGGAAGACCCCACTTGAGAGCCCAGACCCAGGGGCCTAGAGTCCCAGCCATGGAACTATGCAGATTCTCAACAGCCACTCAGCTAGAATCTGCTTAAATGTGCCTAGGTCCCAGGTGGAGGGGCCGCCATCACCACAGCTGCAGCTGCCTGCTGTCTAAGCCATCTGAACTCCTTAGGGGAGGGAAGCAGCCAACACTGGGACTGCTAACTGCCTAACACGCTAAGCTCCCACAGCTAGGGAAGGATGGCAGCCATCTCTGTAGCTCTAGGCCAGCTTTTTCCCTGCTGGAGCCAGGGAGACTGGATGGCTTGAGCCCAAGAGGTATTACCCACAGCCCAACACACCAGCTATGGGAGACTGAAGCCAGAGTGCCTCTTCAGGCCAGACCCTGACCCATCCCTCCTCAATGGGTGGGGCCTCCCTGGAGCAACTCCAACTCCATCCAGGGGCTCAGGGACAGAACCCTGATATCCCTGGGCCTGAGCCCTTACCAGGAGGGGTGGCAGTAGTCTCCGTGGACCAGCAGACTTAGTCTTTCCTTCTGAAGACTTCAGGAAGCACACATGGGTGAGTTTCTCCCCAGTGCAGGACACTCTCTCCACTAAGGGACAAAGTGCTTCGTTAAATGGGTCCTGCTCCCCATGCCACTCAACTGGGTGAGACCCTCTAACAGGGGTTGTCAGACACCCTATATAGGAGCATTCCAACTAGCATCAGGTAGGTGCTCCTTGAGGTCAGAGATCCCAGAGGAAAAAGCAGGCACCCATCTTTGCTGTTCTCCAGCCTCCTCCAGTGACATCTCCAGGCACAGAAGCAAACCAGATGAATAGGGCCTGAAGTGAACCCCAAGCAAATTTCAGCAGCCCTACAGATGAGGGACTTGACCACTGAAAGAAAAACAAACAGAATGAAACAACAACAGCATTGACAGAAAAAGTACTCACAAAAAAACTCATCTAAGCAGCCTCAGAGATTGAAACTAGACAAACTCATAAAGATGAGAAAGAATCAGGCCAGGCACGGTGGCTCACGCCTGTAATCCCAGCACTTTGGGAGGCCAAGGCGGGTGGATCACGAGGTCAAGAGATTGAGGCCATCCTGGTCAACATTGCGAAACCCCGTCTCTACTAAAAGTACAGAAAATTAGCTGGGCACGGTGGCGTGTGCCTGTAATCCCAGCTACTCGGGAGGCTGAGGCAGGAGAATTGCCTGAACCCAGGAGGTGGAGGTTGCGGTGAGCCGAGGTCACGCCATTGCACTCCAGCCTGGGTAACAAGAGTGAAACTCCGTCTCAAAAAAAAAAATAATAAAAGAATCACCAAAAAATACTGAAAACCCAAAGGCCAGAGTGCATATTCTCCTCCAAATGATCACAACACCTCTCTGGCAAGGGTGTAGAACTGGACGGAGAATGAGATGTTTGAATTGGCAGAAGTAGGCTTCAGAAGGTGGGTAAGAGCAAACTCTACTGCACAAGTGAATCAATTTCTAACCCAATGCAAAGAAGCTAAAAACCTTGATAAAAGGTATAGGAGCTGCTAACTAGAATAACCAGTTTAAAGAGAAACATAAATGGCCTGATAGAGCTGAAACACACAGCACAAGAACCTCATGAAGCACACACAGGTATCAATAGCTGAATCAATCAAGCAAAAATAAATAAATAAATAAAGAATATCAGAGTTGGAAGACCATCTTGCTGAAATAAGGCAGGCAGGATTAGAGAACATGTCTCAAAATAACAAGACCTATTTATGACACACTCACGGCCAATATCATACTTAATCAGCAAAAGCTGGAATCATTCCCTTTGAAAACTGGCACAAGACAAGGATGCCCTCTCTTAGCACTCCTATTAAACAAAGTATTGGAAGTTCTGGCCAGGGCAATCAGGTAGGAGAAAGAAATAAAGGGCATTCAAATAGGAAGAGAGGAAGTCAGATTGTCTCTGTTTGTAGATGACATGATTGTATATTTAGAAAACCCTGTTATCTCAGCCCCAAAACTCCTTAAGTTGATAAGCAACTTCAGCAAGGTCTTGGGATACAAGAATCAATGTGCAAACATTATAAGCATTCCTACACACCAACAATAGACAAGCAGAGAGCCAAATCATGAATGAATTCTCATTTACAACTGCTACAAAGAGAATAAAATACCTAGGAATACATCTAACAGGGGATGTAAAGGAGCTCCTCAGGGAGAACTATAAACAACTGCTCAAGGAATTAAGAGAGAGCACAAACAAATGGAAAAACATTCCATCCCCATGGGTTGGAAGAATCAGTATGGAAAATGGCCATAATGCCCGAAGTAGTATATAGATTCAACTATACTACAGGGATACAGTAACCAAAACAGCAGGGTATTGGTGCCAAAATAAACATAGACCAACAGAACAGAACAGAGACCCCATAAACAACGCCATATATCTACAACCAGCTGATCTTCCACAAACCTGACAAAAACAAGCAATAGGGAAAGAGTCCCTGTTTAATCAACGGTGCTGGGAAAACTGGCTAGCCATATGCAGAAAACTGAAACCATACCCCTTCCTTAAACTTTATATGACAATTAACTCAAGAGAAATTAAAAGACTTAAATGTAAATCCCAAAACCATAAAAACCCTAGAAGAAAACCTAGGAAATACCATTCAGTACATAGGCATGAGCAAAGATTTCATGACAAAAACACCAAAAGCAATTGCAGCAAAAGCTAAAATTTCAAATGGGATCTAATTAAACTAAAGAGCTTCTGTACAGAAAAAAAAAACTATCAGAGTGAACAGGCAACCTACAAAATGAGAGATAATATTTGCAATCTACCCATCTGTCAAAGGTCTAATATTCAGAATCTATAAGGAATTTAAACAAATTTACGAGAAAAAAGAAAACCTCATCAAAAAGTGGGCAAAAGATATGAACAGACATTTCTCAAAAGAAGACATTTATAAAGCCAAGAAACATATGAAAAAAAGCTCAACATTACTGATTAGAGAAATGCAGATCAAAACCACAATGAGATGCCATCTCACACCAGTCAGAACAGCGATTATTAAAAAGTCAAGAAACAATAGATGCTGGCAAGGCTGCAGAGAAATAGAAATGCTTTTACACTGTTGTTAGGAATGTAAATTAGTTCAACCATTGTGGAAGACAGTGTGGCAATTCCTCAGGAATCTAGAATCAGAAATACCATTTGACTCAGCAATCCCATTACTGGGTATATACCCAAAGGAATATAAACCATTCTACCATAAAGACACATGCACACATGTTTATTGCCACACTATTTACAATACTAAAGAGATGAAATAAACCCAAATGCCCATCAATGATAGAATTGATAAAGAAAATATATACATAGACATGATGGAACACTATGCAGCCATAAAAAGAAATGAGATCATGTCCTTTTCAGGGACATGGAAGGCATTATTTTCAGCAAACTAAAACAGGAACAGAAAAACAAACAGTATGTGTTCTCACTCATAAGTGGGAGTGGAACAATGAGAACACATGGACACAGGGAAGCGAATAACAGACAGCAGGGCCTGTTGGGGGTTAGGGGGCGAGGGGAGGGAGGGTATCAGGACAAATAGTTCATGCACGTGGGGCTTAAAACTAGATGATAGGTAGACAGGTGCAGCAAATCATCATGGCACATGCACACCTATGTAACAAACCTACACATTCCGCAGATGTATCCCAAAATTTTAAGTAAAATTATTTTTAAAAAAGAAGACAATGGAAATTGTAGAACTTAAAAATACAGTAATAAAGGCTCACAAAGGCTCAATAGTAGAGTGAAGAGGATAGAATCAATTAACCTCAAAACATAGGTAGAATTTATTCAATCTTGTTTGAGATTAGCCTGGGAAATACGACAAAACCCTGTCTCTACAAACAGTAAAAAAAAATTAGCCAGGCATGGTTACTTGCACCTGTAGTCCCAACTACATGGGAGGCTGAGGTGGGAAGGTCACCTGAGTCCAGCAGGTCGAGGCTGCAGTGAGCTGAGATCATGCCACTGCACTCCTTTGGGTAACAGAGTGAGACCCTGTCTCAAAGAAAAAAGGAAAGAAAAAAAAAGAGCAAATTTATCCAATCTAAACAAAAGAGATAAAATACATAAAAATAAACAGAGCCTCAGGGACCTGTGAGATGATAACATGGGAGTTGATATTTATATCATCAGAATTATTGGAAAAGAGAAGAAGAGAGAGAATGAAAAAATATTCGAGGAAACAATGGCTGAACATTCCCCAAATTTGGAAAACAAAACAAATAAGAAACAACATAAACCTACAGATTCAAGATGCCGAGTGAACCCCAAAGAGAATAAATGTAACGAAATACATGCTGGGACACAGCATAATTAAACTTCAGAAAAATAAAGTCAAAGAAAAAAGTCTTGAAAGCAGCTGGAGGGAAATGACACATTACTAGTAAGAAAATTCCAATTTAAATGGCTGCAGGTTTCCCATATAAAACCATGGAGGCCAGAAGTAAGTAACACATTTTCCAAGTACTAAAGGTAAGAACTGTCAAAAGAAGGAAATTTTGTACCTGATGAAAATGCTATTCAGGAATGAGGGGCTAATAAAACATTTTCAGATGAAAATAAACTAAGAGAATGTGTTACTAGCAAGCCTTCCCTTAAAGAATGGCTCAAGCAAAGGAACTGATAACCGAAGATTTTAAATTTCAAAGGAACAGCATATTGAAATGGCTAGAATTGGGGCAAATATAACGGTCTATTTTATAGGTTCCTGAATCACTTGATAATTAAAGCAAAAATTATAATGCCATTTGATACGGTGTTCAATGTACATAGAGAAAACACTCAGGCAATTATACTTAAAAAGTGGGAGGGTAAACTAAATGGAAGTAATCTTTGTACATTTAACTACAAGTAGACAGTGATAAGTTTATATGTATACATAGAGTGTATATGTATACACATACTATATAGAATGCTGGAATATATATAGTATGTGTATATATATGTATATATAGTATGTGTATGTATATGTATATATTGTATGTGTATATATACATACAATATATACATATATACACACTATGTATATATATGTACACACCATATATATTCCAACATATTTATACATCTATATAGTATTTATATATTTCACGTATACATATAGTATTTATATATACATGTATTTTAAATATATATATATATATATATACACACGTTTGATATTTTCTTTGTATAGTTTTCTTAGTAGTTGCTGTAGGTATTACACTACATGATATACAGTGTGTGTGTGTATATGTAGGATATATAGTGTTTGTGTATATGTAGTATACATATGTGATATATGTAGTATATATATATACTGTGATATATGTAGTATATATACAGTGATATATATAGTATATATATATACACACTGTGATATATATAGTGTATATATACTGTTATATATATACACTCATGTGTGTAGATAGCATGTATGTGTATATATGTACATATGTGAGTATATACAGTGCATATACATATATGTGTATATACATGGTGTGTAATACACCTAGCAATAGACAGCATGTATGTGTGTGTACACATATATATATATATATATATATATATATATACATACTTGAGTATATATGGTATATATACATACATACAGTATGTGTGTATATATATATATGCTCTATGTATATACACAGACACACACACACACACACAAACACACACATACCTATAGCAACTACTAAGAAAACTATACAAAGCAAATACTAAAAAATACTATATATAAATCAGGATGGAATCCTAAAAATTGCCCAAGTATTCCACAGGAATGTAAGAAAAAAACAAAGAGGAAGAAAAAGCAGGACCAACAGAAAACAAAAACTAATAATAAAATGGGAGACTTAAGCACTAACAACTAGATAATCACATCAAATTTAAGTGGGCTAAATACACTGATTAAAATATATTGGCAGAGTAGATAAAAAGATAACACAACAATACGCTGTCTATGAAATTCACTTCAAACACAAAGACATAGTTCGTAAGTGGACAATTGAAAACAGATACATCACGCAGACAGTCATCTAAAAAGCAGAAGTCACTATATTAACATCAAATGAGGTAGATTTCAAACAAAAGAAAATTGTAAGACACAAAGAGGAATATTACATAATGATAAAAGGATCAATCCAGGTAAACACAATAATACTAGTGTGCATGTGCCAAACAACAGAGCCTTAAAATACGTGAAGCAAAAACTAATACAGCTGAAAAGAGAAATAGACAAATCCAAAATTATAGCTGAGAATTTTCTATCTTACTCTCAAGGAAATGACAGAACCACCAGATAGAAAATCAGCAAGAATACAGAATTGCACAACACAACTAACCAATAAGATCTAATTGGCATACAGAGAAAACTTCAGACAAAAGTAGCAGAATATTTTTGTTTTCAAGTAGTCCAGAACATTCACCAGGATAGCGCAAGTTCTCAACCATAAAACAAACATCAGCAAATTAAGAAATCTTGAATTTATATAAGGTATGTTTTTGACCATAATGGAATCAAACTAGAAATCAATGGCAGAAATTGAAACTCCGTCTCAAAATAAATAAATAGAAAAACCTCCAAATTATTGGAAATTAAACAACATACTTCTAAATAATCCATGGGCTAAATAAGAAATCCCAAGGGACATTTTTTAAAATACAGACACCTGGATAAAAATTAAAATACATGTATCAAAATATGTGGGATACAGTTAAAGCAGTGCTAAGACAAAAATTTATAGTGATAAATGTTTACATTAGAAAAGAGGAAAGCCTCAAATCAATAACAAAGTTTCATCTTAAGAAACTAGAAAAAGAAGAGCAACATAAGCACAGACCAGACAAAAGGAAGAACATAAGAATGAGCAGAAACAAATGAAATGTAAAACATGAAAAAAATAGATAATGTCAGTTATCAGGAAAAAATCCTCTATGCCTTATTTGTTGAGAGCTGTTATTATAAAAAGACATTCAACTTTGTCAAATGCTTTTCTTTATCTATTGAGATAATCACGTTATTTTATCTTCATTCTACCAATGCACTGTAACAGGTTCATTGATTTGTGGATAGTGAACCATCATTGTATCTCAGAAATAAATCTCATTTGATCATGGTGTATAATGCTTTTAATGTGTAGTTGAATTCAGTTTCCAAGTATTTTGTTGAGGATTTTTACATTTGCGTTTATCAGGGATACTGGCCTGTATTTTTGTTATTGTTGTTATGTCCCTAGATGGCAATAGAATTAAGGTAACTCTGGCCTCATAAAATGAGTTTGAAAGTAATATCTTCTCTTCAATCTTTTGGAAGAGTTTGAGAAGGATTGGTATTAGTTCATCTTTAATGTTTGATAGAAGTCTGCCATGAAGCCATCTGATCCTGGTCTCTTCTTTGATGGGAGGTTTTTTATCACTGATTGAATCTCCTTACTCATTATTGGTCTGTTCATGTTCTATTTATTAATGATTCGGTTTTCATAGGTTGTATCTTTTAGGGATTTATTCATTTCTTCTAGGTTATCCAACTTGTAGGCGTTTAATTGTTCATGGTAGGCTCTTCTAATGTTTTATATTTCTATAATATCAGTTGTTCTGTGTCCTCGTTTATTTATAATTTTCAGTTTCTTCTTTTTCTTATTCTAGCTAAGAGTTTGTCAATTTTACTTATCTTTTCAAAAAACAAATTCTAAGTTTCTATTTTTTCCATTGCTTTTCTAGTCTCTAATTTACTTCTGTTTTGATTTTGCTACTTTTTTCTCTACTAATTTTGGATTTATCTTGGGTTTGTTTTCCAGTTTATTAAGGTTTAAATTTAGGATTCTTACTTGAAATCTTTCTCTTTTCTTTATACAGGTACTTATTGATGTAAACTTCCCTCTTAGAACTGCTTTTGCTGCATCCCATAAATCGTATGTTCTCAGTTTTGTTTGTCTCATAATGTTTCTTAATTTCCCTTTAATGTCTACATATAACATGCCCACAGCTAACATCATGTTCAGCAGTGAAAGTTGAAAACATTTCCTCCAAGATCAGGAAAAATACAAGGATGCCCATTTTTGTCACATCTGTTCAACACAGTACTAAAAGTCCTAGCCAAAGTAACTTGGCAAGAAAAAGAAATGAAAGTCATTCAAATCTGAAATGAAGAAGTAAAACTGTCTCCATTGGCAGAGAACATGATCTAAAGACTCCACAAAAAGTGGAGATCATGCCATTGCACTCCAGCCTGGGTAACAAGAGCGAAACTCTGTCTCAAAAAAAAAAAAAAAAAAAAAGAACTATGAATGAAGTAAATTTTCAAAATACAAAATCAACATATGAAAATCAACAGTGTTTCTATGTACCAACAATGAACTATCCAAAAGAGAAATCAAGAAAACACTTCCATTTACAATCACATTTTTAAAGTATTTATAAATGAATTTAACTAAAGTACAAGATCTATACACTAAAAACCATAAAACATTCATGAGAAAAATGAAAAAGACACAAGTAAATGAAAGACATCTGATGTTCATGGACTGGAAGAATAGTATTAAAATGCCCAAAGCACGCCACAGCTATCTACAAACTCAATGCAGTCTCTATCAAAATTCCAAAAGCACTTTTTTTGGAAATAGAAAAAGTAACACTAAAACTTGTATGGAACCACAGAACCTCAGATAGCTAAAGTAATTGTGAGCTAGAAGAATAAAGCTGGAGACATCGCACTTCCCGATTTCAAATTATATTAAAAAGCTAATAGTAACCAAAATAGTATGATATTGACAGAAAAGCAGACACACAGACTACTGAAACAGAATACTCAGAAATAAATCCACACATATATGATGAACTAATCTTCAAGGCATCAAGAATATACAATAGGGAAAAAAACAGTCTTCAATAAATGGTGTTGAGAGAACTGAATACCCACATGTAAAACAAATAAAATTGAATCTTTAATTTACACCATACATAAAAATCACCTCAAAATAGATTAAAGACTTGAACATAAAATCTGAAGCCAAAAAATCCTGAAAGAAAACATGACGAAGGGAAGCTCCATGACATCGGTCTTGGCAAATAATTTTTTTTTATATGACCCAAAAAGCATAAGGAACAAAAGCCAAAAATGGGCAAGTGGGATTATATTAAACTAAAAATTTTCTGCACAGCAGTGGCCACAATTAACAAAATTAAAAGGCAACCTACAAAATAAGTGAAAATGATTGCAAACTATTTATAAAATAAGTGGTTATATAAAAAATATATAAGAAACTCAGATGACACCTTAGCACAAAAATAAACAACCTGGTCTAAAACTGGACAAAGACCTTGAATAGACGTTTTTTTAAAAAAGATAATACAAATGACCAATGGGATATGAAAAAAGGCTCAACATTACTAATGCCAAAGAAATGAAAATGAAAACCACAATGAGATAGCACGTCCCATCTGTTAGGGTGGTACTTCCAACAAAAAAACAGAAGTACTGGTGAGGACATGGAGAAAAGGTAAGCCTCATACACTACTGTGGCAACTACAAATTGGCATAGCCACTGTGAAAAACAGCTTGGAGGTTCCATAAAAACAGAATTACTATATTATCCAGCAGTCCCACTCCTGGATATATATCCAAAGGAGAGAAAAATCACTATTTCAAAGAGATATGTGCATTCCGTGTTCACTGTAACATTATCCCCAATAGCCAAGATGCAAAAACAAAGTGTCCACTGACAGATGAATAAATAAACATGAGCACACACACATACACACGTGGTGGGGGGTAGAGAGAGAGAAAATAATTTTTCAGTCTTTAGAAAGAAGAAAATCCTGTCATTTTTGATGACGTGGATGAATCTGGAAGGCATTATGCTAAATAAAATAAGCCCGACATAGAAAGACAAATTCTATATCATCCCTCTTTCCTGTGGGATCTAACAAAGCTGATCTCATAGAAACAGAGAGTAAAAGGGTGATTACTAGTGGCCCAGAGTTGGAGGAAATGGGGAGGTCACAGAGTATAAGTTTAAATTAAAAAATAAATAAGTTTTGGAGACCTAATATAAAGCCTGGTGACCACAGTTAATATATTTGTTTGAAATTTGCTAAGAGAATAGATCTTAGGTATTACCACAATGACAAAAATCAAGAGGTAACCATGTGAGGTGACAGAAATGTTAATTAGCTTAATCATTTCACATGTATGTCACATGTATATGTCAAAACATCACATTCTACATATTAAATGCATATTTACTTATGAAACTGGAAAAAATTAAAAAGCTGATTGTTTTCAGATCAACAAAGAGAAGAACAAAGTAACACAAATCACCAGTCATACCTGTCAAAATGACTAAAAATAGTAACAATGCAAGTGCTGAAAAAATACAGAAAAACTGGATTATGCATACAATGCCAGAAGGAATGAAAAATAATACAGCCACTCAGGCAAAAAGCTTGACAGTTTTTTATAAATAGCAATATTACCATACAACCTAGCAATTGCACTCTTGGGCATTTATGACAGAAATTCACATTGAAATGAAAACTCATATACAAAAGTTCATAGCAGCTTTATTTTAATAGCCCCAAACTGGAAGCAACCTTTACGTTTTTCAGTGGGTAAATGGTTAAATAATCTGTGGTATATCCATACCTTGAAATACTACTTAGTAATCAAAAGGAATGAACTACTGATACATGCAACCACCTGGATGAACATTTAAGAAATTAGGCTGAATAGAAAAAATAAATTACTTACTGTATGACTCCACTTATGACATTTTTGAAATGGCAAAATTTTAGAAATAACAGATTTATAACTGCTAGGCATTACAGATTTGTAAGCTAGGTATTAGAAATAACAGATTTGTAATTGCTAGGTATTGTAATTGCTAGGTATTTGTATTGCTGGGTATTAATTACTAATACTCAGATGTCTTTACAAGAGAGTAACACAAAGGATCTTTGTGGTGACGAGAAAAAGATGTCTTTATAAGAGGATAACACAAAGGATCTTTGTGATGATGGAAATGTTCTGTATCTTAACTGTGGTGGCAAATATAGAAATCTACACTAGTGATAAAACTGTATAGAACTAAAAACATGCCCACATACACACACAGACACACAG
This sequence comes from Leontopithecus rosalia, assembly GCA_028533165.1. Lineage (NCBI taxonomy): Eukaryota > Metazoa > Chordata > Mammalia > Primates > Cebidae > Leontopithecus > Leontopithecus rosalia. The sequence goes on along the minus strand of CM052657.1, from coordinate 6,540,423 downwards.
ATGAGTACATATACAACTGAAAAGATATGAATAAAATTGGTGGGTTGTATTAATGTCAATATTCTGCTTGTGATATTGTACTATAATTATGCAAGATGTTAGAATTGGGAAAAAATGGATTAAATATACTCTAAATCTGTCTGTATTATTTCTTACAACAGCATGTACATATTATTATATCAAATCAGAAAGTTTTTTTTTAAGTAACGCACCCAGAAAAAAAATAGAATTGGAGGAATGACATTGAAAATGGAGAAACAAGAATCTGTCTGAATTCTACTTCTAGCATAGGATCAGCTTTTGACACACTTAGCCAAAGTTAGGCTTTAACATCTTAGAGCACACATTCTTTTCCTGGAATATGCCTTGCTTCCCCGCACATTAGCCTAGGAATGCTGGCAGTTTCAAAGAAGACCAAAGACTAGACAGATGGTGTTATGGAAAAAAATTCATAGACCTAACTAGGAAAAACCTGGCAGGGAAAGAATGTTGCCAACCTAAATCAGAATCATGTTTTAGTGAAATTGAAGATGTATTTTGCCTAGCACACTTGAAGGCTTACCTAGGAATTATGGAACTATACTATGAAAAGTAAACATTTAAAGAAGCTTTTCTTCAAAAAAAATTTTTAAGCTATACTTGGCAAATAAAAAAGCATAAGTAAGTGCTGACCTAGTACATAATTCAGTCAATCTCTCAACTCAATGCCTGTGAAGAATCAAAACAGTGTAAAATTATAAATGAAATTAAAAATCTTTTGTAACTTCATATAGTTCCAAAATAAATAGAACAGATAATTATGTTTTTTAAATGAATGGCAAATTTACAAATTTTCTAATATTAGACGTGACATTAAAAACAGACAATATAAATCTCAGTAAATTAAAGTATCCAGAATTTGAAGTTTTTTCCATTGATGTAGTTTTAACTTTGTAAACTGCTTTTAATAATTACTCACCACATTTTTTATTAACTCTGAGTATATGTGAATTTTTAAAGATAGGAGAAGAAAATCAAAAATAGAAAATGTATGACAAATTATTCACTTTTTTGTATGTTTATTTTCAAACCTAGTAACAATAAAGAAAAAAATCTCGAATTATTAATCTATGAGTCAATTCCAAGGAAATTTCACTATTTTTCTTGTACTTTAAACACTTGTTTCACCAAAGATGTATAAAAAACAGTCATTTGGCCAAGCATTCTAATTTACCGTCAACGGGTACCTTTTGAAATGGCAATAACAATTTTGCTGAATTATTAGACTTATGATTCGTAACTATTTATTTCCTATGAGAGTTATATCACCCTGTGCTAAAAAGTGTGAAAAGACCCTGAGAGAAATGAGGAAACACTTTATACTGACAACTCTGACACCTTTTCAAAATGCTCAAGAAAGCTGTGAATAAACTATCCACTTAGAAATCATGCTTATTCATTCTGCTTGCAGGTAAATGTTGGAAACATTTGTGAACAGAAGCATGAAATCTCATTAAAGTAAGGTATAAAAACAACTTGAATAAATACACAAATAACTTGAACCTATAATATAGGGCAATAGAAAAACACCAAAATAAATGTCCAAATTGACCACTTATGGTGAAAAAACACAAGCACAAACTAGAGATGACTTTAAACATCTTTCCCTAAATTTTAGATAAGCAGCCATCTAACTGATACAGACAAAATTGAAATGTTTGCAATCCTATAGATCAGAATGTACCTGCTCTCTGTCCCAAACACCAGTCCAAGTGAATGGTCACTGTCTACCCACACTAAGGACCTGGACTCACCCTCAGCCCACCCCTCTTCCACCTCATTCTTCTTCCCTCTCAAACTACCTCCACCCCAGGTCTCAACATCTTACCTGGACACTTGAACTTGTTATCTTAGCGGCGATCCAGTTTCCCGTCCAACACCAGCCTAGTACTTGACTAGATTCTCTGGGTCAGTTTCAGAGTGACTTGATTGACACTACACTGCTAAACATATTACTTCACTGGTTGCATGAAACCCTTTAGTATGGCTTTGCACAATCTGGTCCTTGCTCATCTCACCACCGTGATTTCTCACCATGCCTACCCTCAGCACCATTTACATTCTGGTCACACCAACCCACATGCTGTCTTCTAAACAGCCTACAGTTTATACTCCTGTGTTTCGATCATGCTATTTTTCTGCCCACATTATCCTCTCCATATCAACTTTCTTCAATCTCAAAGTAGGCCTTCAGAGAGCAGGGAGTTGGCTTTAGTTGACTGCCTTGTCCCAATTCCCTACAACAGTGCCTGGTTCACAAGTGCACAGAAAGTTTTCAAAGTTAAGCCTAAAATGGCTACACATCAGTTCCATTTGTATTTCTTTATCTATAATTTCACCATATACCTATACCAAACCTCAAAGCAGACTGGGAAATGTAGTGAATTGTGTACCCAAAGAGAAGAGAAAATGGACTTGGGTGAGCAGTCAGCAGTTTCTGCCACAACACTGTCATGTAAATAAAGTACCAGTAGAAAAAAACACAATTGTACAAAAATCAACTAAAAAATGCTATTTTTTCTTGAAATAAAAACCTACTCAAAGCTAAATTTAAGTCAATTAGAAAACACACACACACACAAAATAAACAATGAGCATTTAATTAGAGAGCCATTTGGTATTTAGATGTTTTCAAAGTCACTGTATCGACTTTCTTTTTTTTCAAAGTCATTGTATCAACTTTTTTTTTTTTTTTTTTTGAGACAGAGTCTCACTCTCTAACACAGGCTGGAGTGCAGTGGCACAATCTCGGCTCACTGCAACCTCCTCCTCCTGGATTCAAGTGATCCTTGTGCCTTAGCCTCCTGAGTAGCAGGGATTACAGATGCCCACCACCACGCCCAGCTAATATTTGTATTTTTAGTAGAGACAGGGTTTCACCATGTTGGCCAGGCTGGTCTTGAACTTCTGACCTTCAGGTGGTCTGCTTGCTTTGGCCTCCCAAAGTCCTGGGATTACAGGCATGAGCCACCATGCTCAGCCCAATCTTATACTCTTTAAACTATTTCACATTATTGATCCCAAAAGATAGCACACAATATTGATCCCAAAAGACAGCATACAAAAACATCTAAGCCAATGTTACTCATGAAATATTAATGCAATAATCCTAAAGCATCAGCAAATAGAATATACAGCACATTCAAAGAATGTATAACCACATCTGTAAGTTGATATAATTTACCATAGTAATAAATTTAAAAAGTCTTATTATCATCTCTGGTGGAAAGGCATTTGATCCAATCTCAAATTTATTATTGATAAAAAGGAAAACCTCTTAATACATAGATACTTTTTCCTGGATTAATCCCTAGATGTGATAAATTTTAAAACTACATGATTATATAACCGGAAAACTTTAAAAACTCTAAAACAACAGCATAATTCAGCTCACTCGCTGGAAAATTAATATACAAAAAGAACAGGCTGGGCACGGTGGGTCATGTCTGTAGTCTCAGCACTTTGGGAGGCAGGTGGATGATGAGGTCAGGAGTTTAAGACCAGCCTGGCTAATATAGTGAAACCCCAACTCTACTAAAAATACAAAAATTAGACGGGAATAGTGTCAGGCACCTGTAGTCCCAGCCTTCCAGAGGCTGAGGCAGACGAATTGCTTAAACCCAGAAGGCAGAAGTTTCAGTGAGATCATGCCACTACACTCCAGACTGGACCACAGAGTGAGGCTACATTGCAAATAAATAAACTAAATAAATAAATATCCTGTATACAAAGAAAATCAGTTGGAAAAGACCCTGTTTAAATAGTAGCTATAATATGTAGAAATAACAAGAAATGTTCAAGATTATATTAATTGTTAGATGCTGTGAAGTTACAAGAAAGAAGATGTGAATAGATTTGAAAGCATAATTTGTTCTTATCCTGAAAGACTCACTATCAAAATGAAATCAAGTAACCATGAAGAAATTATACAACTCATTAAATTCCAATAAATTTCAGTAGGTGTGTTTAATAACTACACAAGATGATTTGTAAAATATAAATGGAAAAACACGTAGAAAAAAAAACAGAAAATTCTGGAAAATGAGAAATAAATGGTGAGGATTAGCCCTGATATTAAAACATATTTAAGTTACAATAATTAGACAATTATAGTGTTGATGCTTAAAGAGGCAGATGATAAAATAAAATGGTAGGTCCAAAGGTAGAGACAAACACATACTGAATTTAGTAAAGCCGTATCTTGTGATACAGCCACTCAAATGGCAAAAGTTCAACTTACGAAGAATTTCATGTAACACCCCTGCTCTGGCTTATAAGACTACATGTATGGAAGAAGGTCAATTAGGATTCTCTCTGAGTGGAGCGCTATGAAGTTATAGCTGACACATACAGATCTCTTGGGAGTTGTATAATTGGTGCTTGCTCTGTTAAGTTTTTCTCTGAAAATACTCTCGTCCATACTAGTGATAAGCTATTTACATTAATTTAATTGATTTTTTTGCCTTAGAATTTAATTTCATCAACATTGAGAGTCATATTAATGCTTTGTATTTTCTCAAGAGCATATGTAATAGTTATGAAAGAAAAGACTGAGATATATAGCCATATTTTACAGAAATTCACTAATGAAACCTATTTTTGTTATGTCATGTTATGATTAACAGATAATAATTATTAAAGTTGCTGTACAAATTTGGGACTGTATTAGCATAAAATGTTTTTGAGACACAGGAAACTGCATTTTTCTTTTTTTTTAACCAATGAAATAATTGTAAGAAAATATTTTACTTAGAAGGCACTGACTCTTAGAAAAGAAGAAACTACTATTATAAAGAGAGTACTGTGCATAGGAGAAGATCAGAAATGGTTTATTCAATGAATAAACAAATGGTTACTATCTAAAAATATTTAAAATTATATTCCCTTACACCAAAATAAATTCCAACAAATCAATGATTTAAATATCAAAATTAAATCTTGAAAGTTCCAGAGAACAGGAGAAAATTTTCACTATAATCTCAGAATACACGCATGTCTGTCTCCTTCAGTGGTAATCTCAGCAATCCAGCCTCTTAACAAACATTTGTTTAATTCAAATGAACCAAACTGAGTATCAGACCTAAAAGGATTAAGAGCCACTTTCTATAGGAGTTCATGAAAGGCACAGATAATAATCTTCTGCCAAAGAGGGAAAACACAGCATTGCATCTAGGAGTAACTGCTTAAATAAGTTTGGAAGACAAACATACTCAGATCTCCACATGGAGAAGTCAAGGTTTCCCTGACAAGAGAATGAGCCTGCAGTCCAAACCCACATGACAGTGCCTGCCCTCTCCTATAGCAGAGAGGTCCCAGATCCAGCACATCTGCCATCCTCAGCACCGACCCAGCTGAGTTGTAGCCAATAACTTTTTATCCTGACTCCCTGGCAGGCCTCCAGAAGGTTGCTTTTGGTGCCAGTAGATGTAGAATATATCATGCAGACAAGCTTGTCCATGACTGCAAGGGAGAACAGGCAAACGCTTTAAGAAGAACTGGTGCAAAGCTTCAAGTGGTGTGGTAAAGCCATGGACTGCTGAGAAACAGCAGCAGCAGTCAGACCAGCTCACCTGGAAGCTATTAGGATTGGGGCAGCTAGTTTTGAGCAAAGGAATCTGTCCAATTGAGGCTGAGGCAGAGGTAGCTTTACAAACAGTAGAAGGCTCTGTTCAAGAGATGCTATACCCAATAATCAAAGAGAAGCCCTGTATGGTTTCAAGAAGTGAGGATCACAGGCCCGATATGGATCTTTTCCAACCCCCCTGAAAACGTGATCATCATCAATCAGTGCTAGCAACCTGAAAATAATAAAACTATACAAAGAGCATCTGCAGCAGATGGTCTAAAACTTGAAGTTTCTCCAAGAGGAAACTCTGCTGGAAATTTCCCCACAATCCCAACTGCTCCAGATCAATATTCACCCTTTCTAACATTGGCACCATAGATCAATCAACCTGCAAGTATTTAATAAAAGTGCACCATGAGTCCAACACAGTGCTAGTCCCTCACTGGGATGTGAAGATTTTTAAAATCTTATACTTTGGCATTCTAGGGGCTTAAAATATCTCCTCATAAAATTAAATTTAAGTCACATTAAATATGAGAACAATAAAACACAGAAGTGTAGTAATGATGACAATTCTAGTGAACAGAAGTACAAAAAAAGGAAAAATACAGATAGGGAAGTAGGAGGCGCTCTGGGCCTTGGAGGGAGGCGGGTAAGATGGGTAGGCAGAGGAGGAAGGAAGAACATTGTGGGTGGGAGAAACAGAATAAGTGGGGGCTCAAAAGTGGAGGAGAGCTGGCATGAGATGAAGGTCACAGCATCCAGTGAGAATTCGTAAATCTGTGTCTACAGGAAAGATATTTGGTGCTAATGATTATTTTTTAAAGACAGAGACTCACTCTGTCACCCAGGCTGCAGAGCAATGGTAGTGCCATCTCAGCTCACTGCAACCTCTGCCTCCCAGGTTCAAGCGATTCTTGTGCCTCAGCCTCCCAAGTAGCTGGGATTACAGGCATGTACCACTACACCCAGATAATTTTTATATTTTTGGTAGAGATGGGATTTCATCATGTTGGTCTGTCTGGTCTTGAACTCCCAACCTTATGGGATCCACCCGCCTCAGCCTCCCAAAGTGCTGGGATTATAGGCATGAGCCACCATGCCTAGCCAGGTGCTACTGATTCTGTCTTGGGTTTTCATTAAGCTGTCAGTTCACTGCACCAGGATAACCCCCAACCATCCCATCTTCTTTGGAACAGTTTCTTGAAAATAACAAGGTGGACTATTGTGGACTATTACTTGGGATCCAATTTTTTAGCTATGAGTAATCCTAGCACTTATATAGATGATCACCTCATCTCGGAGATTCGGGAAGATTACCCTACAAGGTAATAAGCTAGTTACCTTTTTCTCTAAGCCAGGTTTCTTCATATTTCAATCCTGGGAGCTTCTCCCTGTAACCTATTTCACCAAAGACTGTATTTCTTTTTTTTTTTTTGAGACGGAGTTTCGCTCTGGTTACCCAGGCTGGAGTGCAATGGCACGACCTCGGATCACCGCAACCTCCGCCTCCTGGATTCAGGCAATTCTCCTGCCTCAGCCTCCCGAGTAGCTGGGATTACAGGCACGCGCCACCGTGCCCAGCTAATTTTCTGTACTTTTAGTAGAGACGGGGTTTCGCAATGTTGACCAGGATGGTCTCGATCTCTTGACCTTGTGATCCACCCACCTCGGCCTCCCAAAGTGCTGGGATTACAGGCTTGAGCCACTGTGCCCAGCCCTGTACTTCTTAAGAGCAGGGACATCCATCAACTTTATCTATCCCAGAGTAATTATTAAGCACCAATTGTGTTCAAAACATTTGGATGACCAATACAAAATTACCAAAAAGTAACAACCGTATTCTTACCTGTACCCATAGTACTAAAATCCAAGTGAGTGGCCTTTTTAATAGCATATTAAGTGACTTCCTTGGGAGGTGAGCAATAAAAACCGACTCATCAATGTTTGGGTAAGTAAGGAAAAGATATTAGATGGTATCTTGAAAGGATACAGGGTCAAAGAAAGATTTTTTTAAGATGATCATGCTTATGGCCTAAGGAGTAGGATTTAGGAAAAAGAGAGGCTGAATATAAAGGAGAGAACAGAGGATTTCCAACAGAGTAAGTTCCCAGAAATAGCAAGAAGAGAGACAATCAAAGCTGCAGAGAACACTGTCAGGCCTGCCCACATGTTATACCTAGAACATTTTCTTGCTCCTGAAAAGACAATAAAGCTAGATCTCGATAAAGGTACATTTTTATATGGGGAAGTATAAAGGAAGTTTAGGGATTAAATATTTAATGATTTTAATTTCTTGTTAAAGAAGCAAGTTCATTTAATAGAAGGTAAAAGAGAACATGATCATGGTGATGGTACAGTTTTTCAGTGTCCCCAAAACACATCTAACAAACTAAATAGATCAACCTTGACACCAAAAGGGAGGAAATATAGAGAGAGTATTATCAAGAAAACCTCACGGCAGAAAACAAACTCCCAACAACAGCCTGCCTGTATTTTCAGCTGGTGGCCAGGAAGGTAGTGAACAGAAGGAGACTGCCAACTGATCCTCCTAATGGTGGAAACTTTTTAATTGCCTCAAAAATTGACCTACGAAGGAGAGCACCCTACTCTGAGAGAAACCTGAGTACAGAGATCTAAGAAGGTGACAAAAAGAAAATCCCTATAGGTGCTATGGTCCAAATAAGCATATAATTCGCCCCCAGACACAGGAAAAACAAGAAATGTGTAGTTCTCTAACCTCAGAATGATTCAGCAAGTATTTCCAGATAAATTGATTCTACCCTGAGGAAAAGGCACTGCGAGCTGGAACCCAGCTGAGGACGGCAGAAAGACTGAGGATAAGAGAAAGGGAAGGTTTACACAGGAGGCCCAGAGGCCCCAAACCCAGAAAGTACTGTAACAGCTTTGAAAGGCAAGCGCACACCTCCAGAGAATGAAAGGTGAACAGCACACAAAGGCTGGAGCTAGAATGTTTTTCTGAAACAAACTCAGCTCAGTGGGAGGCCATGTTTTTCACAGTAACCACATAGGAGGGAAAGCTTAAACTGTAAACCCAGAAAAAAACTTACCATAGCTCATTTCTTCCATATGTATTTCCTCCTCATATAATACTCTAAGAACACTAAAGTTATTTAAACAAGTATAGCAACAACAAGATAATAACCCCATACTGAATTATTGCATGGAAAAACGAAGTTGAAAAGGAGCCTCATAATACTTTGACAAATAAAAACATCTGAAAATGTGATCATGAAGCAGACAAATTTATCCAAATGTTTCAAAATGGGGTAACCACAATTTTGAGAAGTACCGAAGCTTTGAAACAACAGCACAAATAAAAAATGGAAAAGCTCAGATATTACAGGACTAGACAAGAGGAATATATCATGCAAGAATTGACATTTCAGAAAAGAATTAGGAAACATATTTCAGAACCTAAGATTAAAGAAATACAACAGTGAATAAACATTGAAGAAAGTACATTAAAAGAAACAAAGAATGAAAGAAAATAAAGGAATTAATAATAACAATAATACACAAGTCACCAAATATCAAAGTTTTTTTTAAATGGCTCAAGAAAAAGTGACATTGAATATGAGCAAGGAAGACCCAACAGACACCAATTATTCCTCCCCACCAGAAAGAAAACAGAACAAAAACAAAAACTGTGTAAAAGATAAATGTTTGAAATTATACTTCAAAAACCTTCCCCTATGGTAAAAGAAAACTTTTATCTATATATTGAACAATCACACTGTTGCCGTGGAAAATTGACCCAGAATTGTCAGCACCAACTCATTTCCCAGTCAAAGTATTGGCCTTTAAATATAAAAAAAGAATCTTTTGAGTATCTTGGGGGGAAAAGTCTAAGTCATTTACAGGGAAAGATCATCAAATTAGATTAAACATGTTAACAGTAACATTTCATGCTAGGAAACAATGTGGCACATTTAAAATAGTCAAAGAAAGAAAATGTAAACTAAGGTTGAAAATCCATCCCAAATTTCTTCAATATAAAGGTCAGATACATGGTAGAACTCAGGAAATACTGTTCTCATGAGCCTATCTTGAGGAATTTGCTAAGAATAAGCTTCAGAAAGCCAGAAAATGATTTAAAAGATTTACATAACGTTTGAGGAGCGAGCTTAACTATAATTATCTATAGAAATGTGACTAAGGTGTAATCCCAGCACTTTGGGAGGCTGAGGCGGGTGGATCACGAGGTCATGAGATCGAGACCATCCTGGTCAAAATGGTGAAACCCCGTCTCTACTAAAGATACAAAAAATTAGCTGGGCATGGTGGCGCATGCCTGTAATCCCAGCTACTCGGGAGGCTGAGGCAGGAGAATTGCCTGAACCCAGGAGGTGG
>CM052657.1:6488313-6529944 GCA_028533165.1 Leontopithecus rosalia | reverse complement strand
AAAAAAAAAAAAAAAAAAAAAAGAAATGTGACTAAGGGATACAGATACGTGTGTTACAATAGTGTGAAATGATATATACTCTAAGATTGCGGAAAAATAAAAGTGATAAAACTGAATGAGAAAATTAAGGGTAAATAGAAAGTAAGCCTTCTGATTATACATAGGTATTAATTGTGTGTGTGTGTGTCTTAAAGCTAACAAATCAAACGGTAAATGGCAAGTATACTTAAGACTATAAAAAGTAAGATAATCATAGAATCTAAAATTGGAGAAGGAGCAGAGAAAAGAAACAATAGTTCTGAACCTCAGTGTTGGTCGTAACAGGACACCATTAGATTATATCTGAATAAGAGATCAGCAACAGCATTATGCAAAAGTAAAAATGTATCTTTTAAAAAAATAAACTTTTCCTGTAATCCCAGCACTTTGGGAGGCCGAGGCAGGTGGATCACGAGGTCAAGAGATCGAGACCATCCTGGTCAACAAGGTGAAACCCCGTCTCTACTAAAAATACAAAAAATTAGCTGGGCATGGTGGCACATGCCTGTAATCCCAGCTGCTCAGGAGGCTGAGGCAGGAGAACTGCCTGAACCCAGGAGGCGGAGATTGCAGTGAGCCGAGATCACGCCATTACACTCCAGCCTGGGTAACAAGAGCGAAACTCCGTCTCAAAATAAATAAATAAATAAATAAATAAATAAATAAACAAATTTTCAAACAAATAAATAAAAGATAAGTTTAAAGTAAATTCAACATAAAACAGTATCAAATACATCTATCATGTCAATAAATGCAGGTGAACTTAACTCACCTAATAAAAGAAAATTATAAACCAGAAACATCAAGTAAATAAAGTGATTAGTAATAATATAGAATATCTAAACAATAACCTATATTTTAGAATAAGATTTAACTGCAATATGTCTTATTAATATGTTTGGAAACCCTGTTTTCCAAAAACAGAGAGTATACTTTCTTTAACAGTACACATGGAACATTTATAAAATTAACATTATATTAGGCCACAGAGAAGGTGAAAGAAACACTGAATTCCAAATAAAAAATACAAATGGCATATTCTGGCCACAATGCAATAAAGAAAAACTAAAAACAGCATATTCTGACCACAGCACAACAAAACTAGAAAGTAACAATAACATCTTTTAAAAGTCTTTTTTATTTCTTTTTTTTTTTGAGACGGAGTTTCGCTCTTGTTACCCAGGCTGGAGTGCAATGGCGCGATCTCGGCTCACCGCAACCTCTGCCTCCTGGGTTCAGGCAATTCTCCTGCCTCAGCCTCCCGAGTAGCTGAGATTACAGGCACGCGCCACCATGTCCAGCTAATTTTTTGTATTTTTAGTAGAGACGGGGTTTCACCATGTTGACCAGGATGGTCTTGATCTCTGGACCTTGTGATCCACCCGCCTCAGCCTCCCAAAGTGCTGGGATTACAGGCTTGAGCCACCACACCCGGCCCAAAAGTCTTTCAATCTGAAAATGTTTTTCTTAAAAACTTCACTCAAATCTTGTGTCAAGGAGAAAATATAAAAAATAATTGCAAAATTACTGAAATAAAAAAAAGAAATACAATATATTGCATCTAGGAGACATGGCTTAAGTAAATGATCAAATAAAAATTTATAAATTTCATTTTTTATATCAGTAAGAATGAAAAAATGGCTTAAACACCACACTCCAAAAGTGGTGAAATAACAAAGAATACTGAAGATAGCAGAATTACTAAAGATAAAAGCAAAAATAAGTGAGTTAGAAACAGGAAAAAAAAGAAACATAGCACTAAGAAGGATGGGAAGACAGGAGACAGAAAGGAAAGAGAAAAAAGGAAGGAAGGAAGAGAGGGAGGGAGGGAGGCAGGCAGACAACCGTGGTCTTTAAAAAATAGTAGTAAAATGGACTAACTTCTAGTTAACTTACTTCTTTAGCAAACAGGTAGAAAGTAAAAATACACAAGTTGAATATAATAAAGAAAAAATATCAAAATTAATATTTTTAAATCTATGTAATCAAATTGGCACAATCCTATGCTAATACAGTCATATGCTACCTAATAATGTTTCACAAATATGACAGTGGTCCTATAACAATATAACATCCAATTTTACTCTATCTTTTCTATGTTTACATATACAAATACTCATTGTTGTGTTACAGTCGCCTACAATATTCAGTAGAGTAACATGCTGTACAAGTCTGTAGCCTAGAAGTAATAGGCTATCTCATATAACCTAGCGCGTAAAAGACTATACATATAGGTTTGTATAATTACATTGTATGATGTTGGACAATGATGAAATAACTGAACAAAATATTACTTAAAATACATCCCTGTAATTCATACGGGGATGTATGTCATTTCATGACTGTATTTTAAAAACCTTGGTGAAAAAGATAACTTTGGTCAAAATAAAAAGTTGAGATAGAAAGTTTGAAGTTAACTATCACACAAGAAGCCAAGAGAGTTTTCAAAAATTTATTTTTCACAACAGTCCCAGGCCCAGATGGTTTTATAGTAGAATACTACCAAACACTTAAAAATCAGATGGCCTAATACTTAACTTGCTCTATATCATAGAAAAGAAAGGAAAACCATTAGAATTTTTATATGAAATATAAAAGACATAAAATCCACATAAGGATTATATTTAAAACACCATATATCATTCTCATATAAAAAAGATATAAAAGTTACAAGTAAAATATTAAAAACAGAATCATGGCATACTGAAAGAAATTACATCCAGATCAAATAAAGTTTAATCTTAGAATGTATAATGATTCAATGAGGAAATTTATTGAAATATTTCCTCAAAGTAATTAATCAAAAGGGAAAGATTGTATGACTCTCTCCAAAAATGGCAAAAAATGTTTTTAAAAATTCAACATTTATTTTTGATCATACAAATACATACACATTCATCACTAAAATAAAAATCAATTAATTGTGCATTTTACTTAATGGGGTAACACTAAGGCATTTCCATTATTGTAAGATACAATGCAAAGAAAAAGGAATGAATAGAAGATGAAGAGGAGGGATGAGACGGAAATGTGGGTTGATAATGGCTTTGGGGTGTTGTGTGCAATTCTAGAACTGCCCAACAAAGTTGCCTACTATTACTGCTACTATTTAACATGATATTGAAAAAAACTAGCCAGTGGAATTAGACAAGATAAAGCAATTGGGAGGTAAAATCAGATCTAATTTTAAGCAATATGTTTGTATATTAGTAAAAATCAATACAAACTATTCCAAAAAATCAGCAAATGTGGTAAATTAGGATACAAAATGAGCCTGGAAATCAAGAACCTTCATATAAGTAAATATAAAAATATCATAAGATACAAAGGTGAGAAGTCTCCAGTCTAAAAAGATAAACTACTTAAGCATACTCTTAGCAAGAAATAGGCAAAATTTATATAAGAAAATTTTAAAACACTACTAAAGACAAAGTATACTTAAGTAAACAGAAAACCATTTCCTTTTCTTATATGCAAACTCAACATCAGAGTTAAATCCATATAGATTTAGAGATAAATTCATAATGTGGAACATTTCTAAGAATGATTGTCTTCTCTTCAATAAGTCAATGGAACTATTAAAAAGGAGGGAGGGTGACTAATCTAGCTTAAAGAAAATTTAATTTAAAACTCAACATAATTTGTAAGACTTGTGTGGGTCTCAATTAAAACAAACTATAGAAATAATTTTGATAATTGGGTAGCTGGTAATACAAAAGAGTACATTCTATTTTGTTAGTGCAACAACAGCATTGTGGTTATGTAAGAAAATGTCAGTGGGACTCTCCAAGATGGCCAAATAGACACAACTCTGGCACACAAGAGCCAGTGAGAGAGATGCAGAAATCCAGAGATCTCCTACCTCCAATTGAGCACTGCCAGGTCAGCAGAAGAGGCAGGTCTAAATCCCCACTGTAAACAAAAAAGACACAGGAAGCTTCCCTTAGTAATCTTAAGGAGTCCCTAGAAACCCAGTAGTGCCTCCACAGGCAGACAAGTGACCTCATCAAGCAGATCCCTGAGAGCACAGCCAGGTAAATCCACAAAGATGGGGAAAAACAGTGCAAAAAAGATGAAACCATCAAAGACCAGAACACCTCTTCTCCTTCAAGGGATCACAACTCCTCAATAGCATGGGAACACAACATGACCGAGGAGTGTGACAAATTGACAGAAACAGGCTTCAGAAGGTGGATAATAACAAACTTTTCTGAGCTAAAGGATCACGATCTAACTCAATACAAAGAAACCAAAAACCTTGATAAAAGGTTAGATGAAATACTATCTAGAATAACCAGTTTAGAGGAGAACATAAACGACTTGATGGAGTTGAAAAACACAGCACAAGAACTACATAAAGCAAACACAAGTTTTAATAGCCGAATCAATAAAGCAGAAGAAAGGATGTCAGAGATTGAAGATGAATTCAATGAAATACAAAGAGAAGGCAAGATTAAGGAAAAAAGAGTAAAAATAAATAAACAAAGCCTCCAAGAAATATGAGATCATGTGAAAAGACCTAATCTAGGCTTGACTGGTGTACCTGAATATGATGGGGAGACTGAATCCAAGCTGGAAAACATGCTTCAGGATATTATCCAGGAGAACTTCCCAAGCCTAGCAAGGCAGTCCAACATTCCAATTCAAGAAATACGGAGAACTCTGTCACAAAGATATTCCTCAAGAAGAGCAACCCCAAGGCACATATCATCAGATTCACCAGGGTTGAAATGAAGGAAAAAATTCTAAGGGCAGCCAGAGAGAAAGGTCAGGTCACCCACAGAGGGAAGCCAATCAGACTCAGTGGCTTTACTGGCAGAAACCCTACAAGCCAGGAGAGAGTGAGGGCCAATATTCAACATCCTTAAAGAAAAGAACTTGCAACCCAGAATCTCATATCTAGTCAAACTAAGCTTCATACGTGAAAGAGAAATAAAATCCTTTAAGGACAAGCAATTACTGAGAGATTTCCTCACCACCACACCTGCCCTACAAGAGGTCCTGAAAGAAACACTAAGCAAAGAAAGGAACAAGTACAAGTCACTGCAAAAGCTAACCAGTTGTCAAAGACCAAAAATGCAATGAAGAAAATGAGTCAACTAATGAGAAAGAAAACCAGCCAGTAACAAAATGGCAGGATCAAATTCACACACAAAATATTAACATTGAATGTAAATGTCCTAAACACCCCAATCAAAAGACACAGACTGGCAAACTGGATAAGTCAAGACCCATCAGTGTGCTGTATTCAGGAAACCCAACTCACATAAAAAGACACACATAGACTTAATATAAAGGGATGGAAGAAGATTTACCAAGCAAATGGAGAACAAAAAAAAGCAGGGGTTGCAATCCTAATCTCTGATAAAATGGACTTCAAACCAACAAAGATCAAAAGAGACAAAGGAGGACACTACATAATGGTAAAAGAATCAATCCAAAAAGAAGAGCTAACTATCCTAAATATATATGCACCCAACACAGGAGGACCCAGATATATAAGGGCAGATATATAAAGCAAGTTCTTAATGACCTAAAAGGAGACTTAGACTCCCACACTATCATAGTGGGAGACCAACACTCCAGTGTCAATATTAGACAGATCAACAAGACAGAAAATTAACAAGGATATCCAGGACTTGAACGTAGAGCTGGACCAAGTGGACCTAATAGACACAGGATGCTCCACCCGAAATCCACAGAATACACGTTTTTCTCAGCACCACATTGCACTTACTCAAAAATTGAGCACACCATTGGAAGCAAATCAACCCTCAGCAAATGCAAAAGAATGGAAATCATAACAGTCTATCAGACCACAGCACAATCAGACTAGAACTCAATTTAAGAATCACACTCAAACCTGCACAACCACTTAGAAACTGAACAACTTGCTTCTGAGTGTCAATTGGATAAAGAATGAAATGAAGGCAGAAATAAAGATGTTCTTCCAAACCAATCAGAATGAAGACACAGCTTACCAGAATCTCTGGGACACCTTTAAAGCAGTGTCAAGAGAGAAATTTATAGCAATAAATGTATGAGAAACAAGGAAAGATATAAAACTGATACCCTGTCATCAAAATTGAAAGAGCTAGAGCAGCAAGATCAAAAAAACTCAAAACCTAGCAGAAAACAAGAAATAAATAAGATCAGAGCATAACAGAAGGAGATAGAGACACAAAAAACTTCAAAAAAAATCAATAAATCCAGCAGCTGGTTTTTTGAAAAGATCAACAAAACAGACCACTAGCCAGATTAATAAAAAAGGGAGAAGAATTAAATAGATACAATAAAAAACGATAAAGGAGATATATCACCACTGATCCCACAGAAATACAAACTACCATCAGAGATTATTGCAAACAGCTCTATGCACATAATCCAGTAAACCTAGAAGAAATTGATAAATTCCTAGACACTTGTACTCTACCAAAACTAAACCAGGAGGAAGTTGAAACCCTTAGTAGACCAATAACAAGGGCTGAGGTAGAGGCAGCAATCAATAGCCTACCAACCAAAAAAAGTCCAGGGCCAGACGGGTTCACAGCCAAATTCTACCAGATGTACAAAGAGGAGCTGGTTCCATTCCTTCTGAAACTATATAAAACAATACAAAAGGAAGGAAGTCTCCCTAACTCATTTTATGAGACCAACATCATGCTGATACCAAAACCAGGCAAAGACCCAATGAAAAAGGAAAACTTCAGGCCAATATCTATGATGAACATCGACACAAAAATCTTCAATAAAATACTGGCAAACAGATTGCAACAGCACATCAGGAAGCTTATCCACCATAATCAGGCAGGCTTCATCCCAGGGATGCAAGGCTGGTTCAACATATGCAAATCCATAAATGTAATCCATCACACAAACACAACCAAAGACAAAAAACATGCGATTATCTCAATAGATGCAGAGAAGGCCTTCAGCAAAATTCAACAGCCCTTCATGCTAAAAACTCAATAAACTAGGTATGAATGGAATGTATCATAAAATGATAAAAGCTATATATGACAAACCTACAGCCAATATCATACTGAACGGGAAAAAGCATGAAATCAGGCATGAGAAGAAGATGCCCTCTCTCACCACTTCTATTCAATATAGTATTGGAAGTTCTAACCAGAACAATCAAACAAGAAAAAGAAAGAAACAGTATTCAATTAGGAAAGGAGGAAGTCAAACTCTCTCTACTTGCAGGTGACATGATTGTATATCTAGAAGACTCCATCATCTCAGCCAAAAATCTTCTCAAACTGATAAACAACTTCAGCAAAGTCTCAGGATACAAAATCAATGTGCAGAAATCACAGCATTCCTATATACGAATAACAGACAAACAGAGCCAAATCAAGAGTGAACTCTCATTCACAGTTGCTACAAAGAGAATAAAATACCTAGGAATACAACTAACAAAGGATGTAAAGGACCTCCTCAAAGACAACTACAAACCACTGCTCAATGAAATAAGAAAGGACACAAACAGATGGAAAAACATTCCATGCTCATGGTTAGGAAGAATCAATATTGTGAAAATGGCCATACTGCCCAAAGTAATTTACAGAATCAATGCTATCCCCATCAAGCTACCAATGACCTTCTTCACAGAACTGTAATAAACCAGTTTAAACTTCATATGGAACCAAAAGAGAGCCTGCATAGCCAAGACAATCCTAAGCAAAAAGAACAAAGCTGGAGGCATCACACTGCTGGACTTCAAGCTATACTACAAGGCTACAGTAATCAAAACAGCAATGATACTGGTACCAAAACAGAGATATAGACCAATGGAACAGAACAAAGCCCCAGAAGCACCACCACACATCTACAACCATCTGATCTTTGACAAACCTGACAAAAACAAGCAATGGGGAAAAGACTCCATGTTTAATAAATGGTGCTGGGAAAACTAGCTAGCCGTGTTCAGAAAGCAGAAACTGGACCCTTACCTGTCACCTTACACTAAAATTAACTCCAGATGGATTAAAGATTTAAACATAAAATCTAACACCATAAAAACACTAGAAATAATTGTAGGCAAAACCATCCAGGGCATAGGCATAGGCAAGGACTTTGTGACTAAAACACCAAAAGCAATGACACTAAAAGCAAAGATAGACAAATGGGATCGAATTAAAATTCAGAGCTTCTGTACAGCAAAAGAAACCATCATTAGAGTGAACTGGCAACTAACAGAATGGGAAACAATTTTTGCAATCTACCCCTCTGACAAAGGGCTAATATCCAGAATATACAAAAAACTAAAACAGATATACAAGAAAAAAACAAACTACCCCATTCAAAAGTGGGTGAAGGATATGAACAGACACTTTTCAAAAGAAGACATATATGAGGCCAACGAACTATGAAAAAATGCTCATCATCAGTGGTCATTAGAGAAATGCAAATCAAAACTACATTGAGATACCATCTCACATCAGTTAGAAACATGATCATTAAAAAATCAGGAGACAACAGATGCTGGAGAGGATGTGGAGAAATGGGAACACTCTCACACAGTAGGTGGGAGTGTAAATTAGTTCAATCATTGTGGAAGACAGTGTGGCAATTTTGGAAGGATCTAGAAATAGAAATTCCAATTGACCCAGCAATCCCATTACTGGGTATATACCCAAAGAACTATAAATCGTTCTACTATAAAGACACATGCACACATGTGTTTATTGCAACCCTGTGTACAATAGCAAAGACCTGGAACCAACCTAAACGCCCATCAATGATAGACTGGACAAAGAAAATGTGGTAGAGATACACCACGGAATACTACGCAGCCATAAAAAAAAGACTTCGTGTCCTTTGTAGTGACTTGGGTAAATCTGGAAACCATCATTCTCAGCAAACTGACATAAGAACAGACAACCAAACACCACATGTTCTCACTCACAGGTGGGTGCTGAACAATGAAAAAATGTGGACTCAGGGAGAGGAGCATCACACACTGGGGACAGGTCGGGGGGTAGGGGAGAGACAGCAGCAGGGTGTAAGGGGGAGACACCAGGGAGCAGGGAGGATGGGGAGGGATAATATGGGGAGAAATGCCAGGTACAGTATGCACCTAAAGTAAAATTTTTTTTAATGTTATTTTTAGAAATGCTTTTTAAATTACACAGTTGTGAAATAAGCTATCTGGGATTTGCTTTAAAATAATCCATTAAATAAAAAATTAGATCAAGGATGACAAAATCTTCAAAATTATTGAGTATATATATGTAAGTTTATGGAGGTCCATTATTACTTACTGGTTTTTATGTGTTTTTTTAAATATTTAATATAAAATTATTTAAAAATAAAAAGAATGAGTATAAGTCATGGGCTTAAGGGAAGTGATGGTTTTAAAGAGTTGCTGGGGAAAATGGGAGTTGGTTTGACCAAAAACAAATAAAAGATTTGGAGGATGACACAAAGATACCCATCTGGGTTTGGGTCTGGACTTGGTGGGTCCAGCCTGCATTGATGAAGAAACAGAACGATAGATATTAGTGAGGAAGGATACTGGCAGGACTTGTTTCCCAGTCACAACCCTGCTGACTAAAACAAGATCTGGTCCAGACAGGATGAAGCAAAGAAACCAGCAGGAACCAGCGGATGGCAGTGAAAGTGATCCCTAGCTGCCTTCATTGCTCATTAGCATAATATACTCCCACCAGTGCCATGACACTTTACAAATGCCAATGACCCAGAAGTTGCCCCTTTCCATGGCAACAACCTGGAAGTTACTGTTCCTTTCCTGTAAAGTTCAAAATAGCCCACCCTTCAATTTCCATTGACCCACCCCTTAATTTACATGTAATCAAAAGTGGGTTCCTGAGTATAAATAAAGTTGCCAAGAGCTGCCTACTCTGGGCACATATGCCTATGAGTTAGTCTTGCTCTGAAAGAAGCAGTACATTTCAACAGAAGATTATTGTCTCACAGCAACAGCTTGCCTTTGAATTCTTTCCTGGATAAAGCCAAGAGCCCTCTCAGGTTAAGCCCCCCGTTTAGGATTTACCTGTCCTGCATCAGCAGCATGAATTAAGAGTCAAGGTTTTCACAATCTGATCACATATGGATCAAGCCAAACCTTAAGAACAACTAATAGAAAATCTAAGTAGGCTCATCAATAGTGGAGAAGAAGGAAGTCAGGCACCGTGTGGGGGCTAGCACGTTAAGTAGCTGAGCATACCCAGCCAAAAGTGACACTGAACTCCTAAACTTGCACCATTCTCTGCACGGATCCTGCTCTCAGGCCTTCCTTCCTAACTCTAGATAACACTGCTTGCTCCCCTTTCTGGTCTCTGAAACAATAGCCATGTATATTGTGTTGTATGTAATTAGTCATGACACTGGCTGACATTTATCTGATGGTTGCTATGTAGCAACGTATTCATGACTGCAAAGGTTTATGTCCTTGAATCTTCATTACAAACCTGGGAAGGGTTTGAATCTTCAAACCCTTGAATCTTCATAACAAACCTCAGAAAATATACGTTAAAGTGAGGGAACTGAAATTTAAGCTCAGGATATCTGACTCAGAGGCTCAAGCTCCTAACCAAGAAACCACTCTGTATTACTGCTTGTGAGATCCAACCTCTCTGATTTTCTCTCCTCCAAGAAGGCATTTCAGCATGAGACAAGCAATACTTTTAGGAATTACATTGACTTCATTTTCATTCTAATGCACAGGAAAAATAAATAATTCACAAATTTTAGGTCTTCAATTATTATTACTGAAAAATTACTTGCAACAAATCTCACAACTTCTACTGTGACACAACTGTATAATACTGTGGCTGAGAACTGCACCCCTGAGGTTTATTCTCCAAAACACGTTTTTAAATTTTCTACATTTAATTAAGCACTTTAATTTTCTAGCTTAATTTCTTTCATGAATCCCTGATATCGCCAGTAAATTATGGCATCTTTGAGAGAAAAAATCAAGTCCCGTAATTTTTTTTTAACTCTCCAAAATAGCCAGAATATGCCAGGCACATAAAAACAGTTAATAACCATACCCTAAATAGAACTGAATTATCAATGAAATAATAATATTAGGGTAAGTCTTTCCTGTTTATAAAACCTTTCCAACAGGTCATCAGGCTTCTTTTTGTTTGTTTGTTTTTTTGTTTTTTTGTGATGGAGTTTCACTCTTGTTACCCAGGCTGGAGTGCAATGGCGCGATCTCGGCTCACCGCAACCTCCGCCTCCTGGGTTCAGGCAATTCTCCTGCCTCAGCCTCCCGAGTAGCTGGGATTACAGACATGCACCACCATGCCCAGCTAATTTTTTGTATTTTTAGTAGAGACAGGGTTTCACCATATTGACCAGGATGGTCTCAATCTCTTGACCTCGTGATCCACCTGCCTCGGCCTCCCAAAGTGCTGGTATTACAGGCTTGAGCCACCGTGCCCGGCCCCCATCAGGCTTCTTCTAAAGGTATGCAGAAAAGAATCAGAGGTCCCAGTTCAAGAGATGTATTCACTGTGATGGAGCTAGCTTCTTTATCCCATGTCTCCTCAGACAGGATATGGATGGCAACGTTTTCTAGAATTGAGAGTCTAAAATAGAAGCATCTAATGAAATAGCTATATTTATTGTTTTACTAGACACCCTGCTGCATTCTAACAGGGTGCCTGTGTTTGCTTAAAAAGATTTTATCACATCACCCAGACCTAACTCTATTAACATGTAAATGAAATTGATTCTGTACATTGAGAACACAATGCTTACCTTGCAATATAAGCCAATTTTTAATAACTAAAAGGATAACTGATGCAAACTTCACAGTATGGATTTCCAAGATGAAAATAAAGTAACTTATCTATCAAGCTGGATAAAGTTTAAAAGGCTTGAGCAGGAAGAACACTCAAGGTTAAGTGTGGTATGATTAAGGACACTCTATAAGCTTAAACAATAAGGAGAAAAGAAGGTATTGGTATACGCTATATCTAAAGTAATTGTCAAAAGGATTCATGTTCTTGTCTTTTAGATCTGCGAAGTTGCACTGCTTTTCCTTTTCCATGCCTCCTATCCGGGAAGTTAAGAGCATGAGATCAGGAGCCAGACAGACCTGGCTGTGGGTGGGATTCAGTAAATGTTAGCTACCATTCTTATTGCGGAGAGGAGAAATTCTCAGTCCCCTCCCCTCATCCTGTTTCCCAGTGATGAAGTTACCACAGGGGGTATACTGAGTCACGGCTTCCTAATGGGTGGGAATCACTCTGTGATCTGTGACCTCTCTTCCCTGGTATGCATGTTGGTGGGCGAATACACTGCCCAGAGAGCTGGCTCTGCCTGCTCTCTGCAGGGTAGATGCAGTTGAGTCTAGGGCCCCTTCTACCAGCTAGCTAGTTCTACTTCTCTGCTTCCTACATACCTCTAAGATTCACACCCCACGTTCTGAAGGCAGGCAGTACCTATTAGGCTTCAAGCTCAGGACCTAAACAGGGAGGAAAAGGAATGGATGTAGAACAGCATTTGTGCCGCCGGGTGACTGGTCACACCATTTAATAGAACAGAACCTTACTATGGCCCAGTTCATTACTGCTGTTATTTTTAGTTTATTGTTCTTGACTTTGAAGTAAGGGGGCTCAACCGTATGGTACTACAGAGTTTTCCATCATCCTGGGCATAAGTGAAGATGTTCGCCTGGGCTTGAGGTCTTGTCTTACCCACAAGTCTTACCTTGTCTCATCTTTTCTATTATTTCACGTGTTCTCTGTTAACTATCAGGCATCATACTAGACACTTTTATACATTCCTTCTTTTTATCTTAATATTAGTCTTTAATATTCATCCTGAAATTATCTCCATTTTATATAAGAGAAAATGAACAATCAGAGAGGTTAAGTAACTTGTCTAAACCACACGGGCCATAAGTGGGAGACACAGATCTGAAATCCAGATATGTTTGATACCAATGATTAAACCTCCTGCTAATGTTCCTACTTCACCGTTTCCACCACAAACCCTTTAAGTTGCATGAATTTGGTAAAAAATAGGATCAAGGTCATGGGTCCAATCTCCTTATGGACTTAAAGCTCCCTCGTCTGTTCATTTAATTCTCTTGTTAAAACCACAACCAGGGCACAGCTATAAAAAAGGTTTCTTTTAATAAAGCAACCCCACCTCATTAAAAACGGTTCTCTGATATGGATCATTTCCTCATGGCTAAACATATCGGACAGCTGAGGAAGTAATCATTTCTGTCTGAAAATCAGAACTTCTCAACTTTCAGAGCAGGCCCCAACTGGGGCACTTGTCACCCAACTTCCCCCTCTTGTCACTTGGTGTTTATTACTAACCCTTGTGAAAACACGTTTCGGGTTTAGAAGAAATACAGCTCTCTGATAGCTGAGATCCTGGGCTTGCTGAGAGTTGGCACTGTTTAACCCTCGGGCATCTATTTTTCTTTTTTCTGTTTCACAGAAAGGAAGAGAAACACACTCAGATACTTTAGTGTGATATTGCAAAAGGCTTCTTTTACCTTTGGCAATTTTTCCAGTGTTCAGAAAGAGCATCTGCTGTTTGCGGTGTAGTAATACCTCTAACCCTCTCTGGCATGTGGAGAAAGCCAGAAGTGAAAATACAAGCTGTGGCTAAGCAGAAGGAAGAATGGTCTACTTTGGGAGAGAGATAAATGGTAGGACACTGGATGTTGTGAACCTCTTTGGTGCGGTCTTGCAGTCTGAAAGGATCAGAGCTGGGCCTTCGCTTCAAAGAGCAGCACCAGGCTATCGAGTATGACTCCATTTTGCTAGAGCATCTCTTTAACAATTCCCTTTCAACAACCATTGTAAACTGTCATCTTCTGACCTCAGTTCTCTCGGTTGAATACAAATCTTAGAAGGAAATCCCAAAGACTATTCAAGCTTTTATCAGCTAGTAGGGATTCTTTGTAACCACAATGATTTCATTATAAACATTGTTATGAGTTCTTTCAAGAGAAAAGCAGAATCCCTAGAGAAGTCGCTATCCATACAGAACACACATCTAGTCTTCCCTGAAATCAATTGAGCAGTGGGCTGCATGTTATTTTCCAGGGAATTAAATCATCACCAGAGCAAAAAAAAAAAAAAAAAAAAAAAAAAAGACTCCAAGTTGTGAGACCAGTTCAGTGAACATGCAAGAAACACTACCCCAGCCCTCCTCCTGTCAGTCAGAAGATGGAGAAAAAAAAGTGTTTTGAAAGAGCATCTTTGACCTGACCATAGGTCACAGCCCCACAGCCCAGAAGGCCCTTCTCTTCCTTCTTTCCCAGGCTACCTTTCCTCATCCACTAAGACTCAGTGAAGGCCTCACTTCCAAGGCTGTGTGGGACACCACCCTTCTGTGTCCTCATGAAGCACTGTGCTTTCCTTGAATACAACACCACACCACGCTGTGATCACCAACGCATCTGTGCCCTCTGCCTCTCCTACTAAATACAAGGGTGGGGCCGGGGGGGAACTGGCATTTTTCTCTGTATCAGAAGTGCCAAGGTGAAAGCCTGGAATAAATGGACTAATTGAATGGATGAAATGGATCAACACATGAGCGAACAAGTGAATGAGCAAATGAGTAACACAGCCTTGGGATACAGGTTTGGAAGTCTGCTCTGGTCTCCATCAGCCCAAATACCAATGGGACTATTTACAGCAGGAACAGTCACCCGAGATGATAATTTCCACTTTTAACTTTCACTATATAAGAATATAAATCCCACCTTTACTCCCAACACCCCAGTGTAACCTCTTTCTCTTCCCTCACTGAAATGCACCTAGACACCGGCTCTATTCCTGTGACACGTGGTCTGCCCGCAGCAAGTTGCTCTGAAAAGTTACACTTCCCTCTGGGAAAACCTCACCTGACATCACAAGTTCCCACATTTTACCTAGCAGGACCCAAAGAATCAGACCATCCAAAAAAATCTTCAACTTCAGAAACCAGGAAATACAAGGCAAGAGGAATGAGGAACGGAAATACCTAAAATGATCAGAAGTCCAGAAGCAATCCTCATGCCCCCCGGACAGAATATACCACTGGACTGAAGCCACAGACGGTGCAAAACATGTTCTGGGGTAAACTGCAACTATGCCATGGCTTCAGAACCTGAACCCCAAATCTTATTTGCAACTATGTGCATATTTTGCTGTGCTATTTGCCTAATGCCCTCAAAAACGTTCTCGTTTTTTGTTTCTCCCAAAGGTCCTTACAATATGTTTTTACTCCGACTACACAGACTGCCAGGGAGATTCAGGGGAGGAAGAAAGATGTGTAACTACTACCATTGACTGAGAGCCTGGGGGCCATAACTGCTCTGTTAAAAGATGTGAAGATGCTGGTAACTCCAACCCAGAGGTCACCAATAAACAATTTAAACCTTCAACCCAAATCCTCCAACTAATAAGCCAGATGTCCAGTTGCTAGTCTGAGCCTGGCCACAAAGAGAAAGGATACCTTAGGAGAGACCCAGAATAAGAATTGTTAATCATGCAGCAGTTCTGGGGTTTAAAATCGTTACTGTCTTTGCCGATATACTGAGGACTCAGGAAATTGTGTCAAGATAATCTCAGTCCGTGTATTTTAGCCACATAAGCCATTCAAACCACTAAGATATAGAATAGGAGACAGAAGGGACTTTTCAATCTGACCAAATGAGGTTAAGAGGATTCATTTGACCCATGTCCGCCAAAGGAGATTGCATTCAGTACAAGTTGGCTTTCCATACATTTTACATTTTCAGTGCCTCTGAGCAATTCTTACAGGTACACATTAATAAGTAAAAGGCACCAAGATCAGAAGTGAAAAGGAAGCAGGTTCAGAAAGCATCATTCCACTTTGGAGTTATTACATTTTAGTGGAAGCTTTTTGGTTTTTTTTTTTTTAACTGCAGTACTTGAGGCAAGTCCACACACAGCATGGTAATATTCTCAAATCACACAGCAGAGATTTCAGAAAATAGCCCCTGTGTTCAAATAAAGTCATTACCATATCCTAAGGCAGTATAAAAACACACAATACAGTAACGCAATGATATTACAACAAACTGGGTCATTGCGATCACTCACCCAATGCTCAGATGAAAAGACCATTATCATCAAGTCGCTGGGGAAGAAATGGAATCAATTTCCCAGGATTCAATCCATGAGCACAGAGTGTATTGGGCAGAGAAAAGAAAATTTCCAGGCCCTGGTGGGATGGTTAACCTGTGCCGTGGGGATTTTGTTCTTCCCTCTCCTGTCTAAAAACTGAGAGGCAACAGAAATAAACCTCAGGCCCTCACCTTGCACTATGCCCAGAAATGAGTCCAGTGCCTGTCTTCTGCATTTGATTTCTGACATGTGGGCACTGCTCTGCTTTGCTGATTGCCAACAAAGGGTTATCTGCACATTTATTAGGTATACTTTCAAGGCAGAGCTCAGCTATTGTGAAGCTAATTTTATTCACCTTTCCAAATATTAACACAAAGAACAGTCTATATATTCCCCGCTCCTTGCTTACTTCCATTTCAGTTTTCTGAAGATGTTCTGTAGGTAGATAGGGAATGGTGAAACAGGTTCCGGAGAGCAGTAAGGTAGGGATGTGGGAAGTTGGTAGGAACTACAAAACGGGGTTCAAATAGAAACTTCACAACCACGTGCTTTGCTTTTTCTTTTGTTTTGTTTCTTTGAAATGGAGTCTCACTCCGTCACCCAGGCTGGAATGCAGTGGCATGATCTTGGCTCACTGCAACCTCTGCCTCCTGGATTCAAGCCGTTCTCCCACTTCAGCCTCCCAAGTAGCTGGGATTACCTGCACATGCCACCACACATGGCTAATTTTTGTATTTTGAGTAGAGATGGGGTTTTACCATGTTGGCCAGGCTGGTCTTTAACTTCTGACTTCAAGTGATTTGCCCACCTTGGCCTCCCAAAGTACAGGGATTACAGCTGTGACCCACTGCGCCTGGTCAAAACTTCATAACCATGTGGTTTTTTAAAAAAATCCTATTTTTATGCATTTGTAACTTTCTTACCAAGAGAGATTGGTCAATGGATACAAATATACAGTTAGATAGAAGGAAGATATACTAATGTTCAATAGTAGAGTAGGGTAGTTACAGTTAACAATATACTGTATATTTCAAAATAGCTAGAAGACAGGACTGAAAATGTTTCCAACACATAGAAATGATTCTCGAGGTAATGGATACCCCAAATACTCTGACTTGATTATTATACATTCTATACATGTAACAAAACATCACATGTGCACCATAAAAAAGTACAAATGAAAAAAAGAACTTTCTTAACAACCGTTCCAGTTAACATAGATACAACTCATCCTTCTCTTCCAGACACTATGTCTTATTCAAACCAGTACATTAGGAAACAGAAGAGCCAGGCGCGGTGGCTCACGCCTGTAATCCCAGCACTTTGGGAAGCCAAGGGCGGGTGGATCACAAGGTCAAGAGATCGAGACCATCCTGGTCAACATGGTGAAACCCCGTCTCTACTAAAAATACAAAAAATGAGCTGGGCACGGTGGCGCGTGCCTGTAATCCCAGCCACTCAGGAGGCTGAGGCAGGAGAAGTGCCTGAACCCAGGAGGCGGAGGTTGCGGTGAGCCGAGATCGCGCCATTGCACTCCAGCCTGGGTAACAAGAGTGAAACTCCATCTCAAAAAAAAAAAAAGGAAACAGAAGATATACCAATATCAGGAGTTATCAGCAGGAGATGAGCAGAACCTGAAAAGCCCCTGACCACATTGGGTGACTATGTTCCAGGTCCCACTCAGGCCTGAGAAACCCTCATTCGCTAAAGGACATGAGACTGAGTTGAAAGCTGGAATGCATTTTATCCAGTTTATTCATTTACAATTAGAAATATTAGCCAACAGCAACCAGAACATTCATGTTAGCTGCAACTGCTTGGAGCCACCTTACATATACGCCACATGCTAAAAGTAGCTCTTCTCCTTATGATGATGAAATTACTCGTCATTTTTGTTTTACCCTTGCCTTTGACGATTTTTAAAGACAGTCTCACTCTGTTACCAGTCTGGAGTGTAGTAGCGGGATCTCAGCTCACTGCAACCTCCGCCTCCCCTGTCCAAGCAATTCTCTGTCTCAGCTTCCAGAATAGGTGGGATTACAGGTGCCCACTATCACACCCAGATTTGGTTTGTTTGTTTGTTTTTCATATTTTTAGTAGAGATGGGGTTTCACCATCTTGAACAGGCTGGTCTTGAACTCCTGACGTCATGATCCAACCACCTCAGCCTCCCGAAGTGCTGGGAGTACAGGCGTGAGCACTGCACCGGCCAAGGATTATCATTAAAATACAACTCTGGGGGCATTAACAGTATTCTATAAGCATATAATAAGTACTAAATACTTACTGCAAGAGCCTTATTGAATGGGAAGAGATACAAAAAGTTATCTAACTTCCCTAATCTAATAGTTTCTTTTTTCTGATAAGAAAGCAAAGGTTGTTCAGAAAAGCTTATTTTTATCACAGAATCATACACAGTTAAAGTAGAAGAGATTCAGCATACAGACCATGTCCTTTTCTCACTGATTCATATACTAAACATTTACTGAGCACCTAATATGTGTAAGGCGTGATTTAGACACTCTGAACAAAATAGTGAAGAAAACAGACAAGGAGCTCTGCTCTAAGAGTTTTTATTCTGCCAGGGAAAGACACAAAATAAATATCATAAACAAACTAACTGTATAGAATGCTAGAAAGTGACCAGGGCTTTGGGGTGAAAAAGTAGAACCAAGTAAAAGCGGTGGCAAGCATGTAAGCAGGGGGCAGGTACAATTTTGAATCGAATAGTTAGGAAAGACCTCACTGCAAAGGGAAGCTTAAAGAAGATGAAAAAGCTAACATTCTAGTGTCCAGAGAACAACCTGTGGGATGAGCATTTCAAGCGAAGGAGCAGACAGTGCAAAGATCGTAAGACAGGAGGGATCCAGAATGTTCACAGAACATTGAGAAAGCCAGTATGGCTGGAGCCCAGTGAGAAATGTGGAGAGTAGGAGGCAAGTGTAGAGGAGTAATAATCAGATCACTGAGAGGGGTCCCACAAGCCGTTATAGAGATATCGGCTTCTGCTGAGAGTGAAATGGGGTGTCGCGGGTTTTAATCGGGAAAGCATGACAACTGCGTTTCTTCCACTGTGATAAAATGACTCTGGCTTCTCTACTGAGAAGAGACTGTGGAAGTGGGAATACCAGTGAGGAAACCATTGCAGGAATCCAAATTCGAGAAAAGGAGACTGCTCAGAGGATTAGAGAAGCAGTGAGGATAGCGGAATTCTAAATCCATGTTGAGGAAAGACCCAATGAAAGTAGCTGATGGATGAATGGGAGAGGAGAAAGGCCAGGCGGCTTCCAAGGCTCCCGACTTCAGCAACTTTGAGAAAGGAGTTACCTTTGATGCCTCTTTTTCAAGAGGTTCTTCAGTCCTTAAATGTAAGATGCAACTAGGAAATATTCTCTCTGACTTGAACCTTTCTTTTGGAGAATTAGGATCAGGCAGAATAGAAAGGAGGAGGGGGATGTATGGTTCCTCTGCTCCAAGCAGAATTTGTTTCTTAACCGCTGATTAGAGGCCCTCTGAACTTGCAGTCTTCCAGGAAATGGTCATCCTCTGGCAACAACAATGAAATGGTGGATTTTCTGCTCCAGAAAGTCTCTGGCCCTTGTTTCACAAGCACTCACGCTTTAGGGTTGGATGACGCCCCCTCCAAGCTTGGCGGCATTTGCAGTCTACCTGGACAATAGACTCTGAAATGTGTAGTCAGTCAATTGTACTGTCGCCTGGCCCCTGGCAAGGGCTTAGTGACAGTTCCAAATGGTTTGGAGTTCTTCTTTTTGTTTTTTTCCACATGATGCCGATGAAGCCTAGGGAACAGAAGGTTATTCCTGTTGTCACTGCAGCCCGAGCCTGCATGAAAGCTTTCCTAGAAATGAGTTTTAGAGGCTCTTGCGAACTACCTACCTCCTTCTAATCACAGCCTCTATCACAGTGGCTGCGATTTAGGCAAGGCATGCTTTGTTTAAACAAAGTCATAGGAAGTGACCCAATGTGCAAAGCAGAGCGGCTCTGCCTGAAGCACGGGTCCCATCTCCTTGGCCTCCCACCCCTCACCATCCTTCCCCACTCACTAGGTCCACTGAAATGTCCTCTAAATAGGTACTAAGGAAAAGTTATGGTTCTGTGGAACAGGATTTGTAAAGCAATGCACTGTGGCTTTCTGTAAGAACAACAGCACACAAAGGTAGCCACAGTTCATTCCCCTCTCATTGTGTCAGGACTGAGACACTGAACTTGCAGTCTACAGTTTGCCAAGTTTCTGAATAACTGCTAAGTGTACCCACGCTCTCCATCACAGCATTACCCGCATTGTCTGCCAGAGCACATGGACAGATTCCAGCAAAAAGCCATGTAAACTGTCTCACAGCATCCCTATTGTATGTCGTTCCAAAGCATGCCTCCCAGGGGAGCATGTTTCAGCCAAAGTTTAAAGGTTTCCTTTTTTAAGACAACAAAAGAGAACTCCAAGAAACCCTGTGCTTTCTGACGTACAGGAGGCTCATCGAATTTCCTGACCATTTTCTTCACTATAAAAATGTATTTCTCTGATGGTATGCCAAGGCTTGGGACCATAGGAATGACACCTGGCAGCTACGGAGACTAGCCAGGGGTGATAGAGTTGTCATTTTGACTTCTCAGTACCCAAAACACGGAGCTCAAAAATCAACCTCTCAGAATCTTCTTTCTTGGCACCTTCTTTAAAGACTGCTCGACCCCACTAAACCTAGAAAAAGGCTTCAATTTGAACCCTTTTCACTTCCGAGCTGTTTCATATAACTGATGAAAGCCAAGAGCCCTCTTTCCACTTCTGCGCCGTTCTGTGCCAACTGAGCCCTACAGCATATTGTCCCATGCTCACAGACTCACTCAGACGGTCACAGAAACTATTTCTTCAGCTTCTGACTCTAACTTCTCTTGCTATTGGGGCTCAAAATTGATCTTATTCTAATTCTCTTGCTATAAGGGTTCAAAGTTGATCCAAATTATCTACCATTTTACTATCTTAAGATTTTCTTATGTCCCTTACCGTGTGCCTTTACAGGAATGTCCTTTCTCTCTTGCCTGAAAAGTGGAGGGAAAGGTTCTCATGAATGTCACTTCATGCAAGTAGACCCAAAGGAAGACAGGCGTGGCAGCCAGGACCCCAGGCCAACCTGCGCTTAGGCTCAAGGTTTGAGTGGCCCTTGGCCGAGCCTAACACAGGTTAGTCGAGGGTCCTGGCAGCCTAGGATGCACGCAGATGAGGAACGTGACTCCCATCCCATCACCAAGAGGCTTGCCCAAGATCACAAACGTCATTAATGACAAAGCTGACATTAGAACTTATGTCCCTTAATTCTCTATCTACAGGGTATAAACTCGAGAAAGGTGACAGATACCCTTTAAAGATCAAAATATCTTATTAAAAGACTTAAGTATAATCCATAACAAATACTGTATTTATCAAAGGAAAAAAATACTTCTAGAGTGATTTTTTTAGCCTCCTAGCGACTTACGTCCTTTATCATGAGTTTGATCAAATATATGTCCTAACACCTGAAATGCATTAGCCATAAAAGTAGGAGAGGAGTGGGCTGAGTGGCAGAATCCCTCCTAAACCCTAAGCTGCACAGGAGAAGGGATGGATGGGCTGTGTGCACCTGTAGAGTAAAGATGAAAACAGCACATTTACAAGGCTTATGTAACAGCTTCTCAGAGGTTAAAAACTGCTCCCGTGGCATTTTCTGAACTCATATAGTCAGCTCAGCTACTGTGGCTGTGGTTTTCACTTATGAGGGTCCTCAGAAAGGACTCAGTTATTATTGCTTGTACCTCAGAGCTAAATTATCTTGCAGTGCACACAAGTCAGCAAAGCTTTTTTTTTAACCAAACTGCAAACAATCACTTCCCATGGCAATTTTTCTGAGAGTTCCCCTGTCTGCATAGACAATGGGTTCCAGCTTCAACCCTTATGCATAAATACGGCAGTTACTATTACAATAGACCAGCTCTCTGGCTAGAAGTCAGGAAGGCACTAATATTGAGGATTCTGTGCTGCACTGTTGTAACCAGCAGTATCTGATAAAGCCCTAAAAGAAAAAGGGTTTTTTGCTCATCCTAAAAGCTGTGGGGTGTAGTTAAAATGATACTTGTGAAAAATATCACCAGTCAGTATGTATCATCATAAACCCAGGGCCTAAGATAAATCAGGCTACAGGCAGGAAAAATGAACAAATATCAAAAATGCGGTCCTCAAAATGGATTTGATTTCTATCCAATTAAATGATCCATCAGGTATTAGGAACTAAGGGGTTTTTTTTCTGTGTATGCTTTATTCTATACATGTATTACCTAGAGGATGCTTTTATGTCTCTTTCATCTAAAGCTTCCAAAAGGTGGCATCATCATCAACCACCACCACCACCACCACCACCACCACCACCACCACCGTACCAAATTACTAATTACTGTTCCTGGTATGGACCTGGGAGAGGCAAAAAGAAAATGAGGCAACCCAGATTCCTGAGCCCATGAGAAGCTACACAGATGGCCATACCGATGGAAAGGCTCTTTATCAGGACTGACAATTAGCCAATCTGAACCGAAACCTATCTGTGACAGAAACACACATCACAGGGTTAGGAACGGCTGGTGGAAAAAGTACTGTTAGGAAATACGGCCTCTGATTCCAACTTTGCCGCTATCCACTAGAGGGACATTATACAAGTCATTTAGAAGCCCTGGCCTCAGATTCTTAACTTTTGAAACATGAGAATTTCGACGATATAATCGGTTTCCTCCTATGTTACAGCTCTTCACCAGGTATCACTCCCGGGCCTACTGTTAACAGAAGAATGTAGTGATGAGAGTCCATATAATAGACATCGACACATCTGGATTCAAATTCTGGCTCCATCAGTCACTAATTTGGGCATTAATCTCAAGAAGCCTCAGTCCACTAACGTGAATAAGCCCACTGATTTGTTTTAGGGATTGAAAATTTTTTTAAATAGCCAAGTTACCTTACACATACTTGGCACTCAGTAAAATAAGAATTGTGATGAATTTTTTCTCTCATGTTGAATGCATAAGGCAGACTCTTGGGATCCTTTAACAATGAACATGCAAAGTCTATTGGACTCGGAGAAGATCTGAAAGACTTTCAGATTCCTGGGTTTCTGACCCCTCAGTCAGAGGATCAAGAATTCCCCTGATGGCAGCTCAGGAGCAAAATGTGGGGAAAAGTTGTCGCTACATTAAGCCCTCCCCAAATTTTCTTTAGATATTTAACATCAAGATCCAGATATGACTTGCCTTATACCAGTTTTTCCATGTGCCATGAATCAAGGAACACCAGAAAGTCCCAGCTTCCTACAATATCTTCCCAGTAGTCTTCACAGTGTTTGAAATTTCACTATTGGAGATTTGCTTCTTAGATAAAGGCACAAAAAATTCTTTCCAGACTTCTACTTTTAAAATTCAGTTTCTTTGAAAACCAAACACCACATGTCCTCACTTTCAAGTGAGAGCTGGACAATAGGAACACATGGACACTGGGAGGGAAACAACAAACACCAGGGCCTGTTGGAAGGTGGGGTTGGGAGAAAGGGGGCATTAGGAAAAGTAGGTATTGCATGCTGGGCTCAGTATCTAGGAGATGGGTTGACAGGTGCAGCAAACCACCATGGCACACATTTACCTGTGTAACAAACCTGCATATCTTGTACATGTAGCCCAGAATTTAAAATGAAAATTAAATAAAATACAGTTTCTCTGGAGACTGATAAGTGAGCAAGCTATTGGCAATGAAGCAGACAGGGGTCATGATACGATAAGACTCAGGGACAAAGAACAAGGGGAGACGTAAGGATAAACTTTTCTAGCTTCATAGTTCTGACAATTGCTGTGGATGGATGCAGGCGCTGTGTGTAGACGGCATATCCCACTGGAGATATCCCTGGGAGGTGATTGGTGCCAAATGGCCCTTCATATACAACTTCCTCTATTTTCTACCTGATGGGTTCTCAGTGTCCAGGCCACACTGTCTGTGGGCATCTATATCCCTAAATATTGTAGAAGTGTCTACCAGGCCTTCTTCAGAGAACACACACAGCTTTCTGTATACCTGGTCTGGGCTCTGTGCCATCTACTAACTTGGCAGATCCAGCATTACCTGCCAGGCCTTTCCAAAAAACGTGAGAGGCGCCAAGAAGAACTGAGGGACAGGAAGCTGATGGCCTGACACAGAGGGCTAAATACTCATCAGAGGGCTCTGAATGCCACAGCTGATTAGAAAAGGCCAAAACTTCCTCCATTAAAAGAGCATAGTTTATAACTCTAATAATTTATACATGGGTTCACTTTCCGTGAATAATTACAGATTATTATCCAGCTAATTACAGTACATGGTATTAAAGGATCTGAAATTTATTACCTCAATCTAGGAAATTACTTTGGCACGTGTTTTGAAAAGAAAAATGCTGGGAAAGCAGTTCAGGTCTTGCCAGGGTGATACACTGCTGTGGTCCCATGCTTTCTTCCCAGCATGAAATAGTCTATATTGTCATATAACCTACAGATGGCCTAAAACATGAATTTCAACATTTCAGTCCAAAACGACTTTTCTCCCTAAGTAGGGTTGCCAAATTTAACAAATAAAATCACAAGGTGTTTTTAATTGGCTCAGTTAAATTTGAATTTTAGATAAACAATAAATAATTGTAAGTATGTTCCAAATTCTACAAGATATATTTCCACTAAAAAACAAGTATTCATTGTGTGTCTGAAGTTCAAAGAGCCCTGTATTTTATCTGACAATCCTATCCCCAAGGGAGATCTGAAAGAGCAAATAATGCTGAGGAGAGACACAAGTGTAGGTTTAATAAACAGTATCTCAGTGTCAAAAACTGGGGGATCAAACTTCATACAAAAATATTAATCATCAAGAGGACAATGTTCAACATTTGGAGAAAAATGCCCATGCAAATTCTCAAATACGAGCCTTCACTTCCAAGTCAAAATGGCTGAGGGTGAGCTATACCATTCCTATGTGGATCTGACCCATGTGCAGAGTCCTTGGATGTTTCCACCAAGAAACTTCTCATATTCGACAAAAAGGGAAAGGAAAAAATGTATGAATTGTACTGTCTTGACATGGGAGCAGACATCTCACATACAAGGCCCATAACTACCCCACCTCACCTACCGATTCTCTTTAGGATGACATCCCTATTTATTTATATAAATTTTTACTCACCCTCTCACTATTTTAGTGGGAACAGAATTTGATATGCTGATGTTAAGATAGACATAAGGAGTGGTTATGAGATAGGGTAAACAAAGCATGTTCTAATTCATAAAGATGAAAATATCTAACTTATTTTTTACTACAAAATTACTTTTAAAATTACCGATACTAATACACTTGAAGAGAAATATAGTCCAATAAAGGACAAAACTGTATGGTATTGACAAGAAGTGTAGTAAAATTTCAAAGAACAACATTAGTGTGAGCTCATGTAATCCAGGCAGTTTGAAGATCCCTTCGTTCAACAAATATCCATCAAGTGCTGCATTTAGTCAATTCTCACAATACTATAAAGAACTATCTGAGGCCAGGTAATCCATAAGAAAAAGAGGTTTATTTGTGCTCAAGGTTCTGTGGGCTGTACAGGCTTCTGCTTCTGGGGAGGCCTCGGGAAACTTACAACCATAGTGGGAAGCAAAGGGAAAGCAGGCACATATTCATGTAGCCAGCAGGAAAGAATGACAGAAGGGGAACATGCTACCAACTTTGAAACAACCAGATCTCTTGAGAACTCTATCATGAGAACAGCAAAGGGGAAATTCACCCTCATGATTCAATCACCTCCCACCAGGCTCCTCCCGATATGGCTTGGCTGTGTCCCCACCCAAATTGCAACTCAAACTCTATCTCTCAGAATTCCCAAACGTTATCAGAGGGACCCAGGGGGAGGTAATTGAATCATGGGGGCTAGTTTTCCCATGCTATTCTCATGATAGTGAATAATTCTCCTGAGATCTAATAGGTTTATCAGGGTTTTTGACTTTGCTTCTTCCTCATTTTCTCTTGCTGCTGCTGTATAAGTAGTACCCTTCATCTCCTGTCATGATTCTGAGGCCTCCTTTAGCCATGTGAAACTAAGTCCAATTAAACCTCTTTTTCATCCTGGTCTTGGATATGTCTTTATCAGCACCATAAAGATGGATTAATACAGTAAATTGGTACCAGTAGAGTGGGGTGCTGCTGAAAAGATACCCAAAAATGTGGAAGTGACTTTGGAACTGAGTAAGACAGAGGCTGGGACCATTTGGAAGGCTCAGAAGATGACAGGAAAAGGTGGGAAAGTTTGGAACTTTCTAGAGACTTGCTGAATGGCTGTCAACAAAATGCTGATAGTGATATAAACAATGAAATCCACACTGAGGTGGTCTCAGATGGGAACTTACTGGGAATTGGAGCAAATGTTACTCTTGTTATGTTTAGCAAAGAGACTCACAGCGTTTTGCCCCTGCCCTACAGATTTGTGGAACTTTCAACTTGAAAGAAATGATTTAGGGTATCTGACAGAAGAAATTTCCAAGCAGCAAAGCATTCAAAAAGTGATTTGGGTGCTGTTTAATCACTTCAGTTTTTTAAGGGAAGAAGAGCACAAAAATGTGGGAAATTTGCAGCCTGGCTATGCAATAGAAAAGAGAAAAACCATTTTCTGAGGAGAAATGTACCTGGCTACAGAAATTGGCACAAGTAGAAAGGAGCATAGGCCAGAAGGTCCAGGAGGAAAAAGTGGTTTCATATGCAGGGCCCAGGTCTCCATGCTGTGTGCAGCTGCTTCAATCTTGTGTCCCACCTGTGTCCCTGCTGCCCCAGGCTTGGCTGAAAGGGGCCCACATACAGCTC
Source organism: Leontopithecus rosalia (assembly GCA_028533165.1). NCBI lineage: Eukaryota > Metazoa > Chordata > Mammalia > Primates > Cebidae > Leontopithecus > Leontopithecus rosalia. The sequence continues at coordinate 6,502,932 of CM052657.1, read as the reverse complement.
AGGCTGTGGCTTCAGAGGGTGGAAGTTATAATCCTTGGCAGCTTCCATGTGCTGTTGAGCCTATAGGTACACAGAAGTCAAGAAACGATGTGTGGGAACTTCTGCCTAGATTTCAGAAAGGTGTATAGAAATGCCTGGATGCCCAGACAAAAGTTTGCTGCAGGGGTAGGCCATCATGGAGAACCTCTGGTAGGGCAGTGAAGAGGGGATGTGTGGGATTAGAGCCCCCACAAAGAGTCCCTACTGGGGCACTGCCTAGTGGAGCTGTGAGAAGAGGGCCACCATCCTTCAGACCCCAGAATCGTAGATCCACCAACAGCTTGCACCATGAGCCTGGAAAAGCTGCAGACAGTCAACATTAGCCCTTGAAAGCAGTCAGGAGGGATGCTGTACCCTGCAAAGCCACAGAAATAAAACTGCACAAGACCCATCTCTTGCATCAGTGTGACCTAGATGTGAGACCTGGAGTCAAAGGAGATCATTTGGAGAATGATCTAAAAGCAGGGAGACAGGCAATAGGCTAGGCAGGTCCCTCCCCACCCAAACCCCAGAAGGATGAAGCCCTCTTTCTTGAGGGTTTCACAGCCATTAGTTCAAGCTAAACCTGGAAGGATCAAGCTTGGTAGGGAGAAGGGCATCCACCATTACAGAGGTGGGCCTAATCTCCCTGTGTAAACAAGACACAAGAAGCCTACACAGCAGCCAGACTGAGTCCATAGCAGCCCAGCAGTGCCTCTACAAGCAGACAAGGAACAGACTGTATCATCAAGTGGCTATCTGAGATCAAAGCTAGATAAATCCACAAAGATGGGGAGAAACCAGTGCAAAAAGAATGAAACCATCAAAGACCAGAACACCTCTCCTCCTCCAAGGGATTACAACTTCTCACCAGAAAGGAAACAAAACAGGATGGAGAATGAGTTTGACAGATTGACAGAAGCAAGCTTCAGAAGGTGGACAATAACAAACGTCTCTGAGCTAAAGGAGCATGTTCTAACCCAATGCAAAGAAACTAAGAGCCATGGAAAAAAAAGTTAGACAAAATGCCAACCAGAATAACCAGATTCGAGAAGAACATAAACAACCTGATGGAGCTGAAAAACATGGCACTAGAATTTTGTGAAGTACACCCAAGTTTCAATAGCCAAATTGATCAAGCAGAAGAAAGAATGTCAGAGATTGATAATCAACTTGATGACATAAAACAAGAAGGCAAGACTAGAGAAAAAACTAAAAATAAAGCTTTCAAGAAATATGGGATTATGTAAAAATACCTAATCTACCCTTGATCTATGTATGCGAATGTGACAGAGAGAATGAATCGCAGCTGGAAAACACTCTCCAGGATATTATATAGGAGAACAACCTAGCAAGGCAGGCCAACATTCAAATCCAGGAAATACAGAGACCACCACAAAAGATATTCTTCAAGAAGAGCAACCCCAAGGCACATAATCATCAGATTCACCAGAGTTGAAATGAAGGAAAAAATGCTAAGGGCAGCCAGAGAGAAAGGTTGGGTCACCCAAAAAGGGAAGTCCATCAGACTCACAGTGGATCTCTCAGCAGAAACCCTTCAAGTCAGAAGAGAGTGGGGGCCAACATTCAACATCCTTAAAGAAAAGAACTAGCAACCCAGAATTTCATATCCAGCTATACTAAGCTTCCTAAGTGAAGGAGAAATAAAATCCTTTATGGACAAGCAACTATGAGAGACTTCATCACCACCAGACCTGCCTTACAAGAGCTTCTAAAGGAAGCACTAAACATGAAAAGGAACAACCAGTACCAGCCACAACAAAAACGTACCAAATGGCAAAGACCAACAACACAATGAAGAAGCTGTGTCAATTAATGGGCAAAGAAAAAATCCAGTAACAAAATGGCAGGATAAAATTCAAACATAACAATATTAACATTAAATATACATGGCCTAAATACCCCAATCAAAAGACACAGACTGGCAAAGTGCATAAAAAGTCAAGATCCATTGGTGTGCTGTATTCAGGAGACCCATATCACATGCAAAGAAACACATAGACTCAAATAATGAAAGAAGATTTACCAAGCAAATGGAGAGGGAAAAAAAGCAGTGGTTGCAATCTAGTCTATGCTAAAGTGGACTTTAAACCAACAAAAATCAAACAAGACAGAGAAAGGCTTTACATAATGATAAATATATATGCACCAAATGCAGGAGCACCCAGATACATAAAGCAAGTATCAATGACCTACAAAGAGACTTAGACTCCCTCTCACACAATAATAGTGGAAGACTTTAACACTCCACCATCAATAATAGATAGATCAATGAGACAAAAAATTAACTAGGATATCCAGGACTTGAATGCAGATCTGGACCAGGCCAACCTAACAGACATCTACAGAAATCTCTACCCCAAATCCACAGAATATACATTCTTCTCAGCACCACATGCACCTACTCTAAAACTGACCACATAATTGGAAGTAAATCACTACTCAGCAAATGCAAAAGAACAGAAATCATAACAAACAGTCTCTCAGACCACAGTGCAATCAAATTAGAACTCAGGATTAAGAAACTCACTCAAAACCGCACAATGACACGGAAACTGAACAACTTGCTCCTGAATGTCAACTGGATAAATGATGAAGTGAAGGGAGAAATAAAGATGTTCTTCAAAACCAATGAGAACAAAGACACAACGTACCAGAATCTCTGAGAAACATTTAAAGCAGTGTCTAGAGAAAAATTTCTAGCAAGAAATACCCATGAGAAGCAGGGAAATACTAAAATTGGCACCCTATCATCAAAATTCTAGAGATAGAGAAGCAATTTCAAAAACACTCAAAAGCTAGCAGAAGACAATAAGATCAGAGCAGAACTGAAGGAGATAGAGACACAAAAACCCTTCATAAAAAAATCAATAAAACCAAGAGCTAGTTTTTGCAAAAAAAAAAAAAAATCAACAAAATAGACAGGCTACTAACCAGACTAATAAAAAAGAAAAAAGAGAATAATCAAATAGATGCAATAAAAAATGATAAAGGAGATATTACCACCAAAGGCCCAGAAATACAAACCATCATCAGAGATTACTAAAAACAAATTTATGCACATAAACCAGCAAATCTGGAAGAAATGGAGAAATTCCTGGACACTTACACCCTCCCAAGACTAAACCAGGAAGAAGATGAATTCCTGAATAGACCAAAAACAAGGTCTGAAGTTGAGGCAGCAGTTAATAGCCTACCAACCATAGAAAGTCCAGGTCCAGATGGGTTCACAGCCAAATTCTACCAGACATACAAAGAGGAGCTGGTACCATTCCTTCTGAAACTATTCCAAACAATACAAAAAGAGGGAATCCTCCCTAACTCATTTTATGAAACCAACGTCATCTTGATTCCAAAACCAGGTAGCAACTCAACTAAAAAAGAAAATTTTAGGCCAATATCCACGATGAACATAGATGCAAAAATCCTCAAAATACTGGCAAACTGAATGCAACAGCACATCAAAAAGCTTATCCATCACAATCAAGTAGGCTCCATCCTGGGGATGCAAGGCTGGTTCAACATATGCAAATCTATAAATGTAATCTATCACATAAACAGAACCAAAGACAAAAGTCACATGATGATCTCAACAGATGCAGAGAAGACCTTCGACAAAATTCAACAGCCCTTTATGCTAAAAACTCTCATAAACTAGGTATTGATGGAACGTATCTCAAAATAATAAAAGTTATTTATGACAAACCCACAGCCAATATCACACTGAATGGGCAAAAAGTGGAAACGTTCCCTTTGAAAACTGGCACCAGAAAACATGCCTTCTCTTGCCATTTCTATTCAAAATAGTATTGGAAGTTCTAGTCAGAGCAATCGGGCAAGAAAAAGAAATAAAGGGTATTCAATTAGGAAAGGAGGAAGTCAAATTGTCTCTATTTGCAGATAACATGATTGTATATTTAGAAGACCCCATCATCTCAGCCCAAAATCTCCTTAGGCTGATAAGCAACTTCAGCAAAGTCTCTGGATACAAAAACCAATGTGCAGAAATCACAAGCATTCCCATATACCAATAACAGACAAAGAGAAAATGAATTCATGAGTGAACTCCCATTCACAATTGCTACAAGAGAATTAAATACCTAGGAATATAACTAACAAAGGACCTCTTCTAGGAGAACTACAAACCACTGCTCAAGAAAATAAGAGAGGACACAAATGCATGGAAAAACATTCCATGCTCATAGTTAGGGAGAATCACTATCGTGAAAATGACCATGCTGCCTAAAGTAATTTATAGATTCAACACTATCCCCATCAAGCTACCATTGATGTTCTTCACAGAACTGGAAAAAAAATCACTTTAACTTCATATGGAGCCAAAAGAGAGCCCGCATAGTCAAGGCAATCCTAAGCAAAAAGAACAAAGCTGGAGGCATCATGCTACCTGACTTCAAATTATACTACAAGGCTACCATAAGCAAAGCAACATGGTATTGGTACCAAAACAGAAATATAGACCAATGGAACAAAACAGAGGTCTCCTCAGAAAAAAAAATCACACAACCATAACCATCTGATCTTAGACAAACACAACAAAAACAAGCAATGGGGAAATAATTCCCTGCTTAATAAATGGTGTTGGGAAAACTGGTGAGCCATCTGCAGAAAGCTGAAACTGGACCCCTTCCTTACATACCACACTAAAATTAACTCCAGATGGATTAAAGATTTAAACATAAGACCTAACACCATAAAAATCCTAGAAGAAAACCTAGGCAAAACCATTCAGGACATAGGCATAAGCAAAGATTTCATGACTAAAACACCAAAAGCATTGGCAACAAAAGCCAAAATAGACAAATGGGATCTAATTAAACTTAAGAGTTTCTGCACAGAAAAAGAAACAATCATTAGAGTGAACTGGCAATCAACAGAATGGGAAAAAAAATTTTGCAATATACTCATCTGACAAAGGCCTAATATGCAGAATCTACAAAGAACTAAAGCAGATTTACAAGGAAAAAAAAACCTATTCAAAAGTGGGCAAAAGATATGAACAGACACTTTTCAAAAGAAGACATATATGATGCCAACAAACATATGAAAAAATGTTCATCATCACTGGTCATTAGAGAAATGCAAATCAAAACCACATTGAGATACCATCTCACGACAGTTAGAATGGCTATCATTAAAAAAATCCAGAGATGACAGATGCTGGAGAGGATGTGGAGTAAAAGGAACACTTTTACACTGTTGGTGGGAGTGTAAATTAGTTCAACCATTGTGGTGATTCCTCAAGGATCTAGAAATAGAAATTCCATTTGACCCAGCAATCCCATTACTAGTTATATACCCAAAGGATTATAAATCATTCTATTATAAAGACACTTGCACACATATGTTCACTGTGGCACTGTTTACAATAGCAAAGACCTGGAACCAACCCAAATGCCCATCAATGATATACTGGACAAAGAAAATGTGGCACATATACACCATGGAATACTCTGCAGCCATAAAAAATGATGAGTTTATGTTCTTTGTAGGGACACGGATGAATCTGGAAACCATCATTCTCAGCAAACTGACAAAAGAACAGAAAATCAAATACCCCATGTTCTCACTTGTAGGCAAGTGTTGAACAATGAGAACACATGAGCACAGAGAGGGGAGTATAACATACTGGGGTCCATTGTGGGGGCTAAGGGAGGGACAGCAGGGGGTTGGGAGGGATAACATGGGGATTAATGCCAGATATAGGTGATGGGGGGATGGAGGCAGCAAACCACCTTGCCATGTATGTACCTATACAACAATCCTGCATGATCTGCATGTACCCTAGAACTAAAGTACTATTTAAAAAAAAAGTAAATTAGACATCTTTGCTGTCAACCATCCTAGGACGATCTCACATTCCGCCTCTTTTTGGCCTCCTTCCAATAACATTCTCTTCACATCAAATGGAAAGCTTTTCATGTCCTTTGTTGTTTTATCCCTCACTAAACCATCATCATTTCAATGTCTCACTTTTTGTTCAAATATCTTATAAAAGTATTTCCCTAAACAGACAATTTCCTCCTTAAGAGAGAGTCTGGTGCCAGCTGTTAATAATTTATTTTAAGTAGCTACATATAATAGTCAGAAATCTGTATTTTTCTCTGTTGTTCTGGGTATATGAATTATTACACCATGAGTTGACTCTGTGAATACTGAAAGTCTGAATGAAACCAAGATACTTTCTTTTTGCAGTCAGTTTTCCAGATCAATTTTGTATCCCACAGACTATGTGCCTGTGCACAGTAGGCCTCCAATAAATGTTTGATGAATTTAATTTAATGTAATACAACCTACATGAGCATCATGGTGAGTGTAGAAAAGACATATGACAGTGAGTCAGCACTCAAAAAAGGCAGCCCATTTATTAACAATAATTTGCCACCAGCCGTAGATTATTTTTCATACTGTTTCTTGATCTTAACATTAAAACACACTCATAAGATCCCTTTTGAAGCAAGCTCAGGTTAAGATGTGTCTCTATTCTCTGAAATTTCACATTTAAAGATACATCAAACAGATTGTCTCAAAGGAAATAGGTAATAGAGGCAATCAAGCCAGCATTGGCTAAGTTCATGCATTAACCATGACTTCTCAATGTACAAAAATGACTATCACCATACATGTATACATTTTTAGTGATCAAATCATGGTAATTACCATATCCACCACCATAAACATTTATTGTTCTTTGTTGTGAAGGCATTCAAAGTCCTTCCTTCCAGTTATCTGAACCATAAATGCAATACTGTTAGCTGTACTCACTCTACCATGAAATAGAATACTCAAACTTATTCCTCTTACCTAACTACACAACTCATTCTATCTATTACCCAATTGTCTCCCTATTTCTTCACGGTCTCTGGTAACCAGAAACATCACATTGTACCTTATATATATCTACAACTACTATGTATCAATAACCAATATGAAAAAATTACTTTATCTCCACAACATCCTAATTTTCCTAGAACTTTCTGATGTTCTTTATGATTCCTTCTTGCTTGCATTGTATCTGTTTAGGCTTTATAATAGATTATTTAAAAATTATTCCCCATCCAGAAAATTATATTCTAGTCTACTGACACCAGGAGATACTCCTACTAGAACTTCTAACTCCACCAGGCTACACATAGTTCAATCTCTGAGTTATTAATTACTGTGAACTCACTGGACATTGTATCAACCATCTTCCATCCCCAGAGACATCACTCCCTTCTCTCTGCTTCCAAACCTTTATGTACACTTCCTTCCTAGTACTACAACATTATACTGTAACTCTTACTGTTATCTTCCTTCATTGTATTATGAGCTTTCTGGGGGTAAACACAATATCTTATTCATCTTTTTAGTTCTGCTGTCTAATACAATGCTTGAAAGAAGTCTTTCTGTTTCTTAACAACCATTTACTGATCAAACCTCTCCTTTCCACTCTAGGACAAGGAACTTTTGGAAGAGATGGGAAAACGATGATTGCACTGAAAAGAAAATAAAAGTTTGCACCTCTGTTTAATGTCTATTGCATAAAAGATGAATTAAGTACTACAATCTGTAAATTTGCCCTAATCTAATCTCCAAATGGAATTCCTAGTATTTTGTTGAGTACATTAATTGTCCGGTTTATAAGAGCAAAACCATATAACTTTTAGAATTTATCCTGGTAAAATGAGTGATTCAGTGCTAAGTGTTCACTTAGTCTGTTCTTGGTGCTCCTGAGCTCTAAGGAGATCTCTCTAGTAAATTAATGAAGCTGGGGACAGATAAAGCAAGAAAACTGACAGAAATCTATATCTGATCTGCCTGTGCATCCTCATTATGAAAATGTGCTTAAGTCCTAGCAAAGCAGAAAGTCAAAAGAGGAACTGTTAATGAAAGGTATCCGCCCTCTTCTAGAACCCAAAACATTTTAGAAGAGGAGGAAGACTTAGACCAGAGCTGTCAGGTGGACAGACAGAGAAAAGTAGATAATTCTGTATTGTTTAAGCACATCAATAGCATCTCAAGATATTTTTTAAAGGAAGAGACAATTTCTTAGGAATCAGAGAACCAAATCATTAACAAACTGCCATTCACAATTACTACAAAAAGAATAAAATACCTAGGAATACAACTAACAAAGGATGTAAAGGACCTCCTCAAGGACAACTACAAACCACTGCTCAAGGAAATAAAAGAGGACACAAACAGATGGAAAAACATTCCACGCTCATGGGTAGCAAGAATCAATATTGTGAAGATGGTCATACTGCCCCAAATTTATAAATTCAATGCTATCCCCATCAAACTACCTATGACCCTCTTCACAGAACTGGAAAAAAACTCCTTAAACTTCATATGAAACCAAAAGAGAGCCTGCATAGCCAAGTCATTTCTAAGCAAAAAGAACAAAGCTGGAGGCATCACACTACCTGATTTCAGACTATACTACAAGGCTACAGTAATCAAAATAGTATGGTACTGGTACCAAAACAGAGATATAGACCAATGGAACAGAACAGAGGCCTTGGAGGCAACACCACCATCTACAACCATCTGATCTTTGACAAACCTGACAAAAATAAGCAACGGGGAAAGGATTCCCTGTTTAATAAATGGTGTTGGGAAAACTGGCTGGCCATGTGCAGAAAGCAGGAACTGGACCCCTTCCTGACACCTTACACTAAAATTAACTCCACATGGATTAAAGACTTAAATGTAAGACCTAACACCATAAAAACTCTACAAGAAAACCTAGGCAAAACCATTCAGGACATAGGCATAGGCAAGGACTAAAACACCAAAAGAAATGGCAACAAAAGCCAAAATAGACAAATGGGATTTAATTAAACTCCAGAGCTTCTGCACAGCCAAAGAAACAATCATTAGAGTGAACCAGCAACCAACAGAACGGGAAACAATTTTTGCAATCTACCCATCTGACAAAGGGCTAATATTCAGAATCTACAAAGAACTAAAAGAGATTTACAGGAAAAAAACAAACCCATTCAAAAGTGGGAAAAAGATATGAACAGGCACTTTTCAAAGGAAGACATATATAAGGGCAAGAAACATATGAAAAAATGTTCATCATCATTGGTCATTAGAGAAATGCAAATCAAAACCACATTGAGATACCACCTCACGCCAGTTAGAATGGTGATCATTAAAAAATCTGGAGACAACAGATGCTGGAGAGGATGTGGAGAAATAGGAACACTTTTACACTGTTGGTGGGAGTGTAAATTAGTTCAACCATTGTGGAAGACAGTGTGGCGATTCCTCAAGGACCTAGAAATAGAAATTCCATTTGACCCAGCAATCCCATTACTGGGTATATACCCAAAGGATTATAAATCATTCTAATATAAAGACACATGCACAAGTATGTTCATAGAGGCACTATTTACAATAGCAAAGACCTGGAACCAACCCAAATGCCCACTGATGATAGACTGGACAAGGAAAATGTGGCACATAAACACCATGGAATACTATGCAGCCATAAAAAATGATGAGTTTGTGTCCTTTGTAGGGACATGGATGAATCTGGAAACCATCATCCTCAGCAAACTGACACAAGAACAGAAAATCAAACACCACATGTTCTCACTCATAGCCAGGTATTGAACAATAAGAACACATGGACACAGGGAGGGAGCATCACACACTGGGGCCTATTGTGGGGGGCCAATGGAGGGACAGTGTTGGGGTGCGGAGGTCAGGGAGGGATAACATGGGGAGAAATGCCAGATGTAGATGACAGGGGAATGGAGGCAGTAAACCACATTGCCATGTGTGTACTATGCAACAATCTTGCATGATCTGCACATGTACCCCAGAAGCTAAAGTACAATAAAAAAATTAAATAAAATAAAATAAACTTAAGTATATGGGTATAGCAACAAAAAATGATGCTGACAAATCATTCAAAACAGAGAAATTATTACTGATTTTTTCTTTTTTAGACAGAGTCCCACTCTGTCGCCCAGGCTAGAGTGCAGTGGCGCAGTCTCAGCTCACTGCAAGATACTCCTCCGAGGTTCAAGCAATTCTCCTGCCTCGGACTTCCAAGCAGCTGGGACTACAGGCATGTGCCACCACACATGGCGCGTTTTTGTGTTTTTAGTAGAGACCGGGTTTCACCATATTGGCCAGGGGGTCTCAAACTCCTGACCTCATGATCTGCCTGCCTTGGCCCCCAAAGTGCTAGGATTATAGGAGTGAGCCACCATACCTGGCAGAGAAATTATTACTCATTTACATAATGTAGTAAGAGTTGCTTCAGGGAAGGAAAGAAAGAATAACTGGAAGAAAGGAAGACTAGTATTAGACTTATTCTCCTGCTGGAACCAACTGAAAAACTGGACAAAATACAGAAGACCACTGTCCTCATTCACTGGACAATGGGAAGCACAGGATCAAGTCCTTGAGAGAAGTGAAATGCTGGGTTAAACCCAGAGTTCTTGAATTTCTGCCTGGAAGCACTTTCCAGAACAAAAACCACATTGTGAGATTGTGAAACAGACACCAAGTAGAGAGTAGCTGTCTCACTGAATTGCAGCAGCAGACCTCAGAGTTCATTCCTGCTGAGGTGACCAGATTTTGTTGGACAAGATATTGGAATTTTAAAAGCTCTGTAAAACAGGGTCCTCAAAACACTATATGGAGGTTTCCTTCAGGTTCTTGGCTAAAAGCTAGGCTGTGCATATACGGAATGAATTTCATAATGCTCAGCAGAGAACCGCTTTTGAGAGAGTGAGTTCTGAATGGGTATACAAAAGGTTGAAAAATGCTTAGAAACATTGGCTGAGCCAGAATAGAGAGACCTCACTAAGTATCTAAAATATTCATTTGGGAGCCCAGAAGGACCATTCCTTAGGATTAAAGACCACATCCTAGAATAAGGGTTATGCTGTAAAACTAAGGACAAAACAAAAATAAGCTCACCCTTAAAAAGCCTAAAACCAAGCCTAACAGGATCAAGAAGTTCCTCCAATAAGTGCTCACCAGAACAAAATTTAACATCCTTTAAAAGAATAGTCCAAACTCCTTTCAATATATTATCCATAATGCACAGTATATAATAAAAATACTAGACATGTAAAATGACCCATAATTAACAGACTAGAGGTCAAAAAGTGACCCATAATTAACAGACTAGAGGTCAAAAAATGGAACCAAAGATAATCAAGATATTAAAATTAGCAGAGAAGAAGTTTAAAAGAACTATTAGAAATGTGTACAAGTATTTAAAGAAAAAGATAGGTATATGAGCTAACAGGTAATCTAAACAAAGAAAAATTACTTTTTTAAATAACCAAATAAAATACTCAAATCAAAAATTTTAATATTTGAAATGAAGATTTCACCATATGAGCTTAAAGCATATTAGACTATGGAGAATAAAGAGTAAATAAACTCCAAAGTAAATCAATAGAAATTGATTCTATTCCAAGAATAGAACAAACAGGAAACAAATACTTTTTTTCTAATTGCAAGAGCTTCAGTCACATTTGGAAAAATATTAAGTGGTCTAACACACATGTAATTGGAATCTATGAAGGAGAGGAGAAAAAATGATGTAGAAGTTATTTGAACAAACTATGGTTGAAAATGTCACAAATCTGGTAATAAGTCAATCTACAGATCCAAAAAGTTTGGCAAAAAATCAAGTAAGATAAATATGAAAAAGCAATTCTACCTGGATACATCATAGCCAAGTTGTTGAAACCCAAAAAGAAAAAGAAAATCTTCACACTCCGAACACTGGCACATTATGTACAGAGGAACAATGATGATGAGAAGTCACCTTTCATCAGATGCTATGGAGGGAAAAAGAAAACAGAATGACTTCTTTAAATTATTTAAAAATGTGAAGTAAGAGTCTTAAACCTGGAAAAGTAGCCTTCTTAAAAGAGGGTTAATAAGTACATTTTCATATAAACAAAACCTGAAAGAATTTGTTGCCAATTATCTACACTACAGGAAATCCTAAAGCCAAATCAAGGAGACTTCAAACTAAACAAGCTTCTCTTCAAACCAAAGAAAAATAATACAAACAGAAACTCAGATCTAAAGAACAGTGCCAGAAATGGCAAACATGTGGATAAATTTTAAAACTCTATTTTTTCTCTTTACGTTTTATAAAGCAAAAATGATAACTTACATACTAACCAGAATTTTTAATATCTGTCATAACAGAAAGACAGTATGGAAGGAAATAAAATGTATCATTGTAAGGTTCTTGCATTTTTACATAATTGTGGTAAAATATACATAACATTTACCACATTAACTATTTTTAAGTGTACAGTTCTATGACATTAAGCTTTTTTTTTTTTTTTTTTTTTTTTTGGGAGATGGAATCTCACTCTGTTACCCAGGCTGGAGTGTAATGGCACGATCTCAGCTCACCACAACTTCTACCTCCTGGGTTCCAGTGATTCTCCTGCTTCAAGCCTCCTGAGTAGCTGGGATTACGAGCATGCACCAACATGCCCAGCTAATTTTTGTATTTTTAGTAGAGACAGGGTTTCACATGTTGGCCCAGATGATCTCGAACTCCTGACCTCAGGTAATCCACCCACCTCAGCTTCCCAAAGTGCTGGGATTACAGGCGTGAGCCACCACGCCCAGTCTGACATTACATGTCTTTGTATTGTGCAGTCATCACAATCATTTATCTCTAGAAAGTTTTTCATCTTTCCAAACTCAAACTCTGTATCCAGTAAACACTAACGCCTCATTTCCTCCTTTCTACAGCCCCTGAAAACTACCATGCTTCTTCCTGTTTCTATGATACCTCATATAACTGAAATCATGCAGTACTTGTCTTTTGTGACGGGCTAATGTCACCTAGTATAATGTACTCAATGTTCATCTACGTTGTAGCATGCATTTGAATGTCCTTCCTTGTAAGGCTGAATAATATCCCATTGCATGTTTATATCACATTCTGTTTATCCGTTCATCTGGCAGTGGACACTCGTGTTGCTTTCAGCTTTTGGCTATTGTGAATAATGCTGCTACTAACACAGGTGTACAAGTATCTCTTCAAGTTCTTGCTTTCTTTTATTTTGGATACATACCCAACCATGATAAGCAATATTTCTTCATGATAAAAGGTGTGACAATGTCCTTAACAAGAGGGCTTCAAAATACGTAAAGCAAATACCTACCAGGACCAAACAGATAACAAACACATCCACAATCACAGTTGGAAATTTACTGACAGAACAAGTGAGAAGAAATTCAATAAGATATAGAATATTTGAACAAAATTACTAACCAACTTGACCAAATTGGTATCTGACACAACAAGTTAAAATAAATATTTCTTTCAACTGTACATTGTTCTTTCAACTGTACATTCTTTCAACTGTTCACCAAGATAGGCTCTATTTGATACTGTTGAAAGAGTCTCAACCCATTTCAAAATATTAAAATCTTATATATTCTCTGAACACCACAGAAATGAATTAGAAACCAGTAATAAAGATATTAAATAATATCAAATATTTCAAGCAGCACACTTCTAAATAAGCCTTAATTCAAAGAGTAAGGCACAAGGCTAATTTTAAAATACTATGAACTGAATTAATATACCCATGTAATCTAATGAAATTTGTTAGGTACATTTAAAGTAATGCTTAGAGGGACAACATATAGGTTGAAAATACTGTTTTAAAAAAGAAAGAAATTGTAAAATTAATGACCTAAGATCTTAAGAAGAAAAAAATCAAATATTAAGTAGAAGAAATGATAAAGAACAGAAATACAATAGAAGATATGCAAACTATGAAGAAAAGGAACAAAGCCAAAAATATCTTCTTCAAAAGATTAATAAAATTGAAAATCTCTAGCAAAAATAATCAAGAAAAAATGAGAAAAAGCACCAATTTTCAATTGAGAATGAAAGAGAAGCTAGTAACCCAGACACTATGAAACAGGGATGAAACTATGGTCCATAGGCCAAATCTAGTCTCCACCTGTTTCTGTACATTCTGCAAGCCAATTATGGTTTTTTACAATTTTCGTTAACTGAGAAAAACACCAAAGGAAAACAATATTGCTTGAAACAAGGAAATTGGATGAAATTTATATTTTAGGATCCACAAGTAAAGTTTTACTGAAACACAGTCATCTTCATCCATTTACATATTATCTGTTTCAGCTTTCACATGGCAACAGAGGAGTTGAAAAATTATGGCAGAGACTATATGGTTCATAAAGCTTAAAAGATGTACCCTCTGACCCTTTACAGAAAAAAGGTTTGCCAAGCCCTAATATAAACATTAAAAGAATAATGCTTTAATGTTTAAGGATATTTCCTTATCCTTTAGTGATACTACTAAAAACTTAATGTCAATAAATTTAACAATTTAGGTGAAATAAACAACTCTAATCAAACTCCACAGCTTCTGCATGGCAAAAGAAACAGTCACTAGAGTGAATCAGCAACCAACAGAATGGGAAAAATTTTTTGCAGTTTACCCATCTGACAAAGGACTGATATCCAGAATCGACAAAGAACTCAAACAGATTTACAGGAAAAAAAAAACAAGCCCATTCAAAAATGGGCAA
>CM052657.1:6456663-6487813 GCA_028533165.1 Leontopithecus rosalia | reverse complement strand
ATCTGGAGAACATCATTCTCAGCAAACTGACACAAGAACAGAAAACGAAATACCGCATATTCTCGCTCATAGGCAGGTGATGAAAAATGAGAACACATGGACACAGGGAAGGGAGTACTACATACTGGGGTCTATTGGGGGGAATGGGGAAGGACAGTGGGCAGGGGAGCTGGGGAGGGATGGCATGGGGAGAAATGCCAAATGTGGGTGAAGGGGAGGAAGGCAGCAAAACACACTGCCATGTGTGTTCCTATGCAACTATTTTGCAAGTTCTGCACATGTACCCCAACACCTAAAATGCAATAAAATAAAAATAAAAATTTACATGTAAAAAAAATAAAAATTTACATGAAAAAAAGAAATAAACATCTCTGAAAAGACACAACTACCAAAACTAAAACAAACAAACAAAAAGTCATGAATATCTTCAGCTATTGAATTTATAATTTAAAACTTTCTCTCCAAAAAAACATTTTCAGGCCCAACATGTAATGTTTCATATGTTATATTTAATTATAGATTGATCACAGACCTAAATGTGAAGGGTAAAATAAACAATAAAAATAACATCAATGATAGTTTAGGGTTGGAAAAGGGTTTTTAACCATTGAAAGCATATGTCATAAGGGATGACATTGATACATTGGACTTTATTCACATTCAAAACTTCTGTTCATCAGAAGATGCCATTAAGAGAGTGACCAGACAAGCCCCAGATGAGAGAAGACATTTGCAACACATATCACTGGCAAAGCGTTCACATCTAAAATGCAGAAAGAACTCCTACAAACCAGTAAGGAAACAATTTGTTTTAATTAACCAAAGAATTTGTCACTCTGAAAAAAAAAGAGGAAAAGCCAATAAACCCATGAAAATTGCTCACTAGCATTATCTATCAGGTAAACGCAAATTAAAACCACAGGGATAGACATCTGTTGTTTGCAGTTTACATATATCCCTTGTCCTTCTGGGAGTATGAAATTTCCTTTACAAAACCACCTCCTCTCCATTCTCAGCTGTGTAGCTTGGGTGCAACTCAACCTTAACACTAGGGATTGAATTTGATTGACCCAAACTGATTAACATATTCACTTCCCAGGCTAACATGTTTGGTATAAAATGAAACTCAGAGCCAGTGAAACATAAAAATACATTGTTGCAGCTTCAGGTAAAGTAAAACCTCTTCTCTAGTCAACTGGAAATACTAGAAGAAACTTTTTCTTTTTTCCTCTCTATGACAGAAAGTAACAATTTGTGATCTAAAACTATTATGATAAAAAAAAAAAAAAGAAGATCCTAGAGCTTCAAGAAAGCAGAGGGCACGGCTCACGCCTGTAATCCCAGCACTTTGGGAGGCCGAGGCGGGTGGATCACGAGGTCAACAGATCGAGACCATCCTGGTCAACATGGTGAAACCCCGTCTCTAATAAAAATACAAAAAATTAGCTGGGCATGGTGGCGCGTGCCTGTAATCCCAGCTACTCGAGGCTGAGGCAGGAGAATTGCCTGGACCCAGGAGGCGGAGATTGCGGTGAGCAGAGATCGCACCATAGCACTCCAGCCTGGGTAAACAAGAGCGAAACTCTTGTCTCAAAAAAAAAAAAAAAAAGAAAGAAAGAAAGCAGAGGGCAGAGCAGAGCAGATGCTGAAAGCAGGTGGAATGGGAGATAAGGAGAACTTTTCCTTGTTGCCACTATTAAGTAGATCAGGCCAGGCCTGGTGGCTCACCCCTGTAATCCCAGCACTTTGGGAAGCCAAGGCAAGCAGATCAACTGAGGTCATGAGGGAGACCAACGTGGCCAGCATGGCCTCTACTAAAAATACAAAAATTAGCCAGGCATGGTTGTGGGCACCTGTAATCCCAGCTACTCAGGAGACTGAAGCAGGAGAATTGCTTGAGCCTGGGAGGCGGAGGTCACAGTGAGCTGAGATTATGCCACTGTACTCCAGCCTAGGCAACAGAGCGAGACTCCCTCTCAAAAAAAAGAAAAAAGAAAAAAGAAAAGGTGGACCAAATCTCACCAGCAGGCAGCGCAAGTCAAAACCACAATGCATACCACCTCACTCCTGGAAGAATGCCCATAATAAAAAATGTAGAAACAGTTGATGTTAGCATGGATGCGGTGATCGGAGAACACTTCTACACTGCCAGTGGCAATGGGAACTAGTACAGCCGCTGTGGAAAACAGTGTGCAGATTCTTTTTTTTTATTTTTTGAGACCGAGTTTTGCTCTTGTTACCCAGGCTGGAGTGCAATGGCGCGATCTCGGCTCACCGCAACCTCCGCCTCCTGGGTTCAGGCAATTCTCCTGCCTCAGCCTCCCGAGTAGCTGGGATTACAGGCACGCGCCACCGTGCCCAGCTAATTTTGTGTATTTTTAGTAGAGACAGGGTTTCACCATGTTGACCAGGATGGTCTCGATCTCTTGACCTCGTGATCCACCCGCCTCGGCCTCCCAAAGTGCTGGGATTACAGGCATGAGCCACCGCGCCTGGCCGCAGATTCTTAACTAAAAGTAGAACCACAATTTGCTCCACCAATCTCACTACTGGGTATCTACCCAGGGGAAGAGAAGTCATAATATGAAAAAGATACACACGCATGTTTATAGCAGCACAGTTTGCAATTGCAAAATCATGGAACCAACCCAAATGCCCATCAATCAATAAGTGAATAAAGAAACTGTGGTATATATATGATGGAACACTACTGAGCCATAAAAAGGAATCAGTTAGCAGCATTTGCAGTGATCTGGATGAAACCGGAGACCATTCTTCTAAGTGAAGAAACTCAGGAATGGAAAACCAAATGCCATATGTTCCTACTGATACGTGGAGCTAAGCTATGAGAATGCAAAGCCACAAGACTTTGGGGACTTGGGAGGAAGGGTGGGAAGGGGGTGAAGGATAAAAGACTACAATAGGGTATAGTGTAACTGCTCAGGTGACGGGTGCACCAAAATCTCACAAAGCACCACTAAAATACCTACTCATGTAACCCACTACCACCTGTACCCCAATAACCTATGGAAAAACAAGTAAACAATCACCTGAAGCTACTTGTACCCCTCATCTTTTCTGATATGTCAACCAATAAATGTTATTACATCAGCCATTTTGAGTTGCATTTCCATGGCTCTCTATATAGCCCTAATTGTGATACTGTTACAGATTTTAGCACATCCTCCTCTACCAGAGCACGTTAGGTGTACAACATTTATGATATCTACACTTCAAAATACTAAGATAGGTATTATGACCTCCATTGTACAGATGAGTAAACCAAGACACAGAGAGGCTGAGTGGTCAGAAATGGACATTCAAAACATGCAGCTGGGTCTTACTCCATGAGCCTTTAATTCGAGAAAGGCCTTGTCAACCAATCAGCAGAAAAGACATCAGCATTTGAGCTGCCTAAGCATGGACTTGGGGCCATTAACAGTCATATCATTTCTTTCAATATAGTGTCTAGGAAACACTTAATAGTATTTTATTATAATTTCAAGGTAAACAGCAAAGAATGAAAAGTTTATCTTTAAAAAGAAAAAGGACTTGGTAGATATTCTAAGGATGTCCATTATTTTCCTTCCGTTAAAACTTTTTAAGATGAAAGCAGCCCAGGGGAAGAAGCAGACTAGAGCTGTTGTCCTGCTTTTATGGCTCGAGGAGAGGCATGATCTACCCCACGATCCACTTAATATAAAGGGTGCAGACAGCGGAGATATACATCACAGGCTTCTCCTGGCTGTCCTAACTGCAGGATAGGAGGACAAGAATCCCGTGGCCCCGGCACTTCCGTGTCACTTGTCCCCTTTTACCTGCAGGTCTCTCACAAGCCTCCTCAGAGTACTGTCCTTTAATGACCCTGTCACTTCTCAATGGGAGGTGTTCAGTAGCGGCCTAGGGAAAATTACTTTAATGCTCCTTTTGTTACAAGCGGACAGGGAAAAAGGAAAGATCAGCTTTTCCTTAAAAATTCTGACAACAGCAAGGGAAGCAGGCTCTAGTGGGTTAATTAAAACAGGAAGTTAAACAATACAGTGTCTTTCACTGCAGAGTTTTCCCAAGTAGCAGATTGGCACTACCGAGATCTTTTTAAATATTAATAACTTTTATTTCCAAATTATAAAAACAGTAATTTTTATTATCAAAAAAATTGAAAATAAACCAGCCATAAAAACCAAAAAGCATAAAACCCTATAATAGCTCTATTCAAAAATCAGTACTGTTTTCTCTATTTATATATATGTAATATACAGATATTATGTAATACAGATTTATATGTAATATCTAGAAAAATCTACATATTTATATGTATAAATATAAATATAATCGATATATTTTATTTATATATTTATAAATATCTAGAGTAGATATTTATATATCTATATACATGGATTATATATTATAAATTATATATATACAGTTTTCCTTGCTTTTTCACCAAAAAAAAAAAATGAAAATTATACAGCTTTACGTGCTCTTCACATTGCTTAGCACCTTTCATTTTAGTAACCTTTTACATGGTATTAATAAAATGTAGGTTGTCCATTACACATATTTTATGATAAAATGCAAACAATCTTGTTTTCTTGGACATTCATAGTATTTTCCAATTTTAAGCCTACCATGTTGAACATTTTATTTCTACTCTTGCCAGATTATTTCCATTGGATAAATGCCTAGAAATAAGATTTCTGGGCCAAAAAATATACATTTTTAGGCTTTGGTATGTATTACTATTTACTCTCCTGAAAAATTATACAAATTCACATTTATAAACTCAGTCTTGAAGTCTTATCCAGTAATTTATCTAGCCACTTACTGCTATAAATAACCCTTTTCCATCAAGGGTCCTCTGGAGCTTGCCTTAATTCTTAACAGAAACAGTCAGGGTGGATGTTTATAAATCCTTTCTTCATTGATGAACTTGACTATCAGAACCCACATACACCAGAAAATGTCTCTATATTCTATGCTCGTCTCTTCCTCCAGGAAGGGGAAACCCATATTTATTAAACGCCTACAAGTATAAAACGTGTCTAGAACATGAGAGATCCCCAATAAATATTTATGAATGAACAGACAACAGCTGGGATTTAACCCAGATCTATCCTACTCCAAGGCCATCACTGTAGACATGTCATGGGATTCCTGCCTAACTGGGACTGAGTTCATGTTCTGGAAATGGCCTGTCATGCACAGAGGGAGGCCCACATCTAACTGGGCCAACCAAATCATTCCCTGGGAATTTGAACTGCAGGAGCTGGACTGTGTCAATTTCAGGAATCTGCAAAGGTCCGCCAAGTCCTGCTGCTGAGATCTCCAACAGCTTTCTTTCAGTTCTATGAAATATCCTGGAATTTTTCACAATTATTTTTTTTTGGCTTAAACTAGCCTGCATCTGTTTCTATTACTTGCAACCAATGTACCTGAAGTATTATCAAGAACCTAGACTTTTATCTTAGTTCATGTAACTGCAGTTGATAGCAAGGCCTTGTGAAAAGAAAATTAACTCCTCTCATGAAACATCGGAGCCTCTGTTATGCAGACCTACCTCAGAAATAGGAACCAGTTGCTTGTGGCAGACTGCTAATAGCAAGGTTCCAGATGTCTTGTTACCAGAAATTCCATGAAAACGTGGGCATAAATTCCAGACATCCCAGAGGACTGCGCCTTCATTGTTCTTTTCCCATATGTTACAGAAAACCAGTCTGTGTAGCTCTGGATGTGTGGAAAGCTGCAGCAGTGGCTCAATGAATTTTCCTATCGTAGAACCTGGAGAAAGTTAAACTATTTATTTGAAACACTGTAGGTAGAGCTCACACCTTCTGGAAGGTAATTATGAGAACTAGATGTCCTTGAATAAACCTGCCAAAAGTGAAAAGCCTTGGGCTACTACTCCTTTTTAATGTTTTATGATTTTTTTAATGGCTGCAGGTTTATAGATAATGTAGTTGAAAGCACTGGAAACTAGGGAGAAAGATCATTTAGACAAAAAAAAAACCCGACTATCTCATACAGGTTCTTTCTTCAAAACATTTTTTGGATATGTCCTTTTCTTTCTTTTCCATTAGCATTTCCCAAGTCCAGCCTGTATCCCTTGCTCCCCAAATTAAGGTTCCAGTTTCTGCTCTCTAGTGCCTTCGCTCTCCAAGCCCATCATTCACAATTGTGCCAGGCCAAACATTCAAAATACTGATTTTTCAAGCCTCTCTCCTGTTCAGAAATCTACCAGTGGGAGCCTAGTATACAGTGGGAAATACCTAGGCTTTGGAGCCAAGAACAAGAGTTTAAATCCTGCTCTGCCAATCACCAGCTATTTGAATGCACATAAATAATTTAACATCTCTGAACTTCAGTGTATTCATCTGTAAAATGGGGATTATAAATACCTTGAAGATTGTTATAAATAAATTATATTATTTGCAAAGTGCCTGGCTTTCCGGGAACACTCAAGAAATGTCGTATCACTTTTTCCTCCCTATTAAGCTTAAAATCTTACAGAACTATGCAGCACCTCTTCTTCCTGGCCCCACAAGGCTCTCCATATCCTGGCTTCACCCTCCACGTCCACCCATGTGTTCTCCCGAATGAGTTCTGTGCATGAATTTACAATTAGGCTTCATCCTGGCTTTGCCCCCATTCCCACTTCTCTCCCTTTGTGTATGTTCTACATGCACTCCCCCTACTCACATTGGACTTGCTCCTGTTCATGCTGCAAATCCTATAAAATCCAGCTCAAGTCCCTCCCTCTCCAGGCTCCTTAGTCACAAAAATTTCACCATTTCCTAAATTATACAGTAGATGCAAATTTCCCAGGACACAAACTCAGATGTCTAGAAATGTAACTTTCTTTTTTTTTTTTAATTGAATGTGATTTCTAGCTCGAGACCCCATCTAGACGTAGTAACTTAATCTTAGTCACGTTAGGGTTTTCTTGTTCAGATCGAAGTTTTCTCTATCAGTTCTGCATTTTTAGTTTCCTCTTCTTCCAATGATTACGTCTAAATCCCAGGGAAGCTTAGAGAATATTTAGGTCTAGGTATGACCTTGGCACTGTCCACTCTCCCTGCTGACACCTGCTGAGATGGGCATCCTCCTGGTGTTTTCGTTATTTGTCCCCTCCAAACGTCATGTTGAAATGTGATTCCCAGTGATGGAGTGGGACCTGGCACGTGGTGACTGAATCATGGGGACAGACCCTTCATGAATAGCTTAGCACCATCATTTGGGTGATAAGTGAGTTCTTGCTCAGTTAGTTTGCAGGAGGTCGGGTTGTTTAAAAGAGTCTGGGACCTCGTTCTCTTCTCTCCAACTTGGTCCCACTCTCGCCATGTGATGTGCCTGCTCTGGCTTAACCTTCTGCCATGAGCAAAAGCTCCCTGAGGCCCTCCCCAGAAGCTGAGCAGATATCAACATCATACATCCTGTACAGCCTGCAGAACTGTGAGCTAATTTAATGTATTTTCTTTATGAATGACCCAGTCTCAGGTATTTCTTCATAGCAATGCAAAAATGGACTGCCACACCCCCACTGACCGATCAGCAGCTGCTTCCCCACCTACATCTGCTTTGAGGCTTTGGTCCCATGTAGTCTGTTTCTACAGACTTACCCAGCATCTTCTGCTACATTCTGTTTTTAAGCCTGGTCAGGAATGCTGGAAAATACCTCTCTAGGGTGGCAGAAAACTCAGTGAGGCTATTTCAGGCCCTTTGTCTAGACACTCCACACGGTCATCTCCTCGCTAATGTCTTCTAACTC
This sequence comes from Leontopithecus rosalia, assembly GCA_028533165.1. NCBI lineage: Eukaryota > Metazoa > Chordata > Mammalia > Primates > Cebidae > Leontopithecus > Leontopithecus rosalia. The sequence goes on along the minus strand of CM052657.1, from coordinate 6,480,048 downwards.
TGCTAAGATTGATGATTTCCCAAGACTCCAAACAGGGAAGCAGGACCCAGCTCCCCTCTGTTCTCAGATTCTCCAGTCTATCTGGTAACTCTGTTGTCCTCACCAGGTGAGGTTCAGTTCAGGGTATATGACTCCCTGTCAGATACCCATACAAGTTTCTAACTCTATTGCATTCTCATCAATTATTCTGTCTTTTCTCAAGAAGAATGCATCTCTTCTCATTTGCAAAAACTGACTCTGACAGATTCTTAGTCTTGTAATTCCAAGTTCTAAGTCTGAGTCCTTTGGGGTTTTGACTTTTGACATTGAAAAAAAAATTTGCTTTTATCTACTGACTCTACCACGAGTTTAAAAAATCTTCTATGGACACAAAAGCCGAATATTGCCATATCTCTTCCCTAGCTGCCACCTAAAACGAATGGACAGGTTACAGTACAGAGAGAAATAACAGAAACAAAAATTCACACAAAATAAGTGAAAGACTTAAGAAAAAGAAGGATCAGGAACAAAAAGAACGGTGGTTTATATTAAATATTATCCCTCCCACATTTAACTGGAGCCCTCTCCTCCCCATTTCACTTATTTCCTTCTTTGCCTGCCTAATTTCCATAAACCATTTAGTTCTCTGTCTGGAGATCACTTTTTTGAAATGTTTTCCTCCTGCCCTGCCCATTTTTATTTCAATCCCAAAATTAGATAAAGTAGTCATTCTATGTGTTCCCAGGCAGAATTCTAAGATGACCACCAATGACCCTCTCCCATGTATATTTCCCTCCCCATATGATGGGACACCACTCCTATGATTATATTACGTGGCAAAAGGGATATCGTCAAGGTAATTACAGTTACTTTTCAGTTGACTTGGAGTTAACAGAAGAGAAATTATATATGTGGGCCTGGTCTAATCACACGAACCCTTTAAAAGCAAAGTTTTCTCTACCTGGTTGCAGAAGAGAAAGTTAAAAACTTGAGGCATGAAGGCAGTTTGATGGGCTATTTCTGTATGGATGACGCATGGAGACACGTGGAAAGGACCTTATACAGGCCTCCAGGAATCAAAGAAAATTACACCCAACAGCCAGCAAGAAAATGTAGACCTCAATTCTACTACAACCTCAAGGAAATAAATTCTTCCAGCAACCAGCGAGCTTTGGAAGACAATCTCAAGCCCCAGATGAGATGCAGTCTGGCTGGCATGTTGATTTCAGCCCTGTGAGACCATGAGCAGAAAATATAGAGATGCCATGTCCAGACATCAGACCTATAGAAACTATGAGATAATAAATTTGTGTTGTTTTAAGCCACTAAATTTGTGGTAATCTGTCACACAGTAATATAAAGTTAATACTGTATGTAATCTCATAGTACCTGTGGTTAACTCTGTTACCAAACTGTATCATGATTACCATTCACTTTGTATTTCCCCCCAAAAGACTGAGAGTCTTGAGAGAGTAGTCTGTACCTGGCCCACATTTACATTAATATTATTTGAGTTAAAGTGTGGATTAAATGAGCAATTATTATAAAAACACTCAGAAGAATGTGTAGCACACGTTTTAACTGTGATTATTGTTGCTGCTTAACAGTACCTAAAACTGTGGGTAAGACCTAGTATAAGCACAACAAATGTTGGTTGAATGACTGGATGACCACATGCACCTCAAGTGAACTTCCATGGCATTTATAGTCAATGTCATAGAACTTTATTGGTACAGATTGGATTCAGAAAGCAGAAGATAAGCAGAAGAAAATGGGCTGCTATTCCATGAAAAGGGATGATAAAAATGAAATAAAGATGAGTTAATAAACCTGAATAACAGACAGCTGGCAGATCAATTTGGCTAGAAAAGTGGGTTCCTACAAAGGGAAAGACTGAGTTGGGAAGATGTTTGGTCATATCCTGGAAAACACCGAAAAACACTGAAGTCTAGATAATTTCACTTAGGAAATGGGGAGCCAAAGATAGCTAACAAAGAATATTGACATTGTAAACATAATGTTTTAGGGAAAATATGATACCGTAATCTTTAGAATAGATTGGAGAAGGCAGATTTTGGAGGAAGAGAAACAGTTAAGGGGCCTTCACAGTGGTAAAGTATTAGAGCCTACATTTTTATGAGGACCAGGGACATAAAGAATGCCCAAGGAGGACTAATTTTAAAAAGCATTATTACAGAATGAACTCATGCCCCATCCTACCAAGCAAGTAACGGTCAAAAATATAAATTAAAGTCAACAGCATGCTGTCCTCCAAAGGCATGAATTGACAGAAAAGTCATCTTTTTCAGTTTTTAGATTATTGAAGCAAATTGTTGTAAGAATGAATCCACATATAATTGGACTATCCCAGAAACCATATCCTTTCAATAACAATGCAGGGAGGAGAGGTTGCTAAGTTGATGGTTGATGATGCTTCCTATATTAGGGCAGGATGCTGTTAACAGACTCATTCCATTGCGTGCACACCTGGGATAGTATTACCTCTTCAGAATAATCTATGCCAGCCTCAGCTAGCTTCTCCCAGAAATATTAGTTCTTCAGATCAAGGTGAGAATCCTGGGAACAGAGCGATCCTTTCTTGCCTAGGTAGAGAATGTATATGGACATACATTGGCACTCTGTTCCATATTCCATTTCGAACCTGAAACAGAAACATCCCGACATACACTCTGCATCCTGACTCCAATCATCCCTTGAACACTGAAGCAACCTCAGTGGGTGCTTCATTTGGAAAGCTGAGGCCAGCTTTGTGTCCTTTCCGTCCTTGACTACTTCCCCAAATTGCCAACCATCCAATCATTTATGCCTTCTTACTGTTTCATTCTCACACTGGTCTGTGCTATCTTCACTCCAGGCTTCGTCCAGTCTCCCTCCTCCTAATCCTCTCTCCTGTATTCCACGATATTCTCAGCCTCTTCACAGACTATTCACTCTCCATTGTTCCTCAGCCGAAGCCTTTGTTGTCCACAGAAGCACAGTTGCTTCAATAGTCTACCACACCTCAGCTGTCGGCCATGGCACTCCCTGAAACTTTTCCTCCATTGCACTCCTGAACATCAGCATTTCTAATTTCTCCTGCACCTGACCTTTGACTTTGTGAGGACATCCAGGCCATTTAACCTTCACTTTCTCCCAAACGCTCAGCTCCACATCCTTCCCTACCCACCTTAGACACTGGTTTCCAATATTTAAACTACTCTTTGGCTAATACTTGATATAATCTCATTTCTTTATTCTCTCACTGTACCTACCCATTAAATCTTTTATCCTGAAACAATCCAGTGCTAGACTTTTGTGTTGAAAAGCAGAAGAATCATTCCAACCACAGGAGGGTGCTTAGGGCTACTAGGTAATACTGTTTCTTCTACAGTTAGCTCTCACTTTCTTTTTTTTTTCTTTTTTTTTTTTTTTTTTTTTGAGACGGAGTTTTCCTCTTGTTACCCAGGCTGAAGTGCAATGGTGCGATGTCGGCTCACCACAACCTCCGCCTCCTGGGTTCAAGCAATTCTCCTGCTTCAGGTTCCTGAGTAGCTGGGATTACAGGCACGCATCACCATGCCCAGCTAATTTTTTTGTATTTTTAGTAGAGACAGGGTTTCACCATGTTGACCAGGATGGTCTCGATCTCTTGACCTCGTGATCCACCTGCCTCAGCCTCCCAAAGCTCTCACTTTCTATTCCAAAACCCGCTACACTAGAATTTATAGTTACATATTTCTACTGGTCTATTTCTCAATTATCTTTTGAGTCTATGATGAGTAGAAACTGATTTTTGGCTCTGTAGCCTCAGAGCCTCCCATCCCCAGTTCTTAGTTATCACCAAAATCATTTTGCCTCAATGAATTACAAACTTTTTAAGGCTTTTTTACTTCTGAGGCTTCCTAACTATGAGGTATTGTCTTTAGGCACTTCCTTTGCCCAGACTTGGAATTCTTTTCTCTAATCCTATTTCTACATTCAGAAAAGGTCCTGCTTGCAGTAAAGTCACTACAAATGCCCAGAAATTTCAGACATTCCTGCCAGTTGGAGTTTCTGTCCACATGATGGTTGAGAGAATCAAATGAGACATGCAGGAAAATAGAAGTATACTCCTTATAAAGACTGCATTCATTTTCACCATCATAAATGCTGCCACAAATTCCAAGAATGTCAGAATCAAACTGTCTAGAGATGATCCTTTTCTTATTTGCTTCTGTCTGATAAAAGCATTAAGGTTTTAAGTACTAATGCTGGGAGTGTATATTAAATTGTCTGTTGATAAATAAGCTAAATGAAACTTCAATGTTTGTTTAGAGAGAAAATGTAAAATCTAAAGACCCACTATTTACAATTCCATTCACTGGAAGATAGGGTAGTTTTATGAAACAAACAAAACTCAACTTAACAGTCAAAAAGATGGGTTTTAGTCCTAACTGGGACTATGGACAATCTACTTAATCTCTCTGTAGTTGAATTTCCCTTATTTCAGGGGTGATATTCAAAAACTTACTAGTATGGCAAACATGCTGATCAGCTGGAACCAATACTGGCTATAATGCTGCAGCAGGGTCGTGGCAGCTCCCTGCTATGCCAGGCATTAATTGGTTGGTTGTTCAGTCCTGGGGAGATCCTTGCAAGTCAGAAAGAAGGGAAGAGAGAAGAATGGGAATGCTTGAGGGGTTCCAGGCAGTGACTATTTACCAAAGATTCTAAAGTATTATAATGTTTTAATAAAAACATTATTAAATTAAACATTATTAAATAAAACATTTTAATAAAAAAAATAGAGCTGGGGTCAGCGCAAAATGGTAGAATAGAAAGCTCCACCAATCCCCACAAGGATACCAATTTAACAACTATCTACACACATAAAAAGCACCTTCATAAGAACCATAAATCAGGTGAGCACTCCCAGTACCTGGTTTTCACTTTGTATCACTGAAAGAGGCACTGAAGAGGTAGGAAGAACAGTCTTGAATCACCAAAACCACCCCTCCCCATACACCCACAGCAGCAGTGTGGTACAGAGAGTATTTCTGTGCCCTGGGGAAGAGAGGAAAGAAATTGTAAGGCATTGAACTCAGTGCAGCCCTGTTGCAGAAGGAAACAAAACCATACCAAACTCACTGATGCCCACCCACAGAGGAGGCATTTGAACCAGACCTAGCCAGAGGAAAACTGCCAGTCTCAGGAATTTGAACTTAAATTCCTACAAGTAATTTAAAGTGTTCTGGGCCTCTAAATAAACTTGAAATGTAGTCCACGCCACAAGGACTGCAAATCCAAAGTGAGTCACACTGGTAAACTGGGCTCACTGCCAGTGGACTGTGTCGGCATGCAAATTCCTGAGACACAGCCAGAGTGGCTAAGAGAATGCCGACCCCTACTCTAACCCCAGGCTACACAGTCTAGGACCCCAAAGAAGAGGCCTCTTCCCTCTGCTTGAGGAGAGGAGAGGAGAGGGAAGAATGGGAAGGTCTTTGTCTTGCTTCTGGGATCCCAGCTCAGCCACAGCAGTATAGTGCCCCAGTCGGAGTGCCGAGGCCCCTGTTTCAAGCCCTAGTTCCCAGACAAACTTTCTAGACTCACAATGGGCCTGAAGGGAACCCACTGCCTTGAAGAAAAGGACCCAGTCCTGGTAAGATTCATTACCTGGGAAGAGAAAAACCCTTGAGCCCTGAATAACCAGCAGTGATTCCCAGGTACTATTGTTGTGGGCCTTGGTTAAAACTCTGGGACTTGTTGGCTTCAGGTATCAGCTGGGCCACAGGGAGGTAGAGTCTTTATCAGTGTTATAGTTTTTCTTTATTTTTGCTTGTTTATTTATAAAAAGTGTCAAGTTGTTACTGGCTTAAAATAATGGGTTATAAGATACTATTCACAAGCTTCATGGTACCCTCAAACCAAAAAGCAGAAATGTACACACAAAAAATAGGAAACAATAAAGTAAATCACATTATCAGAGAAAATTATCTTTACTAAAAGGGAAGGCGGGAGGGAGGGAGCGGGGGAGGCAGGGAAGGGCAAGGTGAGAGAGAGAGAGAGAAACAGAAAGAAAGAAAGAAAAAGGAAAGGAAAGGAAAGGAAAAATGACTAGCAAAATGGCAGGAGTAAGTCCTTACTTGCCAATAACAACACTGAATGTAAATGAATTAAACTCTCCAATCCAAAAGAGGAGTGGCTAAATTGAAACAAACAAACAAACAAGACCCAATGACGTGTTGACTACCAGAAATACACTGCATCTATAATGACATAAATAAAACGAAAATAAAGCATTGGAAAAAGATAATCCAGGCCAATACAAACCACAAAAGGGCAGCAGTAGCTACGCTTATATCAGACAAAATAGATTTCAAGACAAAAACCATGAGAAGAGACAAAGATGGTCACTATATATTGACAATGAGGTCAATTTAGCAAAAGAATATAACAATTGTAAATACCTGTGCACTCAACACTGGAGTACTGAGACATACAGAGCAAACGTTACTACAGCTGAAGAGAAAGACACCAATACGATAATAGCCAGAGACTTCAATATTTCATTTTCAGAATTGGACAGATCTCCCAGAAAGGAAATCAACCAAAAAAATTAGATTTAATCTGCTCTAGAGACCAAATAAATCTTCTATTTACAGAACTTCCACCCTCACATTCTTCTCAGCACCACATGGATTATTCTAAGGACAGGCCACGTGTTAGGTTAGAAAACAAGTCTCAAAACATTCAAAGAATTGAAGTCATATCAAGCATTTTCTCTCACCACAATGGAATAAAACTGAAAATCAGTAACAGGAATTTTGACAACTACAGAAATACATGGAAATTAAACAATACGCTGTTGAATGACCAATGGGTCCATGACGAAATTAAGAAAACTGAAACATTTCTTGAAACAAATAATGGGAACACGACATATCAAAACCTATGCGATACAGAAAAAGCATTACCAGAAAGGAAGCTTATAGCTGTCAGTGTCTACATCAAGAAGAAAAACTTCAAATAAACAACTTGAGGGTGGATCTAAAGAACCAAGAAGAGGCCAGGCGCGGTGGCTCAAGCCTGTAATCCCAGCACTTTGGGAGGCCGAGGCGGGTGGATCACGAGGTCAAGAGATCGAGACCATCCTGGTCAACATGGTGAAACCCCGTCTCTACTAAAAATACAAAAAATTAGCTGGGCATGGTGGCGCGTGCCTGTAATCCCAGCTACTCGGGAGGCTGAGGCAGGAGAACTGCCTGAACCCAGGAGGCGGAGGTTGCGGTGAGCCGAGATCGCGCCATTGCACTCCAGCCTGGGTAACGAGCAAAACTCCGTCTCAAAAAAAAAAAAAAAAGAACCAAGAAGAGCAATCCAAACTCAAAATTTTTGCAAGAAAGGAAATAAGATCAGAGCAGAAATAAGTGAAATTAAAATGATGAAAAAAAATGCAAAGGATCAAGGCAATAAAAGGGTTTTTTTTTAAATTAAACAAAATTGACAAACCTTTAGTGAAACTAAGAAAAGAAGAGAGAAGATCCAAGGAAATAAAGCCAGAGATGAAAGAGGAGACATTACAACTGATACCACAGAAATTCAAAGGCTCTTTAGTGGTTACTATGAGCAACAATATGCCAACAAATTGGAAAATCTAGAAGAGATGGTCAAATTTAGACACATACAATCTATCAAGATTGACCCAGGAAGAAATCCAAAACCTGAACAGACCAATAACAGTTAATGAAATTAAATCCATAATAAAAAGTATCCCAGTAAAGAAAAGCCCAGGACCTGATGGCCTCACTGATGAATTCTACCAAGTCTTTAAAGAAGAACTAACACGAATCCTACTCAAACTATTCCAAGAAATTAAAAAGGAGAAAATACTTCCAAACTCATCCTATGAAGTATTACCCTGTTACAAAAACAAAGCCACTGAAAAAAAAAGAACACTAACAGCCAATGTCTCTGACAAATATTGATGCAAAAATCCTCAACAAAATGCTAGCAAAATGAATTTAACAATACATAAAAAGGTTATTCATCATGTCCCAGCAGGATTTATGCCAAGAATCCAAGAATGGTTCAATATACATAAAGCAATCAATGTGACACATCACATCAACAGAACAAAGGACAAAAACCATATGATTATTTCAATCAATGCTGAAAAGGGATTTGATAAAATGCAACTTGTCTTCATAATAAAAACTCTCAGAAACCTGGATATAGGAGAAATATACCTCAACATAATCAAGGCTATATATGACAGATCCACAGCTAGTATCATATTGAATGGGGGGAAACTGAAAACCTTTCTTCTGGCATCTGGAACATGACAAGGATGCTCACTTTCACCACTGCTATTCAACATAGTCCTGGCTAGCGCAATCAGACAAGAGAAAGACATAAAGGGCATCACATTGGAAATGAATTCAAATTATCCTTGTTTGCAAATGACATGTTCTTCCATTTGGAAGAACCTAAAGACTCCTCCAGAAAACTATTAGAACTGACAAACAAATTCAGTAAAGCTACAGGATAAAAAACACACAAAAATCAGTAGCATTTCTATATACGTAAGTGAATAATCTGAAAAATAAATTTTGAAAAAGTGATCCCACGTACTATAGCCACAAAATTAAATAGCTAGGAATTAACAAATGAAGTAGGAAACCACTATAATGAAAACCAGACAACACTGATAAAATAAATGGAAGGGGATACAAAAAATGGGAAGATACCAGTTTATGAATCAAAAGAATCAATACTGTAAAAATGTCCATACTACCCAAAGCAATCTACAGATTCAATGCAATCCCCATCAACATACCAATGGCATTCATCACATAAATAGAAAAAATAGGCCTAAAATGTGTATGAAACCACCAGAGAACCAAAAACTAGAAGAATCACATTACCTAACTTCACATTATACTACAGAGTGATAACCAAAACTGCACGGTACTGGCAGAAAAACAGACATGTAGACCAATAGGACAGAACACAGAAGCCAGAAACAAACCCACACACCTGGGAGAAGATAGTTTCTTCAATAAATGATACCGGGAATACTGGATATCCATATACAGAAGAATGAAACTAGACCCCCCCATATATAAAAATCAAATCAAAATGGATTAAAGACTTAAATCGAAGACCTCAAACTATGAAACTACTGCAAGAAAACATTGGGGACACTCTCTAAGACACTGGTCTAGGCAAAAATTTTATGAGCAATACCCCACAAACACAGGCAACCAAAGAAAAAATGGACAAATGGGATCTGATGAAGAAAAAAGGCTTTTGCACAGCAAAGAAAACTATCAACAAAGTAAAGACAATCCACACAATGGTAGAAGATGTTGACAAACTACCCATCTGACAAGGGATTAATCCAGATCACATAGGGAGCTCAAACAATGCTGTAGAAAACAATCGAATAGTCTGATTTTAAAATGGGCAAACGATTTGAATAGACATTTCTCAAAAGAAGACATACAAATGGCAAACAGGTGTATGAAAAGGTGCTCAACATCATTTCTCAACCGCCAGAGAAATGTGATTCAAAACTGCAATGAGTTATCATCTCACCGCAGTTAAAATGGCTTATCTCCAAAAGATAGGCAGTAACAAATGCTGATCCGAATGTGGAGAAAAGGGAACCCACACACGCTGCTGGTGAGAATGTACATTAGTACGGCTACTGAATTAAGGTTCTCCAGAGGGACAGAATAGAAGAATAAATATATATGTGGTTCTTGAGAGAGAAAGAACTAATAGGAACATATATCACAACTACTATGGAGAACAGTATGGAAGTTCCTCAAAAACAAAAAGTTACCATATGATCCGGTGACCCCAATGCAAGGTACATACCTAAAAAGAAAGGAAATCGGTATATTGAAGAGATATCTGCACTGCCATGCTTTGCTGCAGCACTAGTAATAGGCTAGGTTTGGAAGCAACCTAGAGGTTCATCAGCAGATGAAGGGATAAAGAAAATGTGGTACTTATACAATATGAACTACAATTCGGTCACACAAAAGTGAGATCCTGTCATTGGCAACAACATGCTTGGAACTGGTGCTCATTATGTTAAGGGAAATAAGCCAGGCACAGAAAGAGGAACATCGTAGATCTCACTTGTGGGATCTAAAAATCAAAATAATTGAACTTATGGAAATTGAATAGAAGGATTATCAGAGGATGGAAAGGGCGGCGTGAGGCAGGGGAAGTGGAGATGGTTATTGGGTACTAAAAAAATAGAATAAATAAGGCCTAGCATTTACCACCACAATAGGGGGACTATAATAACTAAATTGCAAATTTTAATAACTAAAGGAGTATAATTGAATTGTTCGTAAGTAACACAAAGGATAAATGCTTGAGGGGATGAATACCCCATTTTACCTGATGTGATTATTATGCATTGTATGCCTGTATCAAAACTTCTCAAGTACCCCATAAATATAGGCACCTTAGACCCACAAAAAATAAAAGTACAGCCACATTGGTGGATACTTGCTGAATATCATCCCTGCTTTGATACTTCCTAATCTTGGAACACTGAATAAGTACCTTAGCTTCCTGAGAGTATCTGAGGTGGGAAATGGAAACCCTGAAAGTTCTCTCCAAGGTTGTCTTGAGGCTTCAATGGGATTATGTGTATGTGAAAAAGAGGCTATTCCTGCTAAGGCACAATAGGTTTTTGATAAATGGTAGCTGAATGAATGAGTGAAGAGAAAAATATTTGTTCTCCCTTCCTCACAAAACTTTTAGGAATAATAATTGAAATACTGAATGTGAAAATTGCTTTATGTGAACCCGACAGGTCTGTGGGTCATAGTTATTAGTTGCTGTATCCCCTGGTAACACATTTCTGCTTCCAGTAACGGTTTATGATTATTCATTGAGACCCTCACCAATAAACCTGGACCCCAAACTTTTGAAAACCTGACGATGCCCCCCAGGCCAGATTTCTAAGCTTCCAAGTGCCCTCGATCCACTTACATCTCTTAGTGGTCAGTGTTTGAGAGCGCCATTTGTAAGAGTATTTGAACTTGGTTTCTTTACTCGGCCTCTGTACCCCACAACAGGACTGAGGATCCTTTCAAGAGCCAGCAACTAGTGTTTAACTGCCAACAGGAAAGCTGAGTGAACGATCATTAAAATCAGCGTGTGTGCCAACAGAGCAAGATAAGCCAGCCATCTAAAGAGCAAGCTCACTGTGTGCTTAAATGTCTCTTCACCTATCTGCCACGTAAATTACTGTAATTTAACATCTAATTGTTACACTTGAATGATTGTTAAAGATTAGGAGTTATTTAGGATTTGCCACAGAGAAGTAAGAAGTATTTACCAACATCAAGAAGGACCTGTAACCATTCACAGATGGATAAGCTGAGACCCAGAGAGGCATCATTTGCCTCAGGCCATATGGCTATTAAGTGGTGGATGACTTTGACCTCAGAGAACCCATGTTCTTTCCAGAATGCTCAAACTGTCTCCCACTAGACATCTTAGCAAATAAATGCAGTGAGCAGGTAATTAAACACAAAAGAGACTATCTGCTGCTAGGAACAGTAATCCACAAAAAAATGAAGCCCTGTATTTTCAAGTAAAAGGTAACTGCTAGAAAGTAAGGTTCTAGAGGCTCCTAGAGCCTTCAGTAAAGATGGAAAACTCATTGGCTTATTTAAAGACAAAAACAGGCCACTGTGATGCAAAGGACTCTCCAGAGGAGAACTCCTTCCTGCAATGGTCCCGACGTGTGTGTGAAGCAAATGATGAAAACGCTTAGGCTCCAGGACCCATTTGTTCATCTCTGCCCCAGGAGAGTAAACCCTGTGCCTTACTCTGGGAATCCAAAGGGAGCTCAGCTGACAGATAACAACAATAACAGAGCAGCTGGACCCAGATTCCATCCTGGGAGCATCTTTCCTCCAAAACATTTCATATAGCAGGTCCCTGGAGAAAGCAAAAATGCATGCAACCCTTTTCAGGTCCTTCTATTTGTTCTTTTTGCCTGGAATTCTGTTCCCCTAAGTATTTCATGTTTTCCTCTGTCATATTCTGTTTGTGCAGCTATAACAAAATATCTCAGAACCTGGCATTTTGTATATAGCATAAATTTCCTAGACAGTCTGGAGTCTGGGAAATCCAAGATCAAGGTGTTGGGAGGTTTAATGTCTAGTCAAAGCCTGGTCTCTGCTTCCAAGACGGCACTTTGAACACTGATTCTTCCAGAGGAGACGGATACTGTATCCTCACATGGCAAAAGGAACAGGAGGGCAAAAAGAGACCTAGCCAGTTCCCTGCAACTGCTTTATAAGGCATTTATCCCAGTCACGAAGGCAGAAGCCTCACAGCCTAACAGCTTCCTAGAAACCCCATCTCTTAATACCGTTGCATTGAGGATTACATTTTCAACATGAACGTTGAAGGGACACAAATACTCAATCACAGCACCTTACTCAATTCTCTACTCAACTGTGTCCTCTTCAAAAAGGCCATTTGAGTAATCCTAGTAGAAAGAACACTCCTGACACTTTTTTTTTTTGAGACAGAGTTTTGCTCTTGTTACCCAGGCTGGAGTGCAATGGCGTGATCTCAGCTCACCGCAACCTCCGCCTCCTGGGTTCAGGCAATTCTCCTGCCTCATCCTCCTGAGTAGCTGGGATTACAGGCATGCACCACCATGCCCAGCTAATTTTTTTCGTATTTTTAGTGGAGACGGGGTTTCGCCGTGTTGACCAGGATGGTCTCGATCTCTTAACCTCATGATCCACATTCTACATTTTTACTCGTTTGTTTTTAACTCTCACCAATAAATATTTTTAACTAAGTAAAAGCAAAGCTGGCCTTGCTGCATCCAAGACTGTGCATGTGCTAAGGTAAAGATGTCACAAAGACTAAAGTCAATCAAATGCCTAAAACAAAAAAAATCCTGTCTATAAAGGAGATTTTTTTTTTTGCTATGTTCAGCATCATTGTATAGAAACATTTTGGGAGCCAACCACTGCCTCACCCTTGTACCCCAGCCCTTAATGAGCAGTGTCAACAAAATATTACAAGAAGAGCATGCATGATGAGAGATCCTGCAGTGGCAACTTTGGAAAACAGTCTGCTACCATGGTGTTTTCTAATAGACGTTTTTAAGGGTTAAAGAGCTGAACAAATACCTGTTTCAAAACAAGTAAGCAGCTGCTGTGAGACGGTGGAAAGAGCACTAGACTGAGATTACAAATTCCTGTGTAATCTGACCTCGCCACAAATTCATGTCTCTTCAAGCCTGCCCAGCACTCAAGCTTCATCTCATGCTGTTTCCCTGCTTTGAATGTCTCCGCTTCCTCTTCTCTACCAGATGAGGTTGGAAAAGGTGCCCTGACATCACCATCTCCATACGTAACCAGAAAAGATGCTTTCAAAGACTTGTTAGGGCACTGAACTCACCGCTTCTTTCTTTCCTCCCTTCTTTCTCCCATTCCTTCCCTCCCTTCCTTTCCCTTTCCTTTTCTTTCCTTCCTTGGTCAGACCTTTTTCCAGTCCCAGGCACTACCTTGGAAGCCATATGAAGGGGTGGATTTATCATAAAGCTAATGACAATGAAGCTCGAGAGCACTTCACTTCCACGTCTCCCTTCTAAGACCCTTGAAGGGCCCTAAACTGTGCTCAGACGGTGGAATGCTGCGCTGGTCTGCTAAGACTGCCGTAACAAAATGCCACAGCCAGGGTGCTCTAAAGACAATCGAAACTTATTTTCTCACAGTTCTAGTGGCTAGAATTTCAAGACTGTGGTGTTGGCAGTTTTGTTTTCTCCTGAGGTCTCTCTCCATGCCTTGCATACAGCAACCTTCTCACTATGCTCTCAGGTGGCCTTTCTCTATGATAAATATCCTTGATCCCTCTCCCTCTTCAGAGTCCCACCCTACCAGCCTCAGTTTAACTTAATCACCTCTTTGAAGGCCAAAACCAGTTGTTATCTCCAAAAACAGTTCCCTAATTAGGGATTAGGGTTTCAACACTTGAATTTCAGGGTGACATAATTCAGTCCATAACATATGTTCCAACAATATTGTATAATTGAGATGCTTTAACTTCAATCAGTTAAGATCACTCTCTTTCCAGTCTAATCCCCACTCAACTGTTAGAGTCAAAGTAAGTCATTCCAAGGATCTAGCCAAGGAGAAGTTGAGCTGTGATACATTTAGCCAAAGGAAGCCATTAGGGACTTTTCCAGACACTCCAGCACTCTGGCTCAGATACTGCACTTTTCCCATGGTCTTGATGACAGGCAGACCAGGAGATTCCCTCCCATGCCTACATACCAGTGCCCCAGGTTTCTAACCAAAACTGTGCGGCTGTTTTAGCCACAGCAGTTTTTTCTTTTTTCCTCATACCCCAGTGGTGCCTGGAATGCCAGGGAGACAGAACTGCTGATTCCCCTGAAAAAAAGCGGGGTGGAGACAGGGAGCCAAGTGATGTGGCTTGGCAGCTTGCATCCCCATGAAGACCAGAAAGCTAAGATCCACTGGCTTGAAATTATTGCAGCCAGGAGCCAGGAAAGCAGTCTGAGCTCAATCTGGGACATTCGAGCTCAGTGAGGGGGAGGAGCATCCACCATTACTGAGGCTCCAATAGGCAGTTCTAACCTTGCCTGTGTAAACAAAGACACCAGGAAGTTTACACAGCAACTGGGCAGAGTCCATGGCAGCTCAGCAAGGTCTCTGCAGGCAGACTGTGACTAGGCTCCCTTCTTGCTGGGCAGGACATCTCTGAACAAAAGGCAGCAGCCCATCAGGGACTTATAAATAAAGCCCCCACCTTCCTGGGACAGAGCACCTAGGAAAAAGGGCAGTTGTGGGTTCCACTTCAGCAGACTTAAGCATCTCTTCCCAGCAGCCCGAGAGGAAGCAATGGATCTCTCAGTACAGCACTTGAGTTCTGATAAGGTCAAGTAGCTCTCTGACCCCCACTTATCTTAAGAGACACTTCATACAGGAGAGCTCTGGATGATATCTGGTGGATACCCTTCTAGGACAAAGCTACCAGAGGAAAGAATAGGCAGCAATCTTTGCTGTCCTGCAGCCCGCAAGGGTGATTCCCTGGGAAGCTGGGTCTAGAGTAGACCTCCAGCAGACCTTCAGCAGAGAGACCTGACTGGTAGAATGAAAACTAAAAACAGAAAGAAATGGCTTCAATATCAACAAAAAGAACATCCATTGAGAGAACCCATTCAAAAGTCACCAACTTCAAAGACCTAAAGTAGACAAATTCACCAAGATGGGAAGAAACCAGCACAAAAAGGCTGAAATACCAAAAACAAGAATGCCTCTTCTCCTCCAAAGAATCACAACTCTTCACCAGCAAGGGAACAAAACTGGATGAAGAATGACTTTGACAAATTGACAGAAGCAGGCTTCAGAAGGTGGATAATAACAAACTTCTTCGAGCTAAAGCGGCATGTTCTAACCCAATGCAAGGAAACTAAGAATCTTGAAAAAGGGTTAGATGAAATGCTAACTAAAATAACCAGCTTAGATAAAAACAAACAACTTGGAGCTGAAAAACACAGCACAACTTCATGAAGCATACACAAGCTTCAATAGCCGAATCGATCAAGTGCAAGAAAGGATATCAAGATTGAAGATAAGCCCAATAAAATAAAATGGAAGGCAACATTAGAGAAAAAAATAGTTAAAGGAAATGGAAAAAGCCTCCAAGAAATATGAGATTGTGGAAAATGACCAATTTTGGAAGCCAACCACTGCCTCACCTGTGTACCACCCTCCCCAGCCCTCAATGGGCAGTGTCAACAAAATATTACAAGAAGCATGGGTTTCATGGGTATACCTGAATGTGACAAGGAGAATGAAACCAAGTTGGAAAACACCCTTCAGGATATTATCCAAGAGAACTTCCCCAACCTAGCAAGGCAGGCCAACATTCAAATTCAGAAAATGCAGAGAACACTACTAAAATATTCCTTGAGAAGAGCAACCCCAAGGCACATAATCGTCAGATTCACCAGGGTCAAAATGAAGGAAAAAGTGCTAAGGGTAGCCAGAGACAAAGGTCGGGTCACCCACAAAGGGAAGTCCATCAGACTCACAGCAGATCTCTTGGCAGAAACCCTACAAGCCAGAAGAGAGTGGGGACCAATATTCAACATCCTTAAAGAAAAGAACTTTCAACTTAGAGTTTTATATCCAGCCAAACTAAGCTTCATATGCGAAAGAGAAATAAAATCTCTTTGCTTTATGAACAAGCAATTGCTGAGAGATTTTGTCACTGCCATACCTGCCCTATAAGAGCTCCTGAAAGAAACAGTAAGCAAAGAAAGGAACAAGTACTAGTCATTGCAAAAGCTAACCAGTTGGCAAAGACCAAAAATTCAATGAAGAAAATGAGTCAACTAACAGGAAAGAAAACCAGCCAGTAACAAAATGGCAGGATCGAATTCACATACAACAAAATTAACAATGAATGTAAATGGCCTAAATGCCCCAATCAAAAGACACAGACTGGCAAACTGGATAAAAAGTCAAGACCCATGGGTGTGCTGTATCCAGAAAACCCACCTCACATCCAAGGATACACATAGGATCAAAATAAAGGGATGGAGGAAGATTTACCAAGCAAATGGAAAGCAAAAAAAAACCAGGAGTTGCAATCCAAGTCTCTGCTAAAACAGGCTTCAAACCAACAAAGCTCAAAAGAGAAAAAGAAGGGCATTACATATGGTAAAAGTATCAATCCAACAAGAAGAGCTAACAATCCTAAATACATATGCACCCAATACAGGAGCACCCAGATACATAAAGCAAGTTCTTAATGACCTACAAAGAGACTTAGACTCCCATAGAATAATAGTGGGAGGTTTTAACACTCCACTGTCAATATTAGACAGATCAATGAGACAAAAAATTAACAAGGATATATAGGACTTGAACTCAGATCTGGACCATGAAATGCTAATAGACAATTACAGAACTCTCCACCCCAAATCCACAGAATATACATTATTCTCAGGGCCACATAACACCTACTCTAAAATTGACCACATAATTGGAAGTAAATCACTCCTCAGCAAATGCAAAAAAGAGAAATCAACACAAACAGTCTCTCAGACCACAGTGCAATCAAATTAGAACTCAGGATTAAGAAACTAACTCAGAACCACACAACTTCATGGAAACTGAACAACTGGCTCTTGAATGTTGACTGGATAAACAATGAAATGAAGACAGAAACAAAGATATTCTTCAAAACCAACAAGAATGAAGACACAATGTACCATAATCTCTGGGACACATTTAAAGCAGTGTCTATAGGAAAATTTATAGAAATAAATGCCTACATGAGAAGCAAAGAAAGATCTAAAATCAACACCCTATCATCAAAATTGCAAGAGCTAGAGGAGCAGGATGAAAATTAAAATCTAGCAGAAAACAAGAAATAGCTAAGATCAGAGCAGAACTGAAGGAGATAGAGACACATAAAACTCTTCAAAATATTAGTAAATCTGGAAGGTTGTTTTATGAAAAGGTCAACAAAATAGACAGACCATTAGCCAGATTAATAAAAAAGAAAATAGAGAAGAATCAAACAGATGCAATAAAAAATGATAAAGGGGTATCACCACTGATTCGACATAAATACAAACTACCATCAGAGATTACTACAAACAACTCTGTGCGCATAAACCAGTAAACCTGGAAGAAATGGATAAATTCCTGGACACCTGCACCCTCCCAAACCTAAACCAGGAAGAAGTCAAAATGCTGAATAGACCAATAACAAGGGCTGAAGTTGAGGCAGCAATTAATAGCCTACAAACCAAAAAAAAGCCCAGGTCCAGATGGGTTCACAGCCAAATTCCAGCAGACATACAAAAGGAGCTGGTACCACTCCTTCTGAAACTATTCCAAACAATACAAAAAGAGGGAATCCTTCCCAAATCATTTTATGAAATCAAAATCATCCTGATACCAAAACCTGGCAGAGACTCAACAAGAAAACTTCAGGCCAATATCCCTGATGAACATAGATGCAAAAATCTTCAATAAAATACTGGTGAACCAATTGCAATAGCACATCAAAAAACTTATCCATCACAATCAAGAAGGCTTCATCCCAGATGCAAGGCTGGTTCAATATACGCAAGTCTATAAACGTTATCCACCACATAAACAGAACCAAAGACAAAAACGACGTGATTATCTCAATAGATGCAGAGAAAGCCTTTGACAAACTTCAACAGCTAAAAACTCTCAAGAAACTAGGTATCAGTGGAACATATTTCAAAATATTAAAAACTATTACAACAAGCCCATGGCCAATATCATACTGAATGGGCAAAAACTAGAAGCATTCCCTTTGAAATCTGGCACTAGACAAGGATGCCCTGTCTCACCACTCCTATTCAATATAGTATTGGAAGTCCCAGCCAGAGCAATCAGTTGTCAAGAAAAAGAAATAAAGTGTATTCAATTAGGAAAGGAGGAAGTCAAATTGTCTCTATTTGCAGACAACATGATTGTATATTTAGAAGATCCCATAGTCTGAGCCCAAAATCTCCTGAAACTGATAAGCAACTTCAGCAAAGTCTTGGGATACAAAATCAATGTGCAGAAATCACAAGCATTCCTATACACCAATAACAGACTTAAAGAGAGCCAAACCAAGAATGAACTGCCATTCACAACTGCGACAAAGAGAATAAAATACCTAGAAACACAACTAACAAAGCAGGTAAAGGACCTCTTCAAGGAGAACTACAAACCACTGCTCAAGGAAATAAGAGAGGACACAAACAGATGGAGAAACATTCCATGCTCGCGGGGAGGAAGAATCAGTATTGTGAAAATGGCCATACTGCCCTACGTAATTTATAGATTCAGTGCTATCTCCATCAAGCTTACCTATGACCTTCTTCACAGAACTGGAAAAAAAAAAAACACCTAAACTTCATATGGAACCAAAAGAGAGCCTGCATAGCCAGGTCAATTCTAAGCAAAAAAAGAAGCTAGAAGAATCACACTACTTGATTTCAAACTATACTACAAGGCTACAGTAATCAAAACAGCATGGTACTGGTACCAAAACTGAGATATAGACCAGTGGAACAGAACAGAGGCCTCGCAGGCAACACCACACATCTATAACCATCTGATCTTTGACAAACCTGACAAAAACAAGCAGTGAGAAAAGGATTCCCTGTTTAATAAATGGTGTCGGGAAAACTGACTAGCCATGTGCAGAAAGCAGAAACTGGATCCCTTCCTGACACCTTACACTAAAATTAACTCCAGATGGATTAAAGACTTAAACATAAGACCTAACACCATAAAAATCCTAGAAGAAAACCTAGGCAAAACCATTCAGGACATAGGCATAGGCAAGAACTTCATGACCAAAACACCAAAAGCATTGGCAACAAAAGCCAAATTAGGCAAATGGGATCTAATTAAACTCCAGAGCTTCTGTACAGCAAAAGAAACAATGATCAGAGTGATTAGGCAACCAACAAAATGGGAAACAATTTTTGCAATCTATCCATCTGACAAAGGCCTAACATCCAGAATCTACAAAGAACTAAAACAGATTTACAAGAAAAAAAAACAAACCCATTCAAAAGTGGGTGAAGGATATGAACAGACACTTTTCAAAAGAAGACATATATGAGGCCAACAAACATATGAAAAAATGCTCATCACTGGTCATTAGAGAAATGCAAATCAAAACCAAATTGAAATATTATTTCATGCCAGTTAGAATGGCAATCATTAAAAAAATCTGGAGACAACAGATGCTGGAGAGGATATGGAGAAACAAGAACACTTTTACACTGTTGGTGTGAATTATTTCAACCATTGTGGAAGACAATGTGGCGATTCCTCAAGGACCTAGAATAGAAATTCCATTTGACCCAGCAATCCCATTACTGGGTATATATCCTGAGGACTATAAATCATTCTATTATAAAGACACTTGCACACGAATGTTCACTGCAGCACTGTTTACAATAGCAAAGACCTGGAACCAACCCAAATGCCCATCAGTGATATACTGGACAAAGAAAATGTGGCACATATATACCATGGAATACTTCGCAGCCATAAAAATATGAGTTCATGTTCTTTGTAGGGACATGGATGAACCTGGAAACCATCATTCTCAGCAAACTGACACAAGAACAGAAAATCAAACACCGCATGTTCTCACTCACTGGTGGGTGTTGAACAGTGAGAACACATGGACACTGGGAGGGGTGCATCACATACGGGTCTGTTGGCAGGGACTGGGGAGGGACAGCGGTGGGTGGGGAGATGGGGAGGGATAACATGGGGAGAAATGCCAGATATAGGTGATGGGAATGGAGGCAGCAAACGACATTGCCATGTACGTACCTATGCAACAATCCTGCATGTTCTTCACATGTACCCCAGAACCTTAAGTGCAATAAAATATATACATTTAAAAAATTAAACAAAATCACAATAAAATAATAATAAAAGAATGAAAGAAAAAGAAGAAGTGCTCTGTACATTCCCAGGGGAATAAGGGTTGATGTTGGGAATCTCAAAGTCTTTTTCAATTCCCAAACTCTTTAAAGAGACTGTGAGTGTGCAGTGATGAGACACAACTTTCTAGACAACTCCCGGTTTCCACCTGACTGCCTCTTTCCCATGGGCAGCTCACTTGACAACTTATTTGCTTTTTCGATGCTGGTTTGTGTGGCCTGTTAGAAGTTCAGTTTCTCCTGCCTTCTGCTAATTCTTCTATAATTTGACAAACAGATTACTATGCACCCATCAGGTTCTAGACGCTGAAGACACAAAAGTGAAAAAGACACAGCCCGAAACCTTAAACAGCTCACAGACTAAGTTGGGAGACAGATATATGCATAACTCACTAGAGGAATGTGCTAAGAGATTCTATAAGGGGATAAGAAAGCACTTTGGAAATAGGGAGGCCCAAGTCAAAAAACTGCCATCACGATCTGCGTTAATTCCTAAAGATTACAATTTTATGGTCATCTATAGAGGCCCTAAAAGAACAATGAAGTACTCAAAACCAAAATATACTAAAACTTCTAAATCTTAACTCAAATAAATCAGAGGCATAATTCTGTGTAGAGATCATCCACAGATCCTCAGCCAAGGGCAGTACTGCAAACACACAGGGCAAAACCACAAAGCCAGGTAGGGAGGTGGTTACAGGCTTCAGTGTGGAACCAAAGTGCTGGAGGTGACATAATTCTGGGGGATACTGGAGTTCTGGCCCAATCAGAACAGAGAGACTTGTCAACATCCCAGACGTTCATTAAGACTCCATAAAGGTATAGGAGTAAATACCATACCTTACAGTAAATTTTAATCCAGACAATACTGGCCAATAAAGTACCAGCAAACACATATGGTAATTTCTATTCAAATTTAAATTGACTTAAATTTAAAATTCATGTCCTCAGTCTCATTAGCCACATTTCAAATGTTTAATAACTCCATGTGACTGATGACAGCCATATTAGAAAGCATAGACATAGAATGCTTTTATCGTTTTAAGAGAAAGGTTTATTGAATAGCCCTACCCTAAGAAAGCTGAAAACCAAGCCTGACACAAAATCAAGAAGAGCCATCTCAGCACCCTTTAAAGAAAGACAACATAAATTGCCTTTCTAAGATATCATTGTAAAGAGTCTGAATTATACTGTCTTTAGCATACAATAAAAAAATTCTAGACATAGAAAGAAGCAGAAAAATGTGGACCCTAATCAAGGTGGGGGTAACTACTAGTAAATACAGACCATTAGAAAACCTAAATGTTGGAATTTTCAGAAAATGAATTTAAAACAGCTATTATAAGTTTGTTTCATTACATTAAAAATATAGTCATAATGAATAAACAGATTGAGATTCTTAGAAAAATGAATAAAACATAAATTCTAAATTACAGTATCTGAAGTGAAATATTCTAAATTATATTCTAAAATATACTGAATTATAAGTTAAATTTGAAATGAAGTATTTTAAATTATATTCCAAATTATAAATATTCTAAATTATAATATTTAAAAAATATTCACTCAATTTGCTAAACAACAGATTGTAAATGGCAGGAGAAAAGATCAGTCAACTTGCAGATCTAGCCCTAGAAATTAACCCAATCTGAAGAAGAGAATTGGGGAGAAAATCCTAATCATAACAAATGTAAGTATTCGTGCTTCTTCTTTTCCTAAAATTTATATTTAATTATACTTTATTAAACTTGTCAGATTTTTAACATGTAAATCAGACAAGATCTGCCATGTATATTTTCATTTATCCAAATCCACCATCACATTAATGTCAACTCCTAATGACTAAAAAGCTGATTGGCTCATCGAAATGAAATCTTCAGTCAATGTAATCACTGTTTAGCATCATCTAAACAAAAACCACATTCAAAAATGATGATAGATTTTCATCAAATTTGGAAGCCTTCTAAAGAATATTAAAATCCTATTGATTTGATTCATGAGTCATTTGGCATTTTAAAACAAGATAGCTACCACTAAGATTTCAATAAAGTGTACCTTCTGGGCTTCTTAATGTGTTTCAGTGCAGCATGTGAGTGGGTAAAAGTTCCACAAATATGTTCCTTAGTTCAACAAGCATTCACTGAATAGATACTATGTGCTGGAAATTATGCTGGGGAATGCAGAACTGAAATAGACATGATCATTTATTATTATACTGAGTGAAGATCCAAACTGACAGAACTGTTAGAACTCAAGTCATAATATTAGGCCCCCTGTGGGGCTCCCAAGATGGAGGAAGGTGGTAAGTGCCAATGAAAAGAGTAATAGAAACTTCATTAGAAAGAAAGACCTAGACTGAGAGGGGTCCTCCTAGTTACAGATCAGAGGCTTGACCTACGACACCAGCAAACTGGACTTCTAAAGTGCTTTCAGGTTACTTTTTGCACCTCACTAGAGATGGCCTGAAGCAGCAGCAGTAGATTGCAATATGAAGACCAAGAGATCCTAGGGCGATTAACTCAGTCAGGTCCAAAGTGAGCCAAATAATCCAGTGTTCCTCCACTTAACAATCACCCTTGCATATATTAATTTCTGATTTTCTATGAAAAATTAGACATAAAAGGGGAAGTTCGTTGTTATAAACTAGTTATATATCCATGTAAAATTTCCATACTCATAAATTAATAATACAATTGATATGGGAACACATGGACATAGGGAGGGGAGCACCACACACTGAGGTCTATTGGGGGAAATAGGGGAGGGACAGTGGGGGGGGGAGCAGGGGAGGGATGGCATGGGGAGAAATGCCAAATATGGGTGAGGGGGCAGAAGGCAGCAAAACACACTGCCACGTGTGTACCTATGCAACTATCTTGCATGTTCTGCACATGTAC